>OX411545.1:35253397-35887772 GCA_948146395.1 Fragum whitleyi
AATTTTCAATAGGGTTCATCCTTGTGACCTTGCCAACATTCTGACCAAGTTTCACGAAGATTTGATCAGATTTGTGGCCTCTAGAGTGTAAATACTTAAATTGCTGACGCATGACGACGGACGACGGACATTCAATGATCACAAAAGCTCACCTTGAGCACGATGTGCTCAGGTGAGCTAATAAAATTGGGAAAATAATTCATGAAATGATACAGAAACGTAATTGCTGATGCAAAATTGCAAACGTTTCCAAAAGCGCGTGGTGCGTTATTTTCTTTTTGGGACATTGATGATTTATGCACAGATTTTTCTGTCTCAAACACGAATTACTTTAAGAATATATATCTTTATGGTCTAACTTCGCTATAGATTTTCTAATCGTCAGTCAGAAGAGCTAACAGCTATCATAATTATTCGTGAACGAGTTCATTGGCGAATCGTGCTGTAAGCAAATACGCAGCTGCGTTTACATCGTATCGCTTCTTGGGATAGAGACCAAAAGCCAGTGAGATGTAGAAATTATAATACATAATTATAGAGAAATAGCTACTATTTTCTATACTATTTTATATACTATACTATACAGAACCACAAAAGAAACATCGTATTATTTAGACTTGTTGAACATAGTAAAAGTTAGAAACATTTGATGCTTTTGTGTGATAAAAATTTCAACGTAACTCCAAAGTCAAGAAAAAGTATCCATTTGGTCAAAATGTTGCTTGGCTGTTTAAATTGTTTGTGCATTGCATTGGTACTCTCTTCAGTTGACAGGAAGAAATATGTCAGCGGAATTTCGCAAAAATCATATGAGCCTGTGCTTGAGATTTCCAACAATTTCAAATGTGCACATAACAAAGACTCTGGCCAGCCTGTGCACCCGCACAATCTGACCAGATTCTTCACAATCTGCTTTGTAGTTACATCAGGTCTCAAAGTATCTGTAGACCATCGGGTGATTTTATTTCTACGAGTTTGTGACTGTCTATGCCTCTCAAATTTTGAACCTCACCAGCATTTCAAATTGTTGGAAATGTCACGCACAGGCCCATATGTTCTTTATATTCGAGAGTAAGTACTGGTACTAAAACAGCCGAAAAACGTTTTGATGTTTCGTGTCAATATTCGTTAGAAAGCTTTCTAGACTGTATTCCAAATCGGAGAAGAAATGAATTTGAAAATTTCTTGCACTGGAATCAACCATGCTTTTGTGACGAATATCACTTATTCACCAATAGCCTTCTAACATTTGAATGACACAAATATCTCGAATTTGCAACTAAGCAATGGAACACACTAATTTCTTAGATGATTTGGTTGTTCGACAATATCTTTGGAATAAGTGTCTGCCACAGCCCAAACAACTACTCAAAATCCTGTCCTTACTCACAAGCATCCACTCTTAGACTGCGTCACCAACCATTGCTTAGATATGAGTTAGTTTTGGTTCGCCAATGATCCCTATAGGGCCCGATCTTTGAAGTTCGACATAGACGAACGTATCACTGTAATCTCAACTCTTGCCATCAATTGTGCTTTACGTAAATTTGAAAAAATGGCTGTTCATTGAGAGTTCAAAAATAAGAATTTTCACCAAAAGATTTCAGTACAAATAAAATCATTCTAGTGCGACGTTTCTTTTATGGTTCAATATAGTAAAGGGAAATTTGTCCTAGCTCCGTAAACGTGGCCCTCTCTGAAAAGCTTATAGAGAGAAAACTTTATACAAGCTAGTTAACCTGCCTCCGAGGCAACTCACCGGGCGGTGCTTAGAGCTCACGACGATGCTTAAGGTTTTATTCTGACGTAGTAAACGGGGACCAAAGGACTCGATAATATGGGTCTTAAGAGCCATGTCATTATGTTTTGGAGTCCCTTTTTAAGATATTTATAAGTTATTTCCTGGTTACAGATAAAGGAATTATTGGATACATACTGACTATAGCCCAACCTAAGGAAAGAATTAAAAAGGATTTTCTGAAGTTGATCTTCAGAGGGTCTTTTGGACTCACATATGATAGTTTTGAGAGTCAGACTCGCAAAACCTGCGTCCCTTAAAATCCTGGACGCCTAACTTGATATCAACTTAAGCTTAAGTACAGCTTCAAATGCCCCTGGAGTTGCGTTCACAAAAAAATTGACATGATGATCCCTTGTTCTCGGAGGCAGCATGATAGCGACTAACGCCGAAAGGTGAGGTAAATTCAATGAACTTTTCATGCAAAACCATGCATTTATCAGGAGGTGACGCTTACAAGAGCCGGACGTATGGATGGACTTACAGACGGACATACAAATACACGTCCACGTTCATCAACGTAAACAAATCCGATATTACATGATTGCTTTAATTTACCTCCGTTAATTTCCTTCAAATATTTTAGGTATGCCTACGAACCCATACCTGCTAGGCACCAGAAATTACGTCCTATATTCCAAATGAAGATGTTTTGTGAAGCACTAATATCCCCGAAACGGTATTTTTTTCACATATTTGACATTGATCGATGACCTTGATCTTGGTATCAGCAGATGTTTATGACGAGAACAATCGTCAAGTCTGATTTTAGCATTGTATCTCAAGTTGAGTAATTGGGCCACCATAAGTTTTTAGGTTAACGTTTCGCACACAGACAGACGAACACCAGTAAAACAATACGACAACGATCTTATCCATGCGGGGTTTTAACAAGTTCAGGCTTATTGAGAGAAAAAATGCTGACAAAAAATTGTTTGTTTTCTCACAATATTTTACAATAAATGATGGTTTGATTTAATGTTGCGTCCACCTTCATTCATAGCCTGCATCTTCTAAAGTTAAAATTCAAGGGCAGCAGATTCGGACCAGGGTCGAATTATTTAGGCTATTTTCTGCACCTAGGTGATCAATCTACCTTTATTCCCGCCTTTCCATTAGTCGTCTTTCATTAAGCTGCTTTACATACTCTGCTTTATCATTTCACAGCAACATAAATGAAAGTTGCTTGCATGAAATATTTCTGTTAAACTTAATTGATGAAGGTGTTTTGCCTAAGATGATACTAGGGATGGAACGATGTCTGCAGTGTAAATCATTGTAGACGATGTCCCATGATGAGATTAACATGTGCAATATACTTTTCAAGCACGTAGTAATTCTAGTCTAATTTTTGATACCATCTGTAAATTATTTCATCATTTAAAGCCCAAGTCTGCGTTTAGAGTAAAACTAGAAAGCCATGAATGGCTTGAGTCGCTTCACAGGCTTGAAATTCTTGTAATAGGAAACGTAAGTTTTGACTAAATATTAAGATAGTTTTTAGATAGTTTGGGTTCTATTGATGTTGAAATGATTTTCAAAGTTTCCGCTATATAGCAATTTTTGGCTGCATGATAATGGGTCATCCAAGGATTATACCAATGAATTTTGATTGATATCCATCACTTACATTCTGAGAAAATGATTTTCAAAGTTTCCACTGTATAACATATAGAGAAATGACCTCCACCCATAAAATATATATTTTTCATCGGATCACAATTATTTTTGGTAGACTGATAAAGGGTCACTCAAGGCTCATTCCAGTGAAATTTGGTTAATATCCATGAATTACATTCTGAGTAAATGATTTTCTAAGTTTCCACTATATATCATATAGAGAAATGACCTCTGCCCATAAAATACATATTTTGCACCCGATCACAATATTTTTTAGTAGACTGATAAAGGGTCACTCAAGAATCATTCCAGTGAAATTTGGTTGATATCCATCAAATATATTCCGAGAAAATGATCTTCAAAGTTTCCACTTTATTTCATTTAGAGAAATGACCTCCGCCCATAAATACATATTTTTCATCTGATTACAATAATTTTTGGTAGACTGATAAAGGGTCACCCAAGGATCATTCATCTAAAATTTGGTTGATATCCATCGATTAGAATCTGAGAAAATTCACTTTTTACCATATTTGGAAATTAGCCACGCCCATTAAATCCTTGTTTTTCATTGGATCAAAATTTCTTGAACAACTTTGAAAGAGGGTCACCCAAGGATCCATCCTGTGAAGTTTGGTTGAAATTTATCCAGTAGTTTCTGAGGAGAAGATTTTCAAAGAAAAAGTTTACGACTGGATGCTCATACGGACGGACGCACGACGGACACAATGCCATGACAATAGCCCCAGTGGCTTTCAGCTAGTGGAGCTAAAAACCTCTTTCGTAAATATTCTTTGCAATATTTTTTCTTGATTTAGTCTTATGAAAGACGAGTTACATAAAGATACTAATCAATCGTCAAACGGCCACTTTTTCTTGAAACGCATGATCTGCAGTATAAAGTAAAATATGTAAATGAGATTTTGGTCTCGTGAAACACGCCCACGTGCAAGAGCAGTATTCAAATTGTAGTCCAAAATGTTGCAGTCATAAATATTCATCAAGTTAGGCCAATATTTAGATCATTGTGTCTTAATCATTTTCATAACCGAATATTGGAATGACAAATTTAAGCTTATCTTTGATAATAAAATTCTAGTTTTTGTGTACAAAGACCTCTAAGATCATTGTCTTGCGTTTTGGAAATGTTGACAAACACAGACGGGGGCTTTAAAAAGTGTTATCAATGTAACTAATTTTTATTTCAAATTTCACATACTAGTAGTAAGGGTAGGGGAGACAACAAAAGGACCTGTCTAATAAAGTTATGCACAAGTGGTCTACCCTGCACTAGCAAATCTTAAACCCTCTTTTTCTACAGATTTTTGTCTAGGCTATTTAGTGCATCTTTTTGGTAATGAATGTAATGTCTTAAATGGTTGTTAACTGATAAGTTGGTGTTAAAAGCTCAGCAGAGCTTATGTCATTTGTTGTAATCACAACTTTTGTAAAAAAAATGTGACCCATCAAGCAAAAAGGGACCATCTGGGTAGTACGTAAAGCGTTGACCCTAGTCAGACTGCCCAGACTTGAAACTTTGCAAAGTGCTTATTTTCTGAATCTTGAATGTTCAATCTACCTACCAGCGAAAGAATTTTTCAAATGCGACCTCTGGTTGGTCTGTAGTAGAACCAATCCCTTTTTTCAAATTTTTTGTTACTGAGTTCCCAGATGGTCCCTTTTCGTGTGACGGGTCACAAAAGTTACTTGACTTGACGGTCCAATTCAAGTGTTTTTGAAATGCAACTTGTTGTATAGTTCTGGGCCCTAAAATTAGAAAAAAACTTTTTCTCAACTGGAAATTTTCTCTGCCTTAGAACTTAAATAAACGTACAATCATCACAGATAACATTAATAAGTTGTTATTTATAAGCTGTTATAAATAACTCATATACTCATATTAAAATTATGAGTATATGAGTTATTAATAACAGCTTATTAATATTCTATTTTATCTCCGTGTTATAACTATTTAAAGTATAGCAACAGAATTAAAGATCTAATATAAAGATGAAATTTGGGAAAATTCTCAGTTAAGTGTGAGAAAAGTTTTATAATCTTGGGCCCGGTTGTCTTGTGAAATTGTTTATCTAAGGAATGCTGGGGCTTTATATCAATGACATCAGATATCATTGAAACGAGATCTTAGTAAATCATTTATGCCCTCGCATAAGAGCATGTCAATGGCATAATCTTTGTTAATAAACAAAGGGCAATAACTCTAAAAAGATGACAAGTGGAGTTACGATTCTTGATTCTAGCTTGCATAATTTTTGAGATATGCTCCAGACAAAAAAGGTCTATGGATGGGCCGACCGATCAAGTGTAAAGCAATATACACCCTCTTCTTTGAAGTGGATACAAAAATTGGGTTAATGCTACCTTTAAGATTTATAAAAGTATTTCGGTTATATCACTATGGCTCGGGCAACCAATCCTGCCCTGCAATAACAAGAATGTGGCCAATTGCTATTTATACCCCCTTTGCACTAGCACTGGTGTGCAAAGCGGGGAATAATTTACAAACAGTTTGCCATGTTTCGTTATAATGAAAACAGGGCTTGTTTGTCTTTTAAAAGCAAGTTTCACCACAAACTTTTGGAGCCTCTAGCTGCTCATCCCACAGAACCAAAAGTTGGAAAGGACATTTGTTGCAGCTAGGTATCAAACCCAGGTTTTCAAAATTGACAGTCTGCGTGCTAACAACTGTGTGCCTGCTGCTTTCTCTTAAACTAACTTGAAAATCGACACCCCAATAAATACCACTCTAAATTGTAGACTCTGTGCTTCTAAAATGTCACCAATAATCAATCTCCTGGCTCAGATATCAACCAAATTACTTGTTATTGGTCCAAATCCCTCCAAATATTCATTCAAATTGATCAAATAATTCCATGCTTTTATTTTCTTGCATTGTTCTAAAATCATCTGATCTATTCATAGAAGAATATTTTTTAAAATACTCATAAATCTGTCAAAAATGTAACAAAGTGGGCTTATAGAATCTTGGTTTGGAAAAAATATACCATTGACCCCATTTTTTTCCCAAATTTTGTTTTTTGAAAAAATGTATAGACAACTGGCTTGTTTCGTAATTGCTTTTGGATGGACTAACAGAAAACGGAGACCAATCACAATACAAGTAGCTAACTGAAATTCAGTGTGTGAACAATCAAAGACACAAAACGATTTAACTGTTTTTCTCTTTATTTGTCTTTTCATTTCTTTCATGAAACCAGAATATGAATCAGTCCATGATATCTGAAACATCACTAGTTCCAGTTTTCCACAGTATCACCTCCCCATTGGCTGGTAGTCCCAGGGGTGGGGCCTGGAACCTGTTTGGACCAATCATCAGCAGTGGACCAGTCCTCTGTAACAGGTGCCTGTGGGGCCATGAACTGTCCACCAATAGCTGGGGTGGGAACCGTCATGGCTTCAGAGGCCCAGTCAGTGACCTCTGTCTGTGGGATGGGGACCGGGACAGCCTCCTGGGCCCACTGGTCTGGCTGATCCTTTACTGCTGCCTTCTCAGCAATGGCTGTCTGTTCTTCCTTTTCAGCCTGTAAAGGAAAGGGTTACCTTATACAAAATGTAGGGCCTTAATATTTAGAGGCACATCATCTAAAACTAATACATGTAGTTTGGTTAGCTGGGCTAGTGTTTGTCCCTTAAACAAGTTTTGACCCTCAAATTTTCCTGCAGGAGGTCATTTGACTCACTCAATTTCCAGTGGTGCAACCTTAGCAATATAAAAGATTATATAGATCAGCTGTTTTCTTTAAACTATTACAAAAGATCTACATAAATGGTACAATATAAACAATAAAGTGTGTCAACACTTTATTATTTATGGTGATTCAGTTATATAGATTACTTTAAAAGACTGACAAGTTTTCTTTTCATGTTATGCTCTCTTTTTTACCAACACAAAACCAATTTTGAAACCCAGAATTATATAGTCAAGGGGTCAATAACTCCCAAATCAATAAAGCTAGCAAAAGCTCTGGTTGGAATATGCAGCTTTCTCAAACTGAGCTGAATTTGACTGGTATAAAAACCATGAAAATACATCAAGATACCTAGTAAACTAACTTTACCAAGCAATATTCATTCCACAATATGGTCATCTTCAAAAATGTTGACCAAAATTTCCTACCAGAAAAACGCATAGAGAGGCACATTATAAGCCAAATGCTTTTACTCATCAAAATTAAATAAATTTGTAAAATATATATGACGAATTAATGTTTTTATCCTTTGTATAATATAGATAAGTGTAAAAGTACATTGCTAACAGTAAGCCACTTGGTGATAAATCTTCAACTTGAGGAATTTGACTTTATATTAAAGTTTGTATTAAACTTTATTCTATGATCAATATTCATCTAAAGATCCATCATCATTGAAGCAAAACTGAAGCAGGAAATTGCTTTACAAAATTATCAGTATTTTGTACACAGATGGAAGGACAGTCAGGCTAATTCCAGTATACCTCCTAAAAATTTCTGTCTCTTTAATTCTAAATCCTTGTAACTACAGCTTAAATAAAGCTGTTGCCAAAAGGTTTCATAATTACACTACTACCATTTTGATTGGGTATAACAAGACAATTAGTGCTTTGCATGGGTATAATCCACAATTTTTCCCCTGGCAGGGCAAGTCTAAGTAACGAATAGATGCACTTAGGGTTAAGAAAAATCAACCTCTATTCATTATCGTTTACTTCCATAGATAGTCGACATAATTAGTTACGAGCCTTTGGTAAGCCAACGATGCAGTGTTCACTTGCTTTAAGCACGTGAATCCTTTTGGTTTTAGGATACAATTATTTGTTTTTCTTTCTTTATTCATTATTATTAAATTCTAAAGATAGTCATCATAATTTACTTGAGACCGTAAAGTGTAGGTTGCTAACCAAACCCTCGCTACTCCTGCTTGTCCAAGCTGTAGTTTTGAGGCATTGATAACCAAACTATGTAATGTGTTCACTTTCTCTCAGCCCATGAATCCTTTCATTTTTTTTTAGGATACATTTATTTGCTTTCTAAGCGTGTGAATCCTTTTGGTTTAAGAATAGTTATTTGCATGTGTTCATGATTAATGCTGACTAACTTTTCAATGAACCCTACCAGGCAAAATTATCTCAAGGCTAAGCCCCGCCCTGCCAGTTCATTAATAACTCAGAATATAATAAGTGTTAGGTCTGTTTAAGATCACCATACCTCCTCTGGATCCCTGTAGAAGTACAGATCTACCATGACATCCCATGGATGTTCTCTACTGATGGTACCCCTCAGTCTCAGGACTTCACGGGCCAACAACCACCACATCAAACCAATGGACTGGGGACCCTGAGGAAATATAGTATATACATATATTTATCCCATACTCTAAAATATACAGCATGATTCAATGACAGTATGGTGCAAGGTGACCACAATTAAGCGCATGTTGAGAGGTTTTAGACACCTTTAAATTCAGTTCAGTTTTTAGATACTTGACAGTGAGCAGGGTTTGTCACTAAGGGGAGTCTGGGAGTCCCAGACTCCTTATTTACCAGTTAGGACAGTTTCCTTGTCCACCCAGCCAGTACCATAGATCTTGGCACTACAAAAGCTGTTGAAGATAACATTTTCTTGCATCCCATAGTATTTTGAAAGGAAATCCTCTACGGAAGAACATTTTGGAAAAGAAGAAATTGCTTACAACAAGCAATTTCTTCTTTTCCACAACATTCACCCATTACGAAAATTTGGACTCCTTACTTTGAGCTTGTACTCCTTGATTTCATGTATTAGGAGTCCAATGGACACCTTATTCTCATGAGTTAGTGTCAGCCCTAGGTGAAATTGAATACACAAGTTTAACCTTGATCAGTGACCTTGACCTTAATAAGCCTCATCGTGTAATTAGATGAAAATGGCATTAAAAGATATATATCAATGATTCAAGTGAGGTACTAAATAACACTTTTCTTTAATTTTCCAAGTTTAAGGGTTGACACTTAGGGGAGTCTGGGTGTCCAGGACTCCTCATTTTCTTAAATAGCAAGTTTTGAGTCCATCACAGGAAAAAAGACTTGCAGTCGCCCATGGTCCCTAGATTTTGGGCTGAGCCCCTAGGTTGTTTTTTTTAAAAATACCTAAGCACCTAATTTGAAATTTTGAAGAATTGGCCCCAAGTTAAAATCTTTTTCCCTGCATCGGCTCTAAAAAATCATTTTTTTTTTCCAAAATGTTCTCTCAATTATATAGTTTCTGACTCCTTACTTTAAGCTTAGAGTCTATGATTTCACGAGTTGAGAGATTGATGGACTCCCTGCTTAGATTCCTGCAGTTGAGAAATCATTGGAAAACCTCTGTCTACTCTGTTAAATTTCATGACTCCTGAAACGTTGCAAAACTATTATGTGTCAACTTTCTTAATGCAAATACTTATAATACAGCCTACCACAAGCTCTTACACAACAGAACTTTGGTCTTTCTGATGTAAGGGAGAAAACCAAACACAAATAGCCTTTTACCTTGTTATTACATGGGATGGCTATGTCCACATATCTCAGAGGGGAGTCAGTATTACACAGAGCAATAACTGGAATATTGACGTAGGAAGCTTCTGTAACTGGCTGGTGGTCAGTACGGGGGTCAGTCACGACCAGGAGACGGGGTTCTCTAAATGCAGCCTGAAATTATATACAGAAACAAACATTATTAAGAGCTTCAGATAATAAGGGGTGTTTCTCGGATTTTAGATCAGTTTTCAATAATCATAGCACTAACCCAGTGATAATTCTGGTTCAGAATTTCAGGTGTAAAAATACATCATTTAGCCAAATCTTATATGAGAAATTCAGCATTTTAGCGATTAATTTTACCAAATCCTTCACTACATAACATTTTGCTTTGGGATTTTTCTTTCATTAAGGCAGCTGCAATGAGATTGCTGGCAGAAAAATGAGACAATCTCTCAATATCTCACCCAAAAATGATCCCTGCTAGCCCTATGTTGTTGGTATTCATTAGAATGGTCTTGTCAAGACGATTCCAATGAGAACCCACAGCTTAAGTTTTCATTGAAAGACAAAGGTTTTAGACTAGCTTTACCCCTTCTTATCTGTACCTCTGCATATTGGTTTACATGTTATTTAATCCAAAGGCAATGAACCTGATAATTTGAGGCTAGATTTGTTTGTTTGAATGTGGTTGTAAGCCACTTTAAACATTATTTCAGTCATATTGTGGCGGCTGGAGCACCTAACAATGGATCCCTGGTATTTCTCACACCAGTACTACCATCACATCCTTTCCTAGCCTCCAGCTGCTATCCAAAATAGGTCTACGATTATCAACCCATTGGTGAATTGAGGTTAGAAACTCCTATGTCAACTCATTTCGAGATTTTAAGTTGATATTTGTGCTAATACTTATCCTGCTAAATTTGAATTTTGTTTTAAATAAAATATATGTACCATTTTTGATACATTTCAAAACAACCTAGCTGAAATTATACACATAATTATTCAATACAAAGCAGGGAGTGAAAGTTAAGATCAGAATATTTGTCTTTACAGGCTCATCTGAGCCTATACTGTCTTTTTGTACAACAGGACTTTGCCCAAGAAACGACTCAAGATTTTCTTGGCCCTGACCTTTACAGATGACCAAACATCTAACATAAGATTGACTCAAGCGTCGCTAGATTGTAATGTAGGATTTTTGTAACATGCTGAAAATAAGCAGCCATTGTACCTTGAATACACTTTATATAATCAGAAATATTATTTTTCTTATTCATCAAAGTTTTGGTCATGATGAATGAAATTTTCTTTGTCATTTGACTGCAACGACAAATGGATATCGGTAATATCAATCATTTAGCAAAATATGATTACTCTGTTTTGAATTGATAGGCTTATTGTTTTATCTCTTAAGATAAGCAGACAATCAAAAGGACTGACAGACAAAAGTAAAACTTACTTTCAAAATTACACGAAAAATGAATTGAGCTGCCACCAGGGGTGTGGAATCCCCATGCCCGACTTGTTTAACACAGGCTTTTCCACTTGCGGGCAGGTACATTTTTCAAGGGCACTAAAAAAAAAAACCTTTACCAGAGTAAATCTTTGAATGGCATTTAATATTTGTAGGAGAATAATCATCCTAATGTTTGTATCAAAGGAAATAAACATTATCTTTAATGAAGAAAATGCTGGGTTACAGCATTTTTTTCATTAGAAACGTTTTCTAAACATCCATCCATCCACTTTTTCGTGGACTAAATAATTTTGATACTGGACAAGTGAGAAATTGGCTTTTCCTTGTCCAGGGACAAGTTGAGAAAACCTGTATTTCCACACCCCTTGACAAAGTGAATGCCAGTTTTCTCCCCTCACCTGGATCTGGTTAGTGAAGGTTCCGGGTGTGAATCTCCCTGCAACAGGTGTAGCTCCAGTAGCTGAAGCAAACTTCAGCACAGCTCTCTGACCGTAAGGTCTGGCAGAGATCACGCACACATCCACTGGGTTCTCAATTGCAGCAATAGCTCTGGCAGCCAACAGCAGCTTTTCCCAAGTCTTCCTCAGGTTGATGATGTACACACCTGTAAAGTATTATAAATTTCAGTTAAACTGGAGTTAACTCTTGCCTCTTTTCATAAGAGCCAACAGCAGCTCTGTCAAATTAAGTAACTTATCATTCATCAAATTATTCAAAACATATGAAACCCTTCACAACTAGACTGTGGCAAAGCTGACTAATACCCCTCTACAAGTGCTTATCAATAATGAAAAGCCATTTTCCATCAAAGGGCCATAACTCTGTCAAAAGTCAATGGACCATTACCAAAATTTCACTTGCACATATCTGCTTGATACTTATAACATCTGTAAAGTTTGAATGAAATCTGCCCATTAGTTGCCGAGAAATTGAGCAGACACGAATACAGACAGATGGACCAATCTACAAGCCGACTCCTATATACCCCCAAACATAGTTTTGGAGGGTATAATTACATGGTCATATGTTGGATGAAGGTTTGCCTAGCCATAATGCAATTCAAAGACCCCTAGATGGAAAATACTTACTGAAAAAGCTAATTTAACAAGAGGACCAAGATGGTCCTAGATCGCTCACCTGAGTCTCCTTGACCCCTGGCACATCAAATTAATTAGATAGGCAGATGTCAAAAAGAAGATAATTGCCTAAGATCAATACCATGGAATGTTTTCAGCGAAGAGCAAGACAGATATGCCTTTTTGCTCTTTGATTCTATGTAAAAAGGGATGCAACCGGGTGGACTCCAAATGTGACCCCAGGGTCTTGATATGAACAAACTTAATAGAGGTCCACTAGATGATGCTACATACCAAATATGAAAGCTGTCTGCCTTCTGGTTTCAGAGAAGAAGATTTTTAAAGATTTTCATATTTTCACCCTTTTTGTTAAGGGTAAAGGGAAAGTTAAGGGTGGATTTCATTTATTTGAACAACTTTGGTAGAGCTTGACCCAAGGAACATCCCTGCCAAGTTTCATCAAGATTGGCCCACTGGTTTAGGAGGAGAAGATGTTTAAAGAAATTGTGGACGACGGACGACGCACATTCTACGATCCCAATAGCTCACCTTGAGCACTTCGTGCTCAGGTGAGCTAAATAGGGGTCTTATGAGCAGGTCAATCTTTTCTTATACTTCTATCAAAAACTTGAGTGTCTCAGTCACAAAATTCGCTACTACATGAAAATTTTCAACAAAAGCTTGTTCTCGTTAATTTAGTGCAGAATTACAAAATCTCAACAATATGCGCATGTTTACTTGAAGAGGAACATTTTACGCCATTCCATTCATAATCAAAAGGAAGAGTTGTGTTAACAAAACTTGGGTGTATATACTGACAAATAGACAGACATAGATATAGGGAGAAGAATCTCAAAAGATGCTACCAATATATGACCACCTTCAACAGCCTATATCAAATATATGTCTCTATTTTGTTATAACAAATGCCACACTTATTAACCTCTGTATAATTAACCTCACTATCAATAAAATACAAACCATCTGGTTTTCGTTTGTAGACATACTGTTCCATCTGGAAATCAGCATTCTGGGCACCAAGGTGGGTGCCACAGGCCAAAAACTTTACAACATCTTCCTCTTTCAGAGCAAGAGCGCCTAAACCTCCGGACATCGTGTGGTCAATCGAAGAGTTACGGTGATCAACCAACTGAAACAAATTATAAGCATTCTGGACAGTGAAAAAATTGCATTTTCACAATATTTACCAAAACTTTGCCCCCAGTGACTTCAAAAGTGAGATTATTTATAAATGGTTAATTTGTAAAACATGCCTGGCCCCCTTATTTCTCTATTAATGGTCTATATATCCGTTTAAAACTGCTTTTAACAATGTTTTATTCATATCTAATCTATATCATTGGAACATGTTACAACAGACTTGGTATTTCTTGCACAAGTACTTCCATTTTATTTTGTGTCCACATTTGGTTGCATCATTCTGGCATGACCATCCTTGTTCTTGGAGATCAATACAAATTTAATGTCAGATTTCTTCAATGCTGCAGCCTAAATACTCAAGTTGTTATAAACTTTTGAAATTAGTCGCCTTAGCTTAATGTGCATGTGTTCAAAACTTAACCCTAGTCATGCTGAACCCTGAATATTCCTGCTTTCACAGGAGCTATAGACAAACATCAGCCTGCTCATATGTGCAGTCTGATGTTAGTCTACACCACCTGTTTCTAACTTTCAAACCAGAATTGTCAATAGATTAAGTTTTTCAAATGAAAACTGACCTACAATTGGTACCTTCAGTGCTTTTTGCCCTTTGATTTCGATGAAAATTTTTAGCCCAAATTTATTTAGCATGACAAAACTTAACCCTTTGCTGTTTAATCCCTGCTTTTTATGTGCCAGTGATTTTATGATTGAGAAAATGTTGTGAAAAGAGAAGAAATTGCTTCTGACAAGCAAATTCTTCTTTTACAACACTATTTTCTACCCTACTGAAGGATTATTTTTCAAATTAAATCCACTTAAAATTTTTGTCTGCAAAACCTTTGAATTTGGACAGGTCCAAAATTTTGCAAAACAGGAGAGGGTTAAGTTACCTATGATGCAGTACCACAGGTACTTGTATTCAGGAACTTATGACTACTTACAAATTTAAAACACCAAAATAATTGTTACAAGGTGGTGTAGATGTCAACTTTTAAGAAATCTGATTTTTTTACAAGCAAGTTTTGATCTCGATTTCCACGAGAATGCATGACTGTGCCTGAATCCAAATATGCTTGTTAAATCACCCATTCGATTAAAACATGGTGGCTGCATTACCTTGTGTATATTCATTGGCTTCATGATTTTTTATCTTACAAACACAGTGATCTGGCAAGGCCGCGATTCTGCGACAATCTTGCTTAAAATTTGAACATGTCCCATAAAATCTTAACAAGATGCGACTTTTGTCTGATGTAAATATGCGCTTGAGTTTCAATTGAGACGGCCAAGGACAACTTCAATTGTACTAAAAAAGGAAAGTAACAACAAGGATTTTCCAAACTATATATTATGGTGTATATTATTTATGGGGGATATACTACTATAACCAAAGAGCATGAATTTACCACATTTCTTCATTGCTTCGATTTCCTTGTTGAAATCCCCCACATTTTTGAAATCCTAGAATTAACACTGCTGTGCCAGCCCTGGAATCCCACGCGATTAACCTTCAATTTGATTTTTAAGTCAGGTTTCTATAGGGGACTTCGGCACAGGTGTTGATGACGTCATCAAAATATGAGTGGTTGGCGTTGCCAACCATTTTTACATACACAAAGAGCAAAATATCCAGTTTTCTAGTAGTAAGAGTATACATTTATAATGATTTATTCCAAGTAAAAAAAGTGTCAAAATGTAGATAAATTACCCATTTTTTTGGTTATGGAGTTGTCATCATGTGACAATGTCTTTGAAACGAACACTTTGTGTCGAAATATAATAACCCGGAGAGGCATATGAATCCAAATGAATCGTAGTTGAGTAAGCTAAGTATCGCAAATAGGACACAAATAAAGCTGTACTTACAGTATTTTGGCCACTCAGCAACGAAATATGTCATATTCAACCTATTTCGCGTTAATTTGAATTTTAATGCTGATTTTTCTTTTAGTTTCTCCCAGTTACGATATTTATCCCGCCCTAGATCATCGAAACATAGATTTAAGTTTTGTATTTATCCTTAACGGTCTTAACAACATAAATCCATTTATTTTTAACTAGGAATATTGAGAATCGTCAAAAGCTGTCTTAATATTAGATCCAAATTGATAAAGATGGAAACACACACACATGTTCAGAAATAAAGGTCATGTTAGGAAATAAGCGAATGTTGCAAATCCAAGATATTCGGATGAAACGGCTTTTCGAACACATACTGTTTGGTATAAAAACCCTAACGGAGAAATTTCATTATGGGACATGAAAAACATCGGGGCTTATCACACAAACATGTGTCATACAGTTTGCCATTCCTAACCAAATGATCTATACTACACGGCGTATCTCTTTGATCTGACCATAACCGGATGTCCCAATCAATATTGTCAATGTCATTAAACGGGTGCCGCTTATCACACACACGTGCACGGGTCATAAAGATCGCCCTTGCTTACGCAACGTTTTATATTACATTCCTAATTTTCTTTGATCTGACCGTGGTCATGCACCAATCAATAAGCCATGTCATATGCCACTGATTGGTTGCGTTCAGTTTGACACAACTAGTCTTTAAAGCCCAATGTGTCAATCTTGGTTGACACATCAAATATAATGCTTAATCAGGCATAGAAATAACATGCTGTCATACAAAAAGTCAAAATATTTCACATGCTTCAAAACATTGCAACTTAAGAATTGTAACATTCGACTGATTACAATCCTCCGAAGGAACATCTCGTTGAAATTATAGAACTATTAGTCACTCAAACACGTACTTTTTGTAATCGCTGTAATAAGTAGCAGAATTGTAGACTTCCAACTAATCAAATTATTGACGGATCCAGAGCAGGTTTGCAGCGAGGAGTGAAAGGGGATGTCATTCAGTTATCATAGGGAAAGTTCGTTCGTTCGTTCAAGCGTTGGTTCGTCAGTTCAATCGTTCGTTCGTTCATTCCTTCCTCCCTCCCTTCCTTCCTTCTCTCCTTTCCTTCCTTCCTTCCTTCCTTTGTTCATTCATTTCCTGTTACATGCACAATGTTCCATCATTCGTCCGAAGTTTTGACTTTCGTAATTCAATCACTTATCTGTGTGTTTTCTATCCATCCATCCATCCATCCATCCATCCATCCTTCCATCCATCCGTCCGTCCGTCATTGAATTCATATATCCGTCTGTCATGGAACATTCTTAGCATCATTAAAAATCCCTTTGAATTCAAACAGCTCAATTAACGCAAATCGAATACCTTTTCACTATTTTCAACAGGGTGAAAGGGTTTGTCAAACAAATAATCGATAATACCGCCACTTGTTATTCAAGAATCAATATTCCCTAATTAGGGAATGTCATTAGGCATCTAAGGAAAATTGTAACATGCCCAAATTTTTGTCATAGTGTTATATACTAGTCAAAACTTCTAACCGGCCACTTTAAAAACAAAGATAATTTTTTCTGTGATGTGTGGATTTTCGTGAAATTTTCTATGTGAATTTTTAAGCAACTTTCCAGATGATTTTGGCGAAAAGTTACCGTTATTTCATTGAATTAAAAGCGCAACATGAGAAAAGCTCAAAAAGCTCTAAATTTACACAGAGCTCAAAATATTGTCAATGTAGCAATTTTTGTCTCATGGGTCGTTAGCTGCAACATAGACTAGGAAAAAAACTGAAAATGTTCGACAATTGTGCGCGGCATATGACCCTAGAAGAATGTGATAGAGCTTATGTATGCAGAAAAACGGTTCCTAGAAACAACACCTAAAACACGTTTTTTTTCAAAATGCATAAAATATAGACTGATAATTCCCGTTGGGCTACAAAATGTAGGATATGTGAAAAAAAATCCGTTTGATACATCGTTTTTTTCACACCAGACCATATTTGAGAATAATCGCTAGATAAAATGGTTTGCCGGTTGAATTTAAACACCATTTTACCATGCATCCTATTGTTTCTGTTTCTCCTGTAGTCAAAGGTCACACAAAATTGACAATGTTTTCTGATTTTTTTCTTGGTCTGGGTTGCAGCTAACGATTTGCGTACTTTGGTTTGTTGAAAGTGTAATATCCCGAGCTCCATTAAGATTTAGAGCTTTTTGAGCTTTTCCTTTATTACACATCCAAATTTGATAACTATTGGTAAATCATAATGGAAATCCATGTACATTATGCTTAAAAATTCACACATCAAATTTCATTAAAATGTTAGAACTTTTAAAAAAGTTATCGTCATTTTTAAAGTGGCCGGTTAGGACTTTTGGCCAGTATAGTTATTGTTTGGATACATTTATAAAGGTTATATTTTGAGCGATTGGGAAAGACTATCAATAGCGATATACCGAACGATTTTGTTCGCATAAACAATCTAAACATAAACCTATTTTTCTCATGAAAATAATAATAATAAGATTTTAAAGAAAACATTAAATCAGGATTTAATAAAATCGAGATAAATCAGCGGTAAAAAATGATTGATATTTGCAGAAAATCAACCAAATCGATGTTATTCCTTTTTGATAGTGGCGTTTTCAAAGAATGGATATTCATTCTAAATGCGTGTCATTTTCATTACAAACATGTTTTCTGAAAAGTTCGAATGTTTGACTTTTCACAAATGTATTGGTTTGATACTTTTTTCTTCGAGTAAAGCGAAAAAGGTGATTTAGATTGGGCGATCTTTACATAAATTAAATAGAGCTGGGCGATTCAACGCCAACCATTTTTATTCGCTAGTGGGCTATGACGTCATACCGAAGATCCCTATACTGACAGAGCTAATTGCCTTTCGTATGAGACGTTAAACTGAGGCTCCGTGAGACGGTGCTTTACAACCAGCACATTACACCATCGTGGATCTCAGCAGTAGCATGAATCCTTGCGCAATCTCCATAACAGCTATGTCGGTAAATAGCGATACATCGCTAGTGTTATGTTGTTATATAGATACCGACTGTAAATAAAATTTGTATTTGTATCCCCATAACAACTAACCGTCTTCTGGAGGCGTTGCTCTTAAGGGCATGTGCTAAGGTAGCGACATTAAATGAACGGAAATACACACACACACAGAGCTAATCAGGCTGACATTCCCTGGTGTAGAAAGCTCTTATTCACACAGCGTCTAACGCGAAAACCAATTAAAATTGGTTCTACTCAGATAAAAATTTGTTCAGAATATGGATAAATATACAAAAAATATTTCACGTAATGTTAATATTGTAATGACTTATCAATTTGGAGATGAATTTAGCTTTTAATGATTAAAATTTCGCATAATGCTCACATAGTCTGATGCCGAATGGAGTCCGACACAAAAAGGAAGTTGATAGGGGTTCACAAGCGGTCTCACATGGAGTGTCCTTAAAATACGAAAAGGTGCAAAAAAGTGGTTAAAGGTGGTTAAAGGCGGTTAAAGGTGCAAAAAAGCGCGAAAAGATGCGAAAATGTGCTAAAAGATGGATGAAAAGGTGAATGAATAAGTATTGTACACGCTATCATTTGTTCACTCAAATGATCTCTTTGGAATATAAGTACATTAAAAAATTCAATCTTATATCAATTTAGTAGAATGTCGAAAGTTCTCATGGATAAAGTTAAATACTTATATGCTTAATAGTTACTTATTATGTTTCCGCATCGAAACTGAGATTAGGACATATTATTTTGCCAGCGTCCGTCTGTCTATTTGCAAAAAACTTTACTTTCTAAAAAAAGGAGCAACAGGGGAAGTTAGTAAACTAATTTCAATGTCAAAATTTTAAACCCTGTACCAGGCTAAAACCTGCGAACTAATCATTTTCTATTACTTCTTTCCTTTTCAAATTAGAGTTATAATACTCGGTATATTGTTAGCTAAAAGCAACAAACAATCAGGAAGAATGATTTGACTAGGGTGGTGGTAAAAAAATAACCAAAGACTTTACCAAACGCTCGAATTTTGTTTGAAGTTAAATCATGACTATCAGTCTGCATTTAATAGAGCGCATATATCGATGCTCGTGGTAAATTTTAAAAATTATTTTCGAAACTAAATCAGTCAAATTATTTTTCAGAGTTACTCCTATCTTTGATATAAATCAATTTATGTCCAGGTCAGTCCAAGGAAAAGAGAATCTGGCATCTTCGAAAGTTACATGATTTAATTGAAAAGTTGGAAAGCTTTCTCTGAGAAAGATTTAAGTAAGCATCATGTTGACCTCTTTGCCAAGTTTGTAGTCTTTTTTTCTTGACCAACGTTTTATTTCTTATTGCCAAAGTCCAATTTTTGTATCTGAACAACCATACTGGCGTACATCACGTGTTCCTACATTTTAAAAAAAAAAATAAAAAAAATGAAGAGTTTGTCAATCGAAAACCTATATCCCGTAACTATAGCGAGTAATTTTACGTTTTTTAACTGTTAATTTAACACATTTTTTTTAAAACTGTAATTGAAGTTATTTTCAGTGCTAATTCAATTGATATTTGCGTTCAATCAATCAAATCAAATCCATAAAAGGAATATTGAATATTTAAATAATAGAATGTAGTAATTTATCCCAATTGAAAAAAATATATGGAAATAACAATTGATAAGTCGGAGGGAAATGGAGAGTGAAGGGCAAAATCCTTTGGTTGCTGTTTTTAAGTTGCGTTTTGTCCGAATTGGGGAACCATGGTTAGTCTTTGGCCGCTTAATTGCGTTGGTGAATACACACTTTATTTCATTCTTGGGAAAGTCCAGACTTGGCATTTTAGCCTACACTAAATTCTAAAATTTAGAATAGGTTGGTGAATACAACCCCTGGTATATCTTCTAATTTTTCCTCAATGCGCCTCACTGGGAACATGGACAAAAAATCGAAACGGTTGTGGCAGCCATGATTGTCTCGCTTCTCTGATAACACGACCGGAGTATGCACATTTTGCTACAGTTAAAAGTGTGTCATTTAATAACATACGAATTAAAAATGATATAAATGCCGATATATATCTTTAAATATTACTAAATAGTCCATTTAACGTGCCAGCTTTCTTGCATGTTCAGTCAAGAACCGCTTCCATATCACAATATTGTAGAATAAAGTAGTGTGACGTCACAACTGCATGTGACGTCACTTTGTACGTATTTAGTTTATATTGGGGCGCATTAGGGGATATTAATGCTTTAAAAGAATTCGGTTTCTTACCAAAGTAAAAAGTATCATTTAACTGGACCAAAAGCCTTTAATACTGTGTAAGCACCTTGAAGCACCTTTTCGTCCACCCTTTAGCAAATTTTTGCACCTTTTAGCACCCTTTTGCGCCCTTAACCACCTTTTAGCACCTTTAACCACCTTTTTGCACCTTTTCGTATTATAGAGACACCGGTCTCACATGGTCTGGTAAAGTATAGTGTTCTTAACGGACCACATGCACACCGATCGATTGTGGATAAACGCTTTCGGAGCCTAGAGTTTTTCATTTGAAGAGGATTGAAAACCGCCATTATTCATTTTCAGATAAGAAAATCATGCGGTCATTTCATGCTGCACGGTCACAATGTCAATTATTAAGCACCATGAGTCGGAAATTAACCTGTATATCTGCGATTGAAAACTTGATGTACTTACACTTTATCGTTGTAGGCCTATACGCTCGCCATCTTGCATTCTTCTACACTGTGCACTTTTTTACTACACTGTAGGCCTACCAGGTATACGACTAGCCTATTTGGTCAAAATGGTCGCCGGGGCCCGGTCGAAGTAGGGGCCGGCAGATTGCACAGGCTGCATACGGTCGAAACTTTTCACACTGTTCTGATTTTCTGAATCTAGAATGATCAGTCTTCATTCCTGTATAAGGGTTTTTGAAATGCGACCATCGGTTGACTGATCTCCGCTTCGCCGGGAACAAATCCTGCTCACATGTTCATTGTACGGCTTGCAACTTGAGGAACATATTAAAATTGACAAGGTGAACGATTTTAGACTCAATATGGAATGACATTGAATGGTGTGTCGATCGAGTTTTTAGTGAAATTAAAGGGAGGTAATCCAATACTGCTTCTTTTGTTCAGGATGAACAAAATCAGCTTTATTTATTACATCCCTTGAGTAAAATATGTATACCACTTCTATAAAGAGCTTCCCCGTTCTCCAAGAAGCAATCAGATGCGGATATTTTTAATCGTGTTGAGTGAAATCGCGTTTTTTTCTGTTTACATTCATTTTCAAAGTAGCTATTGATATTTCCTTTCTTTTTGAGAATGCGTTTGATTGAGATAGTTGTCAATTTCACAATTAAACTAATTGTATCTGATATTATTCGGGAGACATATGTCGAAATAGTGTATGCCGCTGACGGTCGTTGAACGAACCCGTGTCCCCATGATTAGGAGCGTGTCGAACGCGCTTGTACCAAACTGCGATATGATGGCGGCTGCATGGATCGCGATATTTGCGGTTTAAGCCTATCTTAAAGGTTTTACGAGCACTTGAATGCTGTGATAATCAAATCGCTAAAAGCGCTGAAGGCCTTTTTTTTAAAAAGAAAAGGCAAGGTGATATTTGAAGGCATGCACTCCAATTTTTTAATCTTTTTAGGAAGGCTTTTTAGGCGAGGAATACCAAAGGTTCCATTTGCCTATAGGGATCGTAAACCACATTCCGAACTCACTTCAAAGGAAAAATGTCGAACGGTATGCTTGAGGTATATAGCGCTGATTCCCCCAAAAACAACTTATTCCCAAGGTATGGATTCCTACGCCCGATACCGCTTTGCAGACTCGCGTTTTTATAATTTAGTTGAGTTACTTGGTTTGCTACTAGTTAGTCAATTCATCCATTTGATCATTCAGTCCAGCAATCGTAGTAATGCTGTATTTTTAGGGGCAAAAGCTCGTCGGTTCTTTCTTTTACATTGAATTGAATTCCACAAAGAAGTTGAATATTACTGTGGGAACGCAAGAAATTGATAGGGTAAATTTCTCCCTTTCCAACAATATGGTCCCACCTATTATCATACCCCATTATTTTCTTATTTCTACCCTAGATATATATCAAATTACACTGATGTTGGTTTATTGTCTGTAACCTGTTCCAAGTTGGCTTGGTCTAAAATTTTGTAGACTGTTTAAGGGTTTAAGGATTGGACAAAAGGTGACCACAAAAGTTAAGATTAAGTACTTTGGCTCAGGTGAGATAAAAAAAAATAACCACATTTAATAAGTACACAGTGCTAACAAGCCTTTGATTTTAATGTACTTCTTATATTTTCGATTTTTTTCAGTATGACATAGGTTATGAACACTATTCCTGGAGATGTCAAGCTCGGTCTATATGAAGTTCAGACGACGTTAAAAAAGGAAACTATTTTAAAAAGCTGGGAAGTCTGCATTGTTGGTCATTCTTCTGGCTTCAAGACTTAAAACTGATATATCGAAGGTTCAGCGCAAGACTGTACTAAATGTGTATACATTGTAATGACACGGGGTACAGTCTTGCACGGAACCCTCGATATGTGACCTATCTGGAGAAATAGGACAATCTGCGTCAAACTCCATCAAATAGATATCAAATTTGTGACCCATCACTCGAAAAGGGACCGCCTTGGAATTCGGAAAATTTGAAAAAGAGATTGGGTCCAGCATAGATTAACCAGAGGTCGCCTTTCAAAAATTCTTTCGAATGAAGGTCTATTCATCATTTTAGTTTCGGAAAATAAGCAAAGTGCGAAAAAGTTTCGATCCTAATCAGTCTACGCAATCGGCGCTACCAAGATGGTCCCCTTTTAAGTGACGGGTCAAATTAAAAAATAGAGAAAAGATTCATTGGTTCCAATAGAGGCCAACCGGAGGACGCTTTTCGAAAATTGTTATACTGTAAGGTTGAAAAAGATGTTTCAAGACTCAGCCAAGTCCGAAAGGTTTCGACCCTATTCAGTCTGCGCACTTTGCATAGACTGACTGGAGTCGAAACTTAACGCACTACCAAGATTGTCCCTTTTCGCCCGACGGCTCATATACAAGGGCGTAGCTCCCATTACCACACATTACGCAATTGCGTAATACAATTAAAGCCTCTTGCGAAAAATCTCGTGAATGAATGATCATAACATCGTAACTACAGCTTATTCAAGCTGTAGTTACGATGTTTGATTATTCGCCAACGCTCAAATCATATAAACGGGGAACGGGTGGAGGGCATTAGTCTTTAGTCACAGTCGACAAATCGCCTTTATTCTGTATATTCTTTGGTGGTCGCCTTCGAAATGCGTAAAAATTCAACATCCTAGCTACGCCTATGCATATATACTCGTATACTTGGCGGGATTGAGGGGTAATAGGGGTTTGAATTATAAAAAAAAAGAATATATATGAAACTGTATTTATATAGATTCTAAATTTACAAGAAACAGTCAATTCATATAGATTCTTATTTTACAAGAAACAGCCAATGCTCGCAATTTATTCATGAAGGAATTTGACACATCAAACAAAGTTGATAATGTGTTATGATTTCATAACACTTTGATTCATCAGCTACATCATACAGTTCATGTTCATATTTTTGCTTATTCCTCAAAGAATGGGAAGCACTTGAAGATAAGGGTACAGTTATATCGTGAAATTGAATGACAAGTTGAATGATTTTGGAATGAACTTGAATGGATGGGATGAGTGAGTTTTACATGAAATTAAAGGGGAAAGGGGTATAACAACATCGCATATTCGTTTATCTTGAATGAAATTAGCGATATTCATTACCTCCCTTTCATAATTTATGCACAAGAGTTATATAACTATATTTTTATGTCTTCATGAAGCAATCAGATGCTTTCGAGCTGATTCCATGTTTATGTCCAAATTGTAATTAATCTAATCATCGTTTATTCCATCACAAATTCACATTAGTTAACGTAATATTTGAATGGTTTGAGTGAGTGTTGGAAGTAAATTAATAGAACGCTGAGAGAGGGCTTCAGAATGGTCTTTATCGAGGTCAATTGTTCAATTCAACTGCGTTACTTACTGTAGCAACACTTCGCTCCCTACGAGAAAACTAACTGGTGTTGAGATCCTTGGTTTTCGAAGACACATGGGGCCCGTTTTACTAAACGTCTTACGAAAACAATCAGTCATAAGTCAAAATCGCAAATCGTACCTGTCTTTTTTTTCATTCATTGTTAGATTCTGCCTTGCAATAACCCATTGGAATTCTAATGAGGTGATGCATAGCAGAAATCCACATTAAGTTACTACTGTAGAAGTAACTTTAATTTTTTACTTACGCAAAAAATGATCGTAAGATGTTTAGTAAAACAGGCCCATGGTTCCTAACTGGTATTTTTCTGTATGACGGAATGTCCTTATCGCTCAAGGGCAACTAACTCTGTCTTTTGCTGGCTGCGTATCGAACCCATAACTTCCGTGTTTGTCAAATACCTTTTCCGACTACTCTTGCTTGATGTCAACGAAGGCGATGATAGGGATCGAACTTTTTTCTTGTGGTAAATGAAGAATAAGATCGGATTGGCTATACTGTTCAAGTAGTAGAATGTGGTCATTATCACCAAGAAGGGATCATAGACATTGGCAAAAAAGAGCAGGAAATTCGAAATAAAATACGCCATCCAACATACAAGAAAACCTGAAAATAAAATAACATTTTTAGAGTTGATATTCAAAATCTGTAAATTCATAGGGTGATAAAAGGTCTTTCAATTCAAGATTCCGTTAAAATAGAGATAGTTCGCCATTTCTCAAATAACAGACGTATTTTTTCTGAAAAAAAAGAAGATAAGTCGGGACCATAAAATATGAATTCATATATGAAATACTGGCAGATAGTATATATTTGACATTTCCAACAAATCAATATGGGCTTAAAGTAAAGTCCCTGATTGTTTTTCGCATCCGCACAGTCTTTCATTTTCATTCATATTTCATATGATTATTGCTTGAGGCAAGACCTTTCTATTGGTACCAATTTTAAGGTCATCAATTATTATCAGTGTCATTTACGAAGGTCAATAATTTTGTAAAATTAAAACTAAAATTGTCTATAACTTTGAAAAGGGCTAGGTAAGTCATAGGGCCTTGTTTTTTAGTGTCATTCAGTATATCCATTATTTACGACAAAACTTTACACTCAATGAGTACTGGTGTGAGTAAGACCAGGAATACATTGTTAGGTGCTCCAGCAGCGCGATATGACTTTACAAGATTCTTAGAAGCGGCGGAAAACCCCGTACAAAAAAATAAAAATAAAAAAAACAACACACAAATCACTACAGATTGCCTTATGTATCAAACCACTGTTTCGAAAATGGAAGCTGCGGGTGCCTTCGCATCCTCGGATACCCCGGGGTCTCCCTATTTGCTACGCTAGATCGATAAAGCGTTGCAAATAGGGAGACTCCGGGGTATCCGAGTATAGTGCCTTCGTGTAACAAACTCATTTTGTTCAGGAATGAACGACCTAAACATCAAAACTACAGCTTGTACAGGCTGTAGTTGTGACTTTTAGATCGTCCTCTAAAGATAAGTTAGCCACCGCCATAGCGCAGTTGGTAGCGCGTCGGACTGTCAATCAAGAGGTCCCGGGTTCGATCTCTGACGGCGGCACTCATTCTTTCCGACTATTTTTCTACAACCAATGGGTCGATAATAGTAGGCTTATGAGGGATAGCAGCTTGAGGCCAGGAAAGGATGTAATCGTAGTACTGGTTTGAGAGATACCAGGGAATCATTTTGAGGTGCTCAAGACACTGCGATATAACTGAAAGAATGTTGAAAGGGGCGTAAAACCTTATTCAAACAAACAAATCTAACGATTAGCTGTATGTTTCATGGGTAGGACCACAATTTTTGCAGATAAGCAACCTGTTTTTTTTAATTAATGGCGGGTGTATCGTGGTGGAGGTCGAGTTGCGGTACCAATAAGTGTAGAGCTAGGGTTTTGATATTTATACGTTCTCAGAAGGCGACCACCAAAGAATGTATAGGATAGAGGCGACAAGTGGACTTTGGCAAAGGATTTATATGTCTTCCGTCCACTCCTCTTTTTTATGTTTTGGATTTTGGCGAAAAATCATATCATCGAAACTACAGCTTGACTAAGCTGTAGTTTCGATGTTATGATGATTCACCAACGATACGTTTCGATGGAGCATTTATTTCTTTTACGAACTTGCGTTTTGTGCGTAATGGTAGTTACGCTCTTAGTACCAGCGATCCATCAATTGTTGGAAATGTCATGCAAAGGCTCTATTAATTTTCCGTTTAAAACAATATCGTTATGAATGCAATTGAAAACTGTTCATACGCCGAAATTCTGGCTGATTCACGCTTTTTAGCTCAATTTAGGTGATATTTCGTTGCTGTGTGATGTCCGTCGTCCGTCATGCTTGTCCGTCGCCAACCATTATCGTGTAGACACTCTAGAAACTATATTTTTTTGCTCAATCAACCTGCAAATTGGCCAGATTGATTGTTTTGATGAAATCTCGACCAAGTTCGAAACTGGGTAAAGTAGGGTCAAAAACTATTCTCAGTTCCTAAAGAAAGTATGCACTTTCAAAAATCGAACTTCTGAGAACTTACACAATTCTACCGTCACAAAATTTTGGATTTAGAAACCTAGAGAATATAGACCACCGATACGTTTACAAATAAAGCACATTGCATTCAATGATATTCGGCTAGAAACGGACATTTGTTTTGAATGATTTGCTTGTGCATCCGTACAGTTGGTGAATAATAATTCTGGAATAAATCACATTAAGTTCAATTTTTGTGCCCTACCTTGCAAAAAATCATATCTGAATGAAAATTGCACTCTGTGCATGAACGTAGTATGACCTACAAAGTTAGTGGTTTTGCAAAAATAAACCCCGTGCGAAGAAAACTCTCCATAAAATTAAATGAGCATTTCTGTTCCAATACAAATCTCATGTATCTGCTTGGATGTCCTCTTTTATGTATGGAAATTTATTACAGAACGCCATTGCACTGTATGACCTGACGTTAATGGCCTCTCAACGGAGCGATTTCTAAAGTTGTCGCAGATGTAACGTCTGTATGTAAACTCAGATTTCTGTTTGGAAAGACTAGGGAGTCCCTAGTCACACTCAATGCACTATAGAAAAAAAAATAGGAGGGCAAATCTTAACACATCATGTGCTAACTTTGTCTCCACAGTATATGCAACTTTATCGAAATCGGATTTTAAACATGGTTTCTAAATGGTCATGTCTAAATAAGCATTTGATTTTACAAGCAAGAGTTCCTCAAACTTCGTAAGAAATAAGGACAATCAAAAAGTGAAAGTGCACACTTTCTTTACGAACTGAGTATAGGTAACGAAGTCAGATCTTAGGAAATCCTTGTAGACGCTCTAAAGGCCATAATTTTGCTTAATCAACATCGAAATTAGTTCGAAATTGGATCAAGCGGGGTCAAAAACTAGGTAACGACATCAAATCTTAATATATTATTTTAGTCACTCTACAGGCATTATTACTTGCCCAACCAACCTTTAAATTGGTAAGATTTATTGTCTTGATGAAATCTCAACCAAGTTTAAAATTGGGTCAAGTTGGATCAAAACTAGGTAAATAGGTTGAAATTATTGACATGACTTGACCTTTATGCAATGAATGAATTAACCAATGAATACATTTATCATCGAGGGTAGTCGCAAGCCTTCGAAAATATCGTAAATCCGCGGAGGGTATGGGTTTTAAATAATGTTTGTATAACGTAACTTAGTACCGATACAAATTGTATCACTGTGTGGTCGAGAGGTCTAGTCTGATGACTACAGTTGCAGGGGTAAAGGGTTCAAATCAGCTTTTATCCCACTTTTCTATATATTTTTTTCTTTCTTTTGATAGTCCCATTTGACTAGTTTGTGAATGACAATTAACTTTTTTGCACTGCTGCATTTCATTTATCGCATACAGTCTGAACTCAAATTTGGACAACATAAGTCCTTGTCAAATTTTCTTCAGGGCAATTTGGTTGATAATCGAAGACCTTTGTGGGATGAGCAACTGGGGAATCGGAAGAGTTGTCGTGGTAGTATTCGTAAGGAAAAATTCAGATTAGAATCTTAAATCTTAGAATTTCAGGAGGCGACCACCAAAGAATATACAGGATAGAAGCGATAAGTGGACTTAGGCAAAAGATGAATGTCCTCCGTCCAATCCTCTTTTTTATTTTTTTTTAAACCCGAAAAAAAAATATAGTTCATTTCTAATTGTATGCAAAATAAAAATCTATTCAAATATTTAATCCTTCAAAAAAAGCAAAATCCATAATCAAAACTGATATTTTGTTAAATTTGATATGCCAAAAGTAAGCATGTTTGGCCGTTTTCGACATTTCTTTATTGTTTTTATTAGTTCTAAGACACAATACATTGTTTTGATTAGATTTTTGACAGTTAACTCTGGTGAGCGATTTAGGGCTACCATGACCCTCTTTTAAACATTTGTGGTCGACCTAAAATTCTATTTGGACGCGGAAAGTTTAGATATTCTCTTTAAAACATGTTTAATAGAGTATTATTCACAGACAATTTCAATCTGGCCTTGAATTTCAAAAATGATTATTAAATAAGGTATGATCACCGAAATGCGATAGCCAACGGCTTCTAAACTTTGCAAGCGTAATTTTGCTAAAGTCTATATTGGGGCCTACTTGCCTTCTTTTAGATATCTTTTTTTGACCGAGACGTGTATTTAAATAACTTACTTAGCACTATTCCCAGGGTCAACTTGATACTTTTTACTTTGGTTTTAGGCACGCCTTTATTGAAAACACGCGACATAGTGAGTCTGTCATTTTCCATCTGCTCTAGTCTTTTTTCACCTGAAAACAGAAGTAATACCTATCGTTTTATCCAGTCCTTTATACGTACGGACAATTTAATTGTTAAAAGAGTCTTCACTGTGGTGTTTTAGCATCTAGAGAGAGAAATGAAAATAAAAATAAAATCAACTTGAGGGCGCATTTCAAGCATTCTTACATGGGTGGGTAGAATGATCATTCAAGACGCAGAAAATCATCCAGGTGCGAAAGGTCTCGACGCAAGACAGCCTACGCATTCTGCGCAGTCTGACCAGGATCGACACTTTACGCACTACACATATGGTCCCTTTTCGCCCGACGATTTATATATGTATCTATATGAACTGTGCTCCAGGGAAACACAATTGAATTCTTTGCTTAAAAAACTGTCGGTCTACGCCTACGCGTGTATCAAGTGGTGATGGACATACACGGCTATGAAACTGATAGCCGTCGTGGTAGCGCAGTCGGTATTGCGTTAGCCTCCCACTCATAAGGTCACGGCGGCAACACTCATCCTTTCCGACTATTTGTCGCCAACCAGTTAGTTGATAATCGTAGACCGATGTTGGATAGCAACTAGAGGCTAGGAAAAGATTGAAATGGTAGTACTCGTGCTAAAGATACCAGAAATCCATTGTTAGGTTTTCCAGCCGCCGCGGTATAACTGAAAATTTATTGATAGCTGTATTAAACCACATTCGTAGGGGCAAACAATGAATTTGATCAATCCACAAACAAGTATATCTAAGTGCAAGGAAGGGTGGTTTGTTCATTCGGATCTCGCCAATTTCTCGCAACCCACGTGTAAACCGACCGTTGGTTGTGGTCACCATTCAATGACGTTCATTATAAATTTGGATGAGTAACATTACTAACAACCAACGTTAACGTAACGTAGCAATACAAATTTTGTTAAGTTATCCGCTAAGAACTGAAATAGGAAATGAGTCGATGAGGTTCCTGGACAAAAGCGCATGACAACAGAATTTGGTAGATTTAAACTTTCGATCTGCATGAATATTAAGGAGGGCCGTTACAGTTTCGGGGGGTATCCAGATATTTGCGAAACAGATGTATATTTTAGAGCATTCATATACACAGATATATTGAAAATATCAACATAGCTTTCCACGCATATTTTGAAAATATTAACATTTTTCATAAGGTGGCCATGTTTTCGAAAATATCAAAGAAAACTGTTTATTACACCGACCAATCACAATGCTGGTGTGCTAAATTAACATATATTTATAGCCATAGGTATGGAAAACATAAAAATATAATAAACTTTCTAGTAAGAGCATAAATAAGTGACAAGTGGACATTTTGCTTTAAATGCTCCTCAAAAATAAAAAGTGAATATTTTTTTTTGAAGGCAAAAAAAGCAAACACTTATATTAAATAAACTCGAAATATGTCAATAGAAAATTAGCCCAACTATCGTTCAACTGAAATTAATTAAGAAAAGTATATGTATCCAGGCACTTTTAGTCAATTTCATAAGTTTGAAGTACAGCACCCCCCATAATTAACTACTCTAATTTGATTTTGTCCAGGCATTGTTACGTCCCCTGATTTCCCAATCAACAATAAAAACCATTTGTAATTTTGATACACTTGGTAACACCTATGACAGTTGTAGGATTTCTGTAACGGGGTTTAAACTACAATTAAGGGGGGGGGGAGTGATTTCACATCATTACCAAAGTTTTGCCGAATTACCCAGTGAAAGACTGAACACCCCATTCCCTCTGGATCCGCCACATGCACAGTCATTATCCTGATCAAAACACGGCGTTTTCCTCCATGAACTCATTTTCTATATGAGGCAATTACATATAGAAATTATACGTCATTTCAGTTGCCACGGAAGATAAGATGGCTTATTACTCGATTGAAACAAAAAAGAAAGAAAACATGACTTTCGATTGATTTTAAAGATTTTAGAATTCTGTGATTATGTTGATAATTTTAACCTAATTTATTTTACAATGGTTTGGAAACAATTTCTTAAATTTTACATTGATCCCTCTTGATTCTGTGGATTACAGAAGAGTTCAACAGTCTCAGGGCCAAATAAAGGAAAAAGTACAATCGCCGGTATTTATACCTGATCTCGGGACTTCTTGGTTAAGGAGCAGTCGCAGTAACTCTCGAATACATACGCTCTTCGAATAATACGAAAGCTTTTTGAAATCATTGCTTATTGAAATATTCAATGTTGAAAAAACTATTGATGGAATATTAATAATTGCTACCAAATTATCGTTTTCACTCTTACAAACACACATAAACGGAATCAAATAAAGATGGAAATTTAGAGAGAAGAAATGAATTTTTTAAAGGTTGAAATTGTCCTTTTTCTACGTTGTCTCCTTTTCCGTTTTTACGACGTGTAACATACGTAATGAATGGGATCTTTATAGGCAAAAGTAACATATCATTTGAAGATTTATAAAAAGAATAGTGAAAAACGAACAGACAGTTAACAGTGCAGAAAAGTAAACTGAAAAGGAGAGAAATCGCATCCGAGTGGCAAAATCTTATTATCTTGGGATATAATTCGTCATCCCGTATCAGTTTTTACCGAAGTCGTAAATAAAAAAGCATATTTTTTCCCCTTTTTCAAGCAATGTTCAAATAACTGAAAGATGACTACCTTTTATAAGCATCATTTATGAAAGTTTTATACTTACAACGATATGAACCGAACCCAAACATTCCCTTTCGGTGATGAGGAGAACGTGACAGCCCTGCGTTCGGGACAACAAAGCGAAGTAAACGTTTAGCTCATGCGCATGCGAGTAATGCAGGGTATAAATAGCAAAAATGTTGCTCCGTTTTGTCATCCTGATGCATGGCTTGTGATAGGTAGATATCAACGTCGTCCGTACTTCGTTGGAATAACGAAGCACAAGTGTGAAATACTCATTAGATATACTTTACACGGTAATGCAGACTACCATTTTTCGGATGATCGTTTGTGATTTGTTATTCTGAACGCATGACCGGATTTCATTTTGTCCCTCGTAATAATTGCCAAACCCTGCAGTTTAGGATGCAAAAACATTTGCAAACGTTTAGAAAGTGAACCTTTCTTAGCAGTCGTATGTTTTTGAAATGTTTCGAGAACGTTTTCATTTTGAATTTAGGACAATCCTGCGTGTAGGTTGACAAAATTACGATTACTTGGAAAAAAAGCCTTCCACTGTGCACGCGCGACTTCATATAAAGTTGATTTTAACAAGGCCCCCCTCACAATTTTTTTCTAGGCGAGTTGTCTCCCCAAAACTGTAACGTCCCACCTTAAGCGTCTTTTAATATAGTCCGTTTGACTTCTATATGGACAAACCTTTTCATCAATTACATAAAATTGCGTTTGAATAAAGGATTTGTATGTAGTAAAATCTTAATTTCAGCTTAATACCATTCCAAAAAATATTTTTTGAAATAAATTGATTTCAAAATAATGATTTTGTCTATCTAGTTAATGTTAATATTTTCGCATTATCCGTTCTTAAATATGAGGGGTGATGGAGGTTGTTCAGTATTATTGATCTGCAATGACCTGGCACTCATTAAATATTCTTCTTGACCCCTATTGACAGTCGGATAATATGTTTCTTAAAATAGACTTACACTCGCGAAGATTAGATCGAATAAAATGTATCATATCCCACCATACATACGGAAATTTATCGCAGGTGGTATGGCTGTTGTCCCGTAACCCAGAGGCAATGAGTTCAAATCAGATCATGATCATGATCGTTTTTGTAATTCAAAATACATCGCAAGCGAAACTAAATAATTGAACTTTGAAATATATCTATCATAGCGATGAAGAGGCGCTTTTTTTCAATTCATGACGGTATAAAATTAAAAACCTATACTCGGTTTGATTGCGTTTATCAGATTCCTTTTTAAGCGTGATTACGTTATCAACGTTAAAAACTTAATTCTTTTTTGTATCTTATAATTCAATATCATGAAGCAAATAAGATTTCTATTGGGCCTTAATTTAATGCAAGCTTACTATATACTTAATGTTGCTTTCATTGAGGTATGAAACAATTTTTGAAGCCGATCAGAATTCAATACTCTTGATGGTGCAACAACCCAAATTGAATTATATGAGAAGGAAAAATGTATATATTAATTGCAACTGACAAAAACTAATAACATAAATATAGTTGAAATGATTATTTAAGAAATAAATGAAAAAAATCAAAATGATAATAAATAATAGTCATAAGGATTAAAATATGTTTCCCTGGCGGTATTGAACTCGGTCCGACAATTTCTCGCTTCACGGTTAGGCGTCTGTAACCAATGTACTACAACGACTTATTCAGTCTATGCGAGATAATATGAATATATCGGTAAAATAAAATCTTAAGCTGCGGGAATACTCGAGTACTGACGGAAGTTAATGAGTGCCAGGTCATTATAGATAAATAATAGTAAGAAAATGTCAACATATATAGTAAAAACACGTGGTTTTATAATAAACTTTTGACAGATGAAATGTCCACTATTTCTTATTTGGACATGCTAATTAGCATATCGACGGTCATGTCATCTTAAACTTAAATAGCACGTGATTTTTACCGTTAGCACTCTTCTGAAGAAAGAGAGAATATACACAGATTTGATATCCAACGGTAGCAAAAATCTTAGACAAACTTAATTATATTGAAAAACTCTTTTTTATAGTAATACAATTCACTTAAAATCTTACTCTTTTGACTCGGCCCCTATGCAAATCAGTACTATTTTTGGTTATACAATTCGCTGTTCCGTTTAATACAGTAACAAGTAGGTATGAAATGCTGAAAGTTAACATGTAGACGGATGGACAAAATCATTATTTTACATACAAAAATTCTGAAAAACGAAATTCGTCATGGTATTAGCTGGAAAAAATGATATGACCAAAAAATATGCGTTTCATTAACTAATTTCTGAGATTTTCGGCGAAATGTTGGTCCATATAGAATTCAAACGGACTATAACCATTTGAAGTACTGTTTACACGAAGCCGGAGAAAGTCTTAAGTTATCTTACTAATCGAGGTTAAGTGATGTTCTATTCTTGCATTTTCAGGCATTACACTTGAGCCTGTGCGTGAGATTTCTAACAATTTCAAACATGCGCAAAGCAAAGACTCTTACCAGCCTGTGCATTCGCACGGGCTCACCAGAATCTTAACTATATGCTTTTAGTCAATAGATAAGGTCTCAAAGTATCTTTAGACCACCAGGTAATTTTCTATTTACCGTATGTGACTCTAGGCTGCTCAATATTTGCCTTCTACGCACATTTCAAACTGTTGGAAATGCCAAGCACAGGCTAAATTTAATCAACAAACCTGCTGAAGATTTCTCACAGATTTTGCGATTTTTTGAAAACGACGCCCTGCTTTCTTATTCGCCCATCATTCGTTGACATAGATCTCCACCGAACCACATAAATTGGAGTGCGATTATGAATTTATCCTGTTATTTTTTCTTTAGTACCTATTATAAATTTAAAAGAAGGCGTATACTTTTTTTACAATTTTTGCTCAGTATATAAACGTACTTACTCGGGGTGTGCTTTAGAGCCCTTTTACACATTGAGACTATTAACAGGATATAACTAACACTTATGATAATCAAAGGCACGCAGAACAGAAATGCAAACATCAGGTAGAAACGAATCTGAAAAATAGAACACCAAAATGTAGAACTGACGCACAAAAAACCTCTTAAAATAGGTAAAACCGTATACCGTCATCTAAAATTGATTGGTTTGAGCTTTGATATACATTTGTATCATGTGGGGTTATTAACCACAAACTTGAAGATCACATTGAATCTTTTGTATAACACAAATCTGTAACTTTTGAGTGTCAGGCTGTTTGCGCAACGGAGCTGTTGAAGACCATATCAAAATCAATTAAGTTAGTACCATCGTGAAATTGTCATTCACCTTGATCTAAGCCATTATAAGCCACCCGCTCTACCTTCAAAACATTTACTCAAAAACGCTCCGGAACTATTCGAAATCGCTTCAAAAGCGTTCAAACAATCAACATTGAATTCAAATCGCAGTCTTGTAAATCGATAGATCATTCTATGATTTTATCGGCTGTTTCGGATCTGAATACATCTGATTGGTCCTTAGATAAACACTGAAAGGAAAGTACGGACATTTTATTAAAGGGAGGTAATAATATACTGCTAATTTCGTTCAATAAGACACGATTAGTGATATATTATCATCCCTTAATTTTAGATTAAACTCGTTCATCCCACTCATTCATTTTCATTCTCAAACCATTCACTATGTCAACTGCATTATGTTGTTCAATGTAAATTTCTCATTTTGTTTGAATGGGATTGAACGCTGCTTTGAACAATCATTCCGTCATATCGTGGCGACTCGTACCTATCCATAGAGTCCGGTATTTCTTACAGCAGTAGTACCACTTCATCCCTTCCTAGCTTCCAGCTGCTATCCCGGATAGGTTGGCGGTATCCACCCATAGGAGGCAGAAAAATGTCGGAAAGGATGTGTGCCGCCATTGGGGATCAAACCCGAGAAATATACATGACAGAAATCGGTACAGTTAACAACATCGTGAAATTGACAAGGTGAATGATTTTGGATTGATTTAGGAATGAAATTGAATGAATGTGTGGAGCGAGTTTTGAGTGAATTTAATGGGAGGTAATCCAATATTGCAAATTTTGTTCATGATGAACAAAATTAGCAATATTGATTACCTCCCTTTAATAAAATATGCATAAAAGTTTTATAGATAGCTCCCTGTTTCTTCAAGAACCTTTCAGAAACTTACAATTTGAATTATGTCAGTAAAAACTCGATTTTTCTCTTTCAAAATTTATTTTGAATGACGTTGTTGATTCTATATTTTTCAATGGGTTTGATCGTTTTTGAATGGTTTGAGTGAGTGTTTTGAATGAATGATTGGAGCGCTGAACGAGCGATTTAGAATGGTTTTGATTGGGGTGAATGTCAATTTCACGATGTAACTAACTGTACCACAAAATAAAAGGCCCTTAATTTTTATTTTTGCACTTTGAAAAATTATTCACGATTTAGTGTTGTTTTAGTCTGAAATCTTGCTTGTTTCTAAACAGTGCCTAAAATAAGAACACAGTACTAGACACAGTAAAGAACACCATGGAATTGGCGAGGTGAATGATTTTGAAATGAAACTGAGTGAGTGAGATGGGCGACTTTTGAATGAAATAAAAGGAATATAGTATGATAATTCCAATTTCGTCATAAATGAACAAGATAAGCGACAACCTGTTACTTCCCTTTAATTAAAGCTACGTACTTTTTTCATTTATAGATTTGTGTGTTTTTTGTTTCTTTGAGAAATTTTGGAGCGTTCTACATGGTTTGAGTGAGAGCTTGGAATGAATTGATGGAGCGCTAAACGAGCGAATTAACATTTGATTTGGTTTTGTTCGAGATGAATATCAATTTCTCGATGTCACTAACTTTATGCGATTGTGTAATTAGTTTAGTAACAGTAATAGTTCCGCAACATTTCGGAACTCACGATCTTTCACAATGTTGACCGAGCATAAGGAAACTTCGGTTTACACCGTAGAAGTCCATTATTTCCAAAACGTTGTGGAACTATTACGGATGCACTCTATTTACATGTACCTCAAATGCCTTTGAAACATCCCCATGATAAGAGAGGCTACATGTTTCCTGATCTATAAAGCTGACCTCCTCTTTCCAGTTTTTGGTCACGTGATATTTCAGAAATGGCGTGCTACAAATAAAGATCAAAAGCCAGCAGACAACTACGACCACCCTTGGTAAACATTTTCCTGAAATACACGAGAGAATTAGAAATAGTTAGAAAACAGCATGCAGGAGATTGATTCTCATACCATTCTGAAATCCATTTCAAAACGCTTACTTAACACGTCATCCGTACATTCTAGACAGTCACTCAAACGATTCAAAAACTTTTCCAAAATCATTCTAAAATGCTCTGGAATCGTTCACAATACTTCACAACTTCTTTCTAATAGCCGCCGTCATAGCGCAGTTGGTAGCGAGACGGACTGTCATTCTAGAGGTCCCGGGTTCGATCCCCGACGGCGGCACTCCACTCATTCTTTCCGACTATTTGTCTCTCACCAATGGGTTGATAATCGTAGACCAATGTGAGATAGCAGGTGGAGGCTAGGAAAGGATGTAATGGTTGTACTGGTGAGAGAAATACCAGGAATCCATTGTTAGGTGCTCCAGCCGCCGCGATATAACTGAAATAATGTTGAAAGCGGCGTTTAACTCCATTCAACCAATCAATCTTTCTAATAGATTTTTTTATTGTTTTATTAGCTGGTGTTGATTTTGGGAGTCTCTGCGTATTCTCCCAACAAATCTTTTTATAGACATGTATGTATGATTTATTTAAAGGGAATTTATAAAATATCGATAATTTTGATTCGGACGAATCAGCGATATTGTATAACATCCCTTAAATTTCAATCAAAACTCGTTCCACACATTCATTCAAAATCGTTCCAATGTAATTCCTAAACTATTCAACTTGTCAATTTTACGATGTGTCTAATTGTACCAGAACTTTCTAACAAAATGAGAGACTTCTAATGGTAGATCTGGAAATATGTTTAAAGCCCCAGTCTGCGTTTAGAGCGAAAAAAATGCTCTTTCGTGAATATTCTTTGAATGTTTTTTCTTGATTTAGTCTGAAAGATGAGTTATATAAAAATACAAATCAATGGACAAACGGCGGCTTTTTCGTGAAACGCATGATCTGCAGTATAAAGTAAAATATGTAAATTAGATTTTGGTCACGTGAAATACACCTACGTGCAGGAGCGGTATAGGAGCAGTATTCAAATTGGAGTCCGAAATGTTGCGAGTCCTAATTATTCATCAAGTTAGGCCTATATTTAGATCATCGCGTCATAATCATTTGTATAACCGAATATTGGAATTACAAATTCAAGCTTGGCTTTGATAATTAAAGTCTAGTTTTTTAGTACATTGTCGTATTAGATGATTTTCTTGCGTTTTGTAAATGCTCACGAACACAGACGGGGGCTTTAACTTCCTTGAACAGCCACGCAAGTGCAGGTGCAAAGCGGGGTATCATTGGAAAACTGTTTGCACCGTTTTGTCATTCTGAACGCAGGGCTGGAGTATGTTTTGTTGGGATGAATAAAGTACATGTATTTATATAGTTCTGCAAGCAAGAGTTAGGTTCGAGAAACCGTTATCTCCTATCATTTCAATGTAAAATTGTTAGTCTATATATGAGTTAGGCTAAGTTGTGAAATAAGTGAAAATAACTTTTATTTAGATCATGGAAAAATCACATTTTTGCACAATTGATGATTACATGTAATTCTCTATAGATTAACGAGTCGCCTTTGTGATAATTGTTTGCGATCATAACGCTTAAATTTCCGCGTAACAAATAAAAATGTCACAGAGTTTTCACGTTCTTTTGCATGCAAACGGAGGTAAGGACTTTAAACTCAGGAACTTTACATAAATTTGAACTCAATACTGAAGGTCTCATATCACTAAAAAGGTCAATGAATCAACGTGCAGGCCAATCGAAATCAAAAGTCTGCCCTCGTCGGAATCAGTGTTTATGATCCAATTATGTAACAAAATTTGATATCATAAACCCTGCTGGGGAGTTTATTGACACTTAGAAGGATTCTGGGAATGGCTTTCTAATGTCTTTTCACCAGCCAATGTCATATTACTCCTCAAATAGATAAGTAATGTCTGGCTAACATCCTCGAGGTTCTTTTTAGGAGAAAATTTACGGAAATAATATTATCGAAATTATTTACGGGCGCTTACGCTTATGAAAATGAGATCAAACTAGTTAGGAAAACCGACAATGTGCTATCCAGAAAACAAGAGTCCCAATAGGACCCGTATCGCTCGTGTGGCTTTAAGATCACCAGATTTTTTAAATAGAAAAAGTAGTCAATGTATTACAACTGATTTACATAATCAACATTTTTACATCATACGAGTTTTTAATATGAACTTTCCTAATTCCAAGGTTTGAACACATGTTCAAGAGGACACCATCTTAAAGAAAGATGTGAAAATATGCATACCCTATCATTCCTGTCCTTAGAGCCAAACCAAATTCCGTGAACAATTAAGCTTGAAGATCACCCATTCGGAACAAATTTAGGGTAATTCGGTATTTCGGTAAATAAATGCGTTTGAAGAACTCATATTTTGATAATTCTTTCCGATTATCTAAGGAATTATTTTAGATTCGTTATTATTCATTCAAAATATGAAGCGCCGATTTCTATCTTTCGTTGATTTTGTTTTATGCAACGTCATCTTTAGCGGGATGGTTGATAATTGTGATGTCATGTAAACCCACATGCGAAATGACGCGCTTTCATAGCTGCGCCCGTAATATTCCCGAGGTCTTTTCCGAAGAATCGTCGATTGTTCCCGATTGAGATCACCAAATATACATTTATTCTAAGATTGGTTGAAATTGACTCAATTGTGTGAAATCTTGCATAGATTCTGAAAATTTTTGAAGTGAAAATGATCCCCGCAGTGTCCATATTTGGGATCTTTCAAAATTTGAAGAATAATTTCATTTATTTGGGGACAATTCAACATTTCATGAATAATTTAAGTAAAAGGTCACCTAAGGGATTTCATGAAAAAATGAATAAGGGGAACCAAAAGAACATTACTACCATATTTCGTTGAAATAGGCCCATTTCGTCGGTGTTATGACAAAAGCTCGTATCTCGTTTTTTGCGATTTTTCGTTTTCTCAGGTTTTCAAAACAACAATTTCCCACACATATTCTGTCAAAAGCTCGTATTTCTACGCCAATTAGAACCAGAGATATAGTCACGTGTTAAAACCTCGGATAACTATAGGTCAATTATTTTGTAATTGCAAAATCTCGTAAGTCGGACGGACAAAAACTCACGTTGTGGAAGGTTGAAAATCTTTACATTTTAGAAAAATATGGTGGAAATGGGACAGGTAAGTACATCCTCTATGAATTTAAACATCGATATTTTCTTTTTTATTCCCTGTTTTTCTGTTAGTCCCATTTTTTGATAATTAAACGAAAAAGGGTGAAATTGATAATTTTCTGTAAAAAAGTTAACATTCATCATGCCCATAAAAGTAAGATAATCATGTCTATTTTTGCACGCATTTTCCAGTATTGAGATATATAAAGAAAAGCATTGCTTGAACGGAAATTTCTAGTGTTAAAACGGGGTTTTTAACTGTTTTCATAGTATTCAAACCGAGATACGCGTTTTTAACTCGAACCTAAATAAGGGCAGGTTTTCAGATTTTATCGAGATACCGGGTTTTGCATTAAGACAAAGTGAAGTAAACAAAGTATTCATTTCTTTTAACCCACCTTTGTCATGTCATCATTCCCAAGATGGCAGTCTCTGACGATTTGTCTTATAATCCGCCTTTTCAAATGTCCTGTCTTTTCTAAGTTTGTCCTAAATGTCCCAAACACTCAATACATGTATTATTGCCAATAATAGTGAACCAACATATTTATCAACTATGAGGTTTATCCATACACTACCAATAACTTGTTAGTACATGTAAAAATATTAATTATTGACAGTAGATTGGCTATATCGAAGTTTGGTCAATATAACGATTGAATAATTGACATTAATAGGGCTTGAGCTACTTACGTCTATTGTCATTCTTAATGAAGATTCGAATGTGAGTTTATGCTCTGGTCAAATATGATCTTATTTTATTGGAACTAAATCCAAGCCCTTCAATGAAAGTATGCAAGAGATTGTATTTGCTTAAGCTGCAAAAATCATGATCGAGAATATTTAAATCTAACGGTTTTCGCACCTCACTAAAACCAAAGAGATTTTTATAGTAATCTCAATTAATATGAGCCGAAAATTTCAAATTATGGACGAAAAAGCGAAATAGACAAGAACTTTGTATATTTTCTTTCCAGAGATAAACCATGTCGCAATCCTCTGGGTCAGAGCCTGACAATGATGGACTTGTGAAATCTGTAAAGAAGAATCCTTCGATAGCCTTACACTTGAATACCAACATTTGTCAGGCCTACGAAGAAGAAACGGCATCTTCATAGATATTGAAACGCCCTTCATATATTGTTGTAAAAGGGCGCAATTCATATTTTTCGAAAACCATATTATATTAAACACGCGAGAAACTGTTGCTGAATACAGAATATTGCCTCACGAACAAAGTTAATGGTGCAGTTAGCTATGAAAAAAAAAATGAAAGCGATACCAATAACAATATTACTTCTACCAACAGTACATTAAAACCAAGTGACGGTAGAACAACTTTTCATATTCAAGGATACAAAATATTAACTTGTAAACAAAGGAGATTTATACAAACATGACACGGATATTCAAGAGAAACTCACCAATAGAGGTAAAGACCAGCAAAATAGTCGGGCAGAATATCAACAAAAAGCTTACTGTGGGGAGAATATTATACCTGGAGAAATTAATATAAACAGGAATAGTGATAAAGATATATTCAAAGATAAAGATATTGTAGAAAGCCGGAGTGATCAACATTTATCAACACAGAAGACTGGTCGTGATAAATTAGACCCAGAAACCGATATACCAGAAGCTAAAAATTACCAAGAAGACAATGAAAACAGTGAAAGTGAAGATTCGATGTCGATTGACCTTGATGATGATGTCAAAGATAAGGATTGGACCCCAGACAAAAGGAAAAGAAACACGAAAGAATAGAAAGCAGTTCAGATGATGATGACAGGAGAAGTAATAGTAAATCTAAGATAGCAATGAAAGTGAAATTTGAAAGAAAAGAACGCTCGATAACTACAACCAAGACCAAACCAATTCAAGAAGAAAATAATGGTGATGATACATATGAAAAGACCAGACCAATTCAAGATGTAGATAATGGTAATGATACATATCACAAGACCACACCAATTCAGGATGTAGATAATGGTAATGATAAATATTACAAGACCAGACCAATTCAAGATGTAGATACTGGCAATGATACATATGACAAGACCAGACGAATTCATAATGTAGATAATGGTAATGATACATATGACAAGACTAGACGAATTTAAGATGTAGTTAACGGTAATGATACATATGACAAGACCAGACCAATTCAAGATGTACATAATGGTAATGATATATATGACAAAACCAGACCAATTCAAGATGTAGATAATGGTAATGATACATATGACAAGACCAGACGAACTCATGATGTAGATAATGGTAATGATACATATGACAAGACTAGACGAATTCAAGATGTAGATAATGGTAATGATACATATGACAAGACCAGACTAATTCAAGATGTAGATAATGGTGATGATACATATGACAAGACCAGACCAATTCAAGATGTAGATAATGATGATGATACATATCACAAGACCAGACCAATTCAAGATGTAGATAATGGTAGTGATACATATGACAAGACCAGACCAATTCGAGATGAAAATAATGAAGGTGATGCATTTGAAAATTTAAATATAAATGTAGTAATTCAAGAATCGGTGGTCAGCAGGCAAAGAAAGGTAAAAAAAGATCCAAATACTTGGATAAGAAATTAAAAAGAAACATTACGTATGGAGGGGAGAGCTTATAAAGGTATAGCAGGGGTGTGGAATTCCCATGCCCGACTTGTCCGACTCGGGCTTTTGTACCTGCGGACAAGTAAATTTTTGTACGCCACTTGTCTAAGGACAGGGCAAATCTTGGAATGTTACTTAAAAGAATTAAGAGAGAAATCATCCTAATGTTCATATCATAGGGTAGAAAACATTGTTTTTAATGAAGAAAATGCTGGATAACAGCATTTTCTTCATCAAAAGGCAATGTTTTTTTCAATTTTTTCTATTTACTCTGTAGTGGACAAGTTCATTTTGATCCTGGACGAGTAGAAAATCCGCTTTTACTTGTCCAGGGACAAGTGGAGAAAATTCATATTTCCACAGCCCTGGGTATAGGGAAGGATAGTGTTAGCGGTAAAGCGACCAACTGTGTAGAAATACCACAGAGGATCCAGGATACACCAAAATGTGACAAAAGATGTATTAAACTAGAAAGTGTCATGAAATAACCTCCATTATCAGAAAAGATATATTCGAAACGTTTTGGGGAAATATGAACTGTGATCAAAAGAAAATGTCTCATTCTCATGTATATATATTTATATATATATATTTCATTTCTCAGCAAACTTTGCCAACTCAATAAAATATCTCATGATTCATATAAGGCAAATCTTGATTGAACACAACTCTTTTAAGCGACCATTTTTATTAAGCGACCCTAAGTTAAAGTCTCCTTTTTAGCATAAAGTTCCTAAAGGTGAACATATTTGCCGAAAGAAATCTAATTAAATCCTTTGTTATTTGAACTTATAAGAATAGTCTCATTGAGACGATTCTAATGAGTTCGAACAACTTACGATTACAGAATGAATATTTGATAGTTTGTGTATGCATTCAAATGGAGCTATCTTATATGCAAAGTAAAAGTATATTTAGAGGCCATTTCCCTTAAGCAACCAAATTCTGACCGTCCATTAAGTGGTCGCTTAATACAAGTTTTACTGAAATAACTCCTGTTATTGTTCGATAGTTATCTTTTTATCTTTGTTTACCTAATCCTTCTTTTCCAGTGTTTTCTAGTCAAAGACACAATTTTCACCCTGCTTAAATTGTATTTTAGAACTGTCTTTTAAAATATATACTTAGAAATAAATGAATCAATAACTGATTGATTGATTCCTAAGTAAATATTATATATGTCTGGTAAGCGTCTTTGTTATTAAAATAAGTCGACTTTTCTGCTTATTATATTTCTTGTAAGCTTCTCGACGTTGACAATATAGAATGTTTTATATCTATTCAAGTCTCTTTTTAGCAATACAATAAAATCGAGGAAAACATTGTGAAATATAAAGAACTGTAGCATCAAATTTCTTGATTTCCCATAATGTTTCTTATCCACAAAATATGAGTTTTGGTGTTCTATCTGCTTAAAAGTGTCGTCTACAACTTCTTTCAGTACGAACCAGTCTAAAATTTTGTTATCCGACGATTGGTAAATGTATAATACTGAAAAAGATTAGCGGTAAAGCGATGGCTTAAAAAAATCGTTGGTCATATTTCTCGTAAAATCTACCGTGTTTAGTACATGTTGAGAAATCTTACATGAAAAACATTGTATCTCACGTATCTGAGATTTAGTATCACAAATTGAAAAGCAAAACCTTGTATGCCCAATTTTGGGGGACTTTTACAGGCTAGACTTATTTTGACCTATCAACATTAAAGACACTTTATTTTGTAAGAACATGTCCGAATTTCAAATAAAACCTTTCAGTTTCACAAAAGTTATGAAGTTTTTTCTTCCTCCTGAAAACCTCCAAAAAATGAGTTACGAGCTTTTGTCATAAGACCGACGATTTGTTTTCCAGATATTTTAAGAAATCAAATTGAAAATAGGCACTGTCCTGCCTGCCTATATTTATAAAAAAAAATCAATATACATTTTAAGGGCCAACAAAGAAAATCTCCACCAAGTTCTCATTAAATTGGCCCGTTGGTTTGGTAAAAGATATTTAAAGAAAGATTTACGCGCAGACGGACATAACAACACAGGGGCGCAAGACGGACACAACTTTGAGATGATACCCCGCTTTGCACGTGCACATACGTGCAAAGCGAGGTATCATTTCAAAAACGCTTCTCTAAGGCTTCATCTAAGGCAGGGCTACTTTTACTCTAAGGCAGGGCTGCTTTTACGAATACGCAAAAGACAAACAAACAAACAAACGATCGAACGAACGAAAGAAACAACAACAAACAAATACATGTAAACAAACAAACAAACAAACAAATAAAAAAACAAAGAAAGAAACAATTGGTACCTTTCCTCAATGATGACATCGGCTTACACACAACATATGTCCTGTCTACACTCATGGCAGCTAGGAGGTAGTTTGACGTCATCGCACACGTGTTGGCCCATGTCCTCTGTATCTTACAGAAGATATCTCCCGCAAGCCATACTTGTAGAAGAAACTTGTGCCCCAACGATCTCTCTACGGAATGTGGAAGGGCGTCAAAAATACCACAGGCTAAATCTGAATGATATATAATATAGAAGTTGAACAGACCACTAACAAAAAAAAGTTAAGTTTGCCCCCTCCCCAAATTATATTTTTGGCTATAACGTTTTACTGGTTAGTGGTACAGTCGTCATATTTCACATGAATATTGCCAGTGTATTGCTTGTGACAATACCTCTCTATTGGACTAAACGTCAAGGTTAAGCTCATTTTTCAAAGTCAAATATGAGTAAAACTAGAACTTTTCATTGTTCATGATGTCAATGTATTGTATCTTGAAATGGTAGTGGGGGACATTGCTGTTTCTATTGTTAATTTTTCTTTACAAAGTGGACTGCATTCCAGAGACTTTCATTTAACAGAACAAAGTCACTAAAATTAAATATATACAGAGAATGTGCCTTTATTCTGGGAGGTATTACACTAATAATACTTTACACAAAGAGTACTTAGCCTTTTTTGAAGTTTCATAAAAAAGCTTTAAAATGCGAACAGTTGATTAACAATATATGTATGATATATACATGTATAAACTAGAGCCACTTATATAATTTATTGAGTTTCAAATCGTTAACTTGTGTCTTAAGTAGGACAGAAAAAGCATAATTTCCTGTAACTGCGCACATTCCATTTTGTATAGTTGATTTGTTTCTAGTAATTTTAAAATAGTAATTTCCAGTAAGAAATACATGTAAATGAAAAAAGCTTGTCCACGTCTAGAGCTGTAGTCAAACTTAGGCTACCTTGTTTGAGTAGATGTTACCCTATCTTCATATCTGATAAAATCGATAATAAACAATCACTTCGACGAAATACTTTCTTTGTGTCTTGTAACCTTTTTTTTTATTTTCGCAGAAATAGCAATTTTCTTGAACTGCATTCAGGGAAAAACATAGCAACGAATTGAGAAATTTTGTTGTTCTATGTCTATGTATTTTAGGAAATGGATTTAATTGTCTCCCACAAGTGAAAGACAAAAGACGCTCTTATCGAATATTCCAAGAGCAAGTCTATAGCAAGACCCTCTATATCGACATTTTCCATATCAGTGCCAGACATTATAAAACTTCACTTTTGCTAAACTAAGAGCATTTGAGAGCGACAAAAAGTTTTATAATCTCGGGCCCAAAGCTGTAATGGTTGCCGGTCAAAAGCCTAGATTTGACCACAAGCCCGTTTGGTCATATGGTTAGTTAATTGATAATCGAATACATATCAGATCAAATTTCTTTTTTGGGACGACGCTAAAGACCCAACGCAAACCACTTCAACCCTGCGTTCAGGATCACAAAACGGTGCAAACAGTTTTCCAATTATACCCGGCTTTGCACGTGCGCTTGCGTGCGAATCGGGGTATCAAGTTGCAGTACAGACGTGATCTTTTTTTGAAACAACAGGTATAGAAACAATGGATGGTGCATAGGTGAATGTGCTGGCAGTGTTACACACCGCCTCATGGAATGTAAAAAAAAAATACCTGCAATTGCAAGGTTCATCAAGTAGAAGTAAAGACGTGATCTCTTTTTGTAACAACAGATAGTAACAATAACGGCGACGTTTAGAGAGACGATAAGTAAAGTCCATAGCCACATCAGTACTATGCCAACGTAGAAGAATTCCTGGAAAGTATTGAAAACATTGTATGTAAAGGCAATCTAAACCAGATACAAATGTACTTATTTTTGTCGCTTGTTGAGCTGTAGTTGTGGTCTCCTTAAGGTAGTGGAACCGTAAAAGTTCCGTTATGTTTTGGAAGTAATGAACTTTAACAATGTTAACCAAGGTTTCCTAATGATTTTCATTAGGAAACCTCGGTCAACATTGTGAAAGTGTATAAGTTCCGAAATGTTGCGGAACTATTACGGGTCCTCTACCTTAAGATGTAGTGATCGAATGAAGATTGAACTTAATTATCAATTATCTCATAATTTGCGATATCAATTGATGTAGAAAAGATCATTACTATCCTTCGATCACTATCATTCTTGAAATATTACACTTCACAAATTTCTCTTTGATTTTATTGGAAACTTAAGCTAGACTGGTTATATCACCAAAATGGGTTATTGACTTTTTAGACAAAATTCAAATTCAGCTAGGGAAGGGTAAACAGGGATGACAGAGGCATATTCAGAAAACGCTAATGGTGCAAATTAAAAGCATTGTAGAATCGGGGATATGCCTTTTTCGTAAATATAATGCTATCAAACTTCAGGTATCTTAACTCGGGACAAACATTCAAGAAGTATAGTGAATCAAAGATAAAATCCATTTGAATCATACAAAGTAGAATCTAATACCCTTGTTTTATACCCTTGTTTTCTATGAAGTTATAAGAAACTTTATAACATTTATCTTATGCCTTCAAGCATAACTTTAGGTTGTCTTTTCTTCTGTTTACATGAGAAAACTTGTGAAATACCCTCTAATGTGAGTTATGAAGACACTTTTTCTGTTGTATGATTGTATATGATGCCGATAATTGGAGTAATCGTTGAAGACCTTGGCAACTACTCCAAGCTTTCATTACATGTGCATGGTTTAAAATGGTTTTTGCCTTCTTAGGAACGCCTTGCTGATAATTACTAGACATGCCCTGTGTTCAGGTTCACATAACGATGCAAATTGTTTGCAAATTATATCTCGCCTTGCACGCATGTGCACATGCAAAGCGGGGTTTAATTTGAAGAAAGTTTGCACCGTTTCTCTAGCTTAATTTTATCAAAGTCCGACCGGTGCCAGAGCAAATGTAGCCTCGTCTTGTATCCAGCCCTACGTTCAGGATAATAAAACAGTGCAAACTGCTAGCCATTTATACCCCATTTTGCATGTGCTCTTGCATGCAAAGCAATGTAAAAGTGGCAAACAGTTTGCACTGTTTTTGTCGTCCTGAACGCAGGACCGGATAAAGCAATAGATGGATAAGAATAAAAAATGCTAATGTACTAGTCGAAAAGGGAATGAAATAGTTTATTATATTACCTTATGTATACAAGCCTTGCGGACGTTTAACATGAAAGTTACATCATTTAATACAACTAATGAAAACTTCTAAAATACTTTTATAGGCTAATAAGCTTACAGACGAGATTTTTATGTTTAATTATCTACTATAAAAACTGGCTTAAAACCATATGAGATAAACTTTTATCCTAGAAAAATGCGAACATGTGTCTGGCTCGATAATAATGATTATTATACTAGTAAAAGTATCTTACATGAACAGAACTTTTTTTATGTTATAAGATAACCAGCCTCTCTAGATCAAACAACAAAGCAAACCCACACAGCTTCTTTCCTTTTAGCTGGACTATTCGAAGAATAAGATGCGAATTCGTTCAACCGGCGTCGAAGTCGCATTTATGATTTGGTAAAAATTCCTACTGTAGCTATGGCACTGGTATTTTCTTATGTACTTTTGCGATTACAACATCTCTAAGGCTGTAATCCGTTGATAACGGCATGTGATTATCTTTTTTTAGATGGATTTTTCACCCTTTTCTGACTTGAACCTGGATTCAAGTTTTACATGTGCCGTGCCCGGTTAGCTCATCGGTAACGCACAAAGGCAGGTGCATCAGTCGCCACGATATAAATGCAATTATGATTCAAGTGGTGTTAGACCCTTATACAAACAAAAAACAAACAAACGAACAAAACGAGCTTTAAGTGCAAATTTCATATTTTCATTACTATACTTGTTATTTATTCAAAGGAGGTTTGCCCAATTTCGACATTGGTTTGGTGTTACTATCCTGTCCTGCATTCAGGATAACAAAACGATGCTAAATGTTTGCAATTTGTACTCAGCTTTGCACGTGCACATGCGTGCAAAGCGAAGTAGATTTGCCAACAGTTTGCGCCACTTTATCATCCTGAATGCAGGGCAGCACGGAATAGTCGATCATTGTCGTCCACTGACAGCTTGTGGTTATTTTCAGACCATAATAAATTGAGTTACAGTAAGAATTCAGAATTCTATTACGTCAAGGTTTTCGACATATACCGTCTAACTTTATCAAGAAAGCCCAAGGAATATTAATAAAAGCTATCTTAAGATAGAAGCTTGCTTATTACATGTAATTTCTGTGGAATTGTCACATTTTGGCTCTCGGTGGTCGTTTGCTTAATAAAGTTTGCCTGCCAAAATAGGTGACCACTGAGACAGGTCCGACATTGCATATTATAAATGAAGTTCTAATGATCAATTCTTTCTTTTATTCTTATTTTTTAGAAAATAAGCACGTTTTTCAGTTTGCATCTTTTATCTATCGTCTTCACCCGTCAATCAGTTACTTCTTGACGATAAGTGAGATAAGTAAACTTAAACCAACTTCTAATCGGTCACTCAAATAAAGCACGAAAAGAATTGATAAAATAATATTAAAGATGCAAGTATTTGTTGAGTTCTGATGACCCGTTCACTTGATAGATGGAAAAACTAAAAATTCATAAAAAAAAATCTTAGGAAAGCAATTTAATTTGCACGATAACATGTGTACTCCCAATTTCAAAATTAACATTGGAGGGTGGAGTAAATTGATTACATAATTACTAGTCAGCATCCTTTAAGGCATCAAAAGCATAGTGATTTTTCAACAAATTAACGGTATATCTTCGACTGATATTTAGAAAATCCACTGCATTTTGCGAGTTTAGTGACTTTTTCAACATGGGTTGGTGTCTTCTTTTGCCTGCTACAATCGTTCTATCGGTCCTTTATACACCTTTCTTTAACCAAAACATTGAGATTAATTTGTCTTTGCAGGAAATTATTGTTCTACTCAATTGTTTTCTTGTAAATGTGTCGAAAAAAGAGAAATATGCAGTGACCGATTAGAAGTTGGTTTCAGTTTTCATGTATAATGTTCAACACCCTTTGTCAATTCGGACCATCACTCGGCCATTTCCGTAAACTGCAACAGACCTCGGATGTATGTAAGGCGGATGAGTATGTAACAAAATCGTGCATTTTGTTAGGCGGAAACAGTGTAAGAAAAACTAGCACTGTAGATCTACATCTTTTACAGTAAATAAAGGCTGAAAATTCTTAATTTTTTAGAATGACGAATCATTCTCAAAAATTAAGATTTTTTTAGCCGTTATTTAAGAATACAAAGATATTTATATAAGGATACTTAAACGAGTAGCGTTGGCGACGTCGAATTTTTTCACTCACAGTTTCGAGGACTAACGCCATTTTGTCTGACGTCATCGAGTTAGTTTTTCCAAGGTTTTCCCGTAGTTTTAAAAATAGTCCGTCTATATACATCCGAGGTTGATCGTGAGATGAGCCGAGTGGTGTTCCGAATGCACCCTTTGTACGACAAGATGGCATTTTATATACGCCCGTCACCATAAAGGACATATTATATGATATTAACCGCATCAACCGACCGTCCGCCGCCCGGCGTCCTTCGCCCAGCGTCCTGCTGACGGAACATATCAACTCCTCTGCCAGGAGCTTAATTTTGTGTGTTTAACTCTTGGACACCCCGCATCGTGATGGGCGAATCTTGTGACGACTTGCCACCTTGTTTTTAACTCCCAAAGTAATGATCTAGCAATAGTTCCGCAACGCTTCTGAAGTTTTTAATTCTAACAGTGTTAACCAAGGTTTCCTTATGGTTTCATGATCATAAGTTACTATTAAAGGTCTACTACTTTTAGCGAATCACTACCTTAAACAACTAAAAATGAAATCGAATTGTTTAAGATTATCACAATTCCCTAGTTCTGAGGACGTAATTTCTCTTCCATTTGACATCATTTAAAATGCAAGCATTCTTTAATTCCCTCTCAAAAACCCAGTCAAACAGATTACGTATGTTTGAGACAAAAAAACTCGAAACGTAATCTGCGTTCAAGCCGTAGTTACGAGGTTTTGGTCGCCTTCCAATTGCATTCAAAACTTTAAAGAATGGGAACAAGAAGCCAACTAGCAATTTCTGAAATGAAAGACATAATTTTTCGTAACATTTATTGTTGCATTGATTAACTTTAATCCGCATTATCACCATCGTCATCATCATCATCATCATCATCATCATCATCATCATCATCATCATCATCATCATCATCATCATCATCATCATCATCATCATCATCATCAAAAACAACAACAACAACAACAACAACAACAACAACAACAACAACACAATTATATCCAACTGAGAGTTTTCTCAAATTTATAATTTGAATAATATGTAAACATAAAAGGCAATATAAAAAATGTTATTTGTAGAAAACTAAGGCATACGTTCACTGACTCGCGAAAGTGCATTACTAAGCTTTGTCATTCTTCGAGGCCACACTGACTATAGTAACGAACATCCTTAAATGGACAATGTGAGCTATTTGGGTGCGAAATTAGGATGAAATTGAATGATAAATGAGCTTTGAATGAAATTTAGAGAGGTAATACATAAAAGACGGTTAGTTGTTAAGGGGGATAGTGCAATGATACGTGACGAAACTATTGCTGAGATCCGCCACGGTTCTTTAACCCAATCGATGTAAAGCACCGTTTCATGGGACCTCGGTTTAACGTCTCATCCGAAAGGCAATTAATTCGTTAGTGTGCCAGCCCGAGAATCGAACTTCAATGGTTTGGAAGTCCGGTGCTCAACCATCTGAGCCAATCGGGTTGACTATTTACATTGCCTCCCTTTAAAGTTCGTGTAAAGAGTGTGAGACCCAATTTTAAGGGAGCTTCATTAGCCAAGAAAAAGCAGTATGTTCAGGTATATTGTATAACAAAATGAGGCTATTTTTGAGCACAAGCAGTTGAGCAACATAAGACCGCCAAAGCTATAGCGGTAAAGTCAAAAGATCGTAAAAATGGGTCATTTTGTACAGAACAAGCAACTGCATGACGGTTGTATACAATTAGCTCATATTTTTACAAAGTACAGTCTAAATTACTACCCAGGTACTACTACAACCGTTGGTATAAAACTCGGTCCAAAAACGTAGTGAACCTATATAAACTATGTATACACGTACAAGTTCTATAAATAGATTCCTATTTCTCTCAGTACCAATCAAATACTTCCAAAAGCAAGTCAGAGAAACCATAGTATTTCACATAGTTAACACATAGATGTCGAGCTTTTAATGTGATATTGAAGCGTTTCGAATGGTTTGAGTAAGTGTTTGGAATGGATTAATGAAGCGCTAAATGATCAGATTGGTTTTAAAGGGAATGAGTGTCAAAATCACCATGATCTTTAATGTATACCGGCTGATAAGGTCTTATTCCTTCCTGTTTTAGAAAAAAATGAATTTTTTTCATCATTACTAAAGTATTTATACTCACGAGCAATGAAAACGCACCACATGAATTCTTCCTCAAATATCTCAAATGTACCAAAACCTCAGACATGAATATTACCAATCTAAATACATTTGTAATGGACCATTTACTACACAATGTCGTTAGAGCAAGCTCAGAAACGGTCGAAGATTTTTGAACCTAAGACTTAAGAAAAAAGTTAAAAATCTTTGATTTTATATCTGCAAAGTAGGTTTGCAAACCCTTTCTGTCGTTCGATTTTTGGTAACATTACCTCTAACTCAGTACAAAATGCTTGCTATCACTTTGTGGAACGGTTGCAATAGTCTAGACAGTTGATTGGTGCATAGGCTAACGCTCATTATTTACTAGGTATACACCGTACCCTCGGCGTCTTTGATGGACCCAATAATGTCGTTTGGAGTTTAAATCACTCGAAAACGTGAGTACGAAAATGTTATTTACGATTCTTTGATTTTAATGAATGAATACCTTCTGTTCTTAGTTGGTCCCATACCAGACGCAAGTTGAGATCGCTTTACCGCTTTTTGCATAGAACAAATGTGAAATCTAATATAATATAACGCTGTATTTTCAATCTCTATGAAACAGTACTTTTCATTATGAAATTTAAAACTTGTTTCAAACGTACAATTAAATTAGTAAGCCAAAATGACCTTTTTAATGACCATCAAATAAACAGCGACGTCTTATAGTTGATGTTAAGACATGCGATGTCTACATGTTCCTTTATGGGTGAAAGACGATAAAAAACAGCTGATTGAAAATTTTAAAATTAGGGACAGTTTGTGCGAGTTTTTTGAGTGGTGCGTTTTCATTGCGCTTGAGTATATATTCTTTAATTTGATTTTCCATAGCTTATCATTTCGATTTCTTTTTCCAAACCTAAATACCAAAAATTAGAGTACGCCACTTGTTTTGAATGGGTTGCGAATCTATAAAGCAATAAACTGTCACATTTTAGGTGTCCCAAAACACGTAAAACATTTTTATTGCTAATGTCATTCATACAGAATTATAATATTTTTTTTATGTTTATGCCTATGTGAAAACAAAAATCTATCGCCAACTCTTAAATTAAGGGTGTAAGATTTGTGAATCACATTAGAGAGAACAATAGTTATAGGTTATTGATTAAGTGGTCATTGAAAATCGCATTTATTAATCGAGTCATCTATAAACGGATGAAAACGAGACTGTGTCGAGTTTTTATTTGTTTTAGATGACGAGTTTAATAGATTTGGTATTTATGAGTACACATTCAAAACCCTATTCATAATATTATTTTTTTTTACAATGAATCGAGAAAATACAAGACGAGAAAATACATAAATTTTATCGAGTCAAGTTATTCCGCAAAACATATAACGCCGTTTGCAAATGACGTCAACAAATGCAATACGAGGAATATTCAATTATTATCCGGATTAGGTCAATTAAACATCACTGATTTATTGCTATGTGAAAAAAGTATACTCATATGAACGGGACACTTTATATGATCAAACTTGCCAAAGCCTGAAGCAGTGGAACGATGGATTTTCATTTCACACGCAAACAAAAATACATGGATATTAGGTGGCGTGTTGTGTAATTTAGCTTGTCACGACTCATTATTCATCGAAGAAGGGTGAATTCAGTGTTCCTGTAATTAAGCTGTGCTTTTATGGTTTGTATAAAGGTAAAATCGAATGATACGACATTAAAGTTCTCAGACAGGTACCCCTTAGTTAATCGCCTATATCTTCCAGAGACTCGGCAATTGATGTCCATACAGTTGCTTTGACAAGTTTTTCTCTGTCCGTTCTTCCTCTTATCTCACAGGGCACGGTATCTTCACCGATGAAAATTAAGCATTTGGGATAATGAACCGTTCCTTTCGGCGTGACAAGTGTTTGATTTAAGTCTTTCGTTTTTTTTTTGTAGATAACGAATAGAATGATTAAAAATCAAAATTCCGAGCATTCAGTTGACGTCGTCTAGAACGTCCCGAAACACTTACCCCGCCACATTTCAAACGAACCTTATCGAAAAACTCTACGATCAAATTACTTTAAAATAAGACAACGCATTTGTAATACTTATTCCAGAAAACTCGATTAATTTTCAAACGTTTCAACAGTTAGAAAAGAAAGAATATTTACAAACGAAGACCAAATATATGAATTATTTTATCTGCTGCGACGGGTACTTGTTACCATGTCATTTTATATGGCAGACGCGCGCGCGCTTTGTTCGATAACTATATCAATTTTTACATAACCATATGTGGATTGAATCCTGACAACGAATGATACCAATTTTAGTTTGATTGCTTCAAAAAATACAATTTTGCGAGGCAAAATCCGGTTAATTTTTGAACAACCCTCGTATGACGTCATTTTCACAACGAAATTTTAACGTTGCTTTACGTTTTTAGCCCATTTACATAGTTATTTCACAGTATAATTACACCCATGTATTATCAAAATACCCAACAGGGATGTTTCACTCCCGAAACGTAGGTCATACTATGATAGCTTATGGGCTACGACAGACTTTAGGGCGACGTAAACTGTTTTATAATTCTAACTGATGCCAAACGATCTCTATAAATATTTCCAGCAAATTCCTTAGTCTTTTCCCGACCATTTAGAAAATTAGTGACATGAATGCTGCCAAACTACTTTTTCGACTGGAAATCTCAATAATTGATACAGAGTATATGACTTTCTTCACCGGGCAATTTTAAAAAAAATAAATCAAAGGACTGAAGTTCCAGAAAGTCGCCATCTTGAAGACGGAATCTTGATTTGTCCAAATAAACCATTTTTGCAAGCAATTGATAAGTGAACAATAGACGACGATTCTCTTATATCGGTCTAATTTAGCTCAAAACTTTTTAAACATTTAGAAAATTCATTTTCAGACATTTAGGTTTTTGACTGACCGAGTTCCATCAAATTGCCTCATCTTTGCGTTGGAGAAATAGATCAATCGTTTGTCTTTCGAGTAAGATTGATTGAATTTTCATTTCATGGACAACAAAAGCTATATCTCACCCGTGGCTCCGCCATATGTAAAAATATAGCTTTTGTTGTTCACTCAATGAAATATCAATCGATCTTACATTGAAAACTATTTTTTTTTATTATTTCTGGTTGACTGTAGAGAATTCTGTGTAGATCATCACCTGGTATTTTCACAAAAAAGCAGTTAAAATACCAAAAGATTATGACAACGACACACTTTGACAGAATTTATTATAAAAAAATCATACTTCTTCTCATTCATTTGCTTGAGCATATGGAGGAATCGAATCGAATTCAACTTTTACATAACGACGCACCGTGTTGCACTAGTCAAGTTGTAAAGCGACCGCGTGATAACCATCATATCGAAATGTATGTATCTCCATTGCCGAAACTAGCCAATTTTGGAATTCAGGCAATGACAAAGTGAAAAATACGCTATGATCTCAGCAATATCCAACTCTAACAGAGTCCAGATCTGTGATAAATAGACGCGTTAGGAATAGGTCACAAGACGCCCTGTTGTACATGCTTCCATCTTGATTCCAGTGGTTGGATTAAAAGCATATAAGTAAAGAGATAATACTTCAACTAAAGTAAGCATTTTAAATTGTTAGATAGTTAAGAAGTGTTTTACAGAAATAGTTCAAGAGATAATTGATGGAATCTAGGTAGAATAGTGAGACGCATGATATCTGATACCGAATGCATTCACCTCAGATTGTTTTCAATATTTCCATGATATATCTGTCACTTTATCTCATCTATGCCAATCTTGTCTTTCTATACAGTCATTTACGAGTATGACCGAATGACAAATATTTCATGCTATATTTGTGGTTAAAGTGCACCTTATGTTACACATCACATTAATAGACCAAATATTTGTATGAAGATGAGGCATTCTACCCCACAACAAATGCATGCACTTGAATTTCAACATTGATTTACTTCAAATTTTGAATTCTTGAATTAAATTGAGAGTTTTTATATAGTATTTTAGTCGACTGCACTTGCCTCGAGAGGTGGGGATGGGGAACAGAGCTTTTACAAAGACAAGTTGGTGTAAGAGCGGTAGTTTGTTAGTTATTTCAAAATAGAGTTGTATCGTTATATTCTTAGTAACCTCCAAGATCGGAATTCTATTTCGCAGATCAAAGTTTAGCGTCTATATTTATAGATTCTTGTTAAAATTACTTTGTCCAATTGTTCTCCATATTGAAAAGATATGCGATTAAGAAAGTAAGATTGTCCAAGTTCAAAATGGCAGAAGTTGAAAGTTAAAATTGTTTTATTGATCTCTCCCTTGCAATCGATAATTGAAATATTTTTTAGGTGGACCCAAAGCCAATTTCACAGAGCAAGAGCATATTTATATTTGCCGGTGCTTAACTTCCACACTGACTGATTCAAAATAAATTTGGCATATTTGGCCATCATCGTAAGTAATTTTACCATTTCGAGCAAATTTTCATGTATGGTACCATAAATGTCAAGATCAACTTTTTAAATGAGCTAGGTCGAGATATTGCTCTTATATTTTGAATATATTTTTTTTAAATATTGTTGCACATTCATTTTGCATTATAAACAGACCTATTTTGAAATGATTTTTCGCAAAGGCCTGATTTCAGGTTCAGGTTACCATGTATCTAAAAGTTTGATTTTAAAGACAAATGCCCCAGCTTTACTAAATAAATAGAGGATATTGAATGAGTGGTCATTGAATACTGAATTTATTAAACGAGTCATCTATAAACAGATAAAAACGAGGCTGCGCCGAGTTTTTATCTGTTTTAGATGACGGGTTTAATAAATTCTGTATTATATGAGCACAAATTTTATATTCTGTTTATAATATGACCCGAATTTTAGCGAAAAATCGTCATAATTCCTGAAATTCAACGTTTCAATTTTCCGCGAAACTTATAACGCCGTTCAAAAATGACGTCACAATATATACTTTATGACGTCATTTTCGCGGTTACGATATAGCGTTGCTATTCGCTCTGAGCTCATTTGCATAGTTATTCCACTAGTGTTTTAACACCCGTGTAATAACAAAATTATTCAACGGGATTATTTCACTCCCGCGACGTAGGTCATGTTATAATAGGTATATGTTATATTTGAAACAATGTTTGAAAAGTTAAGTTTTGCATCAAAGTCAAATGAATATCATTTTTTGTGGGCTCGACATCAGTTGTTTTATGACAACTTTTAAAATAATCTTACATCTCAAAGCTCAATATGTCATTTCTATAACATCTTATGGTATACATTCTGCGCTTCATTTTTTCCAGTATCCAATTTCGCAAATTAACCTCTTTTTCAACAGAAAAGATTGGTTAAAGTTACGTGCTAACAGGTTGCATTCAGATAACTAAGTGGTCCATTATCACTGAATTGTCATGTTAATGACACCGTTATCTAGGACATGTTTTCTTCTCCAGCTTCCCTCTACTGTCTTGGTTTGTATTATAAACAGTATATTATTATAGTCGAGACGAATTCTTAAAGCTCGTCATTTTGCACGTAAATACAATGTTTCTTCGAGACGTTATTTGTTGTTTTTGCCCCGCTTAGATAACGTCCAAAATATACGAAAGCAGGGTATATCGTTTTTGGTGATTTCACTGGTTTGGGGAATATTTTATCGAATGATATACTACCGTTATTTCCCGGTAATCTAATGGCCCTGTCACACCTCAACGTTTTAGCCAGCGTGTGCCTAACGCGTTTGAGAAAACGACTAAGTCCGCAAAACGTCGGCATACGCTGACCTACATTTTCTTTTTGTCAATTCACGACGCGCTTGTAGCGTGTTCATAGCGAGTTTGAACGTGTGAGTAACGCGTGAGAAACGTGTCCAGAACGTGTTGATAGCGTATGTCAGCGTATACCAACGTTCTTGAGCGTGTGTCTAACGTTCTCGTAACGTCCTCAGAACGTGTTTAGCGTGTTTGTAACGCGCTTCTAGCGTGTTATAACGTGTTCGCAGCGTGTTTTGGATGTAAATATAAATTCTGCAAGAAATTACCACTTTAAATTCATTCTTTTAATATATAAACAGGCCACCGGCCACTACACATATTCAAATTCAAAGTATGTTGGTTCATGTAAAAGAAAAATAGGAAAAGACGAAAAGAAAAATACACTGGCACCTGTTACATATGAAAACATGCACATAACAAACTTATAAGATTACAGGCTGATTAAATCTTCTAGTACTTTTCACCCGAAAAATATTGCGAAAGGGTAAGGAACTACTTGTCATAATGCACTCCTCTCTTCCTTCATATGCTCTACCATGTAGGATGACTTTCTACAACCTCTCTTAATCTTGAATAGCTAGTCCTATATTAAGGGGGAAAAGGTGTACCAAATATCAAACTTGTAGTACATATAATAGAATCAAATATTCTGAACAGAGCAGAATAGAGTAAAATACGTCTTGTATTATGTCCACTAGGTACAACGATGTACTTGTCTTTTTAGTATATTGACAATGATCAAATGAGACGAATGAATGTTTGTATTTACGCGAATGTATTGTTAGTCTAACCAAAGAGCAGACGCACTTGTAAAGCTATGAACGCAATGTTTAATACACATTTAGGCTACATTCTCCACCTCGACAATCTAAGGAATTAAAGAAAATCCGTAAAGCATTTATATGGAAGAAAAGACAAACAGCTTTTAACATAACATAACATAAGTTTTATTTATATGACTTGAACGAAATCGTTCATCCTCAAATATAGAGAATGCTTCTTATAGTCGAGTTTTCAAGTCATTCTTAGACTGGTCATGAGGAAACATGCAGATATGAACATGTCAAAAGGGTCATACACACGTACATGCACAAATTTATTTCATACGAGAAGCTGATGGTAGAAATTCAAGACAAATATGCAGCGGAACTTCTATATTTTCATTGAAAACTGAAACGCTGTCATACGCCAGAAACACGCTGTGAACTCGCTGGCAACGCGCTAGACACACGTTCAGTACGCTGAAGACACGCTATGCACACGTTCCAAGTACGCTGGAGACACGCTCGAAGCACGTTAAACTTTTTGCGAACGTGTTTCTAGCGTGTCCGTAGCGTAAGTGAACGAGCTCCTAGCGTGTCTCTAGCGTGCTGAGCGTGTTCGGAACGTGTGCGGAACGTGTGCAATTTTAGAAGAAATTTTAAGCATGCACAAAATTTTATGAGATACTCAGCGTATCGCAACGTGTGCCAACGTGTTACAGCGTGCCGATAGCGTGTGCGGAACGTGTCCATAGCGTACCCGACGTGTTCGCAGCGTGTTATAAAAAATCCAACACGTTCCGCACACGCTGGCTAAAACGTTAAGGTGTGACAGCCCTATAATTGAAACCATAAAAAATATTACATACATGTGAAATTTTATTTCATCTTAAGTTGAAAATGTGTTTTCCAGTTCGATGAAAAGACCACATGCTATTATATCATGGTCACGTCTATGTCATGTAGGTTATTCAACATCTAAAATGACAAAAATCCGTTTATGAAACAATCGCCGGTGAAAAAGTAGCATGAACATTTTGATAAAAAATCAATAATATATAATGCAAGGTCGAGTTTTAAAGAACAAGACGGTGCATCTGTTTGCAGCCCGGCGTTCAGGACGACAAAACAGTGCAAGGTTTTTGCCGATTTCACCCCGCTTTGCACGTGCATTTACGTGCAAAGCGGGTTAAAATTTGCGAACAGGTTGAACCGGTTTTGCAAGAACACCACCACAGATCAACCCCAGATTGATTTGGGCACTGTTCAAAGCATTTGTTCAATGTCAAATTTAAATGTAGATCTCAAGCTTATTTGGATTCAAACTCTCTATAAAGGTTTGGACAACTTGGCAACATTTTTTTTCATACGATCATCCTACCACCAACTTTTAAAATCAAAGCACTGAAAGTACTGATGGTGAACGATTCAGATGACATTCTAGAGTGATATATTGAATTCGCTGAGAAAAGAGAATTTTATTTAAAAATAAAATCATTAAAGGAAATTGTCTCGACAAAATTTCGGCAATTCTCACTGTATATTTAAATTTGTTTTGCATGTCGAATTTGTTTCCAAAATTAAAAAGAAAAAAAAAAAGAAAGAAAAAAATGAAGATCACTTAAGTTAACAAGAAAAATAGTGTGATTTTGTTTGCGTTTTGTTTTCGTTGTTTTTAACTACATTTTGGTTCGTCATATTAACGGAATTTGATATTATTTGCTGAATATTTGAGTTTTTTATTTCAATTATCATATGCCACGCGTAGCAGCGTTGTGCTTCTTGAATGCCATAACATCATTTCTTTCTAAACTCGAAAAAAGTAGGGATGGTAACGAGTACCAATTTTACTAATCGATTACTCGTTCACCTTTCCGATCGAGTACTCGTGTACTCGGAAAGATTTGATGACTTTTGATCATTAAGTCTGTGTTTTCAAACGTTAATATGTACTGCATTTGCTGCATATCTTCGGCCAAAGGGGCAGTTGAAATTACATTTGATTGTCTATTTATTTGAAGAAACGGATAGATGTAAAATGCATGCTTAGAGAGTGTCATTTCTCGGTAATATTTCATCGGTGTGATTTTCGGTGGACAACGCTTTGGAACGACGTTGCAACATTCCGTTGATCCGAAGATCCAAGTAAATCGCACCGTCCCCGATACGAGTACCAAAAGTCAAAGATGCGAAAAGTTACATGATGACGTGTATTGTTTGACAGCAAACACTGTGACAATTGGCACTTGATTGCAAATTAAGAACAATATCGACGGATAAGACAATCGCCAGACTACCAGGTGATGCAAGCATCTAAATAGCATTTCACATGAAAGACCGATATTTTGAGAAAATAAAAAAAGAAGATTGAAAACGAATTTCCTATGATATAATTTTTAGCGATTAATCGATTAGTGAAATTGGTATTCGATAATCGGATGTTCGATCGAGTACTCGATTAATCGAATACTCGTTCCCATCCCTAGAAAAAAGAAATAAGAAAGGTAATTCAATTTCAACCTCCGGAACCCATATTTTACCAGATCAAACAACAGTCTTGCTGCATATTGACGATGAAACGTTATCCGTTAGGGCTCTGGTACTTTAGTAACATGAATGGGGTCCTCAATCCCCCTAATTCAAAGACCGCTGGTTCGTCTTCAACCAAATCGCTGTAAATACAAGGTTTTGATCTCTTTCGGTAATATACAGAGTTTTGTAAAAGGATGATTATCTCATTCCATTGTGTAAAAAAGAAGAAAAAACGATAAGATTTATGTAGGTAGGTATTTTGTACAGCTATCGGATTGTCCAAATACAGTCGTAGTTTAAATTCTGTTGCTCCTCCCAATTAGTGGATAATCGTCAAACTAATAGGGTAGAAGGCGAAGGCTAGGTAAGGATGTAGGCTAAACATAGATCTGGTGCGAGAAATACCAGAATGTTTAGGTGCTCCAGTCCACGGGCGATTGATTCACAGTCCAAATTTTGTCTTATTATATATTGACACTCGGATAATGGAAAATCACCTGTGCTTTAGTCGCGACAATTCAGAAATTCTTAACATCATAATGTACATCATAAAGCTATGTGGAATGACAAGGTGTTGGCTAGGAAAATGCAAACACAGTACTGATTCGAGAAGTATCAGGAATCCTTGGTTAGTAGATCCAGTCGCCGCGGTATTACTGCGGCGTTAAATCCTCTTCAAGCAACAAAATCAAATATTAATGTTTCAATTACACAAAAGAAAACAATAGTAAAATGGAATGAAATATTGCACACTTTGCAAAGTAATAATACATTCTGAATAATAGACATTCTGAATTGGCCATGAAAATGGGAATGGCAGGACAATATGTATTTTCACGTTGAACTTCTACTCAATATCTAGGCAAATTTGAATGAAACTTTTCCAGTATGTTACTTTGGCGACATTTACTGGACTATTTAAAATTCAGGTGAGCGGTTTAGGGGCAATCTGTCCCTCTCTTTACTAAATTTCAGGCTAGTCAAAAATAAAAGACTTGGAAGATGACACTAAAAAAACTGGGTGATTTGAAAAAATGTGGAAAGAAAGGAGGAATTGCTTGTAACAAGTAATTTCTTCTTTTTCCACAATATTTTCCGATGTATACAATTACAGCAATGTAAATTTTGGGGTTGCGAGGAAAAGGTTAAAAAGATCTAGGACATAATTATTGTTTCTTTCGTGTCAAAGATTGTAACATTTTTTAAATATCAGTTAAATATGCACTCGAAAAATCTCTGTTTTGAAAAGATGAACAAAAGAAAAAAGCGAAAAACGATAGGTAAAAAGGGGCAAAACATTAACAGAAATTTCAGCCACAGATAGCCCGGGCACCACCTAGATGCTCTCTTTTCGCTCGACGGGTCACATTTGTATCCATGAATTGTATTGTAGTCTGTGCTTTAAGAAAAGATATTCTTCGATCAAAGTATTCGAAGATCAATTGATACATGTTCTGCGTGCACTGTAATTAGCTTAATTTGCCTTGCAGCTGTCCGCGCATATATATTTTAAGATAAAAAGAAACACAGTAGGTTTACTTTGTATGTCTGAGAGATGAGTTTTACAACACATCAATACTGTTAGATCTTAAGTTCCCGTTGAGTTCAAGTAAATTAAAAACTTTAATAAAAATCATTTATTTACACTCTAGGGCCGCTTTGGCTTGGAATTTGAAGCAAACCCAGGGTACCTTATTCTGAAGCTATTCATTTTTAATTTAACACTAAATGACATCCTCGGAGCAAGGCTACATTCTTACATTCCTGAATGTAAGGTATATTTACACGGTAGAACTTGGACAATGCGTTTTCTGGCCCCAGGTTCTTATTTGAGTCTCTTTGCAAAAGTGCATTAGCTAATGCGTTAATTGACCTCTTCAATATGTTTTACAAGGGAGAATTATCATTTCTAGAATACTGGCCTTTCGGCACATATTTGGCAATCTTCAGTATATCCTGCTGAGCGGTGCAAATCAATTGAGCCAGTGCGTGACATTTCCAACAATTTGAAATGTGCGTGAGGTGCAAACACTGAGCATCGTAGACAGCCACCTACTTTAAATATAATGTTACTTGGTAGTGTACAAGAACTTTGCGACATAATCTATCCACTAAACGCATAGCGAAGACTCTGGTCTGACTGTGCGGATGTACAGGCTGGTCAGAGTCTTTGCTGTGTACATATATGATTTTTTTGGAAATCTCACCCGCAGGCTCAATTATAATGTGTGATCGACTACTTTCTCGTGTTTGTGAACAGAAAGGTACCTTCAAAATATATGGATTCGCCAATCTCTTTGCAACTAATCCATGACATTAATCTATTGTTCGAACATGTTTGTGAAGTGCAAATATTGGGTAGCGTAGACAGCCACATACTGTTACTGGTCGACAGATACTTTGAGACTTTATAAATCTACTAAACGCAAAGTGAGGACTCTGGTCAGACTGTGTGGATGCACAGGCTGGTCAGAGTCTTGCTTTGCGCATATTTAAAAGTGTTGGAAATCTCATGCACAGGCCCAAATATAACAAGTACTTGAAAAGGTGTTTGGATCCAACAGATTTCATCTAGAAGACTCATTTCGAAATTGATTTCATCGGAAGGTGGATTTTTTCTCGATGATGTAATTCTGTTCATAACGAAATTGTCGAGTCTGGTAAGTCTGCGCAGATCGCGCAATTTGACCATGCTCGGCAGTTTTCGCACGTCCAAGATAGTTCCTTTTTGTGTGATAGGCCAAACGTCTATTCTCTTCTCCAGAGTTTATTTCCTGTGAGATGCATTTGAGAAGCAGTCTAAGATTTAGTTAATCATTTTTGAGGAATTATTCAGCCTCAGTTAGGATACAGGGGCCTGTTTTACTAAACATCTTACGATAATTTTTTGCGTAAGTCAAAATTAAAGTTGCTTCTACAGAAGGAACTTAACACGGAATTCTGCCATGAGTTATCTCATTGGAATCGCCTCTTTTAGGCGATTCAAATGAGATATTGCAAGACAGGATCTAAAAATCAATAAAAACACCAGGTCCGATTTGTGATTTTGTTTTACGATTAATTTTTCCATAAGAAGTTCGGTAAAACGGGCTCGCGGAAACAATTCATAAAAAAACATGTTAGAGCTACGTAAAGTTTATTAGCTAAAAGGTACATGCGAACGCGCCAAAATAGATTATTTGTGAAATCTGCAATACACATGTTATAAAAGCGCATGCACATATTCAAAAGAAAAAAAACATGTGCAAACTTAACTCGTATCAAGTCTTGCTTCCGCTTCAAAAACTTTTCTCTAAATGGGTATCTAGCGGTCAGCATATTAAGGTAGTTAACCCGTGAAAGTTCCGCAACGTTTACGAAGTAATGAACTTTAACTGAGATTCCCGAATTAGTTCTTTAGGAAGCAACGGTCAACATTGTGAAAGATCATTTATGGTTACACAACAGGGAGCAAATTGAAGTGTCTAAAGATTTCTAAAAAGCCAGTTGGCTACATTCCAGTATTTTTCAATGGTCTTTGATATTTCAGAGTTTACCACTTTCAGGATAAAGTATTGTAAAACAGCTAAAGCAAGCTATGTCCACTTTATTCTCTGTCATTTGTTTTGTATTGAATTTTGCCATATAGGGTAAAAAATCAAACAAAAATTAATAACTAATAGAAAAAATCGGATTAAGAAACATATGCATTTGTTTTATTCTTTCGGATTTTCAATCTTCTTTAATGTTTTTCGGTTGTCTATTGAGAATAAACGGTAGTTTAAAAAAGAAGACACAGGGTCGCCAGGGGCGCCGAAAATGAATTAGTTTTTTATCACTAGTGAGTTGAAATGACAAAAGTATCTTTTTTCCTTGAAAGAACCAAACATCTTCCAATTCTGTGGTCATAACCGAAACATATCATAATTTGATAGTAAAGACCAGATAGTTTTACCAGGACAAGTGCTGTCGAGCCTGCAAAATTTTGACCACCATCTTAACCTTCACCTTGGCCTTCAACCTCTCATAACCGAGAATAAATGTGATCATCTTTTTTTCAAACCCATTCACAAATTCTTTTGGAAAATTGCTTTCGACATTCGTGGCTAAGATTCAGATAAGCTCAGTTTTTACATTTGAATTTAAGCTGTGAGCTATTTCAAATGTTATACTGTCTCGGGATGACAAAAATTGACTTAAATTATAATAAAATCCAATCATAAATGTAGGGAGTATTGTACGGATAAACTTAATTTTGACATTTGCATCTGATCTGTTTTCTTAATCTCGGAGTTATCTTAAATTTTCCTTCAAATGTAACATTTTGTCATGATGGGAAAATTATGCCAAACAATTTTAAAATCAATCCATAGATGTAAAAGTTCGCAACAAGCTCAAATTTAACGTTTGGCATTGACTTGTTACTAAAAAGCTTTCTAAAAATATGTTTGAAATAGCAATCTAACCCATGATAAAAGATAATGCACACAAGGTTATTCTAACTTTTGACCCATTGACCTTATTTTTGACTGAACTTGACCCTATTTCAAACTTGTCAGAAATTTGATGGAGACAAACATACTGATCAAGCTTCAAGACATCTGGGCAAAAAAGTCGCATCTAGAGGGCTCACAAGGTTTTTCTAAGATTTGACCCATTGACCCCATTTTTGACCCACCTTGACCCGATTTCGAACTTGATCGAGTTTCAAGACATTCGGTCAAAAATAAGGCCTCTAGAGTGCACCGAGGTTTTTCTAAGATTTGACCCATTTACCCCATTTTTGATCTAACTTGACCCAAATTCGAACTTGACCAAGATTTGATGGAGATAAACATACTGACCAAGTTTCATGATATTAAGCCAAAAATGTGGCATATAGAGTGCACCGAGGTTTTTCTAAGAATTGACCCATTTACCCCATTTTTGACCTAACTTGACCAAATTTCGAACGTGACCGAGGTTTGAAGGAGACAAACATTCTGACCAAGTTTTGAGGCATTTAGGCAAAAAAATGTGGCCCCTAGAGTGCATACAAGCTGTTGCCAGACGACGGACTCCGAACGCCGGACACAGTTCGATCATAATAGCTTACTATGAGCGCTTCGTGCTCTGGTGAGCTAAAAATGAAGCCAATTAGATAAAATAGATAGAGTATGACAGTCCTCCAGGAAATAGTAATTTCAAACTAACTTTCAATTTCGAAGTAAACAGAGTCTCAAGTTGAGAATTGAACGCTTCAAATGTCAATAGGCTAGGATATCGAATGGAACAAAATACAATACAATCAGCCCTGCCTTCAGTAAGAAAAAACGGTGCAAAAAATTAGCCAATTAGCAGTCTGGTCGGCTGAAAACGGTTTCATTGCTTTGAGCTCAACTGGACACATAGTCCAGCGGAGCTTCTGTCGTGGTATGGTGTCCGTCGTTAGTGCGTCCTTGTGTACTTCGCTCCGTCCGTTATTTTTTTCTTTAAGCATCTTGTTCTCTGAAACTACCTATGAAAATTCAACCAAACTTCACAGGATTGATCCTTTGGGCATGCTCTTTCAGATTTCTTCGTTAAATTCTGACCGGGCTGATGACATAGGTGCTATGGGCTGTCGAGACACCAAAAAGTGGTCCCATATATTTAATATGAAAAGATATGCTCCGAAACTATGGTCAGAATTCTACCAAATCCAATAGGAATGGTCCTCAGGACTTTGAGATATAGATGGTCCCATATACATGTAATGAAATATAAAAAACAACACGTTGCTCTTAAACTACTGGTCAGAATTTTACCAAACTTTACAGGATTGATACTAAGAACATGCCCTTTAAGACTTTTGCTAAATTCTGATCGGATTGATAACGCGGGTGCTACGGGCTGTCGTGTCACCAATAAATGGGTCTCCAATGGGGAAATATAAAAGAAAAACTTCTTGTCTGAAAGTACAGGTCGGAATCCAACTAAACTTCATAGGAATGATCCTATACAGCCTTTACATTTGGTCAGTTCATTACGTCATATACCTTTATGACAATGGATAAAATCATGGCTATTGAAATATCAGGGACACAGCACCAAAGGGAGGGTGTAGGTCTCGGGGCTGTGTAAAAGGGTGTCGGGTCAAAAAAGCCATATGTCAGAAATGCCTGGGTCTAAAAGACCCTCTCTTAGAGTTGGCCAAAAAGGCCCATTCTTGAATTCTTCACAAAAGGCTCAAGTAAAGTGGCCTGCATTGCTTCATATGCCTGTTTGATCACGAACCCTAAGTATATAAGGAGTCCCTGCTTAGATTTATAAGTTGATCATTATAACATCTTGTTTTAAAATCATTTCATATAATTTGACTCTAAAAACAATTAAATTGTTTATCTTTTTCACTTTGAACACTAATTGTATAAAATGATTGTATAAATGTCAATCATGAAATGACGGTTACATTTAAATACGTAAGTCGAGTATCATTCATGAATGAACATATTTCCATATATTCATAACAAGAGCTTCGCAGAGCGGCGCATATACGCCCGATGGGGCTTGTCAGTAACATTGGCTTGTAAGTAACGTGAGCTTGAATGATAGCTAAAAATATTTCAAACAGACAGACAGACAACCGGTGCCATAACATATTATGAACTTTTGAGTGTAAATTGAAAATGATTTTATGCACAACTATATACCAACCAGTTATTTTGCAAGTTTCAGTTCATTCCAATTCAACGTGTGACGAGTTGCTCACAAAAGAAATATAGTGAATTTCAATCAATTCAAGGGCAGATAAAACAAGAAGGACATAAGCTTTTTGAATTTCTGAAGTCTTATGCTTAACCAAATATCAGGGTTACATTATGGCAAGATTCATTTCAATCCAATTAAATTTGTTGGAGTTGTGCACACACACGCACCAAAAAAATCTGTAAATTTAAACTATTTTGTGAAGTAAAGGGCAGATAAATCTGGAACTTAAATATGAAAATATATTTAGTCCTAAGCACAAATAGACAACCCACAGAGTCATTATGGCAAGTTTCCTTTCATTCCCATCCAAAATGTAGGAGAAAATGAGCTGACAAGAAATTTAGTTTTTCATCAACTAAAGGGCAGATAATCCAAGATTTCTAAGGAATGACTGGAGCGATTTCGATTTGAATTTCAAAGGTCCTATACAAATCTAGACATCATAGAGAGTAATTGTGTCTAGTTTCAGCTCATTTCAATTGATAGTAAAGGAGGAGTTGCACACAAAATATAGTGTTTTTCGTTTAATTCAAGGGCAGATAATTCAAGATTTCTCAGGAATGACTGGAGCGATTTGAATTTCAAAGGTCTTATGCACAACTAGACATCATAGGAAGTAATTGTGTCTAGTTTCAGCATATTTCCATTGATAGTTTAGGAGGAGTCGCGCACACAAAAATAGTGATTTTCGTTAAATTCAAGGGCAGATAATTTAAGATTTTTCAGGAATGACTGGAGCGATTTGAATTTCAAAGGTCTTATACAAATCTAGACATCATAGAGAGTAATTGTGTCTAGTTTCAGCTCATTTCAATTGATAGTAAAGGAGGAGTTGCACACAAAATATAGTGTTTTTCGTTTAATTCAAGGGCAGATGATTCAAGATTTCTCAGGAATGACTGGAGCGATTTGAATTTCAAAGGTCTTATGCACAACTAGACATCATAGGAAGTAATTGTGTCTAGTTTCAGCATATTTCCATCGATAGTTTAGGAGGAGTCGCGCACACAAAAATAGTGATTTTCGTTAAATTCATGGGCAGATAATTTAAGATTTCTCAGGAATGACTGGAGCGATTTGAATTTCAAAGGTCTTATACAAATCTAGACATCATAGAGAGTAATTGTGTCTAGTTTCAGCTCATTTCAATTGATAGTTAAAGATGAGTTGCACATAAAATATAGTGATTTTCGTTTAATTCAAGGGCAGATAATTCAAGATTTCTCAGGAATGACTGGAGCGATTTGAATGTCAAAGGTCTTATGCACAACTAGACATCATAGGAAGTAATTGTGTCTAGTTTCAGCATATTTCCATTGATAGTTTAGGAGGAGTCGCGCACACAAAAATAGTGATTTTCGTTAAATTCAAGGGCAGATAATTTAAGATTTCTCAGGAATGACTGGAGCGATTTGAATTTCAAAGGTCTTATGCACAACAAGACATCATAGAGAGTAATTGTGTGTAGTTTCAGGATTTCTCAGGAATGACTGGAGCAATTGGAATTTCAAAGGTCTTATTCACAACTAGACATCACAGGGAGCAAGTTTCAGTTCATTCCCATTGATAGTTTAGGAGGAGTTGCGCACACAAAAAACTGCTAACGAACGGACAGACGGACGGACGGACAGACGGACGGACGGACGACAGAGGGCATAACATTATACGACCCTTCGGGCGTATAAAAATGAAGTTGAACAGGTACATGGATGGGCCCATAAATGATACTACGAAGCAGAAGACATGCAAAATAAACATCCTCTTTTAATAGCTTTAGAACCTATCGTTCTTTTTCATTTCAAGCAAAAACCAAATTAACCCTCTTTGACATTACATAATAACCAACTTTTGTTCAATTCTGACAGTGGGCCTTTTTGGTCATTTTCCATAGTGGGCCTTTTTGGACTGGGCCTTTTGTCATTGGGCCTTTTGTATACTGGCCTTTTTTGTCAGCGTTACAATTTCCGCTATTTTGTTTACGTGCAGAGATTTTCGCAAAATTTAATTTGAAACTTTCAAAATCACACTGCATAAGAACTAGTATTCTAGGTATTTGTGTGTAAAATGTTACGATGATAAGGGACGTATCCGCGATTTTATGGCATTTTGAACATGTATTGGAAGAGAAGAGAATCATGTTACGCGTTACTTACGCTTTTCAGCGATTTTTTTTATATTAAAATGAAAATCATTTTTTACGGCAATGGGTATCAGAATTTAGTATCTAAGAGATAAAACTGTTCAAAAGCTTTATATTAATGTGCAATAATGTGGTGTTTTAGGGTGTGCATAGATTTCATTTTAAATCAAACAAAAAATATGACTGAATTTCATAAAAAGCCCGACGGTACTGTGACGTCTGAATGCACTCGGGCGTTAAAACTTTTTAAGGGATCTGCAAATGTTAACGCCCGAAATACAAATGGGCATATCATTTATTCAAACAGGAAGTGCAAAATGATTCAAAGGAACGCTTTAAAATAGCTCTTAACTTACAAATGTGCCGGAAAAATTGCGTTATGTATTGCACGGTCACCTTTCATTGAACCGATGTTGCTTGATGAATTTATGACATCACAGATATTGCCACGGGAATAAAGATCAACGGCTTTTTGAATCCGCTATATAAATTTTGCACAGAGAAACTGATGATGTATATCTGCCAAGGGCGAGGATATTTATGTAAAAATATAAAAAGCTAGGCGTTAACGGCACGTGAATATACTTATTAATCCACATTTTCTCTGGTTAAGGCCCGGGTTTTGTCAGTTAACGTATATACTATAAATTATCATGTCACTTTGTCACGTGACCTGCCGAATCGAATCTTCTTTTGCGGCTTTTAGGTCTGAAAAAGGTCCTCCCTAACGCATTTATTCTTTTGAATTTGAGTGTCGACTTCTGTTAAAAAAATATTCTACTCGATTATTTTTAACAGTCAAATCGCGACAACATCGATGGAGTAGTTTATGACAGATGCCGTAATCTATAAAATTGTGACGAAGCTTAACTTGCGTGTTTACATTCAGCATTGAAAACAGATAGGATTTTAAAAATTCATCTGGATGTTGCAACTCAAAATTTATCCGACCGAGGATGATTTCGAAGATAGTAGCTTTGCATCTAGTCTCAATATATGTCCATCGTCTGATTAAGAGGGTTTGCTTTTATCTGAATGACAACTAAACTTGAGAATAAGATGGACGGTTGAGATTGCGATTGAATAGAATATTACCCGATTCACATCTGCTTTTCATTGATAATATAAGGTATGTAAGTATTGCTGTCCTTATGTTAAATATTTTCTTTACTACAGTCTTAGAAATAGTACATTACAATTGTCGAATTCTTTAGTCGTATGCATTTATCCAACCTCGTCAAGCCATTCACCCATATTATTATGATAAGCGGTCGGTGCGAAAAATCGGGATCAGATTAAATGCTCATATATAAATATCGAATAGCCTCCGGCTTACCAGATAAATGCATATGCCTTGCCCGATAAACTTTTCAATCTCAAGTCACCAACAATCTATTTATTCTCTTTTTATCAGAACGACAAATCTAACTTCGATGATAAAACGCCACCCGATTAACCTATGTCGGACCGATCTCCTTTTTAAACACATGTATTCGTTTAAGGGTTTTCCTGAATAGGCTTACCCTATAAATGGTGACGTCATTTTAAGCGTTAAGAAAAGGACTTTAATACATTCCAAGATAAGCTACATAGATATCACTCTCTTGCAATAAAATCTAAACGATACCGAACTTTTTCGATTGTATTTCTATGCCCCCAGTTTGTCTGTCTGTCGTTTACTCTGTCTGTTTGTCCGAAAAAAGAACACTTTTAAAAATGACCATAACTTTTGAATGGTGCTTGAGCCTTCATATTTCACATGATGATTGCTTTAACATTGGCCATTACTTATGAATAGTTAGTGATATAGCCATGATTTTTCTAAGGTAAATCGCTCGTGACAAGACCTTTCCATAAATACTTAAATCAAGGTTATTTGTCAAGGTCAAGGTCACATTTTGAAGGTCACTGATTTCCAGCAATAAATTTTAACATTTGCCATAACTTTTGTTTGGTAAGTGAAAGGGGCCTTCATATCTCAATGATGATTGCTTCGAATAAGAAATTTTAGTTGGTACCTAGTTCAAGGTCATCAGTAAAGCTCAAGTTCACTTTTCCAAGGTCATTCTTTTTGTAAAATTAAAACTAAAACTAGCCAAAACATTGATGTTTAACAAAAACATCTTGTTTACTCCTGTGCACCAGGTCTTTTAACTTAAACGTACTCTTCTTAAGATAACAACATTTGAAGCTGGAATCTTTTGGTGAGACGCGCTTTAAATTAGTGCTTCGCTGCGATTTCAATGGGTTATCATAAATAATAATAGACGCTTACTGAGTCTACCAGATAATTGGTTTCTGAAACAACAAATGAATATTTTAGGTACTTTTTCCCTAACTCATTTTTTCTTGGAAATTGTTTGGAAGTGTCTGGGGATTTCTGTCCTTTAAAATCAGTACTTTTCACGACTTATGAATATTCTTATTTGAAAATACGTTAAAATTTAGAGACGTTCTCAACTATGCTTACTTACCTACATATAAACATACACACTAATCTACCAAACCATATATACGGGGGAAAAGTTAGGAATAAAATCTTTATTGAGTCTTTTCTGTATAATGAACCACGTTTTCAGATATCATTTTAATTGTCAATATCGTTTTTTGACAGTATACTGGTACACCCCGATTTGTACGAGCTTGTTATAAATAGGAATGAAACCATAAAATTCTCATTTTTGATTTACACCCGTACATATAGGAGGTCCTCTAAATTTATACTTGCAGGACTGGTAGAAACCTTTTGACCCATTCACGAAGTGTGCCATAAACAGGGTCTGATTTCCAAACGTTCGCAAACGTTTTACATCCTGAACGCAGCGCCGCTTACGTGAGATCTCGACAAAATGGTGGGAAAATACCAATTTGTCCTCGTGACTTGGGGCACGTTTCGTTTTTCCAGTTTGAATTTGTGGAGTAAGGGTCAGTTTTTTTAAAAGTACGGAACGCATTTCATTTGAGACCGTAAAAAAAAACTGTTTGAAATTTAACACCCGGGGTAACCCGATGCAGGGAAATCGGAGGATACCAGAAATTGGAGGTAAACAAAGAAAGGCAGATGTAACACAAGTCTGTTTTTTTAACAATTTTTCATTAAAAATAAAACAATCAGGATGCTGCAAAGTTTTAAACATTGAGTCAAGTAATCAAACGATGTAATTATGGTATGAGATGAAAGATGTCATTTATTTTTAAATGAAAAGATTGAATTTAATTTAGAGAGTCGTGATAAATTTAATTCAAACAACACAATATGCTCAGAATCATTGACAAATCATGCATAAATTTCAAAGACTTAAACTGCATTAAAAATATACGGTATATTCTCAAAGAAAATGTTTTTTTTTTACTGTAAAATATGTAGAAAAATATCAATGTTGGAGGAAATCAAAATGGGAAGTGTCGAACTAAGACGGCAATCGTGTTGCAGTCATTTTATATCGTACATCTGTAAAGCTTGTACAACTAGTTACATGGTGAAATTGACATTCATTTCACTCAAAAAACCATTCAAAATCGCTCACACAGCACTCCACTCATTCATTCCAAACATTCACTCAAAAGCATTCAAAAACGCTCCAAAATTTATAAAAAGATAACATCAACATCTTTAATCAAAATAAATTAAGCTAGAGTAAAAATGCTATTTCACGAGCATAATTGAAATTAAATGCGTCGCTGGTTCTTAAGAAGATATGAAGCTATTTATAGAATTTATATGCATGTCATCCTGAACAAAATTAGCGAAATTGGAGGATTAACCCCCTTATATTTCACTGAAAAGCCATTCATCCAACTGATTCAATTTCATTCCAAAATTTGACGATGCTGCTATCTTTACGTCTTAGTTATAAAGATATTTTGTATGGCAATTTAAGTTACTTTTTTTCCTAATCGTTTGTATATACTAAGCATATTTATAGAACTTATATGCATGTCATCCTGAACAAAATTAGCGAAATTGGAGGATTAACCCCCTTATATTTCACTGAAAAGCCATTCATCCCACTGATTCAATTTCATTCCAATATTTGACGATGCTGCTAACTTTACGACTTAGTTATAAAGATATTTTGTATGGCAATTTAAGTTACTTTTTTTCCTAATCGTTTGTATACTAAGCATATTTTTGATACAAATGTTCGCATTTTAATGGGTCACAGAACAAGTTTCAGTTTAGATCCAGCCCATTTATTTTTGAGTAAGATACGGATGTAGGACTTATGAAATTTATTATTCGGTACGTAGGGGAGTTTGTATTGCCAGAGAAGAGTGCTCCGTGTAAAGCAACAAATACACCACATTGCAATTGACAATAAAATTTAATAAAAATATTGATCAATGTTTAATATCGTCAATACATGATCAATCATGTATTATCAATTCGACAGTATTATTGTAAGTAGACTTTATTTAAAACTTATTAAGAATTATTGTCAATAGTATTGCCAAATAAAATTAATCATTTAGGGGCATCTTAAAATAATTATTTTTATCCGCGACAAAAGGTAACAGTCAAGTAGCATCATTTTGTCTCGGTTCGTCTGTACGTCTATTCATTTTAAAACATCCCCTTTCATTTGTGTACGGATTTTCATGAAACTTTCATAGAATGTTTCTGATGATGTGTCGTCAGAGAAAAGAGAGCTTTGTGTGATTTTTTTAATACATCACCTTCGTCAGTTATTTATGGATTTGCGTTAAAACTGTCAAAGAATGTTTGATATCGTTTGGCTAGGTGCATGTTGTCACAGTTTGTCGGCATGGGAGGATAAATGGGGGGTATAAATATTAAAAACTTGTTTGTTCAACCCCTTCTATATTTATGGATGTATTTGTGTTAATTCTTGAACGGAATGTCATATGGTCATGTGCACATTATCGCGCTTTTGTAATATTATGCCGCGTCATGAAAATTAAACTGGCCAATAATTGATTTAGTTTACGCAACTGTCTAATTTTCCTGGGTGGATTTAAATGAAACTTTCACAGTATGTTCCTGATTATTTAACCATGAAGCATTATTGCACTCTGATAATATTTTGACGTGAATTAAAAATCGCCTCAGTCATAAAGAAAGGGCAATTATTTACAATCGGCGAATTTCACATTAGAAAATATTCAATCATATTGAAAACTAATCCAATGCACTTCAGAATAGGCAAGATCTATTTTTCTTTAAAACTAAAGATAAAGAGTACTTATCCAGCTTCAAAATATTTTATCCTTCATTCAGAGAAAATACCAGTTTTGCCTACATTGACTGGAACATGAAGCGTTTTATCTATTGCTAATTGAACATTGCAAATTGCACATAAGGTTAGATAGAACACCACTCCTCTATTCCGGAAGAGCAACTGCTCATTCATTAACATTATAAGACCTATAAAGACGGTTACGAAAAACGCACGAAAAAGATGGTGATAAGGACATAAACGGCTGAGATTTATCTTAAAGAAAGAAGAGGCAAAATGCCTTCTATGGACATCGAGGCTTGACCAATCTCGAGACCCTGAGATCTCCAATGCGATTTCTAACAATATTTCGGCTAACTGATTGTCCATATTCCCCAGTGAGAATTTTCCCAGACACCTTGTTATCACATACCAATTACGTCATTGACGTTATCCGATGAAGTTTCCGTGCCGTACAGGCGTCATAAGCGGCCCACCTTGACCTTACCTAACGGATTATCTCTTGCTAGCGTGTCTAAGATGCAATAATTTAAGAAGTGTGAGCACAAACCATTTTCATGTCGAAAAACGTTTTTCCGGGATTGATCCCATTTCAAGACGCGATGACAATAATCCTTATGTAAACTTTGCAACAAAACTTGTAGGATTTTTTTAATCATCTTGCGTGAAACACTTTCATATCGAATGTTCAAGACACATATGTAATTTCGTTTCTAAAAAATAATGTGTGGAAGAAGCACGGAATGTTCTGAAACCTAGTAATCCCTTATAATGTTAAGGCTTTGGAAATTCACGTCATCGAAATATTTTCATTTTGACACGAGTAAATAGAGTTTTATTAAAGCTGGCCTATAATTCCTTGGTGTAAAATGCCTACAAGAAAAGACATGCATTTTTTTACTGAGGCGTTTTTTCTTCACGTCACTACAGTATAACTAAAACATGTAACACAGCTCATTTTATATCTTTTATTACTGTAATCCAATGAATATAAAAAAATATATTGTAATATAAGTATTTATATCACGTGTAACATACCTTTAACATATATAAGTAGGCCTAGCTACTCTGCCTTAAATATAATACCGAACGGCGAATGCATCATAACGAAAAAAGAAATAAAGTGATTAAAGTCACTAAATGTAGGTCTTCTCCATACTTTTCAAAATACTTCGATCTCTTCTTCCGTACCAGAAATTTCAACAACCTCTTTTTCTATACTCTTTTTGCCGATTTCGACGCATGCTAGATACACAATGATGGAGTGAAACAGATACAATACAAAACATTCAACAGTGTTCCGCGTCACAGCAAGGTACTGGATGTCCAGCAAAAAAAAAAAAAAAAAAAAAAAAACAGGCAAGAAGAACAGAACAGTCCATCATCCGTGAACTTCGCACAGTCTATACAAAATAATAGAATAGTCTACATAAATCTATGTACATGTATTAAATACAGTTTCACTGAACGTTTATGTATCATTTGACGTGCTCGCTAGAGCTGTTTTAATCCTTTATTCTTTTCCCTCAACGAACTGCAGGCTGCCGTCATAGCGCAGTTGGAAGCGTGCCGAACTGTCAATCTAGAGGTCCCTGGTTCGATTCCCGACGGCGGCACTCATTCCTTCCGACTCTTTGTCTCCCACCATTGGGTTGATAATCGTAGACCTATGCAGAATAGCTGCTGGAAACTAGGAAAGGATGTAGTGGTAGTACTGGCGTTAAAAATACCAGGAATCCATTGGTAGGTGGTCCAGCCGCGATATAATTGAAAATATGTTTAAAAGCGGCGCAAACCCCCGTTCAAACAAACAATTCCACGACCTACAAGTGCATTCTGGTTGGTTCTTACCAAAACAACTTCATAACAATTGACCTTTAGCTGAGGCGTAGCAAGAAGACAGCCTTTTCTGCTGTAGCCTACTGTCGTAACGCAGAAGATTAAATTTCCATAGCTTGAGGCGCGCTGGATACGAAAAAAATTATAATGAATTAAATAAATTTAGCTAATAAATGTTATCATTTATGTTTTATTATTACAATTTCTCATATCATATAAAAGACTGTCTTATACATTTTAAAAAATGCGTGCATGTATAGCAATAGAGACTTTACTCAACCATATCAATCATATCTGCCTTCACAACGAGAAATAAGCCTGTGCGTGATATTTCCAACAATTTGAAATGTTGGTGAGGTTCAAGCATAGAGAGGAATAGACAGCCACAAACTCTTAAATTAAAGTAACCCCGTGATCTACAGATACGTTAAGACCTTATCTATCTACAAAGCACTAGTGAAGACTTGTCAGGCTGTGAAGATGCACAGGCTGGCCAGAGTCTTTGCTTTGGCCATATTTGAAATAGGTGGACATCTTATGCACAGACTCAAATAAGTTGGCACACCATTGTTCGGCCGAAATACCAAACTGCTAGTTTTACGCTGCACTTTCGATACTTTTTGTCAAAAAGTGGCCACTTATCTCATCTGATTGCACCTATTGCAAAGAAATATTACTTAATTTACCCAAAACCGGGATTTGTTCAAAGAACTTTCTTCTAATTTGTTATAAGTGATAGAAATAATACAATAGTTCTAACCCAATAAACGTTTAAAGATTCTTCAAATCTTTATTACATCGTCATCTACATCTTCCTCCACCCAATCAGCAATTCAAGTTTACTCAATATTCGAGTTCCCAGTATCAATCCTCTTAAATCTCCGCATCATTTATTGAAGTAACTCTTAATTCTTAATATCCGAAAGAAACCATACATTGAGACGTTATTCACACAAAAACAAGTTTTACTTTCACACACCAGTGAAAAAGGACAGCGCATAATGACGAAAAATGACCATATTTTATAACTGATCTGTCGGTGTATCAGAAATGTTCTAAATATGGGCAAAACTTGACTGCAAAATGACATCGCCATGCTAAAAATACGCAATTTCAACTTATAAGATATGACACACTGTTTATTTGCTTAAGAATGACTATAAAGTGATGACATACCGTTACTTAGCTACAGAGGACAACCGCGTAAAGAAGTAAACACATCCGATCTTGCCTTTAAATGGAATAATCAATAAAGAAATGCAGATCTGTTTTGCATCTTTCTTTCTTTGTTTACCTCCAATTTCTGGTATCCTCCTATTTCCATGCATCGGGTTACCCCGGGTGTTTAAGGTGTCCGAGAAAAAAGGCCTATTTATCAGACAGTAGAATAGTATATAGAAAATAACATGTCAGTGTCTTAAAATATCAATGTTATCTGGTCGAGGTTGGGAGAATTTATCATGACGAGGATGTGCCGAGTCATGATAAATTCTCACAGCCGAGACCAGATAACATTGATATTTAAGACACTGACATGTTATTCTATTTATCATGCAATCATGTTTCACCGCTTAATCATAGTAAACCCTTAAAAATCAAAGAAATTCGTGTGAAAGTTTATGCAAATTGTTTCTAAAAATAGACTGCCTGATAACATGTTATGTTATCAGACAGGCGATATCAGGTCAATACACGCGTCGTTGCATGAAAAATGTAAAACTAATGATAGCTCTGAAGATAGCAGAACTAAAGATGAAAATGAAACTGTAGAAAGGCGTGAAATAGAGGCGCAAATAAATATTTTTTCTTCACTTTTTATTTAAATCAACAGGAAAGATGGAAAATTCAATTTATTCCCCTTTAAAAATAAATGCAAATCTTGTAAAGGAATAAAATGTTGACTAAATTTAGTGTTAGCTTGAAGGTCATTAGGGATATTGACTGGAATCCGTATCCGTCGTGCTTTCGTCCCTGTGTCAATGAATGAGTGCTTCCAGTAGATTAAAAAAAACGATGATAACTGTCCATATAATTTTTTTTCAACTAGATACAAAAGTGGGTCCAGAATTTCTGTAAATGGGGCTCAAACATAAAAAACTCAGACTTCATTGTAAGGGACGGAGATGTGGCGAGACTTTATTGGCACTTACACAGAATACATTATTTCATTTTTATTGTTATATACAGAACACAGACTAATGAAATGTGCAAAACGTCGGTTGACGAACAAAATGTCGTTAATATACACTTGTCACTTTACTTAAGCTACTAGTACTAATACTAGTATTATGACGACGAGCTTGTCGGGGGTGTTTATAACATAAACGTAAATTAAAAAAAAGGAAGAAAAAAATATTTATATATAAAAAAAGTTTAACAAACACAACACAAATGGAATGAAATACAAGCGTCTCATCAAATTTACCCTGAAAGTAAATGGCGTTAATACTAAGTATCAGAAAAGGAGAAAATTTCATGAAAATAAGTCGGGTCTTTCGTCCTTGGTTTAAGCTAGGATATCATTTATTTCACCATCTTTACAGCATGTTCGATAACAACATGAACAAGTAGAGTAGTTTGTGGAACGCTCTGGGATACGGTTTGTAACATCATGAAATTGACACATACCTCGTTCGAAATAATTCTCAAATGATCGCTCAGTGCTCTATTCACTCATTCGAAATGCACACTCGAACCATTCAAAACGCTTCAAAATCCTTAAAAATCCTTTTAAAATCGTTCATTACGAGCAACATCTCATTCAAATCAATTACTAGTAAACCATTGCACTATTGTATAAGTGAATGTGGATTCAAAGCGTCTGATTTGCTCGGGAAATAAACAAACACGAAACTGCGTTGATTTCATCAAAAAGGGGTTGATAAATAATCGCCAATTTCGTCCAATTGTGTTAAATTATCTATATTGTATTTCATTCACACTTCGCTCCTTCAACTCATTCAATATAATTCCGATATCATTCTTAAATCATTCACCTTGTTTATTTCACAATATTATTAACTCTAACACATACCAGAAACTGGGATCATAAGTTTACTAGGGGTGCCAATAAACATCACACCCATTATCTCAGTGTGTGTGTTATTATTAGCATTTACGAGGTTGCTCTTTGCAGAAAAATGTCGAATCTACACTTGGCTTTAGTCATGACCTAGATTTTAAAATATCCTACTATTATATTCATGTGGCGCAATTCATCAGAAAAATGTTGCTCTTACACTGAACGTGACATATATATATAGGAGCTTGTCTTAGTCCAATATACATGTATTGTATTTGTTACACTTGTTATAATCCCAATGGTGATAAACAGCTACTAAAATTTCGTTCGAGGATCAAGAACAAGCAATGTGTCTAAGAGATCTTAGAAGATAGAAAAGATAATCTTGTTTATTCTCGTTTTCTAGCGTGTGTTATACTATTTCAAATAGATGAATCATTTTGGGAGAACGACTCTCTGATTAAGACAAGGTGTCATCTGCATAGTACTCGCGATAATTCTGGCCGTTCTTCTTCGGAGACTGTCTGTCTATTTTCGTGTCGGATGGATACGTCTTGCCATATCTTTTTTTCTGGTCTGCTGTGACCTATTTGTACACATTTTTTGTCATCAAACATTGGACTTTACGCTCACACCTATAAAATCTCGATCAACGATTTGGATTTGAACATATGTATACATCTTCGCAATTAAAAGTTTCTAACCCCTCTTTCTTCCTTACCAAGGAAATGAACAAAGTGGGGTAGGAATCATTGGCTTGCAAGAATGGAATTAATGTTGTTTTGAACTGTTCAATCGAATGACATTTTATGTATATTTATCAAAAGTAAGCCATTTTAAATAGCTAACTAGACAAACGAATCAATTACCGTCTCTTGTAACAAGAAATATTGCGTTCAATTATTTAACTATCAGATAAATGTATTTTGCAACAGATAAAGTAATCACGGCATATCTATTGACATTTTATTCTTTGTAATCTTGCGTAAGAAATGCCCCACTACAACTTGAGTTGTCGTACGTGAGACGTTTCTGCCACGAATTCGAGGTAGCAGTCTCATGATAAATTACAAACAAACAAAGTTTTTTTTAACGTATAATGCCGAGTACTGACAGCAAGATAGAGTTATAACTATAGAATTCCGAGTTCTTTAAAAAGAGACTTGTATACGGATGAATACGGTATTCGAAAGCCATATTAAAAAAAAAAAAAGATACATGTACCCTGAATTGGTAGCCAACAGTTTTATCATGTCACAACAGGTATTATCGTAAAAAAATGATGATATAGAGGATAATCAGTTGTTTCAGTGTAAGATCGATTTATATTTTATTGAGTGAACAGCAAAATCTATATTTTCACGAGTGGCAGAGCCACGAGTGAAAATATAGCTTTTGTTGTTCACGAAATGAAATATTTATCGATCTTACACGAAAAACAAACGATTATTCTATTTCTTTAATGCAAAAATGAGACAAATTGGGATATTTCTAGGACATATTTTCATAAAGCGCGTCATTTTGCGCGTGATTGCCATGCAACGTTCATTGTGACGTCACTTATTTCGCCCGGCATTGATGACGTCAGATAGGATGAAATGCACAAAAGCAGGGTATAGGTTTTTGATAATTTCACTGCTTTTGCGGTGAGATTATCATGTGATAATCTACCTTTATTTCTCGATAAACCACCGAAAAGCATTAAAGAAACTAGGTATATTGTAATACGATAATATTGTTGAGAAAAATTGACTTACAGTGTGAAATTTCCTAAAAGTTAAGTTGTGAATATATACTCACGAGCAATGAAAACCAATTATAATAATGTACCAAAACTTAAGGCAGCAATATTTCCAATCTAAATAAAATTGTAATGGGCTACTTACTACACAATAATGTTAAAGTAAGCTCAGAAACGGTCGAAATTTTTAAACCTATGCCCTTAGGAAAAAAAAGTTAAAAAATAGTTAATCTTATATCTGCAAAGTAGGTTTGCAAACCCTGCTGTTGTTCGATTTTTGGTAACATAACCTCTAACTCAGTACAAAATGCTGGATATCACTTTGTAGAACGGTTGCAATAGTCTGGACAGTTGATTCGAGCATGGGCTAGCGCGTATGAATTTCTATGTCTACACCGTACCCTCGGTGACCCTGGTGGACCTAAGCATGTGGTTTGGTGTTCAAATCAATGGAAAACACAAGTACAGAAAGGCTATTTACGAATCTTTGATTTTAATGAAAAAACAACAACAACAACAACAACAACAAAACATACTGTTCTTAGTTAATCAAATACCATACCTAAGTTCAGATCACTAAATTGCTTTTTGCTAAGAACAAAAATGAAATCTAATGCTGTATTTTCATTCGCTAAGAAACAGTTATTTTAATCATGCTATCTAAAATTTGTTTACAAAAAAACAATTAAATGAGCAAGCCAAAGGGGCCTTTATAATGACCACCAATTGAACAGCGACGTCGTTAGGTTGATGTTAGGACATGCAATGTCTAAACGTTCGTATAAAATTTTAAAGACAATGAAAAATGAGTATATTGAAAATTTTATAATTTAGGACAGTTTGTGCTAGTTTTTTGGGTTATGAGTTTTCATTGCGCTTGAGTATAAATGTTGTGGGGATATCCGGTTTTGTGCTGATGGTGTACTAACATCAAGTTAATTGACAACCGTTTTTTAGAGATAAATCTTTTTTAGAATTATTTGGATTTCAGATTTTGATGATTCAACCACAACCGGTCATCTACAGTTAACAACATCGTGAAATTGACAAGGTGAATGATTATGGAATGATTTAGAAATGAAATTGAATGAATGTGAGGAGCGACTTTTGGGTGAATTTAATGGGAGGTAATCCAGTATTGCAAATTTTGTTCATGATGAACAAAATTAGCAATATTAATTACCTCCCTTTTTTAAAATATGCATAAAAGTTCTATAGATAGCTGTCTATTTCTTCAAGAACATATCGGAAGCTTACAATTTCAATTAATTAAGTTAAATCCCCATTATTGTACCAGCTATTTTTATTTTGAACGAAGTTGTTGTTATATGTTTTTCAGTGAGTTTGGAGCGTTTTTGAATGGTTTGAGTGAGTGTCTGGAATGAATGAATGGAGCGCTGAGTGAGCGATTTAGAATGGTTTAGATTGAAATAAATGTCAATTTCAAGATGTAATTAACTGTATCTTTCAAACATTTTCATACACGTAGAGTATTGCAATCCCATTGATTCTACACTAATTTGTGATGCTGAATTTTTACGGAGATTCAAACGTTCGTGTGGTAACCGTTTTAGTTTCACACAGCTATGAATTTAAAATAAATTCTATCTATCTCTTTAAAAGAAAAAAAGAACTCACCTTAGCGCCCGGTTTCGGCCTATATCCATCCTCCGTAGAATTCTGACACGAAACATTGTTGAAAATGATGGAACAATTTCGAGTTACGTTTAAATCCATTTCTATTGTGGATTGAATGAATTAGATATGAATAACTTGACGGTGTATGTATTAAAAGTTAAAGATTCATTGTTTACATTCAGAGATCCATTTTGTGAGTATAAAGACAGAGGGGTTTAATCATAGTCCATTTTTTATTATGATCTATTATCACTAACTTGTTTAGGCGAAAATGGTCATCTTCAGTTACGAAAAGTATCGATCACAGTCAGAGAGCACGAACTTCGCGTTTGGTTAATTTTCTGAATCTATAATTATCATCCCTTATACCCACGAATCTTTTTTTTTTAAATCGACCCCATTGTTGACTTCTTTTGGATCCAATCTCTTTTTCAAATAGGTGACCCATCACACGAAATGGGAACATATGGGAAATCTGCTAAATAAATATTTGAAAAAGAGATTGGGTCCAGCGTAGGTCAACCAGAGGTCGTCAAAAAATGTTCACTGGAAGGTAGATTGATCATTCTTGATTCAGAAACAAAGCAATTTGTGAAAAGTTTCGACCCTAGTGAGTCTGCGCAATCCGCGCTATCTGACGAGGATCGACACTTAACGCACTTCCCAGATGGTCCCTTTACGTGTGACGGTTCACATATATATTTAATAACGGAGGTGCTTAATCGTAATAAATATCCTAGGAGCCCACGACCATTCAAATCCTTTTTATTCAATACATTAAACGGAAAATCCAAGTTCCTCTGTGAATTATTGAAATCTCTGGTTAGTAAATGACAATAATCCGCTTCCACGCACTAACATATATAAGCAGTCAATATTAACGAATGGTAAAACTGATTTATACAGCGCGTGAACTGCGCCGATGACGTAACTAGCTTCGTCTTACAGGTGTTTGAGAGGAAAAAAAACAATTAACATTTGCCCTGAATCTCACAATAGGAGTTTACAAATTAAGAAAGGATGCAGCATAGAGTTATTTTTATTGCTGTTCTATCTAGACTCTTCGCAACTGTTTTCTCGAACTAGGACTAAAACAGACCTACCGTAAAAAATCAAAGTTGCTTCTTTAGAAGTAGCTAAATTTGGAATCCTGCCATGCGTCATCTCTTCGGAATCGTCTTTTAAAGACGATTCCAATGAGATATTGCAAAGAAGAATCTAACAATGAATGAAAGCAACCAGGTGCGATTTGTGATTTGAGTTACGATAATTTTTTTTGATAAATAGTTTAGTAAAATGGGCCCCAGGTCAGCCTGTGCAGCTGCACAGTCTAACCACTACACTTCACTACACTCTTAATATGGCTATGGACAAAAAGTCTCTGAACAAAACCCTATATTAATATCAATGTACTGTGTGATTGTCAAGGATTCCTAACGGATGTCTATCATCAACACATGAAACTGTTGGAAATGTCACGCATCGGCTCAAATATGCTCCAATGACGTACTTCTATTCTCGTAGTTAAGATTACATTGTCTTTCACTATCTCATTCATATATTTTCCTTTTGAAAAAAAAATATTAAATTAATTGACCGTATGAATGAATCAATTTTGTAAATGGTTTAACGCCTATTTCAACAGTATCAAAATAGTAAATTTTCACTGTGGAGAAAATTTGTTCGATAAAACTACACAAAAGAGCGTCAGGTTTACTTTGTCTATCTCTTTTTTTACTGGCATGTTAAATCAAAGTGCTATAAGCACTGTGATGGTACGTCACTGAAAAATTGAAAAGGTTATTGCTTTTCGAAAAGCCTAGTTTAAGTTAAAGGGTTTTTTTCTAAATAAGAAGAATAGACGTATATAATTCGCAGACAGAGGGAGGGGGGGGGGGGGGAATTCGGTCAGAAAAGGCAAAAGAGGGATGGAAAAAAGGATTGTACGCCCATTCTTAATTAGACGGAACATTTGATATATCAGACTACAGGCTCATTGATAAAACTTTAAGCCACAAGAATTGTGTAATTTGAGGGGCGGTCTGGCTCCAGGTTTCTAATCGCATTTCAAGATATGAATTATACACCTATTTTTGGATGCCATTTGATCATATACCCAAACATGAAAACATACGCTCCGGTCGCCATTTTTATTATTGGTGAACGTCACTTTGTAAGGAACACACAGTATGTTCTAAATAGCTTCGAAATAAAGTAGTGCCCATTAAGATTCAATTTAGTATTTCTCTAGACTTCTTTTCGCAAAATCACTGTATGGATGATCTGCGTAAGCATATCGAGGGTTTAGAGCAATTAGTTAACGAATAAACGAATGGGTGAACGACGTAAGCTTATCGAGTGTATAGATACATACTATGTTTTTCGATCTAAGCTCTCGCAATAGCAACTTGTAGTTATTTGTCGGAAATATGTGTTTTCAGGTTGTGACCTCCTGAACTTGTTTAACAGAGACGAGTGAACATTTCTTTTTTGAATGCAAAAATTATGAAACAGCGAGGGCAACACTTTTAAATTCCTTATCCAATTTCGGCCAGATTGATCTTGAGTTGTTACTATTTGGAAAAAATGAATTTACTTTCAGTGAAAATGAATATATTTTTCTTGGGGTACAATCATTTATAAAAGAAAGTAAAAGGTTCTAAACCACCTTTTTAAAGTCTGTCATTGATATATCGCTTGTTGTGTACGCTTAGCAAGGCAAATGAAGTCTGATAGAGCAACCTTCCTATTTTTGCAGTCCTCTCTTTTTCACTTCTCTCTATCTTCTCTCTCTACATCTTTCTCTTCACCTGTCTCCCCTTTTCTCATCTCCCTCTTACAAGTTGAATAAGTAATATTGCTTTTCTCTTAAACTCAACTTCAAAATGGTTATTGGTGTTAAATGCTATAAATATTGTATATGTGCTTGTCGCTGTCTATCAAATTGGAAAGAAACCATATAAGCTCTGCTTTCGTTTCAATCCTTTTTGCTGGAAATTAATGTTGAGTGTTATGCATTGCAATTTTTGTTGCAAATAAAATATGTTTAAACCAACTTGTTTATACCGTACATACCTATACACGTAGTTAACATTAGAAACGGTAACCAGTCTAGCCAACATCCTTACCTAGCCTTCGCCTTCTACCCTATTAGTTTTACGATTATCCACTAATTGGTAGGAGCAACAGAATTTAAACTACGACTTTGTTTGGACAATCCATTAGATGTACAATACCTACCTACATAAATCTAATTTCTTTTCTTTTATTCTTTTTTCTACATAATGACATCAGATAATCACTCTTTCACAAAAATCTGTATATTACCGAAAGAGACCAAAACATGGTTATTACAGCGTTTTGGTTGAAGACGAAACAGGGGTCTTTGAATAAGGGGAATGAAGGACATCATTCGGGTCATTGAAATGTTAAAGTTCCAGAGCCCTAACGGATTACGTTTTATAGTCAAAATGCAGAAAGACTGTTGTTTGATCTGGTAAAATATGAGTTTCACAGTTAAAAATTGAATTACCTTTCTGACTGTTTTTCTTTTTTTGAGTTAAAAAATAAATGACGTTAAGACGTCAAAGAAGCACAACGCTGCTACTCTGAGCATATGATAGTTGAAAAAAAATCCCCTAAAATAATCAGCAAATAATATCAAAGTCCGTTTGTATTTATGAACCGAAATAGATCATAACAACAACAAAAAACCAAAACAAAATCGCACTATGTTTCTTGTTACATGTAAGTGGTCTACCATTTTTTTCTTTTTCGTTGTAATATTTGAGAACAAATTCGACGCGCAAAACAAATTTGAATTTACAGTGAGAATTTGTCGAAATTTTGTCGATACACATTCCCCTGATTATCTTTTACATTCAATGTATATAATTCTCTTTTCTCAACGAATTCCTTATTTCACTATAGAGTGCCATCAGAAACGTTCACCATCAGTACTTTCAGTGCTTTGATTTAAAAATGTAGTGTCCATCTATTTGTGTATGTAAAATGAATATCTTCGGGCCAAATTCTTGTCGATCTGTATTGTGCATCTTTTGTGATAAAAATAGATCCCATTTAGTCAGAATTTCCTCAACTGCATAATATCGCAATATCGACCATCTAAATGGATTGTGACAGCTCATTTACAAGACAACTTTTAAAGGATATATCGGGTCGGAGGTTTTAATATTTCGTGCTGTGGTATTGTCTGGTTGGCTTAACCCTTTTTAGTAATGTCCATCATATTTGGGAATCATTTTGTCATAAACCCTACAGACTTGTTCAAATGACTTGCATTTATGAGAAAACTTCATTTCGCGTTGATGTGTCTATGAATTAGGACTGGTGGGGAGAATTTTTATGCAAAAGGTAAAATTCGAAAAATACCTGTTTGTGAAGTTTTGATTAGCTCCTAACATATAATGTTTAACAAACTAACAGGAATACTACATAGGTGACCCTTCTCAGAACCTACTCATAAATTTTCGATTGGTTCTCCAAATATTGACGTGTCATGACGCCACCCCATGCATATATTGCAAAAACAAAATATACACGTTTGTTTCTATATTTTGTAACTATTAATAAAGCACTAGGCCATACATCACCATATAAAATGAAATGAACAAACAAACAAAATCTACCCGTCTATATTATTCCAGAAAAATGCAAAAAGTGATTAACCCCGTAACATCTACTGTATATACTAAGCAAAAATAAAAAGTATCGACCCATTAAAACTTTTTTAAAAGTACGCAAAATTAATAATCCTATGAATTATATAACAATATACGCACTGACTATTTGAAATTAAATTTGGGAAGTCTGATGTGGTTTGAAAAGGCCGCTACAGAATTGTGGGCGTTAACATATCAAAGGGGCCGTTTTCAAAAATCGCAGACTCTCAGTTAAATATTCAATTGGTTTTTCTGACAGTTTTTATGCTTGTCAAATGCAATATTAGTGCGTTTGGAATCATAGATTGATAAGACAACTTGATATCTTCTGCTGCTTCCTGCCAAGGTTACGCCAAATGAACACAAACAAACATAAAAAATCTATCGCTGATTCAAAGCTCAGATTTACCAAAAGTTGTCTTCACGTTCCTTGTCAAGAAAACCAATCCCATTTCTCTTCCTCAATTTTAAGCGAACAACAACACAGCATTTCGATGGCTCAGTGCGAAACAGTTGTAACTCCCTATATGTTTATAGGGAGTTGCAACCGTTTCGCGCTGAGCCATCGATTTGCAATGCTACGTTACATTTACGTTTCCTCTTGCGCATTGAGGAGGCTCGTATGAATATCAATGAAAATTGTTCGCCTTAACCTCGTTAAGACTTAAAAGCCACTTGGCTTGGTTTTACGTTTTTAAAGGTAGGGTTGAAATCCGGATGGTATTGTGGAAGCCTCAATACTTCGTGCCCGCAAAAAAGTATCAGTTAATCCACAGTATACTTGGGAGATGTTTTGTTTAGTTTCACCAACTGTAGTTATGGGGTCGTAGCAGTGTCTCCTCGAACCTGATTCTTTCATTTCTCAACAATGCCTGTTTGATATAATTGATAAAAGATACATTAGAACAACTTAAGAATAGAAATATTAAGGTAGCAATTGACACATGGCTTCATTTTTCCCGCCCAATGATTTTTTTCCTTGTTCACATAATTATGTTGTAGATTAACATTGTATAGTCATTGTATCAAAATTTGAAGGTACCTTTCCATGCTCGTTTTCATGCTAATGTTATCTGCTCTTTAGTGGTACTGGCCATTTTTTTTATGAAACCGTTTATATTCGTTTGGGGTCTAGTATAATCTAAGTACCAACTGATAGGTATAAAACACATGATAGACCTTATACATCTACACAATGGCTAATGCTAAGGAAATTTCTCTTTTATCAATCGCATTTGCATAAAGTTAAAAATGCACAAATTTGTGTAATTTTATGTGGAAAATGCCACAAAAACCTATATTTTTAAAAGAAATTACCCAAAGATTTTTTCTTATTTTCCGATATGTTTAAAATGATATTTTCCCTTTATTTGGTAAAAAAAACTCAGCAAACCTTTCCATTCAAAAAAAGAAAGTTTTTCGTTATTTTATAGTGACTCCTCTTAATTGAATGAGAATTATAAAGTATTTTTATTGTTTAATTCAATGATCCAGTCATTCAATTGATATCAAATGTTGAAAAGAAGATTAGTTATGTAATTCTATCAGCATTATTCTACGATATTTCCATAAGCAGAATCTTATGAAAACCGGTCTTTTTAAAAACACACACACAAAAAAGCCGTAAAATAAACGAACACCCACTTCCGGATAGCCGTTGTCCATTGCCACCTTAAAAGGAAATTGATACAATTTGAAACAATATCTTCACACCCTTGTAAAAAAGCAAAATAATAAACATGTCATCAAAGGACATCGTTACTGAATGAAGCGTGTTAAGACTGTATATACGACGTTTTGGTCGCAAATCGACGCTATTACAGTTAACATGTTTCAATGGAGTCATATTTAACCTGGATCTCTGCTTTTCGACAATTAGATATTGGGGATTGGTCTGCTTACATGAATGGTGTGAATCTTTTTCCATAACAACTTCACCTGATTCTTCAAGCCTCTTTCATTAAAGATTTCCTAACCACCTTGTAAAGTTACCAACGTCTATTTCTATTTCTGTGATAGTCCCCTGTCCTCGACTAAGGTTTTATATATAATACGTACCTAGTGTATTATATGAAAAAAAAATCTAACGAGATTGGGAGAATTGAAAATTGTCGAGGCTCTGCCGACACAATTATCAATTCTTACAACCGAGTTAGATATTTTTTTCATACAATACACTAAGTACGTATTATATTTATCTTATAACCTCTATTTGTCTTCTTTTCGTCGATGTTTCTCACTGAAATGCAAGTTTCCGAAAATAAGCGCTTTATATCATTGTTCTAAAAATAACTATGCAATATCATAAAAAATATCATACGGGATGTTATCATACTTGTATAGTTATTAGATAAAAAACAGACTACATGTAGCACCAGGAACAAGCCCATCCGTAGCATCTAATACGATAATTCGCTGTCCGCGATTACAAATTTAGATAATACCATCTGTCCCTGGACCTTGCCAACACTTCTTCGGTGTATGGACTGTGTCTATCCACATTTCATCGATGTAGGCCTACACAAATTGAAGCCCCCTATTCTCAAATGCCTGATTCTGTCTATAAAACGTTTTTTCCTCTCATCGACGAGATTTGGTCTCTCTATGAGAACTTTCCGACTGTCTTTGGTTCTAGACCACCTATATAACCCAATTCCAGCAATAATTTTCTTAACGAATGCAAGCTTTCACCAAAATCAATATCATTTCTCAAAGTAGCCTGTAGCATCTTTTAAGTCGGCAGCTGTTACCGGATTGTGTAAAATTCGGAGATGGCGGATCTGTCGACCGGTATGTACGATCCTCTCTGCTATCGCTGGGGTGATAATAGCTGTGCAGTTTCTTTCTTCTTTTTCATAATTCTTGAATTGTACTGGTGCTGATTCCCGTTACTTCAGATGTTGACTGTCTGATGTAGGTTGTAGTTCCCTCAGTCCGTAGAAATCGTCCCGACGCATTGAAGACGATTTCTTTAGCCTTTGAATCCAGATGCTTCCGACGTTTGTCTTCCATCCTCTCGGTATATGTGACAAAAGGCACATATATAAATCGTGAGTAAGCACGAAAACATTGTGCTTATGTTCAATGATCTGTTCAAAACAATAACAATCTATTGGCCAACTTATTTCTCGCCCGAAAGGGTCCCAATTTTGATGTTTTAAGCCGGGCCACAATAAGAAAGCAGCCCCTGTGTTTCGGCTGACAAGATGATACAAACCGTTTTCAAATCATACCCGTTTTTGCAAGCATGTGCACGCGCAAAGCGGGGTATAATTAGAAAACGGTTTGTAGCATCTTGTCAACCGGAACAAAGGGGCTGTTTTTCTAATTATGGACCGGCTGAAAAAAAAAAAAAAACAAATGGGGCCCCGCCCGGGGGAGAAATAAGTTGGCCCTATATATATAAAGGATTTACGCCCGGATACGAACCACAACAGTATGTTACAAATGACCTCGACCTTTACCTCTCGATCACACACCCGTCCATAAATGCACGAACAATTTCAGTGATCTCAAAATCATTCTCTAATGGGTTTAGACGAAGCTACCCGTTACCACCGATCTCTATATCTATAGAAGATATATTGATTGGTTGATTTATTCTTTGCATTTAGGTCAAAACATCTCGATAGTTTCAAGTAATACCTCAAAGAGTATTTTAACGCATAGTGATAATTGATATCAATTTTCGCCTAAAGCTGTAAATACGCTCCTTTTTGTCGGGCAACGTTGCGACGTCGTGTAGTAAATATAATGACTTCAAGTTGGTGGGAAATCCTCAGTTGCGAGTCACAACCGTCCTCACCAATTTTAGAACGAACTGAGTTATGTTCCTTTATTTTGAAATATATTGCCTCTATGCGGTACATCCTTTGCGTTTGTATGTCTTTAATTGTATCACGTGCCTGCCCGGACATTTAAATGTCTCTCCATTAAGCTTACAGGCTCAATAAGAAGCGATTTTCAGTTTTTCTTTTTTGAGCTTTCCGGTAGATTATCGAGATACCTCAACGGATTATTTAAGAGATTTAGGTGAGCATTTTTAGCCCTACTGCCCGAAGGCCAGCGAGCTATCGTCATGGCGGTATGTACGTCGTGTGTGTGTGTGCCTGTGTGCGTCCGTCAGTGCGTATACCCTTTCTTTAAAAATATTCTCCTCCCAAACCACTGAGCCGATTTCAATGAAATTGGTAAGGTTGTTCCTTTGGTGACCCTTTACTGAAACAGAAAAACAAACAAAAAACGATAAAAACTGTGATTTTTTAGCCCCACAAAAAGTTACAGGGGAAAACACTCTTCGCTATATTTACGATGTAAATGCGTAACATTAAGGGAACAACCGCCATGTACCCGATACAATTCACTGTAATTCCGCTGATTGAATGAATTCGACATCATCGGAACTCTGATTCTTCTTCTTTTTCCGTTTGTCAGCCTCCTTCATCGGGATGAAGATTCCACCGGTCTTTAGTGGTGCGCCTGTTCGTTGTGCAATCAATTAAAATAAAAGAAATATTCCATTTGTCAACGTAACGTCACGACGTTTGGTTACATATAAGACAGAATTTTTTAACAATAAAGTGGATTCATTGATAAAGCGAGTATATGAAATAGACCCTAATAGCAATAAAAACAACAGCGGCAAATGAAATACAATATCTTGCAGACGAGCATGCCAATCTGTTAGTTCAACAACACTGTATAAAATGTCTATTCAAAAGGGTTGTGTGTGTGTGTGTTTGGGGTGGGGGATGGGGGGGGGGGCAGTATTTAATTCGACTCAAGAACAGGACTAAAAAATGAGGCACAAAAGAATACATCACTTGCGTACGTAGAATTTACGAAAGTCATATGAGACTCATGTCAACGAAGAAAAAAAAAAGAAACAACAACAACAAAAAAAAATGTGACAAAAAGAAATCTGATTGATAAAAATATTTTTGAATTTAAGATTTGCTTTAAACGGATTTTTGCGACGTTCTTGAAAGCATGGCTAACTTTTTGCGTTCAGTATATAAAGTCTTGTATACTGACCTACACTAAGAATAATAGGGTTATGAAACAAACGTAAACGTCTAAATCATCATCTGAATATGTTTATTTATTTAGTGATTTATTTTATTCATTTACTTATTCCAACAAAAAGGTATCTTTCTATATATTTATTTGATGATCGTTTCAATATTACAACTAACATCGATAATTTGACTATCCCTAGAGATGACGGGTTGTCCTAGAAATATCATTTCACAAGAATGAATTCTCTGAATGATATATTTGGCTCTGTAAATCAGGAACTAGGTCATCTGTGAAATAGAGAAAGTCGACGTATATAGACTGCCTAGTCACACTTTGAACCTATCGAGAATTCAACATATTTATCCTGAATGGCGTTTAGCGTATATCAGTGGTAGGCTCATCGCAACACTTTAGGCACTTACAACAATGTTGTTCAGAGCCTAGTTATTTCTTTTGTATTTTTTTCTCCTATCCTCTTGGCGCCGCATGTCACGAATTACCCATAAAATATATTAAACGAGAATGGATACAGCAAAGACAGAGCTTTAACAGAGTGTTGCTTTCGGCACTTAACCGTGGATTCCTGCTATACACAACCACTACTATTGAGAATGCTATTGACAATAATAATGAACCAGTCTTCGACATTGTGTTCGACAAAATATTACTATCGTTCAGTATATTGATTCAGTATAAGTGTCATTAAAGTGATCGTGTGATCCGCTTTTATATTGTCATTTTATAAAAAGGGGAGCCTTTCATTTTTCCCAACAGGTAATAAGGTCAACTGACGAAAAGGACAATCCGAAAGAGCATGGACTAACTGAAACTGAAACATTTTTTTTTTTGGGGGGGGGGGGGGGATTTCTTTTTCCAACATTTGGATTTGATCCTTTTTGAAGAATAAATTTGAATTTACTTTACCTCATTGTCAAGAAAGACGGATAAATAACGGAATAACGAATAAAATGATATTAACAACTATTTTTAAAGTATCATTTGTATAAATCAGTTTATGTAGAAAACTGACAAATAAAAGTGGAAATTATAGATACTTTTGTTGCGCATCGAAGGATTGTCGTTTATCTACATACATGTATTAGATTATTCCGTGAAATATTCATTTTCATATGCCGGTATATCGTAATAATGCAAAAGCTATCTTTTAATAAAGGAATCAATATCGTTCAAAGTTCTTAGAGACCCTGAAATTTAAGCGTCGGAAAATAATAAAATAGACAGAAATTGTAAATTGAAACGGAATTCTGAAACTGACTACTAGATTAAAATATATGGGATATTCTTCTTATGCAACTTAGAATGTTAAAAAACAAACACCAACTGAAAGACAGCCTTTTTTAAATACTGAGATTTCGCAATTATTACCCACAATTTGTAAATTTCTTTACATGTACAAAGGCTTCGAGGCCGCCGTCATAGCGATGAGAAAGCGCGCCGGACTATCATTCAAAAGAACCTGTGTTCGATTCCTGCATTCAAATACTTGCACTAGTCACTCAAAAAACGGACCAAATTATCAAGATTTTTCTTGACATAATTAGCCCAGCTATTTTCGTTTACGGTTCTCATTTATTCTTGAAATATTTTATGGATAGTTGAAGAATCATTTTTTCATTTTTTTTACCAATATCATATCGATCTTTCTTTACAAATAATAGATAGCGGGTAGCCACCAAGTTCCCCCAAAACAGCCAAATAAGAAGTTGTTGAACGTACACCGACCATTCTTTTGAATGGTTTGATTTGTAATTCATCTATCTCATTGTAATTGTATACTGCCAGATCTCTGAACTGTACAGAAAAATAGAGGAAACCAATGTTTCGAAAAGTGAGAGTTTTGTTTTAAAATAAAGTTGCACACGAGAAAAGACTGAAAATAAACGGTTAAGCGCCATTTGTGCTTGCTGCGTAAGAACGTTGACAAATCTTTTTATCGACCAATTTTTAAAGAAATCTATTCCAAGATAATTGTAATGGTCAACAATTTCAACAGATTCGTTTTTTAAAGAAAACACAAAGTTACAATTGGTTTTCTTTTTCTCAACAATGCATACTTTTGTTTTATCACATATGAAGTATGAAGTTAAATGTTGTTAGATAGAGCAATAGTCAATTCAGAATTCAGCTTTCTAATGACTATGCATTTCCGTGTCTGTACTCGATACATGAACAAAATACCTTTCGCACTTCCTAAATTTGGAGCGGACCGTTATTGCTCAATAGGAAATAAAAATTATATAAAGCTATAAACTATCAAAGTAGATATTGCTTGAGCGACAACTTCTATTAAGCGAATACTTTTATAAGCGACCATCATGAAAAGCACATTCACCATTAGCAAAATCTCTTAACCTACCCTTTGACCCCGTTCTGACGCCAGCTCAAAATTTTTGAAGTATTTCATAAATTCACGAACAATCATTTCCATGAAATTTAGTTGAATGCTGCCAAGTAGTTTAGGGGGAGCTTTATATATGAATATCAACGGACAGTTGGACGGACAGGACTGATATATTTTATCAAATCCATTATACACACTTTTTACAATCTGACGTTGAAGATATTTTGAAAACAACGTTTAACTGATCATTTCTGAAATTCTAAATGACAGAGATCGTAAAATAGCTCTTTATCTGAAGACTGTATTTAAAGACATGTTATTCGCGTTGAAAAACAGCATTGGATCCGCAGAGTTACATCCCTTGAATCGGCTATAACTGTATTTTAAACGCATCAATATAATTTTCAGCAACTTCGATGTTTTTGCATGTCGTGTGACTCGTGTCTTAATATTTTCATCTTATCCTTTTTCCATGTGCAATTCTAATCGATCAAGACGCTCAAAATCGCCCTGAGAGCTCTGAAACTTTTCGAAATCGCGCCGAAATTTAAATGATTTAACTGGCTCGCGTTCATTTCAAGGCACCTCATTGGTCCGTGACGACACAAAACCTATTTGAGCCTATGCGTGACATTTTCAACAATTTCAAATGTACGCAAAGCAAAGATTTTGTGTATCCTGAGCTTCACTATGCGTTTAGTAGGTAGATAAGGTCTCGGAGTAGCCTATATGTAGACAATCAGGTAACTTTATATTTACAGTATGTGTCTGTCCATGCAGCTCAATATTTAAACCTCATCAAAATTTCAAGTTGTTGGAAATGTCACACTCAGGCTTATTTATAATACACGTATTTTAGCTCACCTGAGTACAAAGTCCTTAATTGTGCGCTGTTGTGATCGATCAATAACCGTCGTCCTTCCATCTTTCATTGTGACCTAGAAAAAATAGGTCAATGGGTCAATTACCAGTTTTAACAATTTTTATCTTTTTTTTTTTGTCTTTTAAAAAGTCAATATTTTGGTTAAAAAAGATAACCATGCCTTGTTGAGTAAAAATGAAGATGCTCTAATTTGAAAAAAATGAAAGCTTTAAGGAAAATCGCTTTCCTGAAAGAGACTAGCCAAAAAGTATAGATAATGGCACATACATATAGTGTATAATATGATATCCAAGAGGTTAAGAGAATCATGCGATCGATATATGACCATAACGGTCCTCTTGTCTAGCAAACTGAGCTAATAAAATCTAATATGTCGGCCTCCGGACTCAACCACACGGAAGCGAGTATATGTTTATTTTACTGCGTTTAGGGCGTTATTCACATTTTCTCCGAAAAAAAGCATGGAAAGCTATACTGATTTTTGGTCAACTTATCGTAAAAGGTACACTCTACGAAATATATTTATTGGATCAAGTGCTTTATAGTGTCGGGGTACCTTAAAACCTTTACTTTGGAATGAGACACACAGTGCTTCTAATTTTCTTTTAATCTTCAAAATTTTAGTTTTTCGCATGATAAGATATGAAAGAAATAATTATGTGGGGTATCACGTTGGATGAGGTACGACATGTACTGGTTTACGGTTAAATCAGGGAACAAAAAGAAAGACAACTTTCCTAACATTAATTTTCTTTCGTTTTGCGGTTACCTCCTATCCCTCTCTGTTAAGCTGATAATATACATAATTGAAAAAGCTCCGCTCGCTTTTTACATCGTAAACGTATACTGTACGTACATAGACGCACAGCAGGGCGATTGTCATAGCATGGTGTCCGTCGTGTGTCCGAGCGTACATCCGTCCGCCATTTAATTTTTTCTATAAAAGTTTATTCTCAGAAACTGCTGCTCAGAATTCAACCAACTGTCACGGGAATAAGTCTAAGGACACGCGATTTAAAGCTGCTCTTTCACAGATTGGTAAAATGTGATGTTTGAATTTTTTTATGTTATCTAAATCGGAAATTATGACTTTATTGTGGAGAAAAATCTACAATAATTGATTCGATCTGGTAAAGCAAGGAAATTTGTGAGACATTCCTGAATTTAGCGAAATTTCATTTTGAAAAAATTAGGCAAACGCCTAAAAGATTATCCTAAAATTATGATACATCTGTTTACGCATTCATTCCGCCTATTTGTCCCATTTTATCAAAAGTCAAGGTCGAAGTATTTGTCGATTTGAAAACTTCATAATGCATGAGAAAAATGAAATATTATACATAAAAAATAGCATTTTCGTAATTTATATACTGGAAATAGTTGACTGGTTCCGTCACTGACATTGCCGCTTCGAACATTCAAGCTACATTCTTTTTAAATGTTGTTAGTGCCATACCCATAAGCGATTCTTAAACATCGGAAAATGCATAACTTTCTGAATCTAAGAACCAGTTCTGTATTTTTTCTATGAATAGCTGTGAAAGATCAGCTATAAGATTTATTCGAAAAATAATGACCGGACTAAGTATATGGTGTTCTGTTTGGGTATTAACCTTCGGTGCTATTGTGTGTCGTGTCATACCTGAAAGGTCAAAATGAGTAATCCCTTTCTCTGAAATTTCAAGCCAGTCTTGTACTAAACTTCTTAGAAATGATCCCCATGAAATGCTTTTTCAGATTTCTTCGTTAAATTATGACCGAATAATAACTTGGGTACTGCATGCCGTCATATCGACAAAAAACGATCCCGAGCCTTCTTCTCCGACACTACTTAGATGAATTCAATGAAACTTCACAGGAAAACATACAGAAATGATACCAATGGCATTCTCTTACATGCTCTTTTCGTTTAAGTATGGTTGTGTTGTGAATATGGGCTCCACTGACCGACGAGTCAAACAATGGCCCAGCCTCGCGTTGTGAAAAAAACCCAACAACTGTTCTCTTACAACCCTGGTCAGAATTGAACGAAACTACATAGAGAACTGTTATAACAGTCACCACAAAATGGTTATGTATGGTGAAATAGTAAAAATGATTCTCATATGAGGCTGCTTGACATAATCCAACCAAGCTTCACAGGAAAGAGAATTCTTATATTTCTTTGTTTTTAGTGGCATGATGCTGTATCACAGAAAAGTGTGCTTACAACTACTATACAAAATTTCCAGATAACACAACTTTTACATGTATCGATGGAATTTTCACTAATTGTTGTTTATCATGTGACCATGTGCACATCGAGATGTTTGACAGCGTTATTCTGTTCCATAGAAAACGGGACCTTCATGTAAAATTCATCGTAGGAATGAATCCTTCTATATTCATGGATGGATTCTTTTGGAAATTTCTGAGAACGCTACTTGTCATCTGACCAATGTACATTTTGCGCCTGTTTGGTACTATGATAATGTATTGTCGGAAAATGAACCATTGTGTAAAATTCCTTGTCATCAGCACACTGCATCTTATATGTATGAACGAAGCGGAGCTCCCTGAAGCCCCCACAATGTGATATTTATTATATTACCATAAATTTTTTATAACTACATGGAGATATAATGCTGTGCCACAGAGAAAGGGGTCTTTGTGATGTAAGACTATAACATATATATTATTACAATCCCCTGCATTTGCGGACAGATTTACATCAAATTTCATTGATTCACCCTCATTATGTTACCTCTTCCACATGGCATTGGACTGTGCTCTGCTAAGAGCTGAAATATATCCCAGCTTATAACTTTTTTAGGTTATTTGAGCCTGTGCGTGACAATTCCAATGATTTGAAATGTTCATGATGAGTGAACATTGAGAGGCACAGACAGCCAAAAACTGTATGTTTTTGTATATAATGTTACCTGATTGTTTACAGATACTTTTAGACCTTATCTATGTACTAATCGCATAGTTAAGAATCTGGTGAGACTGTGCGGATGCACAGGCTGGTCAGAGTCTTTGCTTTGCGCATATTTGAAAATTGTTGGAAATCTCTCGCAAATGCTCATTAAATATTGATTGGTCTTGCTTTTCAGACCTAAAGGATGCCTGTGGAGCGATCATTGCCCTCATATGCCACTTACATTTTATTACACTGAGAATAATTCTTATTGGTTTTTGTCTCCTTTTGTTAATATTTCTGACATCACACCAGAGATAAAGGCTTTATCTACAATACAAACAATAAGCAAGCATATTAATCAAACCAGTTTCTGTGTACATAATATGCGGATTAGGTGTAAAGACGGAACTAAATTTCCTTTTTGAAACTTTTAATGTTTAAGATAGCAACGCAGAACTATTCCTACGTAACTTTATTCATTCCCTAATTCAATCTTATTTTTACACATGATCGTTCGCATATCTAAAAATGTGCTATTTGTAAGGTTCAGTATCAGGTCGCTTCAATGAACGAGTTACTAAAGTATTTTTGGTGGACGTTTTGATTCAACCATTGTAACTACGTAGTGAACACCCAGTATGTTCTTTCTCTCCTCAAGATTGCGGTTTATTTTGTGAATGGCGTGATGCTGGAATTCTTTATCATGTAAGGCAGTGAAAATTCCCCTTTAAAGAACGAAAAGAAGTAACAATTTTTAATCGGGGGAATGGATGGTCCGCGTAAGCATATCGAGGGCATTACAAAGTATGTATAGACACATACTATGTTTGGCTCAAATCCCTCGTTATCGCTAGTACTCGAAGTAATTTGCAGGAAACATGTGTTTTTAGGGAGTGATCTCTTGAACAGCGTTGTTTTGCCGTATTTACATAATACACGTAGTAGCATTAGAAACGGTAACCAGTATAGAGACATACGTGAATTACGAGTGCGTTTCGATTTTTCCCGAAAATAATTCGCATATAATTCTATCATTACGCGTGATGACATGTCTATAAACACTTTGCAATCGCACCGTAGTTAAATGAGCGTTTTTCTGCGTTACCTTTCAACTGGCAGGGCGTGGCTTAGCCGAGACGTAATTTGGCGAGTTTACTTTTCAATTTGTGGTTATTTCAAAAGTTAATTGGTAATTATCATTTACGCGTGCAAATAATTGTTTACAAAAACAAAAAAAGGATTCACGTGCTCAGAGAAAGTGGACACGCATGGACAAGCTGAAGTTACGACAGTTTGGTCACTAACGTGCGATTTAAGCTTTCAGGTTTTTTTATGTCGACTATCTACAAAAGTAAGTTATAATGAATAAAAGCCGATTTACCCTAACTTTAAGTGCAATGACCTGTTACATAGGTTCCGCCCTGCCAGGTCAAAAATCACTGGTTGCATGAGTTGTATAATTGTCGAAAGTCCGAGTGACTGCTTAAATTACAAATCTTAAATTGAAATCACGTTAGGTAAATAATTTTGGCAATCCAACTATCTAATGAAATACTCAATTTCGTCCATAGTTTATATCTTTTTACGAAAATAATTCCTAGGTAACCCTGTATCAGTCCGAGTGCAAAATATTAGTTTGATTACATGCGAATCATGCCTTTTATGAGCGACGGTCAATTTCATATAGTTTATTTAGTGTGATCTTTTTCTTAGAAACCTAAGATTGTATGGATGTCATCCGAATCTCACAAGAATTATCCCAGGGGGCGCTTTAACAGAAGGAATGTATATTATTATAATATAAATCTCCCCATTTATAAGCAGTGGGTGTTTCCATATATGAAAATTATTCAATCAACATTTTAAAGAAATTATACTTGTGTGGTTTCAATTTGGGTGGCAAGAAAAATTTAATTGATTGGAATACCTTGGTTTTGATTAGCCACATTTCCATATAATGCCTATATTGAGTTGATTTTTTATATCTCTGTCGCCTTACTATGCGAACAGGGTCGTTCACTATCAGCACTTTCAGTGCTTTGATTACGAGATACGAGCATGAGTGTAAATACAAGTTTTGTTCACCATGACATGAACTATACATAGCGAAGAAAGAAGGTATCAAATTTTCATTCACAATACCTTAAACACTTTTAAAGATCAAGTAAGGTATCGATGCGTTTTCTAATTCACATACCATTTTTATACACGCAACAATTCCAAGCCAATTTGATGTTTGAAGTACCAAATCCTTAATTTTCTTAGTCTACGTACGTGATTTGTACACTTTTATTCTTTCAAATTAATGCATCCTTTAAAGCTTTGTTGTTTTTCTGTCTTCTTTTAAATCAAACAAAGGTTGTGCTCAGCACTACACAGTTTTGATTTGAAGCAAATAAGTTATACTAAACTTGCATTTTCAAAACTCGTCAACTTTGAGAAAATTAAGCGCAAAAATAATAATACAAGCTCTCCCGGTTTTTACACTTGACAAGATTTAACGTAGACGAACATTTTTGCCGAGTTGGGCCTATGCTGCTAGATGCAATAAGAATTCGGAAACAATCACGAAAAAGTAAGTTTTTAGTTAAATTAAAGAGAAAAGTGGAAATTAATTTCTCTTTTGGAAAAATCTCGAAGAGAATTTTCTCAGAAGAGTGCGACGGATTTAAACCTCTTTACCGGACTGACGTTCATGTGTAATCTTATTTGCGATACAACAAGCAGTTTTGCGCTCCTAATGCGATTGCAAAATATATTTAGACACAGGAAAGAACCTTTATTCAGTCTCTTATACGAAAAAAATAAATTAATTTTCTTTGATCATGATAAATGGATTACTCGGGTCTATTTCTAGACTTGATCTGACATTGACAGTGCTCTATTAAATTCTTAGAATCATGCATTCTACTTTTGTCAACAACCAAACATATAAAATGCAGTTATAGAGAGCGTATTTTGGATTTCAAATTAAATCATTTCAACAATACTTTCAAAAAGCCTATATTGTTGGTAGTCTTTGGAATCATCTCAACGAGATGATTCAAATGAGTACCAACAACATAGAGTTCCGATGAGAAATATAGATTTTAAACTTGCCAAACCCCTCTCTTTGCTGTACCACTGAAATTGATGGGTAACTATTTGAAGCCATTCTCTAATATTCACCACCGAATTGGCTCTACGATTGGTCTTTAAATGGGTCAGTGCAAAACTAATGTTATTCTACATCAAAAAAATTACAAAAAGCATAAAGTTTTCACCCTAGCCGATTTGCGAAATCGAGGCATTTCGCGCTTTTCAGATGGTCCCATTTTCCCCGATGGGCAGCATTCAAGACTACGAATATATATGACCCGTCACATGAAAAGGAACCATCTGGACAGTACGTTAAGCGTTGACCCTAGTCTGACTGCGCACTTTGGGACCCCCGACGGCGCCACTCATTCTTTCCGACTAGTTGTCTACCACCAATGGGTTGATAATCGTAGACCTATGTGGGATAGCAGCTTGAGGCTAGGAATGGATGTGATGGTTGTACTGGTTAGAGAAATACCAGGAACCCATTGTTAGGTGCTACAGCCGCCGAGATATGACTGAAATAATGTTAAAAGCGGCGTAAAACCCCATTCAAACCGAACAAAACTGACTCCGCACATTGGGGGTCGAAACTTTTCGCACTTCAAATTTTCTGAATCTAGAATGATCAATCTACCTTATTTTGAAGAATTTTTTAAAATGAGACCTCTGGTTAACATGTAACCAATCTTTCTTTCAAATATTTATTTTACAGAGTTCCGACATGGTCCCTTATCGCGTGACTGGTCACATTTTTTCATCTCGTGGATTAAGAACTATACCATCGATTCTTCTCAAAATAACCCTAAATAAAGCCGGACACTAATTGGATAACGGTTTAATGAAAACCTGGAACCCGAGCTCTGTACTGTGTTATCGTTTATCCCGAAATCCAGACTGATTCGTTTACTTTAATTTAGGAAGGCACGCGATTGACGTAAATCGTTGGGGTAACATGATTATTTGTACCAAATTACCCGGTGAGTTATCTCCGGTCACTTTACATCCCTGCTGGATAATTGTTCTATTTGATCTGTGAAAAGTACAACCACTGAGTCAGCGAATAACTCATAAGCACTAGAGATATTGCCTTTGTATTTGAAATCTATAGTTCTATGACTAGATACAAGTCTACAATGGTCTACTTGACGAGGGCGTAACTACCATTACGCACATAACGCAAGTGTGTAGTTGAAATAAATTCTCTTTCGAAAAATATCGCTCAATGATGATCAAAACATCGAAACTACAGCTTATCTAAGCTGTAAGTACGATGTTTTGATTATTTATCTACGCCAAAATCATGAAAAGGGGAGCGGACGGAGGCCGTTCATATTTTGTCACAGTCAACATATCGCCTTTATTCTATATATGCATTTGTGGTCGTTTTCTGAGTGCATAAAATTTTCAAAATCCTAGTTACGCCTATGCTTGAAATCGATACAGAAAAGCGATTTTATTGCAAAGCAAAACATACAAGGTACGAACATTGTAAAAAAATATAACATATGAAATAACATAAGTTGAAAAATTGAATAAGAAATTAGGACCAGTATGGCAAAAAGGGGAGCGGACGGAGGACGTTCATCTTTTGTCACAGTCAACATATCGCCTTTATTCTATATATGCATTTGTGATCGCATTCTGAGTGCGTATAAATTTCAAAATCCTAGTTACGCCTTTGCTTGAAATCGATACAGAACGGCGATTTAATTGCAAAATTAAACATGCAGGGCTCGCACAGGTTTGCACAGGCTGACCAGGGTCTAAATTTCACCTTTCCCTGCTTATTTTCTGCAAAAAGAATTGTAATTCTACCATCCGACATAATTATTGGTACAATGTGGAACCATGCTGACCTATGCTTGATGGAAACTCTTCATCAAATCTTTGTTTAACTGAGTTCTGATCAGAATCGATCAATTTTGATTTTCCAATTTGGTCTCTTTTCACCGGATGGGTCCGATGTACATTTTAGACCAGTGAATTAAGAACTGTACCGCCAATTTATCTCCGGTCGCTTTACTTCGCTGCTGGATAATTCTTCTAATTGATCTGTGAAAGTACCATCACAGAGTCCCGAATAACTCATAAGCCTTTGAGTTTTAGTTCTATGAATATTTATAATAATTCTACATCGGTAACACAACAAAACCGATATAGTCTATACTTTGTTTCAAACTAAACATATTTTCTCAGTCAAAATATAAATGTGACTGACCCCAGCATGAACCATCTACGATCTGAATAACACAACCAATTTTGAGAAAAAAAATAAGAGATTGAATCCTGCATATGGAATCCAGCCCTACATTGAGGATAATAAAATGGTGCAAACTGCATGCCAATTATACCCCGCTTTGCAAGTGCAATAGCGAGAAAAGCGGGATATAATTGGCAAACTTTTTCGCCCTGTTTTGTCATCCTGGACGTAGGGCAGAGGACGGTAGAATAAAAATATTAGATGCAAAAGATATTTGTGAGTTCGACACTTATCACACCTCCACCTTGTTGCAACGGGTCTCAAGTATACAAAGATCTTTGTGGTATTTTTTTTTTTATTTTTTTTGAATGAGGTTTTACGCCAACAATCTTTTAGTTTCATCTCAGAGGTTGGGGCACCTAGCAATTGATTCCTGGTATTTCTCAAGTCGGTACTATACCATTACCTATTTTTTTAGGTAGCAAGCTGCTGTTTCACATAGGTCTACGATTATCGACCAATTGGTGGAAGACAAAAGTCGGATAGGATGAGTGCCGCGGACGGGATCGAACATGGGGCATTTTGAATGATAGTCCGACGCGCTCCCAACTGCGCTATGAAGGCGGCTTCTATATTTACGTTTTAATTGATGAATGTGAGGATTTTTTTAACAATTTTGAAATGCAATTGAGTGAGTGGGAGAATCGAGTGTTGAATGAAATTTAGGGAAGTTGATTTAACATCGCTTATTTCGCCCAATTGGACAAAAAACGTAATATTCTTTTACCTCCCCTTGTTAAAACATATGAACTTTTCTGTTTTTGGTCTTCGCGAACCAATTAGACGCTTTGAAATCAAATACAGTCAAAACAATTGTAGAGAGATTGGATCGGTTTTAATGAAATGTTGGTCGTTTTCAAAGATTTCGAAGTGCTTTTGCACGGTTTTAAAGAAATTTTTAAATGTGAGAGCTAGTATTCGGAATAAAAGAATAAATCTATGGGTGAATAGCTTTGATCTGAGTAGGTATCCATTTCACAATGTTATTAGCTGTTATGGTTCTACTTGATGGCGAAAGTACAGTCCTGAGTCAGCGAATAACTCATAAGCACTTAAGAAATTACCTTTGAGTCCTAGTTCTTCGACTCTACAATTTAACAATGTTAACAGACCAGAACAGAACCGATATTTCATTTTATCTTTTTTTAAAAGCGTTATTCTATAACAAAAAAAGTAAGCATGATCAAAACATAAAGTATAGATGAAATTAAAGGAAACGCATTTTCTAGATTAAGATAAATAATTCTACATAGATTCTGCTATATGAATATAAGTAAAATGTAACATCCGGTTGACTTTTGATGGATGATTATTTATTTATTATTTTTTTATTTCGCGGAGTTCGACGGTGAACTCGGAGGGTGTTTTTTTCAATCTAGATCTATGTAATAGTTACAAAGTACATGAAGCTGACAGGACATTAGACATTAAACATTCAAAAATGGGTTCAGTCGAATGTCTAAATAAATTTCTCTGAATATCTAATTCGGGCATTTAGACATTTAAAGGTGGGTTTAATCGAATTTCTAGTCGAACGTCTAATGTCTAATTAGGTTTTTTGACATTTAAAAACGGGTTCAGTCGAGTGTCCAAATGAATGCCTAATGTCTAGTTCGCGGTTTTAGACATTCATATTTGAATGTCTAAGTTCCTTTTTAGACATTCATCCAATTTTTTTCTGGAAAGACCAGCTAGCTTCATGCACTTTGAAATTTTACAATGATTTTTATCGATTGCAATGGAATGATGAATGAAATAGACAGTTCTAAAGCGCTTTGAACGAATTTTTGGCGTTTCGGAATGAATGAATGAAGCGTTGAGCGAATGAATTAGAATTGTTCTAATCGGGGTGACTGTCAACTGCATGATGTTATTAAGGTAGTAGACCCGTAATAATTCCGCAACATTTCGAAAGTAATGAACTTTCATCATTGTGAAAGATCATGCGTTCCGAAATGTTGCGGTACTATTACAGGTCCACTACCTTAACTTAAGTCACAGTTGCAGTTGCTCAAGTGCCCAAATCTTTTTGGAGTCGGAGGATTGTGTGACCTTATTTAATGGCCGTTGTACAAAAATAACTGCTACAAAATGATTTTGTATTAGAATCAATTAGCCATACTAGAATTATCAATAAATTGTATTGGTCTGTGGCCCGATTGATAAACGTCCTACGAAAAAAATAATCGTAAATAAGAATCACAAATCGTATTTGATGTTTTCATTCATTGTTAGATTCTGCCTTGCAATATCTCATTGAAATCGTCTTTTAAGGACGATTCCAATGAGATGGTGCATGGAAGAATTTCATATTTAGTTACAACTTAAGAAGCAACTGAAATTTTTGACTTACACAAAAAAATCATCGTAAGATGTTTGGTAAAATTGCCCCCCTGGATCGTATTTATACACTTAGTTCATTGCACTGTTGATGCGTAAGTTGAAAAATTTTGAGATCTTTAACGAGCTCGTCTTGGGTTTAATGGCGATGCTGGTGAGAGAAATACAAGGAATCTATGTTGAGGTACTCTAGTCGGAGTCATTTGAATGAAACACGGCTGAAAGTGCCGTCTAGCCTCATACAAAAAAGCGGTACAGACTGGGCGATAGAAAACATATAAAAAAAAACACAGGTTTACTCTAAAGACAAAGGTTGCACACATTAATGAATCATCCTCAACAAAATACGTATTCACTGGTAACCTGTGATAGCTCACAAGATATGGCTTCATAGCCTTTCTACAGTAAAAAACATCAAGAAATTGGCGATGTGAATGATTTGGAATTAAGATGAAATGAATTTGAATGAGTGTGAAGAGAGGGTTTTGATAGAAATTAAAGGCCGGTAAAACAATATCTCTAATTGTGTTCACTATAAACGCAAATAGCAATATTTGTTATCTCCTTTTTAAAAAATATTCACAAATGTTCTATAAATAGATTTCTATATCTTCACGAAGCTTCAAAGTTCAAGTGAATCAGTAAAATGCTAAAAAAAATAGCAATTTTGAATATGGTTGTTAAGCTTTTCAGCGGTATTAGGACGCTTTAAATGATTTGAGTGAGTGTTTCGAATGAGCGAATGGAATGCAGAGTGAGTAATTTCGAATGTTTTTGACCAGAGTAACTGTCAATTTTACAATGTTCTGTCTTAAGTCTACAAACAAGCTTTAAACAGAATGACAGAAAAAAACTCAAGTAAAATACAACTGTACTCTATAGACAAAGATTACACACATACAGTAACATCGTAAAATTGACACTCCTTCAGATCTAAATCATTCTAAACTAATCAGTCAGCACTCCATTTATTAATTCCAAACACTCGCTCTAATTAATCAAAAAACGTTCCAAAATCATAAGCAAAACGTTTCGAAAACACTCAAAACGATCAACATTTATTAAAATCGATCAAATTTTCGATATAGAATTACGTCCCATCAAATTCAATACAAACTCGCTCCACACTCTCATTTAATTTCATTCTTAAACCATTTCCAAAATCATTCATCTTGTCAATTTTGCAATGTTCCCAACTGTAAATGAATCATCCTCGACATAATACATATTTACTGTTAACCTGCGATAGCTCACAAGATAATGTTTAACAGCCCTGTCTACATGGTGGGAGGCTTATCAGCTCTAGACTTGTATCATTTATTGATGATAGCATACTGCTGAGGGGATATCAAGACATTAATGCCAAATGTACTCGAGAAATGATTTTAACCCTTTGCTGTTTAATCCCTGCTTTTTAAGTGCCTGTGATTTTGTGATTGAGAAAACATTGTGAAAAAAGAAGAAATTGCTTCTGACAAGCAATTTCTTGTTTTTCCACACTATTTTATACCCTACTGAATGGTTATTTTTCAAATTAAATCCTCTTTAAATTTTCGTCTTCAAAATCTTTGAATTTGGATAGGTCTAAAATTTTGTAAATCAGGAAAGTGTTAAATCATCTTGTGGATATCTATTCTTGATTAATCGAAAACATCATAACTGTGGTAATCTCTAAAGAGCGAAATAAACTATGGTTATCATCGAAATATACTTGTTCAGTTTACAACATCGTATAATTGACAGGGTGAATCGTTTTGGAATGATTTCCGATGAAATGGAATGAGGGCGAGGAGCGAGTTTTAAATGAAATTAAACGGAGGTTATCTTATATCGCAAGTTTCGTCGATGATGAAGAAATTCGCTATATATTCTATTACCTCCCTTTAAAAAAATCTTTGTCCGTGTGCAGTCAATCAGTCGCTGCAAAAATCTAGAGAAGCGAAAAATTGGGGTAAGATTTTATCGAATTGAATGAAATGCCGATCGTTTATACGATTTCTCAGAGTTTTGAACGATTTTGGAGCATTTTATAGTGTTCTGAATGAGTGTCTGGAATGAATGAATGAATGAATGAATGAATGAATGGAGCGCCGAGCAAGCGCTTAGAAATGGGTTTGAAACAATGTTACTAACCGTGGCATACTACTGAGAGGATATAAAGACATTAATGCAAATGATGAATATATTCTAAACTTGATTTTTTTTAAAAAAAAATATCATTCAAACCGTGGCGTTATGGCCCTGTCACACCTCAACGTTTTAGCCAGCGTGTGCCTAACGCGTTTGAGAAAACGACTAAGTCTGTAAAACGTCGGCATACGCTGACCTACATTTTCTTTTTGCCAATTCAATACGCGCTTGTAGCGTGTTCATGGCGAGTTTGAACGTGTGAGTAACGCGTCAGTAACGTGCCCAGAACGTGTTGATAACGTATGTCAGCGAATATCAACGTTCTTGAGCGTATATCCAACGTTCTCGTAACGTCATCGGAACGTTCTTAGCGTGTTTGTAACGCACTGCTAGCGCGTTATAACGTGTTTGCAGCGTGTTTTGGATGACAATATAAATTCTGCAAGAAATTACCAATTCAAATTCATTCTTGTAATATATTAACAGGCCACCGGCCACTACACATATTCAAATTCAAAGTATATACGTTCATGTAGAAGAAAAATAGGAAAAGACGGAAAGAAAATTACACTGGCACCTGTTACATATTAAAACATGCATATAACATACGTATAAGATTATAGGCTGATTAAAGCTTCGGGGACTTTTTACTCGAAAATTATTGCGGAAGGGTCACAATACACTCCTTTCTTCATCAATATGCTCTACCATATAGGTTGACTTTACTTCAAAATTTTACCAACCTTTTGTTCCCGTCTACAACCTCTCTCAATCTTGAATAGCTAGTCTTACATTTAGGGGGAAGAAGGTGTACCAAATATCAAACTTGAAGTACATATAACGGAGCCAAATATTCTGCACAGAACAGAATAGAGTAAAACACTTCTTTCATTATATCCACTAAGCACAACGATGTACTTGTCAGTTTTGGTATATTGATAAAAATAAAAAAAAGACGAATATGTTTATATAATGTGTAAAGTATTTCGCAAACGTATCGCTATTCTGACCAAAGAGCAGACGCACAAGCTATAAACGCACTGTTTAATACACATTTAGGCTACATTCTCCGCCTCGAAAATTTAAGGAATGAAGAAAATCCGTAAAGGAAGTTTTCAGATATCTTTTAAGTAATACTCATTTCTCTCGTATATATACATGTAAAAAGGTCATACCCACGTACATGCACATATACATTTATTTACGACAGGCTGATGGTAGAGCTTGAAGACAAATATGCAGCGGAACTCTTAAACTTTCGTTGAATTCTGAAACGCTGTCATACGCCAGAAACACGCTGTGAACACGCTGGCAACGCGCTTTACACACGTTAAGTACGCTGGTGACACGCCATGCACACGTTCCCTTTACGTTCGAGACACGCTAGAAGCACATTAAACTTTGGACGAAGGTGCTACTAGCGTGTCCGTAGCGTAGTTGAACGAGCCCCAAGCGTGTCTCTAACGTGCTGAGCGTGTGCGGAACGTGTTCTGAACGTGTGCGGAGCGTGTTTCAACACGTCGGACACACGCTGAGAAATTTTGTGCATGCACAAAATTTAATGAGATACTCAGCGTATCGCAACGTGTGCCAACGTGTTACAGCGTGCCGATAGCGTGTGTGGAACGTGTCCATAGCGTACCCGACGTGTTCGCAGCGTGTTATAGCGTACCCGACGTGTTCGCAGCGTGTTATAAAAAATCCAACACGTTCCGCACACGCTGGCTTAAACGTTAAGGTGTGACAGCCCTATTACGCCCTGCGTGGAAGAACGTTGCTGTGTACACTTCTTGAGGTCAAAGATAAGTGATGGAGGACTATATCCATATGGGACCCGTCACGCGAAAAGGTACCATCTGGTTAATGCGAAAGTGTCGATCTGGTTAGACTCCGCGATCTGCGCAGACTGACCAGAGTCGAAACTTTTCGTTAATTACTAATTTCTGAATCTAGAAAAATAATTAAACCTTCCTATGTAATTTATCCGAAATACGCATACTGAATGACCATTTTTTAAAATACTTATTTTACGTAGTTCCAAGGTGGTCCCTCTTCACTTGACTGGCCACATCTCTTACTATCTTGCACGGACAACGGATGTTTTCCATCTTCCATGGAACTTTTGGCATCTCCTTGAGTATACTCTAAATTCAGAAAGCTACGTTCCATTAAAATATATATCATCTTGAGAAAGCAACATAAAAGTATAGGTAGATTTTGTGCGGTGAGCCGTTAAATCTACCTTTAACCTTTAGATTCCCGTGCTATTTTTTTTCGAAATAGATAAAACGGGTTAAACAAAACAATTTAAAAAGTTACAATTAATACTTTTATACGAAAGTTATTGCTTGTCTTAAATCGCAAGGTTTACTCACAACTGTAAATTCATTATTGAAGTGGAAGAACCAGATTTAATTCCTATCGCATGCTTTTTAAATAAACCCGATGTACCTATGAATATGGACTCAACGCCAACGTCTGAGCTCAGTTTACAAAATACACCTATAATAAATCTCGAAAGCACTAAATAAACGTATGCTGTCCTTACGTTTTATCATCTAAATTCTAAATATACATGAATGCTTTTAAGATATATCGATTTGCACCCCAAGAATTTGAAAAGAGTTAGATAAGTTTAAAAACAACAATTCCACAATACATATGGGTGTATTTTCAAAACTGAGCTCTGACGTAGACGCTGAGTCCATTACCATGGGTACATCGGGTATATTAAAATAACATCTAATAGGATTTAAGCCTCTACCTTTCACTTCAATTATGAAAGCACATGTATTTTTAAAGATTTCAAATTAAGACAAGCAATAACTTTCGTTTAAAAGGTAAATCGTAACTTTTTTCATTGTGTTGTTTTAACCTGCTTATATGTATTTCGGGAAGATCGCATGGGAATATTACCGTTACAAGTAGATTTCACGGCTCACTGGGCAAACTGGGGAAAATCTACCCATTCGTACAACAATGTTTGTATCCCCAAGTCACCACATGAACATGCTCTCAGTGAACATATAAATAAAATTGGTTTGTAAGACTGTTTACATTAATTGTTTTTAAATAATTATATTGACACTGTCAAGTACAAAAGATTGATCATTCAAACCAGTCAAATCTGAGTCAGCCCTGCATCCAGAATGACAAAACTATGCAAACCAGTTACCAATTATACCCCGCTTTGCACGCAAGTTCACGTGCAAAGCGATGAATAATTGGAAAACTGTTTGCACCGTTTTGTCATCCTAAACGTAGGGCAAGCCAATAGCGAACAATGAACTTCTTGAAAAATTTGAAGCAACCGATCGACAAATGTATTTTTAGGAATTTCTAAGAATGTAGATGGTCTGTCCTTTTTTGTTTAGTCTGTTTGGTGTTTAAAGCCGCTTTCATATGTAAATTGCAGTTTTGTCGAGGAGGCTGGTACACGTTCCCATGGTTTCATGTCGTTTCTCACCCCGTGTGCAATCACGGCATTTGGCCTTCGATATGTCTGTAAACCAATAAATATATAGATTCTAGCATGTGAATCAATACTCCTACAATCAGACGGAAGACTTGTGTCAATTTCATAAAAAAACCCCAAAAAACTATAATGATTTTAGTCCTACTGAACGAAGTCTTAAAGAGCAACATTTGGTATATCACTCGGTCTTTTCCGTAGACTGGAATGTACAATGGACGTAAGTGTAGTAATTATGGGTCATCTTTTCAGATAATTCGGCTTCGGTTTGTCCTGGTGGTCTATTTTTTCTCTTAACATTCTTTTTTTTTCTTTTAGACTACTGAGTAGAACAAGATCTAAAACAAGCTTCATATGGTATGCTCATTCGGAACACCACTCGGCCAATCTCACGATCAACCTCGGATGTGTATAGACGGACTATTTTTAAAAAAATACGAGAAAACCTTGTAAAAACTCGATGGCGTCAATTAAAAAGGCGTTAGTCCTCGAAACTGGGAATGAAAACATTCGACGTCGCCAACGCTACTCGTTTAAGTCAATTGCGTGAAACCATCGTATCCTAATATAAACGGCTGATTCCTTACTCATCAAAAATTAAGAATTTTCAGCCGTTATTTACTGAAAAAAAGAAATAAATCTACAGTGTTAGTTTTTCTTACACTGTTTCTGCCTAACAAAATGCACGATTTTCTTACATACCCATCCGCCTTACATACATCCGAGGTCTGTTGTAGTTTACGGAAATGGCCGAGTGATGTTCCGAATGATGGTATGCTGTGTCACCAAAAAGGGGCCCTTCGCGATGTTACTATCCTTACAGATTTAACAGCATAATTCCTGCATAGCATCATTAATGGGAGGATTTGCATTCAAATTAAAGATTAAAGATTTAATATGAAGGCCCTCGTTATGTAGCCATATCATCGCGTTTTTGCTTGTGTAGCGATATCTTCGTGTTATTATGTCTTAAAAACAATTACTGATAGTCTACAATTAATTTATTAACCTTTGCTGGCAGGAATGTATCATTGGATGGATATGTTTCCTCTTTACAGCTTACTTTGATATTTATAGTAAAGTGTTTAAGATGATACTTTTAAAGCACATTGAACTACAAAATATAATACGTAAAATGTTTTCGCTTAATCAAATAGATTAAAGACAAAAAAAAGAATCAATAAACTTATAAAAGCCTATTACATGTATCCCCCTTTGAATAATATGGAAACACGATTTTTTTAAGCCATTCCGCGTAAAATTGCCTATTTGCATGTCTGTGCGTAATTATTCATAAAGCGACATGGCAAAAATAGAAAGTCTCAGTTAATAATAGACCAAGAAACAATGTAAATAATCAAGACCGCTATTTGACTGGATTTTTCTTGGAATAAGCCCAACTTGATACACCAAATTCCCTCTAAATACGCTGCGACTGACGCAGTAATATTAATATTTTGTCATTGACCCCCCGGTTCCACTTATTTTGTCACGTAGGCATGTACTTCCTATTGTCTTAAACGGCCTCTGTTTAATGGTAATCTATATATAATTCAAGAGATGTTTACATAGATTAGTTCCTAGAAACTTCCATAACCTCTACATTCGATAAAATGAAACAGTTTGTGGATATGTGGCCACACCTCCCCAACCCTGATCTTCGACATGGTAGAAAACCTTTGCAATTAAGATGTCATTTGTATGCAAAATATGTTGTCGGGGGTCGTTAAACAAAAAAAATCATCGTTTATGGGCGATATTGAAACGCCGCAAAATGAACATTTGAAATGGTTGATTAAAACAGCGGTCAACCAGAGGTCACTTATCGAAAGCTCTTATACAGTAATTCTCGTCAGACTGCATTCAGGGTCGATACTCTTCGCTTTTCCCAGATGGTCCCCTTTCGTATCATGTGTCTCATATGCATATCGTATCATCCAGTATTGCAGAATTTTTTCGTAACTCTTTTTCAAAAAGCATGAGACGTCGCGCACACTAATGCTAAATGGTATTTTGATAAAGAATACGTGACCCGTCAGGCGAAAAGGGACCATCTTGGTTCTCTTTAAATATCATCGATTCTGTGCGTGACATTTCCAACAATTTCATGAGTGCATGATGGTTAGATATTGAGAAGGCTGGATAATCACACAGTGCTTTAAAATCAATCCGGACTCGGAACGGTTACTTTAGGTAGGTTGCCATCTATAAATCGCATGGTGAAGACTCAGATCAGACTGTGCAGTTGCACAGGCTGATCTGAGGCTTAACATTGTGCACATGCGAAATTGTTGGTAATGTCACTCACAGGCTTATATTGGAAATAAGATGTCGATTCTAATAGAGATCGCGTTTCAAAAATTATTTTAAGTTCAGTAGAACGGCTATTTTCTTTTTTAAAAATCAGCCAAGTACGAAATTTTTGACCTTGGTCATACGGCGCATTTCATGCAGTCTGACAGGGTTTGATTCTTTACACTCTACCCACATGGTCAGAATTCGAATCCGAATTATAACTATTCTGCAATCAGAAAATCAGAAACGGCGACAGTGCAATAGCCTTTTTTTGTTGCTTTACGGGTCACATATATATTAATATCATTATTTCGGAGTAGTAAATAGAAATTAAATCCATATATTTTTGTACATTTGTTTTTGATTTCATCTTTATTTTCTTCAAATATATAATATAATACTTATATCACTGATACAATAACTATTTATAACAATTTTGACACAAGGCTTCAACAAACAATAGGGTAATTCTATTCTAATACTATCATTCATGTTGGAATTTGTTTAATGTTAGTGACTTAAGGGGCATGAAGCACTGATCAAAACAAATGATTGGACTCCCAAATGATTAGATCAAAATATATCGAAATTACTTAAAAGAACTCTATGTTGTTGGTACTCATTGGGAAAGTCTCGTTAACACAATTCAAATGGCTGGTTCAAAATATATAGAAGACAATCCTTTTTTTTCAGTGCAAGATCGATTTATATTTCATTGAGTGAGCAACAAACGCTATATTTTCACGAGTGGCAAAGCCACGAATGAAAATATAGTTTTTGTTGTTCACGAAATGAAATAATAATAGATCTTACTCGAAAAATGAACGATTATTCTATTTCTTCATTGCAAAAATGAGACAAAATGTGAAATTTCTATGACATACTTTCGTAAAGCGCGTTATTTGGCACGTGATTGCTATGCAACGTTCATTGTGACGTCACTTGTTTTGCCCCGCATAGATGACGTCAGATAGGATGAAATGCACACAAACAGGGTATAAGTTTTTGATAATTTCACTGCTTTTGCGTTGAGATTATAAAGTGATAATCTACCTTTATTTCTCGATAAACCACCGAAAAGCATGAAAGAATTCGTCTTTTTCCCTCTAACATCTCGTAACTACAGTTTGAATACAGCTGTAGTTACGAGGTTTGGGAAGAAAACCAACGATTTGTTTCGGGCGAAAAAGGACGATTTCAGAATGGTAATATCCTCTCTTATTTCTATCTCTTCAAATGTTTTTTCATTATTCAGCCTACAAAATTCAACGTTTTTGAAAATATCAACAAACTTTATGGACTTATTACATGATTTAAATGATTCCTTGCTTCATGGTGGCTAAAATATCACTTCTATTTCGCATAGACAACTACTGATCGACCCAAATCAAGGCTGGTTTAAATAAAAAAAGGACATTAATGTTGAAAAGGGTTTGGATGTCTTTGTGAAGTTACATTTTTTTTCAGGAAACACTTTTTATATCTGAACCCCCAAAATATCAACTAGTAATTCTTTATTTGGCGCTCAAAATATTGTAATTTCTTTCAAGCTGCATTTACAAAATTTTAGCCTTCAACCAGCGATGTTATAAGGCATAAATTGACAAACTCGAGGTAGACTTTCTTTAACTCATTACTAGACGACAAAATTTTAAATCGTCAAATTGCAAAAAAAGTTGTATGTGACATTTTAAAGATGATAATTATGTATTCATTTGTCTTTTGGGATAAGAAAATGTTGTGAACAATAAAGTAATTGCTTGTCACAAGCAATTTCCTCATTTTCACCTTTTCTAAAGCCTTTCCTCTCAAGAGTGTCAAAAAAGTGCGTGTTTTTTTTAAATATCTAGATATGTTAATGGGCAGATCGAAGACATTTGTTACGATAATATTGTGTAACTAATCGATTGCGGATGAAGCAATATTTAACAACAAAACAATGGTAATTACATAACATAACAATATCACTCATGAATTTATAATCACATAATTATTGCCATCATAATAGTAACAAAATATATATTATTTATGAGAGACTGTCAATATTATACAATAACTTTTATAAGACAATAGGTAAAGCTTTTAGCACGAAGCATATATACTACTCGTATTCGTTCGAATCGTTTTTTGCCTAATTTGATTTGTTTTCGCATGTATAGGCAAAAATTGACAAACAAAAAACAAACTCAGATAAAAAAAAAAACCTCCCCTGATATAATGCTTTAGTCAAGGACGAAGCTACACACTGCTTAAGTCATGTTTTTCCAAAACTTCTTTTTGTAATTAAGATACAGTACGAATGATAGTTTTTTTAAAAAAAAAATTCTACGAAGTAACCTTTGTTCTTGTACTTAAAATAAATTTGCATCAACACCTTTATGCACGATCCTTTTTTACGCCCCTGTCTCATAACACGTGAGAAAATATTGATGGAAAAAGGAGAAATCGTTACTAACCAAAATAATCTCTTTTCCAACAGTATTTTCTACTATAAAGGATAGATTCGCTTGATTGCACCCTCTTTTCGTTGTTGTCTGCCACCTATTTGAATTTGGACCATGCATTTTGATAACCAGGAAATAGGTGAGTACCGTAAAAATTCTAATAGTGCCCGTGCTCTAAAGGAACCCCATTCCCCTTTGGAGGTTGAAATCGACCTTTTTTATGTGATTTTAGAAAATCTTGGTGCCTCTTATAAAGGCCAATACCTTCCAAATCAAGGTCAACTAAAATTAAACAGAGATTTTATGCACTTATCCCCGATGAAATGTTAATATTATGTTTATTTTTTGGCCATTTTCACCGTCTTAACAAATATTGATGGTTCAGCTCGAAAATGTTGTAACTACCTATATATTTATATGCAGTTTCAACCGTTTTGCACTGAGCCATCGATATGTAGCGTAGCCAATCCCTTTCTTGTGGAAATGCACTGATTCTTATAGAACCCCGGGATATTATTAAAGCTTTTAAGGTAAACGAATGTATCATTTTAGCTTATAGATATCAACATATCAGCGCAGAACAATTGCAAGTTCCTAAAATGGACATGTGCAAGAGTTTTGCACCGACATTTCAATTATATTTTTTTGCAAACATGAAAAAAATCTTACTCATATACTTGATAAATTCAGTTCATCTGACTAAAGAATCTACCAGCTAAAATGAGGTGAAATTCAATTGGAAAATTCGAATTCTTTCGCCAAAAATAACTATTTTTCATCACACATATAAGGATTCAAATTGCACAAATGACCATCATATTTCATATATGAAAATCGCATGGATGAACTCCAAACTCTCAGAATTTTGTTTTAAAAAACGGGTGTGGCTTTAATGTTACATTGATTCTACAGAAATTAATGAATACAAAGAAAAAAAGATCTCATACAGCACAAGAACAAATATTCAACAAACGAAAATTATTCATATTGTAATTAATACATCAAACGAGGGAAACGTAACATTAAATGTTTTTCGTCTGTTGCTAAGGGAGACTGGCGTGGATTCCGGAATGTATAATTAGACTCAGCCTTGCAGCAGACGAAAACTTGGTTACATTGTACTACGTAAAACTTTTACTCATTTACCAATTAGTGCAGCGTAAATGTGTCTAAGTATCTTAACACATTAATCATAAGCATCAGAAAATATTTCGATTCATTTTATACCAATTGTCAAGCTTCGAAACATGTTGTAATTTGATGTAATAGGTCAGTCGCGGATGCTAAACAATGTCGAAAAATTCAAGATATCTAAAAATATGTACTGTATATTATTCATTCATCTTTTAGAAACTGATCTTGTTCCTAAATAAATCGAGGGCCTCTAAAATGCCAATTCTAGAGATTTTTTTCAAGCTGTATAATTGATCTTTGTATAATGAAATTTGAAAGCAAAATCACGTACTAGTACTTGCGATGCATTTGCTAAACGTTAAGACTTCCATAAAAACAGAAAAAAAAAATGAAAAAAAGGTGGATCCAGAAAAATTAGATGATCGAAAAGTGAAACATATTGGCGTTAAACCCGAACAATACTTTGGAAAGCGAACCGCAATGTAATGATATTAGATTTTTTATAAAATAATTTGTAACAAGAAACGGGAAATGAAAGTATTTACGTATAACTTCCGTATACCGATATTTCCTAGTGTTTATTTTGTTTCTTGCATCATTATTTTTCCTTCTTAAGTGTGAACTAAATGCAAATGTCACCATTCTTACTTTTAATAATAGCACCACGCTGTGATTTAACGGTAGTTGACGTCATATAAATGCATGTGCAATTGACATGTCTTAGCTCACAGTTATGTTCACAATAATATTATTACGTCACGCTAGTATTATCATTTTTTTACATGACGCAAATTTAAAAAAAAAAACAAATAGATGTTCATGCAACAGAGTAGCGTCAGTAAGCCACCAAATTGTCGTAAATACAGCATTTAAGCTGTATTTATGGCATGTTGGTCGCCTACTGACAGAGTGTCATATGAAGATAACTCTAAAATTCTACATGAAATTTAATAAAGCTAGAAATAAAGTTTTGATGATTCGAGAATTCTTTTCGAAATTGTTGACTTGTTCAAAATCTAAAAACGGTTTGACCACGGGACATTACATAACGAAGTTGTTTTTGGTATACAGACGCCAAGCCGGTTTCAAAATTGTGAATTTAGCTATCATCATATCAATACCATCAATGCACTCTTACGTGCATTCTGTTATATATATTCAGAAACAGTCTGCACATATATTTTTTTATCCTTAACGTAAGACAATTTTATATTTACTCATGTCATCTTGAATTCACTGATAAAAATAACAGTTATTTCACAAAAGCATTTGAAAATGAAATGGCAACTTTGATTGGACAAATTTAATGGAATAACATCACAATTATGCTTATAAACGTCAACATAACCAAAAGCAACCTGACGTCACGCGAAAAGCACCGGAAACCGCATGACGTCATTCTGAATATATTTCTTACTAGTCATAATGATAACAACCATTCTGATATTCGAACGTCCCTTAAGCGTTTGTCGACCTTCGTGTCGACCCCATGATTTTGAAGGATGAGCGCCAATTTATCTGCGCGATCACTTCCGGATTCAAATTCATCTTCTTCCTCTTCCGTTGATTCGTCAGAAGACTTTATCGGAAGAAGCCAATTGTCATTGATATATTTAGATATTTCTCGAATTTCACAACGCCTTTCTGTTTTGATATCCAGTGCTTTACGAAAGTATCGCAAAAGTCTTGGAGTGAATCGTTTCCATTGAGATGGAATTTTTGTTGTTTTTCTCCGTTGCCATGTAACGAATTCATTAAAGTACATATCACCAATGTCGGCATTTTCCCAAGGAAAGTTCCCAGTGAGCATGCAAAACATTAAGACACCGAACGCCCAAACATCACCGCTCGTGGACACCGTAATGCTCTCATTTCGGACCGCTTCGCAGATTTCCGGTGGAGTATACGGAATGCTCCCGTTTGTTTTTCTTATCACAGTTCCGTCTTTTCGTGTCATACCGAAGTCCATTAGTTTCACTTTACTAAAGTCTTTTTCGAAAATAAGGACGTTTTCAGGCTTAATGTCTCTGTGAACTAATTGTTTACTATGCATAAATTCCAAAGCCGAAGCGACTTGTTTTATGATAAGCTTGACATCTTTTTCTTTCATGCCGACTTGTGGTGGAATGGCGTCGAAGAGGTCTCCGAAGGGGGCGTACTCCTGTGCGAAAACATACGAATTTTTGGTCTCGAAGGCAACGTTATAGGAATCAACTATGTTCGCATGGGGAGAGAGGAAATAGCTAAATTGGAATTCTCTCTGAAATTCTCTTAATTTGGTCGTGCTTTTTGGAAGTACCTTAAGAGCAATTTGAGATCCTGTTTCAAGACATTTCGCCAACACCACCTTCCCATAAGTCCCTCTTCCAAGATCTCGCAGGATCTCGTAGTGGTCCTTGAGATTGAGCTGCAAAAGGTTCTCGGATGTACTGGAGCGAGGTGACTTTGGCATGCTCATATTTGAGTCTTGCACACCGTTAGGCATTCGCAAATGAATGAGTTCTATACTTCAGTTGTTATATCTTCAATTTATTTTTCAAAACATCACCTGAAATAGAGTAAAACAATAAAGAATTATGACTTTTTATAGAAAAACAATTTTTTTTTAAAAAACAAAAAGAGTACCAAATACAACAACTGCGTAAAATTGGCGCCAATCCCTTAAAAAAGACCCCTATACGCTCCTTCAGCGTTATATTTATAACCTACCGTACACCTACTCAAATGGTAAAGAAAGTTCCAAAACTTCGAATCGTTGAAAACATTCTATAAATTGATTTAATGGCACACATTTTTAAGCATCTGGGCCCGAGGTTTAAAAAATCTTCTCTTTCTCAATTCAAACTTTTCTTAAATTTCAATTTATGATTAAAGCCATAATTTTGTTTTAGTATACACATTTTACCATACAACATTAAAGATAATATTAATGAGTTGTTATAAAAAACATCTTATTTATATTTTCTTTAATTTTCAATCATTTATTTAAATCTAAAACCTGAGCAAATTCTCAGTTGAGTATGAGAAAAGCTTTATAACCTCGGGCCCTGAATATTGTCTGTGAAGACACCGAAGTCTATTTATAGAACATTATTTATATTTTATTCAAGGTCGGTAATAGAATAGCGCCAAATTTGTTCAAATTCAATAAATGTAGTGATATTCTTTTACATCTCTTTCGTATCATTCATAATTTAACCATCGCTCATACAAATTACATCCAATGTAATGAGAAATGTTTTAATATTATTGAAATTTATGCTGTTGGAACCCATTAGAATCGTCTCGTTGAGACGATTCTAAAGGTTTCGAACATCATAGTATGCAATAAGAATCATGCTATGTTGGATCATATTTGTAACAAATCATATATGTAACACCTGTTACATATATGATCACATATGTAACATGTGTTACAAATATGACTCGGAAATCATATTTTGTGACGAATATGATCGATGCCGGTTTTTGATGTGACATGAAATCACATATGTCACATATTACTACCACACATGCCTGCTAGTCTGCCAACTTAAGGTAACTGCGGACACATAGAGGGCCATTTTAGGTCCAAATTTTAAATTGTCTGTAAATCATGCCGAATGCGATAAAACTGAACTTTGAGGTACCCGCTTTCATAATTCGGTCGCAAAAAGGAATTTCATAACGTAGAGTTGACGTCATGACGTCATTAAGGGGCCGACCCCTTTTTTAGGGACCAAAATCAGTAATTGTCCATTTTTTTTCGGAAATAATAAACCGATTTTCATCCCTAAAACGCCATTTGCTTCGTTTAAAGACGCATGATGTAATGTATTATTGATATGAAGATATAAGTGTAAGAAATACAATTAAGTGTAACGTTTTAAATGTCAATGCCTTCTGTGTTGCTGTTTTCGTGTACAGTCACTGGAAATATTTCCTTTTTTCTCGAAAATTTGTCCGGTGACCTATGCTGAAATTTATGTATGTTACTGCCAAACTATTCCGCTGAAGGAATTTGAAATAAAAACCATGTGTCTTCGGGTTAGATTTTTTGTAAAAACCGATTCCGCGAAGATATCGCAAATCAAAGGATATTTCAACGTCACGTCAAATGTTCACAAAAGCTTTCTTACAAAATGGATAAAATTTAAATGAATTGTTGTTTTTCTTAAAATCACATTCAGATTTAATACTTCTGAAGCTTATATTGTACAATAAATATTAATTTGAAATATGTTAGAATACGTTATTGCACGGAGATTGGCTCCAAATTAGCATAGTACCGATGGTTTTGGTGCGACGTCGAATTCGACGAAAAATGTTGCAACAACTTCACAAAATCGAATTTAATACAAAATCTAACCCGAAAACATATCATTTTTATTTGATTAATGCAAAGCATATCCTTTATGCTACAAAATAACGAAAATTCAGCATAGGTCACCGGACGAAATTTTGAGAAATTTCTACGTATTTACAAAAAATGAAATGAAAAAAAGGAACGTTAAATCTTAAAATACGCGAAATAGTCAGCGTTTCGGGCTTATTTCTCTATTTGAATATGCACAGAAATTAAACGATTAGCTCGGGCGTTCTTGGACTTTCAAAACGAAACTTTTTTCGTGAAAATCGGTCGATTAATTAAAAAAATATTTGCAAATAATGATTTTGACGGGTCGAAAAGGGGTTGGCCCCTAAATGACGCCACGACGTCAATTGAACGAGCTTCAGACCCTTTTCATTGCGTGTTCGCTAATTCCCTGACTTCAAATATAAATCTCTGAAATTATTGTTAGATTTTAAGAAAGTCGAAAATTCGACCATGTTATCTGTCCGCAGTTACCTTAAAGCCACTAGGCTGTCACCTTCACGCCACTAAACTGGCAACTTCGCAAACATTATCAAGACGGGACATGATCAATTTTCACTGATCTCCTACTACTGCAGATGCGCAGGCTGATCTATATGATGTGTGTTTTGCCTTGAGTTCCAATCTGCAGATCAATTTTCTTGCTGTTTGGATGTTGCTGGACACACTCACGTGCGCGCTCGAGATGCACTGGTACCTTAGGCAAAATCATTATTTCATACGTCCTCTCTCTCTTTCTTTCTCTCTTTCTTTCTTTCTTTCTCTCTCTCTTTCTTTCTTTCTTTCTTTCTTCCCCCCCCCTCTCTCTCTCTCTCCCTCTCTCTCTCTCTTTCTCTCCCCCCTCTCTCTCTCTCTCTCCCTCTCTCTCTCTCTTTCTCTCTCTCTCTCTCTCTCTCTCTCTCTCTCTCATTTTCATTTCAAATTCATTGTTTGCCTCCAACAGGATCGTGTATTCATATGCATTAACTGGGGAATTTGCAGATATCAGGTTCGAAGTGATTAGGGAAAACACATTTTGCAGCGCGCCTACGTATTAAGCCACCGTTCTTGCGCCGCGTTCAACGACCTTATTTTTGTCAAACTATTCATCAGAATATCTTTATAAGAGAATGGGGAAATTAATACTCTGATCGTAGAGCACACAGTTTAGAATATCGTACAATTGACATTGTGAATATATTGAAAAGATTTTGGAATCTATTTGAACGAGTCCGATGAGTGAGATTTGAATGAAATTAAGATTAAAAGGGGGTAAATAATATCGCTAATTTCGTTCCAGTAACGAAATAAGCTATAATGTATTACCTCCCTTTAATCAAAATATGCTTAACGTTCTCTTCAGGAGATTGTGTGTCATTGCGAACAAAATCTAAAGTCAATAAATCATTGAATGATTAGACCGGTGGAAATGAAGTTGTTGATTGTTTTGGTCGATTTTGAAGCGTTTTTCGTCGCTTTTGAAACTATTGCATTGTTTGAGTGAATGTTTGGCATGAATTGATGGAGAGTAGAGCGAGTAATTATATTGTTTTTGATTGAGATGGATGTAAATTTCACAATTTAACCACTTATATGCACGCAGGAACTATAGAACTATCATTAAGTACGTCGTCAAATTAAATTTACTTAAATTTAAGAATCGAATTGAATGAGCGGGATGACTAGGTTTTTGACTAATTTTTCAGGGAAGTAATATAAGAACTTCGTAAGTTTTGAACAAATTGTTGTTTAAATAGATGTTTGTGTGCTCACGGACCACTGAAACGCTGCCAACGAGGGCCAATGAAGTCATTGGGCATTTGAAGCAATTTATAAAACTTAGGAGTTTAAAGTGATTTTTGACTAGCTTGAATGCAAATAAGTGAGTGGAATGAATGCAAAGATGGACCATTAGGCGATAGTTTTGAACGATGCTGATGATGGTACCTGAAAAAGTCACAGGAATATGACAGTTTATCTAGAGAGAGAGAGTAGGATATTTCATAAAAAAAAAAAAAAAAACAGATATTATATTTCAAAAAAAAAATCAGTAAACATTAAGTAAACTGAAGAAATAACAAAACAAATAAATTCTTGAAATTGTTTCATAACTTTATAATCGTATTCATATTATTGTTTAGTTCTTTAGTTGACAAAGATTGCGTCATTCTTGTTTAATCGGCGTATAAAAAATCACAATAATCAACATGTGGAAACTAAGAAAATACATGTGTTTGTTTGCGTCATGATAATTTTATTATACAACGGAAAATTAACTGTAATAGTCCGATAATATAACCACAGGGTGTTGACGCAAAGACTGACCGTAAAGAGAAAATCGATGTAGGCAAATTCTCTAAAGAATTAGTGAGGAATGACTTGAAACATTTTGTAGACATTCGTTGTCCGTTTTCTCGGTACTGACTGACCGTAAACGGATTCGTGTTTTGGTCAAATCGTTATTATTCTTATTAATAAACGACGAATGTAAGACAAGAGCAATGTTGGAAGCAGGAGGGTAAGAGAATGTCAATATCGTGTTTTCATCACCATGATTTGCATTTCATACAAATCTACAACAATGTCAACAGTTAAACCTTAAAGTCGTCAAAGAAATAAAAAAGAGACCAAAACGTTGTCCTAAACTGCATTTCGATCTACTTAAACTACCTTTGAAAACGCAAAACACGTGTTTACAAACCCAAAAGGAAACAAAATCAAGCTATACAGTAAGAAAGAATATAAATCTGAAGAAGAGTCGCCTACAAAGAGGGCGTATGCCTCCTAACCATGAGGTCCCTAGTTTGATCCCCGACGGCGGCATACATTCTCAGCGACTTTTGTCTACACCAATTTGTTAATAATTTATGGGAGTAGAAGATGGGTCCTTGGAAGGGATGCTGGGCTAGTGCTGGTAATAGAAATACCAGGAATCCATGGTTCGAAGCTCTAGCCGACGCATTATTGCTGAAAAATGTTAACTGCGTTCAACCCCATTTAAGAAACTAGTCAATTATATTTTCGTAAATTGGTGGTGCTTGTGTGTGTATGTAAAACTTAAAGCTGGTTAGAGAAATGTTATTGACTTTTTCCTATTTCCTTATTGATGTCTACGGATCCAGATTTAAATAATTCATTCTAAACAGCGACCGAATCTGTGTTGATTTAATTCATAAAATCCTCTTATAATGATTAACAACACCATAACATTGCGTTGGGAAATATTTTTCGGTCTTCGTAATATTTTTAATAAACTGACAGGCCCCTTGCCCAGATTTTCCCGATTTGCTTTTAATAAAACACCGTTTAAATAGGGAAAACTTAAAAGATCGTCGTCAATTTGTGTCCTACAAGATCATCCCTATTTCCTGGTATAAAAAACCTGGCTAAAATCGATGTCTCCGATAGTCGGCTCTATTACTGAACATTATTCAATACAGATTGTATTGATCGAATCAAATCCTCCCAGAAATGGCGTCCACAATAACAAGTAGACATCTTAAATACGGATAGATTATTTATTCTTGAAAAACGAACTACATCTTTAGCGCACAATCAGAAATTATGCATGGCACTTCAATAACTTTGCAGCTTGATATGCCCTGTTGTGTGTGTGTATGAATAACACTGCTTTGTGAATTGGACGTACATTTTACCACTTTTAGCTGGCGCCATATTGGATTGGAGCAAATCGCCTCCTCGACAATTGTCTTCAAATACCCAATGTAATAAATCATTAATGGGTGAAGACGTTTATTGCTTTCTCTGAGAACTTGGTAATGGAATGTAGATCTCAAATTGAAATCTACGACTGTAAGACTGTCACGGTAATGGCGTGTCGGACGGAATAGTTTCCTTGTATACCCTGAAGCCTTAATCGTATGCGTTAAATCTTTCACGACAGTATTTTTTATTGAAAAGCACTACTTAATTAAACTGAGCAAAAATGCAAACTTGGCATTTCAAAAACCTCATAAAAACCTGTCAAAGAACATTTTATTATAAAATTGTTATATTTTTAACTGGTTTAAGGCCTTAGACCACTAAGGACATACGTTTAGACTAGAAACTTTTTTCACTGGTGTGCAAAATAAAATCAATAAAGCCGAGCTACCTTACAAAAATCTTTCTACAAATTCGCCAGGACAAATAAGATTATTGTTAATCGGGTTTAATTCTAAGCCAAAATAATTGATTTTCACAAATCAACTGTCTCGTTCAAATAAAGCTAATCCTACTTTTGAATTTTGGTGTTGAAATCTTGCTTAAAAATTTCTTAATATTATCTTACTTCACTTCCTCTTCAACGTGACTTGACTGGTGTCGCGCCAAAGCTATCTTCATCAGAAGCATCACGTTTTTGCTAAGAATCGTTTCAACACTTAAGATATATAGTTTGTCTTGCAAAATTTAACGTCAATTGAAAACCCGTTTACAGACATACAAATCCAAAGTTTTAATAACGTATTCTCGTTTTTTTTTTTTTTTTTTTTTTTTGAAAGTCAGGACAAGTTCACAATAACGCCCACTTGCAAATTTCAAAATGTTTTTCTATAAAATTTAAGTTATCTCGGATTTTGGCTTAAAACATCATTAATTTTGGAATGGGCCATTACCTTTTCCGTTCTGTAGGGCTTAACATTGACCTAAAGGACGTGGCCTCCAAGCCTAACTGATTTCATGAAGTCAAATCGATTTACTTGAAACGAAAACTTTCGTTCATTTAACAGAAGAAACAAGGAAATCCAAAACTGTTTTCAGTTATCATTTTGGTCACTATACTTAAATTATCTTAAACGGGTTTTACAATGATACAATCAGTATTATCAAAACGATATTCGGATATTTTCTTCGGTTTCTTAAGAATCATTTGATACAGATTTTGTTGTAAAAAGATAATTATGAAAGCAATATAGGGTAACAAAAAATACCAACACTAAAACGGTGAATTATCCAGTATAGGTGTATTTTCAAAACTGAGCTCTGACGTAGGCGCTGAGTCCATTACCATAGGTAAATCGGGTATGATTGAAAAGCAAATGATAGGATTTTAACCTGATCCCTCCACTGCAATTATGAAAGTACATGTTTGAGTGAACCTTACGTTGAAAGACAAGCAATAACGTTGGTCTTAAAGATAAATATCAATTTTCTTAACGCGTTATTTAAACCTGTTTTATCTATTTCGAACAAATGTCACGAGAATCTAACGCTAAAAAGTTGATTTCACGGCTCACCGCGCAAAATCTACCTATACCATAATGGTTAACTTTTACATTTCCATTATCAAAACAGTAGTTACATGTACCATATTTTATTAACATTAAGTGAAAAACTGCAGCAAAGTAAACTACGGCAAATAACATCGTAAAATTAACATTTACCTCGATCAAAACCTTTGAAAACCGCTCGCCCAGTGCTCCAATCATTCATTGCAAAAACTCGCTCCAACCATTCAATAAAGCTCAAACTCACTAAAAATTATATGACCAATTACGACATTAAAAATGAAAATTGCTTTCATAAAATCCACGATTTCGTTGACTTAATTGAATTTTTAAGCGTTGGTAAGTGTATGGGAACATAGAAAGCTATTGATCGATTTTTCATGCATTTTTTGATAAAGGGTGGCTTAAAATATAAAAAACAAGCAATATTGGATTATCTGCCTTAGTTTTATTCAAAATTCACTCAATACACGCATTCGATTTTATTCGAATATCATTCCAATATCATTTAACTTGTCAATTTCATGATGTTGTTACATTTGTAACTGTAATAATTTAAAAAAGTCGAAAAAGCTAAAAAAAAAAAAAAAAAAAAAAGCATTCTATGTATATACCCAACCATTACGCCACAGATCAGACATGGTCACATGGTGCCAGTTTTACATTATTTCCGGGTAAGGACGATTCAATTAGATATTTCTCGGGGTACCGTCTCGTCCGATACACTGAGTTGACATTCCTATTTCCTGCAATGTCATCAAAACTTATCGATCTGGTCTGGCTTTGTTTTCATGGTACTGACAGCACCTAATGCCCCGGGCTTTGTTATGTTGTTTCTAAATTATTGTGAACTTGTAAGTATATCTTTATGCAGTAAAACAGCCCTGCCATTAAGATTAAAAAAAGAAAAAAAAAAAAAAAAATGTCTGCGAAACACTAAGTAAATGCCCTCACTTTTAATATTGAGGTATCTATTTTTTGTACCCTGAACGCCGGACGGTTTTATGACAGCCGATTCCCTCACTCTGCAGTTGCAATAGCTATATTTATTATTAGACAAGGGGATAAAATACAATTAATGGAAAGGAATGAAGAAATATAATAAAACGCCAAGAAAAAAAATAATTGCAAAACAACAAAATCAGCCCTGCGATTAGGATAACGTTACGTGGCAAACTGTTAACAAAATATACCCCGCTTTGCACGCAGACTTGCGTGCAAAGCGGGGTATAATTTGCAAATTTGTTTACCACATTAGGTTATTCTGAACGCATGTCAGGCATACACGTGATATTCGAAAAGCTCTGCCGACATTTTTTACATGAAAAGATGCGTTTGAAGATATCCACTATCTGTGCAAATCACTGCTGTTGGAGATTTGTTATCTTTTGGCAGGGGTTCAAGACGAGTAGACAGGAACATGTTCAACAATTGTCTATGAGAAAAACATTAACTGTGACGCGTTATAGAAAACGGCAACAAGCACCAAAATACAAAAGTCAGCCCTGCATTCAGGATTACAAAATGTGGCAAAATGTTTACAAATTATACACTTCTTTGCACGTGTACTTGCGCGCAAAGCGGTTTATTATTTGCAAACAGTTTTCCATGTTTTGTTATCCGAGACGCAGGGTTGAATATTGTGTTTTGGTCAGTGAAAATACTCGAAAGAAATAAACATTCAAAATAATTCTATTAATTCCATAGAAAAATCAACACGCGTAAAAAAGTATCCTTTTTAAGATGATCTTACACATGACTGTAATGGGCGCTGGGTGTGAACACAAGGGTACCTATGTTAAACGATGTAATGAAAATGTTTTTTTCTTCTTAATAATTAATTAAATTTTGGATAAATTTTTAAGCTTATTCTTTATAGAAAACATTAATTGAATCATACTCAGGGTTTTCAGCCGTTGACTTTCAAGTTACTCTCGTAAATGATTTGTTTTTGTTTTTATGAACGCTTGAGAATAAACAAACAATACAAAACATGAGCTCTGAACGACCTCTAAAACATGAAACGATCTAACAGACGTCCAATACTAAATAGACTGAAATCAGAGTAAATAAACCAGCGTCTGTTATTTATGTTTTATAGAGGCGCTACGCAGTCTGCAAATATATATGTAACCCCTCCAGCAAAAAAAGACCATCTTAGATAAACGCAAAGTACCAGACTGTACCGACTATGTACGATGGCTATAATTGAAACGTGTTGCATTCTATATATTGTATATAATATGACCTACGACGCGAGAGTGAAATAAATCCGTTGAATATTTTTGATATTACACGGGTGTTATTACACTAGTGGAATAATTATGTAAATGAGCTCAGAACGAAAAGCGACGCTATTTTTGAAACCGCGAGAATTACGTCATAATGTATCTATTGTGACGTCAGTTTTAATTGACGTTATACGTTTCGAGGAAAATTGAAATGTTGAATTTCAAGAATTTCGACGATTTCACGCTAAAATTCGGGTCAAATTATAAAAAGAATATAAAATCTGTGCTCATAAAATACAGAATTTATTAAACTCGTCTTCTAAGACAAATAAAAACTCGGCGCAGCCTCGATTTTATCTGTTTATAGATGACTCGTTTAATTAATTCAGTATCCATAACCACTCATTCAATAAACTCTATTTAATCTTAAATGATCATGCTACGTTCAAAAATAAACAAAAATTTCCATTCCATTTCTGGTTGACCTCTGTCGTATCTAATGTTGAATTCTTATATTTACCTCGGTCAACATTATGAAAGGTCATGTGTTCCGAAATGTTACGGAACTATTACGGTTCCACTATCATAAGATGGAAATGGGTGTATTGTGCACACTCATTGGAATCGTCTCATATCTCAATCGATTAAATAGTTTTTCGCTACGTTCATCTTTTTTTATTTTCATTTGTAAAATAGGCAAACAAGGGCATGCAGTAATTGACATATACAGTTGGTTTGTTGTTGTTGTTGTTGTTTAAATTGAAATGGGCCTTTTTCGTATGTTTCAAATACATGAAAGGTTTTGACGAGTAATATGCATTTAAGAGGTCTTGCAGTACAAAATAAGACTATGCACTTTCAAAAAAGAATTCTCAGTGTCAAATAACTAAACACATACAAAACAAAACAACAACTAACATCAGCAAAAGGGCAAAACGTGTCTTTATTTACGCAAATTGGACGGAAAAACAATGAGATATTTTGTCATTAAGGTGTGTAAATGGCACCTAATTTTCCATCTGTCATTTCCAAAATGCCATCTGAATGAAAAATAGAATTATGTGGGTATGTAAAACATGTACTGGTTAATCATCGGTTATAGAGATATGATCTGTTCTCTGTGAAAACCTGTCCAAATGACAGCATAATTCTAATATCAGATGTCAAAGCCAGATAAAAATAAAGAATCAATTTTTAACTAATCCACTTTCAAAGAATAAACACACGCTAAATCAACTAGGGATGCAATTGAATATAAGCAGCAAAAAATGAAGAAAACATTAAGATCGCGGGAGAAATAGGCAATTTGAAAGAATAAACATACGTTAATTCAATAGGGGATACATTTGAATATCAACAGCAGAAAATGAAGAAAACATTAAGAACACGGGAGAAATTGCTTGACAAAAAGTATTTTTTCCTTTTTCCAAAGATTCCTACGTAATTTATATCAGTGCATTAAAAGTTTGGTGTGTGAAAAAATGGTTACATGAACAGGAATAAAGCATCTTATTTCTTAAGGAAAAAACATAATTTTCCTTTTTTATAAATAATAGTTGTTTTTTTTAATACTTCTAAAGAATTTAAGTTATAGTCTTTTTTCAATTTATTTTCATTTAGAGATTATTTTTTTTTTTTTGAGAACGTATCCTATCTTCTTGTTAATTGACATTGGTTTAACGAAATTTGGGAAAAAACATATTGATCAATTCGACGATGTACAGCAACATATACACATGTCAGACTGCGTGCTTTGCAATGGCTAAGTTTTCATACCCAGAAAATGTTATTGTACCAAAACGTGATTGGACACTCAGGAAAAAAAGATTACAATTATCTAACTCTATCTTACTAACTGATTGTTCAAATGGCTTTTGACGCTACACATATTTTAAAAATATTTAGTCACAGCACTGCAGCTTAAGCACCTAATCTAGTATTTCCCATATTTATACAAACACATCTTTCCGTGCCTCAAACTAACCAACCCATTTGCTGTTCGATTTTCCGTAAATTGCTAGAATAAATGCCGTTAAGATTTTTTGCCATGACCGAAGATCGAACCCGAAACTCCATAATTGAATAGCCGACTGCTTCAGAAGACCCGTTAGTTGGTATCTGACAATTTGGCCTATTGGTGTCGATAACTTTTATCACGCTGAAGTTGATTTTTTTTAAATAATTGTCATTTTTTCGAATTTTAAAACATTCTGCTTCAATATCTTTTTGTAAAAAAAATGGCAAAGAACAAGCAATGTAGACGGAAATCATACTTGCTGGCTACAAGAGCTTGGTGTAAAGGAATGTACCGCAAGCAGAATAAGAACGGTGAATGGATGGATTATCATTGAATGGAGAGGCTGAATTTGTAGCAATGGCCTGTATCAAAATGTTCGATGTATGCATGTCCTAATTATTGATGTCAAGTACCAACTATTCCTTTTACGATTTACTTCTCGACTGAACCGGCTCTCAAACTTGTTGTGTTAAAATAAAGGCCAATTACAGATTAATTTAAGATTTAAGATTAACTTTGATAAGTTCTTTTTCTAATAAACTCGTGCCGAATAAAAAAATAAAGGATTTATATGAAATCGCTTCCAATGTTTTGCTAAACGCCAAGATCGCGATCACAAATTTCTCCGTGCATTTCGCACTGTAGGGAATATACTGATAATTGTAACTTAAGGTCCAAGACTCCAACATTCAATATATGATAATCGCGGTATGGACATTTTTCCCAAAGTTTCAGGGGCCGAACTAAAATCTAATGGTCATCGGCGGTTGTGGCCTCTGCTAGTCTTTATCAGGGTGTTCTTTAGTCTCCCTTTCAATTGTACAATTTAGAGTCGGTGCATAACTATTGTAAAACCCTAAATTATACACACGCACGAAAAAGTTTTATAAATATTGTACAGGGAGATTGAGCTTATTGTGCCAAAGTGGTATTGTTTAGTATTCTTATACATTGTATATATATATATATATATATATATGTATGAAAATATCTCGCGGTAACAAGATTCTTCTTGTCATTTGCCTTTTAAATCAAATTATCTTTTTGTCCGGTTCGCTTTTTATATCATAATTTTTTCAGGTGTTTTAATAAACGTCAGTATCCGTTAAATGGTTTTGAATGAAAACTCAAAGTTTATTCAATATCGATGTCTTATTTTGTATGTATATTTTTAATCGACCAAGAATATGTCAAATGAACGAACAACCACAAATTAAGTTTAGAGAAAGAAATAATGTGAAAGTATTTCATGAATCTATCTTACTAGAACTACATCTGGGGGTAGATACACACGTACATTTAAATAGGAAATATACATATCTTAGTTTGAAATTTCGAAATGATTAACTTTTCCAAATAGAAATGTGTCACTTGAAACAAAAAAAATAACATGGATCCTTTAAATATGTCATAATTAAAACATTAGATATGTTTGTGTGTGTGTTTTTTTTTTCTGTTGCAGGAATCGTGTTCTTAGTTGTGTTTTATTCAATAACTTTTTAAAGTGCATGTTCACCGAATTTTAATAGGTTGTCAGGGAATTATTAAAATTGCTTAAAAGTAACAAAATAATGAAAAATGAGCACTATAACCGATTTTCTTGAAACACCGTATTACATTTTTTTGTAAAAAAAATATGAGCAAGGATGATCCACATTTCTTGGAAGTACGACCGCATAGTTATATTTTGAATCACTCTGGATAAATCCATCAGATTGAAGCGTTCTGTTTTGCTAAACAAAATGTCATTACTCTATCGGCACATTTTTGAGTACGCGGTGTTACAAAAAGGGGTTCCTTAGATAACCCGATTCAAAATGACATTTCTTAACATTATAGTTTATAACAAGTGAGTTTTTTTTTTCTTTTTTTAAGTTTTTGAGATTCACACCTCAATGGAATAAAAAAAGATATTCTGATCTCTTACACATTTGTGAGCGTCCCGCGAGAAGCGGCCATCTGGACAGTACGTAATATATCGACCGTAGTCAGCATGCGTTGACTACGCAGGCTAGCTACGGTCGACATTTGCGTAATATACGCGGTTAAAATATAGTCCAAGAGATTGGTAAATTTTTGACAGACTTTCAAAACTAGATTTCAGCTACTGTAGCTGGTCAAGACTCAGACATCATAAATGTAACTTTCATATACCATAAGTTAGCCCTATTCGCTCGAAATAGAAACGCCGTCAAAATGTTTAAGAAAAACTGCCTCTCTTTGAATGTCCGATTTTAGAAGAGCAAAGATTAGGCATAAAATGCAATATCCCTCTAACAGCCAACCATCACGGCGATACAGCTTCAATGTATTTGAATCGACGCCCAAGCTTTTAAGCATTATATACACAAAGTTTTGTTAAATATAGTTACCTTTTTAAGATATACTCCGGTTTTCAAAAGAGTCGAAGAAGCATGGTTTCGCCTTTGTGAGACAGTTCAGCCTCAGGAAGTATGCACTATTTCCAATCTGTCCTTGATGTTGTGTTGTTTTACCTTTCTGTTATATTCGAGAAAAGAAAAACAACGATCTCCTTTATTGGTACGAAGTTTCAATGAATATCACATCATTATTTATATAGCTTTGATTATTAAATACCGTGAGCTTATGCAGGCATGTGTTACTTTCAATTCAATTTTTTAAATTTCTGTAACATATGTCACCACTTTAAGTCCCTTTCTTTATCAACAAAACTCTCTATAAACACGAAAATATGTTCAAAACGCCCTGACGATTCTAGGGAAAACTGCTAACCACAAAAAATCTGTACCGTCTTAACAGTTACCTTAATTACACGGAATAAATGAAGTCTGTAGTTTGCCTGGCGCACAAAATGAATATTTCCAATAGGCACTCGTTAATAGCCCAGGGCGGGCGTAGAGCATCGTACAAGAATGATTTTCTCTCTGGAAGAACTGAGAAAAATCGAAGTGAAGACTTAGTTATATATAGCACCAACGGCTGCTAATGAATCGCGTGGCTATCGGTCTAATGGGTTCTGGGTAATAGGTTTATCTCAGGCCTTCATTATCCTTCTCTAAATTAGACACAATGGTATAGATAGTATTGATAAGAGGAAATCGAACATTGTGGGAAATTTATCAAACGGCACACATTGAGGGGAGATCATGGATTTTAGATTTAAATATTTGAATAATAGTTGAAATTACAAAGGGACATCATTTGGACAGGCTTTCCTTGATAACGGATCGAGCATATTTTCCGAGATTGGTTGGAATAAAGTATCAGAAAGGCTGCGATCGATTAATTGAATGGAGTTTAACGCCGCTTTCAACATTATTTCAGTTTAATGCGGCGGCTGGAGCACCTAGCCATGGAATCCTGGTATTTCTCTCACCAGTACAACCATCACATCCTTTCATAGCCTCCAGCTGCTATCTCACATTGGTCTGTGATTATCAACCCATTGGTGGGAGACAAATAGTCGGCAAGAATGAGTGCCGCCGTCGGGGATCAAACCCGGGACCTTTAGATTGACAGTCCGACGCGCTACCAACTGCGCTATGACGTCGACAGAAAGGCTGCAACTTGGAGTAAAGAAGTGGACATAAAGTGCATAAACAGAGCCACAACTAGAGGGGATATGTTGGATTTTAGATAAAAGAATTTCAATAATGTTAGTTAAAGCCCTGTGTTGTTAGTACCCATCGGAATTGTCTTGTTAAGACGATTCAAATGAGTGCCCATAACGTGAGCTTTCATAGAAAAATAAAGATTTGGACTAGATTTACTCCCTCATATCTTTACCACTGCGTGTAGCATCTTTACAAATAAGGGACTTAATATTAGTCGATGGTAATGACAATCTTTACTCATTCTGTTTTTAGATTTGTTTCAAACCTATTTATTTTACATCGATTGGGAATCAAGTCCATACACCTTAGATAATTCCTCTGGAGACCGCTTCCTGGAAAATGAACCAGTACTCGCGCCGAATGTGAGGGCCAATGAATGTACCTATATCGATAGCCTCTCCTGCGAATCGAACTCAGGACCTTTGGGTCAAGAGGCTGACGCTCAACCACGGATACCTTTCAGATTCTAGAGCTATTACCTTACGATCACCTCTTTACGAACAATCACAACCTCTATCTTTAAAATTTGGTCAGCTAGAAAATTGATGGATTTGAATCAACCCATTTGGCGGCGTTTCTTTCTTGTTTAGTATATTTACTTTGAAAAAAGAAATCCTGTGCTTTTAAAAGGGATGTTGGTGTATATAATCACAATGGACTAGTAAACTTTGTTTTAATTTACAGCAAATCCCAGAATTGTAAACTCTAAAAGCATGAAAATAGATAAAGAAAGGGAAGAACAGTATAAATTATCATATCACGGCGAGTGACATTTTAGAGTCTCACTCATCCTTCCCGACCATTTGTCTTCCACGAATGGGTTGATAATCAAAGATCTATGTGGGATAGTTGTTCGAGGTGTTTAATGTGAAAAAGGATGTCATGGTAGAATCTGTGTGAGAAATACCAGGAATCTATTGTTAGGAGCGCTAGCCGCTTAGATATTACCGACAGATATTTGAAAGCGGCGTAAACCCCGTTAAAAAAGACATATTGGATACAAGTGGAATCGGTAACAGATTCTTTCAATTATTGGAATTAAGTATCCGAAAGTTGCAAAATCGTTCCAAAATTATTCATCTTGTCAAAGACACGTTCCTATTAGAGAGCTGATAGCAACGTTTAACTGGATCAACCCATTTAAAAAACACACTTTAAAGTTTCTTTTTCTTTCTTGTTTAGTATGTATACAGTCGTATATCAGTTAAGCGACCACTTCAATAATGCGACCAATTTTGTTAAAAGACCATCATAGACATTTCATTTGTTGCAAGCTAAGTTTCTGGAAAATGGTTATTTTAAAATATTTTTTATTCTTTGGTTGTTCGAATCCATTAGAATCGACTCAGTGAGACCATTCCAATAGATTCAAGCATCATAGGAACTTTTAAGAGGTATGGAATAATTCATAAATGCTTCCCAAGTGATAAATTATATTTACCAAGAAATATTGTATTTTGCGACCATTCCCATAAGCGATCGCTTTTCTATGGTCCATTCAGAGGTCACAGAACACAAGTTATACTGTATTTGAAAAAGGTGGGTGTAAATAAAGGAATGGTGAAATTTCTATACATATATATATTCGCAATGGCCTAGTAAACTTTGTTTTAATTCGCGGCAAATCCCAAAATCCTTTCCTGTAAAAGCATGTTAACAGATAAAGAAAGGAGGGTACAGTATGAATTATCATGTAGATATTCGTGCTAATAACACAGGGCGATTTACATTTTAGGGTCGTACCATCATTCAAAAAGTCACTGGATCGATTCCCGATGGCAGCACCCATAATTAGGACTATTTGTCTTCGACCAATGGGTTGATAATCGTAGATAGGGTAGCAGCTCGAGACTTGGAAAGGATGTTATGGTAATATCGGTGTGAGAAATTCCAGAAATCCATCGTTTGGTGCTCCAGCCGCCGAGATATAACTGAACAAATTTTGAAAGCGACAAAAAAGACATTTTGGATATCAGTAGTATTGGTTACAGATTATTTGAATAATTGGAATAATTGGAATTAATATCCGAAAAGTCGCAACATTTAAGTGATCGCAGGTATAAGGAGTCTTGTCAATCCGTATTTTATCCAAGTGCTATCGACGACTCTGTTTGACGATACAATGTTACGCAACCTGCCCTGTGTATAAGATGTTCAAATGTTTGAGAAATGGTTCCCGGTTTGTAGTCACGTTTAAAGCTGGATATCACTCGCCATTTGGAAAATCACTCGGCCATTTCCGTAAAGTGCAACAGACCTCGGATATATGTAAGGCGGATGAGTATGTTACAACATTGTGCATTTTGTTAGGCGGAAACAGTGTAAGAAAAACTATCACTGTAGATTTACATGTTTTACAGTAAACAGCGGCTAAAAAATCTTAATTTTTGAGAATGACGAATCATTCTCAAAAATTAAGATATTTCAGTCGCTATTCAAGAATAAAGATTTTTATATAACGATACGATGGTTTCACGTCAGTGACTTAAATGAGTAGATTTGGCGACGTCGAATGTTTTCACTCAAAGTTTCGAGGGCTATCGCCATTTTAACTGACGTCATCGAGTTTTTTCAATGTTTTCCCGTAATCTTTGACAATAATCCGTCTATGTACATCCGAGGTTGATCGTGAGATTGGCCGAGTGGTGTTCCGAATGATCACTCGCAAACGTACCTCCATCATGAAAGCAGGCCTGATCGCTTGCTATGTTTACCTGATCGATCACCACGAGTAACAATAATTCAAAATATTAAGTTGTCGTTACCTCCAATATTCGTGCATTTTGATTGTTCGAAGTTGGTTTTACTCCTTAAGGAAAACAATTTTGATTACGCAGGCATTTTCCAAGCTTCCACACAAAGTAGTCCTGACAAAATCTGATTTATAATCGACCAACCTTTACAATGCTTGTTTCTTAATATTCGATAATAAGATATAAAGAGAGTATGTTTTCTTTTTCATGGAAATATGGAGCTAAAAACCATACTCACACTGATGTTTGAACCTGCTTGATTAGTTTTTTTTACCATTATATCTCAATGGAAAAATAAGAATCTCTATTCATCTCTTTTTTAAAGATATCCTGGGATTTTTAAACAGAGATTATATGAGCTTGTGCGTGACAAATCCAACAAATTATAATGTGCCCAAAGCATCGACTCTTGTCACCCTGTACATATGCACAGTCTGTCTAGGGTCTTCACTTTGCGCTTTATAGATGATAAAGGTGTCGATGTATCTTCAGGCAGTCTGACAATATATTAATGCAACATATAGAAGATCTTTAGGCTGCTGAATGTTTGCACTCCATTCAAATGTCGAACTGTCGGAAATGTTCAACACTGGCTCATATTTCTGTAGTATGCATCTATTGAGAGCTTAGTGCAGACTCTGAAAAGAATGTACGGAAGGATAGTCTAAGCTGTTTTTAGCCAGTGTGAAATTATTGGAGCTGTCACACACATGCTCATTTGTTAGGAGATTATATTTAATTACCATATATGGTCATAAAACTATTGTCGGATGCCTCGATTATGAACAATCTTGTCGAAATGGTATCATCTTCAAAACCGTATGTAACCCATCAGTATCATTCGGAACATCACTTGGCCATTTCCGTAAACTGCAACAGACCTCGGATGTATGTAAGGCGGATGGGTATGTAACAATTGTACATTTTGTTAGGCGGAAACAGGGTAAGAAAAATTAGCACTGTATATCTATATATTTTACGGTAAATAACGGCTGAAAAAATCTAAATTTTTGAGAATGAGGAATCATTCTCAAAAATTAAGATTTTTCAGCCGTTATTTAAGAATCTAAAGATATTTATATAAGGATACGATGGTTTCACGTCAGTGACTCAAACGAGTAGCGTTGACGACGTCGAATGTTTTCACTCAAAGTTTCGAGGACTAACGCCATTTTTACTGACGCCATCGAGTTTTTCCAAGGTTTTCTCGTAATTTTTAAAAATAGTCTGTCTATGTAAATTCGAGGTTGATCGTGAGATTGGCCGAGTGGTGTTCCGAATGCCATCAGTATACAAGGAGACTAATTGTCACAAGATACGCCTGATTCTTTGCTTGATATCAAAGTATGAAAAGTAACAAAGGGAAACAACCAAACAATTAAGATAGGTAGAGATAAGGTTCTTGTGCATTGCACTCCGTAATCATGAAGGGACTCAAACTGCCAAGTTTTAAGTCAATCGGACCTAAGACAATAGACTCATGCTCTGAACAAAGAGGTTGATGCTGCCAGCCCGCCGAACGACGATGGCTACACAATACGCCCCCGTCTTTCGACGGGCGTATAAAAATTCTAGCCAGAAATTTCCTTTAATATGATTTATAATATAACCTTTGTCGCAGGAGCCAACTAACTTCGCTTAATATTTTCAAGAATACAAACGAGCATTACCATTTTAGCGTATGGTAATGTTTTTGTTGTCGTGAAAATAATATCATAATCGACCCGGTAATTTCATTTTTCAAACGGCGTTAGATGGTAAACCGACATTTTTTAATAAATGAATTTCAAAACGTGTTGATAATCGCAAAAATCCGGGTTACATTATAAAATAGAGAATCAAAACAAGTCTCAGATCTAGATGTAATTAGACCTATTTTTCTTTACGCTTATTTGGTTCTCGTCCAGACCTATGTACAAAGACGAAGGATTTTTCTAAAAGATATACGAGAATTTTCATTGGATTTTCATTTCAGATTCCACTTTGAATGTGGAGTTATGGGTGTAACATCATAGTATAAAATATTACTGTTTTTCTGAAGAAGGTATGATCCGAAAATTAAAGTATAATAAGATGTATTGGGTATTTATTTAATACTATAATTCTCTAAATACGGAATAAAAAAGTAACGCAGAAAATCTACGAGAATGGTTTCACTGACGAACGTCTAGCATATATTCTTAATGATCCAAATTGCCCAAAAACGGAACTCTACCTCTAAGTTTCTTAGAAAGCATCAGCCCTGCGTTCAGGATCACAAGCGGTTAAAACAGTTATCCAATTTTATCCCGCTTTGCACGTGCACTTGCGTGCAAAGCCGGGAATTATTGGAAAACTGTTGGCACTGTTTTGTCATCCTGAACGCATGGCAGAAATTAAAATTCTCTTTACATATATCTTTATCTTTATCTGTTTGTCGGCTAACTCCATTTTTCTAATCTGATAGTCTGCTTACTTTTATGATTTTTAAATAATAGGATAAGATGTTTAAACAAAACCTGTCCCTTCATTTTCGATTAGCTTTCCCTAGTGGTCTTTTTAGTGGATAATTTTCCCTACAAGAATGTAAATGACCTGTAAGTTCCTTAACCTGAAATTATAAGAAATAGATTTTCTTCTGAGGTGTCAATAACCTAATATTACAGTAATAACTTTTCACTGTGGAGTTCTGATATTCCATCGAAGTCTTAAAGATTAACAGATGTAAACTTATTTACATTTTAATACTAGAGAAATATAATATGAGCATGTGCGTGAGATTTCCGACAATTTCAAACATGCACAAAGGCAAGACTCTGACCGGCCTGTGCATCCGTACAGTCTGATCAGAGTTTTCACTGTGAGTTTAGTAGATAGAAAACGTCTCAAAGTATCTGTAGAGCATAAGGTTACTTTAAATTTACAGCGTGTGGCTGTCTAAGCTTTCCAATGTTTAAACCTCATCAACCTTTCAAATTGTTGGAAATGTCAAGCACAGCTTCATATAATGAATGACGTATCATGATTGTATCGTGATCGCCATGATTCCTTCTTATAACTCTCCTATATCAGTTAACGCCATTTTCATTTCCGAAACATCCCCGAAGTATTCTTTCCGACTATTTGTCTCTCACCTATGGGTTGAAAATCGTAGACCTATGTGAGATAGTAGCAGGGGGCTAGCAAAGGATGTGGTGGTTGTACTGGTGACAGAAATACCGGGAAACCATTGTTAGGTGCTCCAGCCGCCGCGATATAACTGAAAAAAATGTTGAAAGTGGCCTTAAACTCCATTCAATCAATCAATCAATCAATCAATCAATCATTTCCAAAACGAAACCTATGGCGATTATTACAGCATTTTTAACATTATCATTCCAAGACAGCACGGTTAAGAGAATCTTCCAACGGATCCCTGATCTTTCTTACAATTTTATTGACACCATACATTTATGTGGATGAGGATCCAAGATAAATTAGAATTACTGAAAAGCTTTACATATTTAAGCAAATGACCTTATACGAACCTATTGCAAAGTTACATAAAAATCGGCGACGCCAATGAGTCGTCGATTGCTATTTTTCAATGGCCGTTTAGTAAAATAAATCGTCTACCAGACATCGGAAATATCAGGACAAAATAATCATTTTTCGAACGGAAAGGCGACCATACTTTATCTCATTGAAGCCGCAGTTACGACGTTAAGAAGTCAGTTTAATGCAAATACTTCAAACAAAGTGGCGGAAAGGCCGGTCAGAGTTCACTTTCCATCTCGTTAAAAAAAAGACTTAATTGGTCAAACAATGTTCGATTCAAAGCTGCTATCTGTTAATTTTTAATTTATCTGCATGTTAACTGGCCTAAGTGTTAATACTGAAGTACATATATAGAATTCCTTGCGTGTATATGTTCATGGTTTCTGAATTCTGAATTGTTGATGTACTGAAATTTCATCATTCAATGCTGGTAAAAATAACCAGTAGACAAACTATTTTCAAATAAAAAAAAATAGCGCTAAGAATGTGTGGCCAAACACGTTGTTAATAGAATCAAGGTTATAAATATAGGATACAACAAGCCTTACAAAAGTTCTGTGATCCATTGGACTTTCTCCAAATTTCTAGCTTTGAACGAATTACTATGACCTATAACATTAAGAAATCTGATAAGAAACAGAGCTACATGTAATAAACTCCATGATGATAGACTTTTGATGTATCGTCTGACCTAATTACATGTATTTCCTAGTATTATATGTTTGAAAATAAAATATATATAAATAAACCGCGTCGGGAGTAAGTTACCCAAAACCTGCCCTGCGTTCAGGATGACAAACGGTGCTAAATTATATCCCGCTTTGCACGTGCACTTACGTGTTCAGTGGGGTATAATTTGAAAATAGTTTGCCATGTTTTGTTTTCCTGAACGCAGGGATATTTGCCTCTGAGAATGAACCCACAATTTCCCCCTATTCTAGCTGTGTGTGCGGAATAAAAACACAGAGCACTTTATTCCGCTTATATAGCCTACTAGGTCCTCAAAAACAGTATGCCATACATAGGTGGACTACTGAAACATTTGTATACATTGCACAGATCGTATTCATAACGTTTTATTGTGTAAACACTAGGTGGTTGTTACAAGACTTTCGAGTCCACAAATTTTAACCCAAGCTCTGGATATTCAAACTTACAATCTTACTTTTTAACATTGAGTTGTGGCATTAGAGCTGTTGGAAAATGTCTTTCAAATAGCGAAACTTCTTATAAGAGTAAACGATTTTGCCAAATTATTTTGAAATTCATCCATAAATGTATGAGAAATAATCCGGACAAAATCTGACGAACAGACACAGACGTAGGCACTGAATATAAAATGAATTCTGCTCGATAGTTTCAGAAGAGAAGATATCTGCTAATGAGCGGTAGCACGCACTCATGGTGGCGACAATATCATTCAGAATTGTGCACATGTATGTATCTCTGGCAAATATGAGTTTGAATATAGTTTATATTGTTCAAGTTTAATGTATCCTGTATTTGTTTTAGGTCACATCGCTTATATCCTACAAATGTCGGAAATGGTGTACCGCCGGGGATCGAACCCGTGACTGCATGCTGGAAGTTTTGGAAAGCAAATATCAGAAGACATAATGGTTATGATAAATACGTAGAGGATAATCGTTTGTTTCAGTGTAAGATCGATTTAAATTTCATTGAGTGAACAAGAAAAGCTATATTTTCACGAGTGGCAGAGCCACGCGTAAAGCGCGTCATTTTGCACGTGATTGCTATGCAATGTTCATTGTGACGTCACTTATTCCGCACCGCATAGATAACGTCAGATATGGCCAAATGCACAAAAGCAGAGTATAAGTTTTTGATAATTTCACTGCTTTTCTCGATAAACCACCAAAAAGCATTAAAGAAAGTCGGCTTCACTGACATTTTCGGTAGAAAACGGATGAACACGAACTACATGAGAATGAGACCTTCATTGCTCAGGAGTATACAACGGACCTTTGGTCCGAAAGAAATAGAAGGTCGAAGGTTAGAATCTTTGCAGTTTAAAAAGTCATTTTATTACACTGCAAATAAAATTCCGGCATTTTCACTGGCTAATGCTGACCTGGCAAACATTGATATCTACGGCCGCTTCGCTAAAAATCTAATACTTCCTTAAGGCGCCTGTCGGGAACATAGACTATAATTCTAACTGATAAAAGTAGCCATGGTTTTCTCGCTTCGCTGAAAACGCGATCGAGCAGTTAAAAGCATGTCAGTTATAAAAGATATAAAGGCCTTTAAATACATTTCAATTTAATCAATCTGTCCATTTAAAGCGTTAACTTTCTTGCAAGTTCAACCAAGAACCGCTTTTGTATCACAACATAGACGTCGCGCACGGTAATGCTTAACATTTGAAGACGCGCGTCTCCCGTTAAGTTCCACTGCTATTTTTTCTAAACCTGTTCGTCAATTGTAATGCTCTTTTTTTCGAAACAAACCGCAAGAAAGCATACTTTTGAAATCTATATGTTATGTGAATTGGGGAAAATTAAATTTCCATTTAATTACGTTTCTATGTCACTAAAACTCATACATACGGTCTGTAAAACGTAGCAAATTATGTGTGGGTCGATATCTTTAAGATCCCTAAAATGCAAAAAATTGTTTATTAAAAGTCGGGAGAATTTTAAAAATTGCGCGAGAAGTGCCATTATGTTAGTTTGTGAAAAGAAATGACCGTCAGTGAGATAACCAAGTCACTTAAAAGAAATTTGTTTAACGATTCAAAAGTTGTAAAACGTCAAATTTTAGCAAAAAATCGACGTGAAAAAAGGCGAAGTTTTTTCAATAACTTAATCAATAATAGATAAAAGATTTTGAAATTTCAAAACAAAAATATTATTTTTTCTTGCTCTTGTTGATGTGGTTTGAAATAACAAAACGTAAAATACAACGAAATAAATAAAAAAAAATGTGTCTGGACACAATTATTCTTTCGTACAATTACCAGGAAAAATTTCGAATAAAACATGCTAAAAATATAAAATATATTAAAATTTGGTTGTGTGGACACAACTTTCAAAACGTATTATTTTTAACGTTTACGTTATTACATTACGCACTGTGCTTTTTCAGCAATTCAAGACACACACGTTTAAAGCTGATTGGTAATTAAATATTTTTCTGCCTTATTTGGTATATTAATTAAATAGGAATTAAAAACAAATACGCATTGAAGAAACTGCTTGATATAAACAAGAAGCGCTTCTGAATAATACAATATCATAACGTCTAAATGGCAAAACGACGTTACAAAATGTTAGGCATTAGCGCCCGCGACGTCAAAGCGGACTGTAGTAGAGTGGCCTCACAACTACGTATGACGTCACTTTGTACATGTTAACTATTCATTTGAAGCGCATAAGGGTATATTTGTGGTTTCAGAGAATTTGGTTAATACCAAGCCCTAAATAGACAAAAGACATATAATTAAGCCTAAAACTTTGAAGTAAAATAAATTCGTAACACGATTTCTTCCCTTGGCAACGGCTCAGTGACATCAATTTTTCCAGCCTAAATAAATCGTCATACACCCCGGCAAGAAGCCTTAATGCATATTGTAATAAATTTGATAAAGCCAGCTTAGAACTGGTTATCTTACACAGGGAGAACAGGGAGCTTAAAATAAGTGAACGCTGCTGTATGACTAAACGTTTGCGGCGGTACAATCAAATCAAATGAATTATACAGGTTCATTTTCTAGACTTCGAAATTGTGTCTACTCCGAAAGCTTAAGAGTGTTGTTGTTACCGATGATTATTCCTATAGGTTCCATTTGAGAGGAAAATTACATAAAGCTGTCGTAAACAAGTTGATTAATCATCATTATTACTCAGTATGATTGAAGTATCTACAGCTGCTAACCTCCACCAATTTTTTCACGTCAATAGCTCTTAATTAGCACCTGCGTTCATGTTATACGACGTTTTTATCTTTATAATATGTTATTTTTATTGAAGATCTTTCTTTACATTTTTGCACTTTTCACGGCATATCGAGGTCCCAGTGATCCAAATAAGTGCAAATGAGTTTTTTCCTAAGAACTTTCGGCATTATAGTTTGAAATTATTAACTTGTCTATAACTGTTTTGAGCACATCTGAGCAAAAGGTGGCTCAAGTTGAGCTATGTGATCGGTCAATATCAGTACGCCTATCCGTCCGCCAATAATCATCAAAAAAGTCTTCTTCTCTCAAACCGTAATCAGATTTCAACCAAACTTCACAGAAATGTACCTAAGCCCAAGTCCTTTTAAAACAGCTCAAATAATTGGAATCCATCAACACTCTGGTTGCCACGGAAATGGAGTGAAATACAATACTCACAGAGTCTTGATTTTTGGCATGCTTTATCTACTGATGGTCCTCTACCAAAAGCCATCATTTTTTCAATAACTTTGAAATTAGCTGCACGATTTGGATCTCGGATTTTACATAAAATCAAATTAGGACAATTTTAAAAAATCTTCCTCCCGAACAATATTCATAGAGTCTTGATTTTCAGCATGATTTATCTTCTGATGGTCCTCTACCAAAAAACATAATTTTTTTTGAAAAAAAAAAAAAAAAAGAATTGAAATTAGCTATATGCTTTTAAATCTAGGATTTTACATATTTTACGACAATTAAAAAAAACCTTTTAAACTATGAGGCATTTAGCCCTGATATATGGCATTTTACTTCAACAGAAGGTAATCTATTAAATTCTAAGGATTATTATTATTTAAGACCATAAATTGTAGGTACTAAAGAATGTACATAGGGTAGCGGTGGATGTTTGAAAATCTCTCCCCTTTCAAAGAGAAAAGCCTAGATGTTTGAAAGAGTTGCAATGAACTGTATTCTTATTAGGTATTGTGTATAGCACAAGGTTTTATGACCTTCCAGACTCACAGTTTAAGGTCAAATGACCAGAAACACTTTGTCTGGAGCATGTCTTTTATATTTATGGATGGAGTTTAATTGCTTTTTACATACTTGTGAATTCGAGAGGTTTGTGTTGATCAAAACATTTGGTGGCCTACGAGCGGACCTTGAAAGTTGGGTCATAGTTTAGGGTCTAATAAACACATTCGCCTTGACTGGTAATTTGAATTCATTTTGAAATGATTGCACATTATTTTGTGACTCAATGAAGGGTGCAAATAGTGAAAGATGTGGTAAATTTTCTTCTAAACCGAGGTCATAGTTCAAGGACAAATGACCAAAGTACCTATTCCAAAGCATGTCTTCGCTATTTTTGTATTTCAAAATGAACTGAGTTGCCCTTGCCAGAGGTAGGGTATTTTGCTGTCTCTTCACAGAATCTTATTTTATACAGAAATAAATATGGGAGTACAAACAATCTAACCTTTCGAAAGAAATGCATACAGCTTTTAAATGTTATCTGTAGAAATACAATACGCCTAAAAACAAAAACAATCAAATTAAACACTGTAAATTTCTCCAAGATAGAAATTAGCCATATTTTATTAGGATTATTTATAGGCATATAGTATATAGAATATGTAGGAAACCCTCGGGATTCAGCGATTAGTTCTTATTAATTGTCAGTCTTAAATAATTTAATGACCTCCCGAAAAATTCAAAAGCATTCACGAGGTTGTTATTGGCTATGCAGGTGAGCGATATAGGACCATCAATATACTCTTGTTTTAATTCTGGTTAAACATGTTGGATGTCGTATAGAAAACATAAAGTTTGCATTTTTTCACCAGACACAATACATTTTTAAGATGTGATGTTCCCTGTAGCACCATCTTTTTCCAGGGCCATATCTCTGCACCAGCCTATCATCAAAGGATTTTTATCTTGTGATTATGGCGTTGTTATGTCTCGTTGTTCGTCCTTTAGCAGCTCGTAAACCCCTTGTCGCCCACGCGAACTAAAAGTCAAATGTGAGCTTCACATACAACCACAATTAATTGATTTCGTCTATTCAGTTACGAAACTTGTCGACGAGAAGATGAAGTCCTGTCAGAAATACAAATACCCTTATCCTGCTGAATTTAGTTTTGCTTCAAAATTATGCAATGATGTTTGATTTTTTTCCGACAGTCATTTAGTAGAAAGCAGACGGTCAATGCTAAAATCAGGCTGCAATTTACCTCAGGCTAATTTCAATTTTTGCTGTCTGCAAAAGCCATCTTTGTCTACAAGTATAATCACTATATGTTGGAGCCCTTTCAGGTATATTGTTAACTTGCAGTTTTTAGTGAAACTTTTATCCCTGTTCTGTTGGAATTTTTTTATTCTTCATAATATCATGATGTTTTTCGTGATCCAATAAGGCCAATGACAAGATATGAGCCTATGCGTGAGATTTCTAACAATTTCAAATATGCGCAAAGCAAAGAATCTGACCAGCTGTGCATCCGCACAGTCTGACTAGAATCTTCGCTATAAGTTAAGTAGATAGATAATGTCTCAAAGTATCTGTAGACCATCAGGTAACTTTATACATGTATTTACAGCATGTGGCTGTCTACGCTGCTCAATGTTTGCACCTCACGCTCATTTCAAATTGTTGGAAATGTCACGCACAGGCTCAAATATAAATGGATGGTAGTCTTCTCCCTTTCTAAGTATAAAAGTATTATTGACTACATATACGCCAGGATTCATCTAAGACTATCAAAGACAAATGAGGGCAACGACCTTTGTTAAAAGAGAGATTTTTGTTCTCTTTTCATGGAAATAATTTGAAATCCTATAGATTTATATAAACGCAACAGATTAAACTAGAAATGATAATTATGTGACATTGACCTCTACCATTACTTCATTTATTTCTATGTGTTTGAAAAGCTTCTGGTTTAGATCAGAAATTGAAAGCTTCATTATTTCCTTGTGTTATTTATGTAGGTAAGAATGATCATATCATCCAATCAGAACGCGTGTTTTGATAAACCAAGTAAAACACAATCGAAAATAAAAAAAAGAATTGGTTTAAGGAAGTGGATCTGTAATAGTTCCGAAATTGACTTTTATAGTGTTAACCGATGTATCGTAACGATTTCATTTGGAAACCTCGGTCAAGACTTTGTCCAATATCTCTAAATTTAAATAAGCTAACACTGACGCATATATTGGAATGAGATCTGTGCACTGCGCAAAGCATAGAGGTTCATGTCAAACATTCGATTTACAAGTAATAATGGTCATATACAGGTATGAGCATATTTACCTTTTCGCGAATATCTTGATAAGGAATACCACTAAGTACCAATCATGCTCCTTCAATGCAGGCTCTTTCAATAAAGGTCAAGGTCAGATGATTATGCCAAATGCCAACTTGCGATCTTAATAAGATATCCTTTATCCATTATCATATTTTCGATGTTTTTTTTTTTTTTATTTTTCGGATATCATAAATAATACTTTTCCTTTAAATTTTCAGGTCGCCAAAGGTCTTAAAAAACGAATTTTCTCTAACGACAATAAACAGTTTGTCTGGAAGAAAATGAATGAACCAATTGACTCGTTAAATGACTTAAGAGCTTTCTTTTATCCAGAATCTTGCTTTTAGCTAAATGGAGAGATTTCTCGAACCCTGACATTTACTTCTTAACGAGAAATGAACGCGTAATTAGTTTTTTGCTCAAGGGCTGTATAACAGATTAAAAGAAAGCGCGTAAATTTGATTTATGTCCTATCGTAGGGATGATTCGTTGTATTTTACGGTCGATCTATTTCGCTTTACAATTGCGATCTGATTTGAAGATTGAGCACGGTGGCTTTTTTTCGAGCATACATGTAAGCTAGAATATACGCCAAACCTTAAGTTAATATTTTATGGTAAAAAGGACATACAAATTATTCTGGAAAATAGTATATTTGTTGTTTCGAAAATCCTTAACTTATCAACAATGGCCACTTCGTGTCTACAGTGTAGTCGGGCTGAAAAGTACCAAAACTGGATAGTTGCACCAGGAAAAGATCGTGAAGATTGACTCAGATGAGTCTTTGTAAACGAAATTCAGAACCTTTCAAATAAAGAAAGAAAAAATGATTTCCCTGCTTTTAAGTCCAATTGTGAAGACTGAAAAATACAGTTTGTCCAAGGCTCACGAATACGTGCCTTCTATTCGTAAATCTTTACACTGTAAATAACATATTGAATTTTACATTCACCCCGATCAAAACCTTTCAAAATAGATCAATCAGCGCTCCAATCATTCACTTCAAATAGACATTCACTTCAAAAAGTTACTCAAACATTTAAAAAAACACGCTAAAATCGTGTAAATTATTTCAAAATCATGATTATTTCATTTAAATGGATAAAATCTTTCCACATTATAATTGGTTGGTCTGGGTTTTTAAGCGCCTGATTGGTCCGTTAGGAAAATAAAAAAGGGACATAGAAACCAATTGAGCGATTAGCGATATTGTATAACATCACATTAATTTCATTCAAAACTCGATCCCCCCTTTTTCCATTTTATTCGGAAATCATTGTAAATTCATTTACCATGTCAATTTCACTATGTTTTTAACTTTAACAAGAGCAGTCACTTGCAATGTTTGTCACCAAACGTCACAGAGAGAGATAGAATTCAGCCATTTCATGGCTCGAAACCGGGACCAACGATTTTTGAGGATTGTTTCTATACCGCTTTTCACAAATGATGACTTGATAAATATAGATTTATAATTGTACTGAGTCGTCATAGAACTATAGGTAAATCGGTATGTTCTGATAAAAGCGTAACACTAATCTCGGGCCTGACTTAGGAAGCAATTAAGTATCTTAGATGTGGAGACCAAGACAAGAATTAACCCATGTACATTTAGTTACATCGTGAAATTGACATTCACCTCAATAGAAACCATTCTAAAACGCTCACTAAGCGCTCCATTTATTCATTTTAAACACTCACTGAAGCCATTCAAAAACGCTCAAACCCTTTGAAAAAAAACAAAGTATCAACAACGTCATTCAAAATACATTTTTATAGAGAAAAATCGCGAATTCACTGACATAATTCAGATTGTTTGCATCTATTAGGCTTTAAAGAAATATGAAGCTGTCTAAAGAACCTGAAGGGAGGTAATCATCCAGAACAAAATTTGCGATATAGGATTACCTCCCATTAAATTCACTCAAAACTCGCTCCACACACTCATTCAATCTCATTCCTAAATCATTCCAAAATCATTCAAATTGTCAATTTTACGACGTTGTTAACTGTATTATATTGATAAACTGTTCAAGTACTCGATGTAACAGTTTGTGTTTCTTTTTAAATGTATCCAATCATGTTCATGTTCAGCATGGTATTATCAATGATTTTTACTTGACAGATTGAAGTCGTAGTAACGTGAAGTTGAATTCAATGTTGAGGTTAATCACTGATTTAAGATGAAAGCTTCCCGATTATAGATAGTTTATATGTCTTCACTAAACGTAAAATGGAAACGATTTTCTTTACCTTCAATACTTCGTTCTATTCAATATCAAAATTAAGTCAATATTTGTAAAAAACTAGAAAACTAGATCATGATGTCATTTTTTTGACAAATCAATCTAAAATGTTAGTTAGAACTATTGTCTTGGTACATCCTTACATACGTTTGAAAATGGGTATTCTGGATTCAAACACTAAAGGAGGTAAAATCTTAGTATGCCTCATAGAGATCGCATGTTAAGGTGAATCAATCTGAATTTTAGTCAGAATGTTTGCTTCCATAAATCTCCGACAAATTTTAGTAAAACATCTTGCTCAGCAGGGATTAAAGACTAGTTCCCGCGTTAAAATCAAAGAAGACGTTCTAGAGGCCATATATTGTTTTTCACAATCAACCTGAAAATATATTTTACTTTTCAATTTGATTTAAGCCAGAAATATTTTTAACTAGTTCACCTATTCAAATATTAAATAAAGAATGCATTTACATAAGAGATCACTTTTTTCTGAAACGGTCTGAATATGTCAGGGGCATCGATTTGTTAAAAACAAAACTTGGTTCAATTGAAAACTTGTAATCACCATGTTTAAAATTCTTGGAAATCATTTACCGAAGTTACATCAGCCTGTCCGACATTTCACATGTTTATAAGCGTGGGAGAAGGATTTTGTAACTTTAGTGTCCTCAGCGTGACAATAGAATCTTGTTAGTGAGAGACAAAATGCCTGACACAAAGACTTAAACCTGATTGAATAAGCCACAAAGCAAGCTCTAATGAATTTCGATTTGTACTGCAGATCACAAAGGTTTAGACAACTCAATAAGTTGTCAACAAAATGTATGTCGCAATGATTGGAAAATCACCGAGCCCGGCCATCTTCGCAAGCCAAGGGTTCTAACTCCACTATAGGAACATAGTGGAGTTAGAACCCTTGGCTTGCGAAGATGTGAGCCCGGCTAGCTCAATCATCGGTAACGAATGAATCCCTGCTCGACCAACTTTCATCCGATATTTGACAAAAGTCATTGAGACAAGCATGAAAGGTCTCCTACCTATTGGTGTTTGATAAGTAGTACGCCTAAATGGGATCGGCAGCTTGTGTTTGTACTGAGTTTGAGAAATGTATAATACGAACTTAGTGTTTTGTGTGAAAAAAATATATCGAGGTAGGGCTTATTGATAATTGTCGGGGCTCTGCCGAGACTCTGCCTCGACAATTATCAAGTCCCACAACCGAGTTAGATATTTTTTCATACAATACACTAAGTACGTATTATATTTATCATTAACCTCTATTTGCCTTGTTTTCGTCGATGTTTCTTACAGAAATGCACGTTTCTAAATTAAACGGTTTTTTGTCATTGTCCTAAAGATATCCATGTGATATCATAAAAAATATCATATGGGATGTTATCACACGGATATTTGTATAGTTATAAGGTAAACAATAGAATAGTATGGTTAAGTGCACCAAGCCTCGCGATGCAACTCGGTTATTTTGAAATCTCGAAACAATCAATTAAACAACTTGTTCTTATAGTAGAGTCGCTTAGGTAAAAAATCGTGACAAGTCGGACGAAAGTGCCATTTTTAAAGCCAGGTATACTTTCAGTATACTGGCTTTATTGCTGCCAGGCGGGATGGAAATTGTTGACCTCTTCACCGCCAAAATTAAAAAGTAGTTCCTCGTGTGTACAGACCGAAAACCGCTAATTGCTGTATCATTTCGGCTTTAACTTAACTGCCATTTTAGTTAAATCAAAATAAAGACAAGACAATTCTTTTGGGTCCGTAAACTATATGAATATTTTTTACACAAATCGTAAATCGCGTAGGAAAGGATCCTATTTTAGGAAATCAATAATATATAGTCTTAAAATTCGCTAAAACTTAGTCGGAGTGGCGATAGCCTAGCGTATACGTCTGAAGTCCATAAACTTTTGTACATTCGCGGCGTGGGTTCGAGGCGCACAATCGGCGAATAATGTGGTTACTTTTTTTTTTTTTTTTTTTTAAGTTTTTTAACGTCTGTAACATCCTAAAAATTTCAACAAAGATCCGATCCAGGGATCATTTTGGGGCAAGATATTGAGAAGTTCTCTCATTTTTCTATTATTTCTATTTTTCTTTTTTTCTTTTATTATTTTTTTTTATAATTTGAGACGCAACATATGCGACGTCTTTAAGCAATAAGCATGACCTTCGCAACAGCGGTGTGCTTTGCTGGGCCGATACGTCTGCAATTTTTATAATATCTTTGGATTTTTTATACCAAATAACTCATTAGGAGCATATTTTGCTTTTGAATCAATCTATTTTAAAGTCGTCTGCTACAGGATACAAGATGCTGGCGTTGAATAGTTAATGGGATGATATAGGGTTATCTCAACCAATCATTTCATAAGTACTGCATATCATCAAGAGAAAAAGGAAAATAATTTTCTATCGTTTGAAATATTTTTTATTATTTTAGATGTGTTTCATATCCTCTGACCAATACAATGTACTCATGTACTCACACACTGTGTGGTGTCCGTGGTCTAGAGGTAGAGCGTCTGCCTCTTGACCCAGTTCGATTCCCGGGAGCGGTTATCGATCTTGGGTCTTTCATTGGCCCACACATTCGGCGCGAGTACTGGTGAATTTTCCAGGAAGCAGAATCGAGAGGGATTAATCTAAGTTGTAAGAACTTGTTTCCCAATCGATGTAAAATAAATAGGTTTAAACCCAAACTCATGATATTGCGTATGTATATTTTTGTAATGCTTTTTTTTCTTTTGTGAGATTTTATGCAAGTCTCTAAAATTTGAGGTTACAATTACTTTTTTGTACTTTATTATGTTTTGTTTCTCCCTGAAAGGAGAACGAGTTCAACCATTTACATGTACTCAAGACCTGGCTTTCAGTACTGTCAGTACTTTGATTATTTGTTTATGGTAAAAGGGTTCGATTAGGAATATTTTGCGACGGAGGTGCCCGGATTTTAAGGCCTATGAGACTAGAAATCGTTAAATAAATATTCGGATAATGTACTATCCGAATAATGTTCCTTTTAAATGAAAAAAGTTAATTTATGTCAAACTCCTATACATTTTTTGCCATAAAACTATATTTATGATTAGAATGTATCAAAATGTGAAATTGCCCTTAAGTCGTATATAGACCCGTCAAGTCGGGCATTCCTAGTGCAAAAGATATCTCGTGATAGAAGCTTACCATAGACAAAAACTGGCACTTTCGTCCGACGTGTCACGAGCGACGCAATAGTTTTACATAAGAGCCTGGAGCATAAAACCCGTTTGTTATACGATAGATCGTCACATTTCAAGTCATATTGCTTACTTTGCGTTGACTGGTCGTGACATATTTGAAATGATATTCCCATTTTTCATACTTTTTGTTCTCTAAAAATTCTATTTGCAGACCTTTGTTTAACAGTCATGCACCTTTTTTAAATGTAATTTGTCGCAATCATCTTCCTTGATAATGATTGAAACGTAACGGTGAGAATTTTTTTATAGAAAGTTGAATTTACACTAATTCATTTTAGTTCGATTGTGACGAAAGCTTACGCTTATAGAAAAGCTTTCGAACACCTAATCCTGGTATTTTCACGTCCCTGAGAGAGAGGCAATAGTTTAAACCCACTGCCACCCCCACCCAGGCGCTGGCTACTAAGTGCTTTTCCCATAAACACACCTCGGAGACAGTGGGACTCGAACCTCCAGGTCACAGGTCGAGTGCAATTTTCACTAGGCCATCGAGGCAGTATAAAAATGTTCAAGACCAATGCCAATTAAAGTCAAATATTGTCTTGAAAATCATTCACGAAATACATAAAAATAATGTTAAATGTATTGACAACCTAGAACATAAAGTACAGTATCGTGTTTGTCGAAAAAAAATGAAAAAAAAAAAAAAAAATACAAAGAATTTTTGAATTGCGACCTTCGAATCACCTCCACTAAAACCAATATTTTTCTCGAATATTTATTTCATGAATATTCCAGATGCTCCTTTCTGCGTGACGATTCACATTTTTACCTCGTAAGTTAAGTTAATTAGGCCAACTCAGATCTTTAGATAGGGACAAGGCCAACGTTTCTCACGCAACGCAGCAATTAGTATGATTGATGTTCTAATGCGTTTAATCTAAAGTCTTTGATAACCAACCTCTGGTTATTCCATGTGACATATATTAGACCACACATGAAAGCCGTCATTAGACAATGGTCCCTTTCGAAATCATGCAGTAATACATATATGTTTACTTTGTTCCGTGTCAAATGCATGTTACTAGACAATAGCTCTCCTTGTAAACAAACAATGGGCTATGATAAAAATATATATGATATATTATAAGGAATCGTCTTTTTTGAAAGAATAATGATTAAAGTTGCAATGCAATTCCTCATATCAAAGCAAATGTTATCATTGAATGCAGGTGTTGGTATGATTGATGTTATAATGCATTTAATTTAAAGTCTTTGATAACCAACCTCAAGGTATTCCATGTGACATATATTAGACCACACATGAAAGCCGTCATTACACAATGGTACCTTTAGAAGTTTATAACGTCGCTGTACTTTCTTAGCTCATTTGCATTGTTGTTATTCCATTAGTAATAACACTCGTGTATTATCAAATGTATTCAACGATATTATTTCAGTCCAGCGGCGGGAGTCATATCATAATCTAGTTCCTTTGATAACTAGCCTCTTTTTATTCCATGTGACATATATTAGACCATACAAAAGAGCCGTTGAAAGACAATGGTCTCACCGACATACATGCAGTGATGGGCATGTGTTTACTATGTTCCGTAATAAATATTACAAACAACAAAAGCCCTGCATTCCTAGACAATCTCTTTCAAGACGAAAAAGCAGCAATCACCATTTTTCATTGAAAAGATAACCATTGTTTTATTCGAAGCCGCCGTCATAGCGCAGTTGATAGCGCGTCGGGCTGTCAATCCAGAGGTCCCGGGTTCGATCCCCGGCGGAGGCACTCATTCATTCCGACTATGTGTCTCTCGCCAGTGGGTTGATAATCGTAGACCTATGTGAGATAGCAGCTGGGGGCTAGGAAAGGATGTGGTGGTTGTACTGGTGAGAGAAATACCAGGAAACCATTGTTAGGTGACCCAGCCGCCGCGATATAACTGAAAAAATGTTGAAAGCGGAGTAAAACTTCATTCAATCAATCAATTAATCAATCAAATCAATGTTTTATTCGAACTTCTTAAATAAAAGTCTTTCGGTATGGCGATCGTAGAAGCAATTATGTAAAATAAAAGCATGCGATTTTTATATTTCCTGACAACTGTACAACCATGTACCAAGAAAAAACAAAGAGCAGGTCCAAAATGTCCCAGCATCCGGTGTGTATGAAAGTGTACGCTGTTTTCTTAACATCACACTCAATGCTCTATAGAAATCTCTGGTAAATTTACGGGTCTGCTGGTCATTCATTTCTTCAATTAACTAAATAAGAATTGTTAATTGTTTGAAGTAGTAATATCACAATTTGTTCTCTGAACATTTGTAATTTCATTATATTTACATGTACAAAATTATGCAATGAATCCCCTATTTCTTTGCCATATGGTAATGCGAATGCCCTTTTTAATTCAAATAGAGGCAATCGAAAATGACCTTCATCGCCATAAATGTATCATCTATTTCACGGATTCATTTGCACTGTCTGCAATTCATACCTCGTGAAATAGCTTGCTCTTTGAATGACGTCACGACAAATTTTCACCAAGCAGGTAAGTATATGTGACCAGTCACGCGAAAACCGACCATCTGGGTAGTGCGAAAAGTGTCGTCCCTAGTCAGGCTGCGCAGACTGACTAGGGTTGAAACTTTTTTCATCGTGCTTTTTTTCTGAATCTAGAATAATCAATCTTCCTTCCCGTGAAAAAATTGAAATGCGAACTCTAGTTGAACTGTACTTGAACCAATCTCTTTTATTTATTTCAAAGAGTTCCCAGCGCGACGGATCACATATCCTAAGTAGTTAGTTATATTTTAAATTTAAATTATGTAAAGCATAGATCTATTTTTTTAAAGGCACTCCCTTTCTGATTTTCATGAACGTTTTCTTGAAATTTCCTTTCGGTTTCTTCATCGTGCCCGGTACGAATTTGGTCGAAAACTGTAACTTAACTTTATTTATTTATCTATCGTGTTGCATGTACAGTACATGTACATGTGCAGTACTTCATCACTTGCTTTATACGCAGAATAAGGTCGATATCCATTTTAAAATTACAAGACACATTCGCATAATCAGCTACTGGTTAAAACAATATAAAGAGAAGGTTGACAATTGTATTTTTAAAACACTAACAAATGATCAAAGAGATCAAGTAGAAGCTAATTTTGAAATTGTTAACTGGTCATCTAAGGTTCGCGATATCTTGCAGAATGCTGGATTTCGCGAAGTTTGGCTGTACCCAGAGTCGGTAAATAGAAATTTGTTTATACCGATGTAACGTGATCGGTAAGAGTGAAATGTGAAGTGTGAACTGTGAAGTTGAAATTTTTCAAAGTTGCTTTATATAAACATCCCAGCCTACAGTTCACATTTCACACTTCACACTTCAAACTTCACATTTCACAGTTCACACTTCAAACTTCACACTTCACACTTCACACTTCAAAGTTCACACTTCATACTTCACACTTCACACTTCATACTTCACACTTCATGCTTCACACTTCAAAGTTCACACTTTACTCTTCAAAGTTCACACTTCACACTTCAAAGTTCAATGTTCACAATTCACACTTCATACTTCACACTTCAAAGTTCACACTTCAAACTTCACACTTCAAACTTCATACTTCAAACTTCACACTTCAAACTTCATAGTTCACACTTCACATTTCAATATCATATGTTTGAAGTTTCAAGCGTGAAGTGTGAATAAAAGAAGTCACCACCGGTCTTTCGTATATATCTATGTTAGTGGCTGGCATGAAAACGTAAAATACTACTCGTTTTTGCCTTTGTTTAGAAACATGAAATGGGTATTTGGAAGATCTCTTAATCGACATATTCTTGATTGCACAAAATATAGAAACGAAATAGAAAAAATAAGATTGTCATCGCATATTTTGAAAATAGAGATCGGAAGACGTGAAAAAATTGATAGGAATCAGCCCATCTGCAACCTCTGTTCTACAAACGAAATAAAAGATGAATTTCACTTTGTTTTGATATGCCCTTTTTAGCTCACCTGAGCACGAAGTGCTCAAGGTGAGCTATTGTGATCGTAGAATGTCCGTCGTCCGTCGTCAGTCGTGCGTCGTGCGACGTGCGTCGTCCGTCGTCCGTCGTCAACAATTTCTTTAAACATCTTCTCCTCCTAAACCAGTGGGCAAATATTGATGAAACTTGGCAGGTATGTTCCTTCGGTCAAGCTCTACCAAAGTTGTTCAAATAAATGAAATCCACCCTTAACTTTCCCTTAACCCTTAACAAAAAGGGTGAAAATATTAATTTTTTTAAAAATATTCTTCTCTGAAACCAGAAGGCAGACAGCTTTCATTTTTGGTATGCAGCATCATCTAGGGGACCTCTACCAAGTTTGTTCATATCAAGACCCTGGGGTCATATTTGGGCTCTGCCCGGGCCAAACCCTTTTTACAAAGAATCAAAGAGCAAAAATTTTTAAAAATCGTCTTCTCTGAAACCAGATGGCAGACAGCTTTCATAATTGGTAAGTAGCATCACCTAGTGGGCCTAAACAAAGTTTGTACATATCAAGACCCTTGGGTCATATTTGGGCTTTGCACGGGTGCATCCCTTTATATCTTATGAGCATGAAGGGTAAAAAAATGAAAATCTTCAAAAATCTTCTTCTATGAAACCAGAAGGCAGACAGCTTTCATATTTGGTAGGTAGGATCATCAAGTGGACCATTACCAAGTTTGTTCATATAAAAGACCCTAGGATCATATTTGGGCTCCACCAGGGCGCAACCCTTTTTACATAGAATCAAAGAGCGAAAATCTTTTAAAATCTTCTTTAATCGAAACCAGGGGGCACACTGCTTTCATTTTTGGTATGTAGCATCACCTAGTGGGCCTAAACAAAGTTTGTACATATCAAGACCCTTTGGTCATATTTGGGCTTTGCACAGGTGCATCCCTTTATCTCTTATGAGCACGAAGGGTAAAAAAATGAAAATCTTCAAAAATCTTCTTCAATGAAACAAGAAGGCACACTGCTTTCATTTTTGGTATCTAGCATCATCTAGTGGGCCCCTACCAAGTTTGTTCGTATCAAGACCCTTGGGTCATATTTCGGCTCCACCCGGGCCCATCCCTTTCAGCTCATCTGAGCATGATGGGTGAAAATAGGAAAACCTTCAAAAATCACCTTCTCTGAAACCAGAAGGCAGACAGCTTTCATATTTAGAATATAGCATCATCTTATGGACCTCTTCCAAGTTTGTTCATATCAAGACCCTGGGGTCACAATTAGGGTCCACCCAGGTGCATCCCTTTTTACATGGAATCAAAGAGCAAAAAGGCATATCTGTCTTGCTCTTCGCTGAAAACGTTCCATGGTATGATCTTAGGCAAATATCTTCTTTTTGACATCTGCCTATGCAATTAATGTGATGTCCCAGGGGTCAAAGAGACTCAGGTGTGCGATCTAGGACCATCTTGGTCCTCTTGTATAAAAGATTTGCGACAAAAACTCATTCCAAAATATTTCATTATTAGACCAAACATGTTCAAATTTGTACAACTTTTGAATTCAGACAAAAAATAAACTTTGTGTAAGTTGGCATCTTTTTGTATTAAAGCTTTGTAAGTTACGCCAGGATAAAGTTAAATTGATCCAAAACTAAATTTACGAAAATATGTAACAGTCTCACCGGTATAATAGTTTTATTGAAAAAAAAAAATTTCATTGTACATGTATTTGTTTCATACTGCCATTTCAATGTGTTTTGTTAATTTGTATTTTTATATCAATGATGAGCTATGTATGCTTAAGTTGAAATAAAGTTCTGTTCTGTTCTGTTTATTACTATGCATGTAAAGCTCACTCGTGAAGTCATTTTTTATTTATTTATCGATGCTCATACCGTGTTTCTTATCGACTCAATTTTCGATTTCGGAAGTGTCGACAAATAAAAATGTAGTAGATTTCGTTAAAATTTCGATTTTTTCTAAAATTGAATGACCTTCGAGAGCTGATAGGGAGCGTCGCGGTCCAGCCATCTTCTTTTTCAACATCTGAGTTACATGGCATTCTCTAACTGTGGTTCACTGTCATCTATCCTCTTCCCTTCTCCTTCCCTTTATTTCAATTTGTAATTAGCAAGTCTTCTTCCAACTTCTCCTTTTATAGTTACTCATTGTTAAATGTTAATTTCTTATACACTTAATTTTGTATATTGTAAATGTATATAACTTTTGATCTCCAAAAATGCAGGAAATAAAGAATATATATGCTTTTGCAATGTGATCTTTAACAATCGAAGCCTTTGTAATCATATATTTTCTGACACGTTCGTCCAATTTCAGAACTTTGATTTCATAGTTTTGGAGATGGCTACATACTTAAGATATTTAGTGTCTGCCTTTCCCAAACACCAGACGGTAAACAAGGTATCAAATACAAATAAACATAGCCTGAATTATCTTTTCTACGAGATAAAAATATCTATTTTTGTCTACAATCGGGAAAGACATATGCATAAATTACGAATTGACTTAGAATATCGTCTCTAATATAGTAAGGAGGTCCTGTTTTATGTAAAAGTGACTTTTAACTTTTGTATTATTTTACCTAAGTCTTAATCTGGTTATCTAGTTGACGGTAGATATATAGAAATAATACACCTTCCAAAACCTTTGATTTGGCACCACCTTTTTATGCATTTATCATTGTAATATGCTGAAATATTTTTTTTCAAAATGCATTGCCTTGGTTTATTTGACCCGATTTTGACCTCCGTGGAAAAAGTGCTTAAATAACAATTACCGACATATAGTATCAGTTAACAAAATAATATAACACTTAATACCGTTTGTTATTCACTCCTATGAAAGCACGTGCAAAGCCGATAAGAAATAATCAGATTTTTATTCATCTAAATAGCAGGGGTCAGATTCGGGTCAATAAAGCCGCGCTGTACGTATCGATTGCTTTGCAGTGACAGTTAGCTTTTAAAGTAATGTTATAAGTTCGAATCTGTAACGACATGACGAAAACTCGTGACAAGAAAGGAATTGTCAATACATGGTTAAACTCTTGGTATTATTTGTGACCTTTCTATAACAATTATTTTAGACATTGCACATCGAGAAGTTCATTACAAGAAAATTTAAAGAATTATTTGTCAAAATTACGTGTTTACCCATATGTTCAGTCGTTGACCACTGGCAATTATCATTATCGTTTTTTTCATACAGGTTTCAGAAATAATATGAGCAAAGCGACCACAAAGGAGACCACCAAAAGAAATGGTCGCTTGATACAATATTTCGTGATAAATATGACGGGTCTTTTCGATAGCATATATAGGTTATTGCATAAATCTTACTGCATTATATGATGTTCGAGTCCATTTGAATCGTCTCATCGAGACGATTTAAATGGATTTCAACACCATATGATTCAACGATGAACAATTTTTCGTCCATGAATGTCAACTTTTTCAGAATATGCTAACTGCAAGCAGCAAATGGACTTTTTAGTTTGGTCGCATCATAAAAGTGGTCGCTTAAAAGAAAGGGTAGCTAAAATAGTATCGAATGCATTTGAAAAAAAATAAATATGAAAAATACGCTCCATAGAACAAAGTTTGTGTTATCTGTGGTATTAAATTAGCTTGATCAGTTTGTACCATTAAAACGATTTTAAAGGTTAAGACGTAAGTAAAAATGCAAAAAATGGTTATTTGGATTAGTATCGCTCTAGTTTGTTCCAAAAACTTAAATGGAAATTAGAAATGTGCCAAAGATACGGATGCCCCTGCAAATACTTGATTTTTACCCATGACCCGTTTGGTGATCAACCGTGACCTTGACCTTAGATGTATCCGGATAAACTCTTCACATTAAACTAGTACTTACCCAGAGAAATAATTTTCCGATTCATTTGGAATTCATCCATAAATTGAGAAGTTATGGTCCCTTCATACACGAATAGAACACTCACAGCAACACAACCACTAACACACGGATGGGTTGGATAATACTATATGTCCGTCGCAATTTCGTAACGTCTCGATTTTAAACACCATATGACTCAACGATGAACAATTTTTCGTGAAAGAATGTCAACTTTTTCAGAATATGCTGACTGCAAGCAGCAAATGGACTTTTTAGTTTGGTCGCATCATAAAAGTGGTCGCTTAAAAGAGGGGATAGCTAGAATTTATCGACTGTTTTTCTTTTTTAAATTTAAATGATAAAAACCATTCCATAGAACAATAGTCTGTGTTATCTGTGGTATTAAATTGGCTTGGTCAGTATGCACCAAACCGAGACTGACTTGTTGAAACAAAATTCTAAATTGGACACCATCTTTATGACATTCGTAGCAGTATATGTACTCTAACGAAAGGATTCAATGTTCATTCATAAAACAGCTTCTATATCTTAATTATCAGGCAACATTTTCCAAGCAAATTATTTCTTTTCTTCGTGAAGAACTTTGTTATTAAAGATGTTTTGTGAAAAAAATACCGTCTTATTTAAGGTTAATTAAAGATTTTGTTACAAATCCTCTAAAAAGTACAATCTTACCATCACGACGTGTCTGTATTTGAAATTAATTAATTAGACTTTCCGTAAGTACCCAATTAGGTAGTATAATGAACCATCTGATATAAAGAAAAAATATTAGTCTCAAAATATCATTCGTCGTTAGTCCCCCACCGGTTACCGATTTGGGGACTATAGGTTTGCTCGATCCCGCCAGTCTGTCTGTCCGACCGTCCTTCACACAAAACATCACATCAAAATAAAAGTGCGAAGAACATGAAACATCAATAACTTATAGATCACATTGTGGAATAGTGCCATGTTTAAAAACAATAGCTATAGCTTCCATTTTTTGTAGTTATAGCCCTTTATTGTTTTTCAACTTTAACATTTTGTTCGGAGCATATATCATAAACCGTTAGTGCAAGCAACCTCAAACTTCATTCACTTTTAGATGACAACGTGGAATAGAGTCATGTTTTAGAACCATATTTTGTTTTAGTTATTGCCCTTTGTTAAGAGCTGAGAACTTAAATTCAATTAACTTATAGATCACATTGTGGAGTAGTGCCATGTTTAAAAACAATAACTATAATTTCCTTTTTTAGAGAGATATTTCCCTTTACTGTTTTTATACTATTAGAATAAATACTTAACCGTAAATGAAAGGGACCTGAAGATTCATACACTTATAGATCACAATTTGGAAAAGTGTCATGTTTAAGAACCATAGCCTTCAATTTTTGGGGCATTGACCTTGACATTTTGTACAGGGAATTGCTTGCTAGTAACTTCAAATTGTTTACACTCATATATCGAAATGTTGAGAAATGTTTTGTACAAGAACCTTTACTCTGCCAGGCACGTTGTTTGAGTTATTGCACTTTCTTGTCTTTGTATTAATCTTCTTTTATTTATTGTCTTTTCAATTCAATCCTGTCTACCACTTTTTGTCTGAGTTTGGTTAACCGAGCCGGAAACGGCAAAAAAAAAAAGACTTTGCCAAAATTAGAGCGTGAAAAATTACTATATAAGTTTACTTTATCGCATCGCAACTCCTGTAATACAACAATCACTTTTTTTATGATATGAATATATCATGTTTCGAACATTTTAGTTATACAATAGGGATACTGAAATAGTGACTCATTACGAAAAAAGGCCCAGCTAGGAAATCCGTGAAATAATGGCTGCAGAAGGTGTCCGAAGTTGCATTTGAATATTTTGTTTGAAAAAGGTAGTGTGGTCTTTCTAAATTCAGAAAGTCAGACCATTCATGAAAGTATTGACCCTAGTCAGCCCAAAGGTTTGACAAGGTTTGGTACCTTACGCACAACCCAGCTGGTCCTTTTTCGCCTGACAGGTCACATATTCTTCATGAAATAATTTCATTTTTGCTATGATAAAGTCTGATGGAAGAGGAGCTATATGCAAAGTTTAAAATCCGAGGGCCGAGCCCGAGGATTTTGCTTTGCATATAACTCCTCTCCCATCAAACTTTATTCATCGACACATCATAGCGAAAATGAAATTCTATCCATCATAACACAATCATAGTTCTCAGATGATTTTTTTATTTAATTCTTTTCTAAGTGTATAATTGTATAAAAACATTTTTCTGAATGTAAAATTATCGAAACACTAATGATATTGATGTTATGAAAATTTCACAGAAAGCGAAGCGCTGAAACCACTTTATAAGAAGAATTGTTTATCTATAATAGATACACAGTAGTGTAAACACATAGTAAACTTTTAAACTAGACAGCTTGTGTACTTGACACATCTTTCATCACGAAGCATCTGGTCTTTGAAACAGGACTAAATACTTATTTATATTGTGTTGGTATTCGGTTAAAGTAATGCAACATGGACTTGTTATGAGAAAGTCTGTCATTTCAGTTGTTTGCTGACGAAGGATTTGGTAGTTAAGGAGCGAGTGTTCAACTACCAGCGCTTTCTTGTAATTCGAAATTCTAAGTTAGTCCAAACTGGAACATGTCAATAAACAGAGTGTATAATTTTTAAAGGGTTTGTAATAAATTCGTGGACACTCCGTATAATATGGAGAGTGTCAGCATATTAAATCAAGAACTTGTATGTTTGTCGTTTCACATCTTCGGGAATAATGTTTTTATGCCCGTATTAGTTCCGCAATATTTCGGATCAGATTATCTTTCAATATGTTAACCGAGGTTCCCTAATCAAAATCATTGGGAAACCTCGGTTATCAATGTTAAAATTTATGACTTCCGAAATGTTGTGTAACTATTAGGGTCCACTACCTTAATGTCAAATAGTAATCATCATAGTTTCAGTAGCTGCGTGCTTAGTCCTTTAATGCCTTTTGGGTAGTTTTTATGCTTTTATTTCCAAAAAAAAGACTTGCAAATATGGCGTCTCGAATGTCAGTCTTACCGTTTAGAACATCATGAAATTCATTAGATGAATGTTTTATGAATGATTTATTAATGAAATTGAATGAGTGAACGAGTTTTGGATGATTTTCAAGAGGAAAATCAGAATAGGTAATTCCATCCATCGAATAAGGCGAAATTAACATTTTTTTACCTCCGTTTAATAAAACCTACGTGATTTCTTATTTTATTTCTTCACGGACAAATAAGACGTTGAAATCAACTCGGGCGAAAAAGTCGTTCAATAACGTAATCGATTTGGATGAAGCTTTTGTTATTTTTAACGATTTCGAAGCGGGTTTTGTACAATTTCGGGTCGTTTTGAGCGTTTGAAGTGAGTGTTTTGAATGAGTGATTTGAACGCTGATCAAGTGATTTTGATGGTATTGACGGAATGATTGATATTTTCATGATGCGATTAACTGACTTTAGTTTCAAAATGTCGCCTCGATCTCGACAAGTATCACGGTATAATTTCAATGTTTCAGAATAGAAATTACTCTCGGCATGCCAAACGCCCACAAGTGTAGTATAGGAATAGTATAGGAAATTTGAGGTAAAATTTCATGTTATTAATTTGTGAAATTGGTCGTCAATCCTTTCAACGACATAAAATACGTATTAAATCATTGCAATGTAATATATACTGGGCTTATTTAAAAACGAGGAGACCTTTGCTGAGACCTTTGTTCTTGTATTTTTACCCTTCTGATAATTTTCATATCATTTTCCTGCTGTAAAACAAAGCATTACAGACAGTGTAGGATGATATCAAAATATCATATCATACAGTTAAAAACATCGTGAAATTGGCACTCATTCCGATTCATGTCATTCTAAATCATGCACTCAGCAATCTATCCCTGTTGTGGTTTTTGAATACCGTATCAGTCCATTAAGACACACAAAAAGAAAAGTAAACAAAATAAGCGATATTGGATTACCTCCTCTTTATTTCACTCAAATCTCGAATCAATATCATTCAGCTTATCAATTTCAAAATGTTCTTAACTGTAATATCACAGATGTGCAGTCTGATTTAAGCCGAACACTGCCTGTCTTCTACTTCATTTTTGTGAGCAAATTTGGACTCGAGTGGTTGAAATGTTCAGAAGATTCGAAATTTTTCGGAAGAAAGATTAAAACAAATAGATTTAAGGAGTATACAAATAAAGGCCTACAAGGTTCTGACATAGATCGAAACCATTTCCTAATTATACCTTTCAGTATATTTTTTTCTTTTTTTTTTAAGAATAAAGAAAGTCGAACTACAAGGATCATTTCATTCCTATTTTATATCTATATATATATCTTGGCCATAACATTTAAAGGTCTGCGATGCTTGTAAAAATGCGCGATGGTCGCAAGGACTCCGCTGCACGAGTACCGCACTAGTTTTCAGGCTCCGTAAGTCAAGTGTTAACCAAGCTCAATTTTTCTTTTTTACAATTTCATTCTGTTTCAAATCAACTTAAGTCGCCATTACGATAATACAACTTCCACAGACAATGACCTGAAATAGCCCTTTAACACATATTATGATAATAGGAATCATAATACGTCAATGTCCGAAATCTCTTTATCGCTATTTTCATAAGATTGTTGCTTGTATAACAGACCCGTCGCGAATAAAGTGTTTTCCCTTTTCTAACTTATAACTTAGTTAGTTTTAGTTTGGGACACACGACTTCAAGCCTCGAGATCGTCTGTTGGATAAATATATATAAAAGACTCGCGTTATACCCTAGTTTGGAAAATGTGTTTGAACAAATTCATGCCGTTCGTATTTTGTCTTTGAAATACGAGTAGGAACTCTTAGATTTTATGCAATCAAATTAAGGTCAATAAATCCAACATACCTGTATTTACTGCACAGAATGATAATCGAAGCCTTTCTCCTTCGAAAAAGTTTTGTATACATAGAATGACCATTCTACCTTACGTCATCAAATTTTACTTCTCATTGCCCTTTGATATATAGTATCTACCCTGATCGGCTTTTCCTAGTCACCACTCTCTCATCTGACACTTTTGCGGAATTTTCCGGATTATCTTGATCCGTGGGACGCGTCACATGTATATAGATACAGCACGCCCCTTAAGGAAACAAATTCTTGGAAGAGTTAGAAACACCGAACCTGTCAAGACTACGCGACCTGCACTGATAATGAAGTTTGATTTTATTGCCTTCGGTATATTTTCAGAATACTAAATGACCATTTTACCTTGTTATTTCAATTGGAAAGAGTACATAAACGTGTATTAATCTTTTTTTTTTATTATATTTTTTCCATTTCAATATTCGTATCGCGGAGTTCTCCAACGCTACATTTTCGAACGTCCTACCACATCGGTTGACGACTAAAACCTCGAAACTACAGCTTCTTTCAAGCTGTAGTTACGAGGTTTCAGTCGGCAAAAGACAAGTCTAAACGGTCCCATTATCATAATGGTTGACACCTCATTATCTATGTTATGTAACGTTGTCAATTTTCACTTTGGGGATATTTTTTGGGAAAACAAGTTCAAGTTCAAAATTATCACTCCTGGAACAATAATTCGTAGGAAAACAAGTTCAAGTTCTTCTACGAAATTCGCGGTCTCTTATCACTTAATGCAGATCTTATTGCTGTTTGCTTTTCTTATTTTAACCTTTGTTTATCGAACTATCTTGCTAGAGGTCTCGCCAGGTGTGTTTGATCAAACAAGCGTACCAGTAAACTCTACAACTGGTTAACAATTTTGAAAAACAAAATATTAAGGATATCTTCGCAAAACTTATGTCTTTTTCCTATTGGAAAAGAGGATATATTGAGGATAATAGTTGATTTTAGTGTAAGATCGATTTATATTTCATTGAGTAAGCAACAAATCTAGTTTTCATGAATAGCTTAACTTTTGTTGTTAATAAAATGAAAAACCATTAGATCTTACTTTAAAACAAACGATTGTTCTATTTTTTTTTTTTTTTTTTTTTTTTTTTTGATGCTAAAAATAGTAAAAAATGAGAATAGTTTAAGACAAAATCTCAAAAGCGCTTCATTTTGCACATGATCGATATGCAACGTTCATGAAGATGTCTGTTATTGTGCTCCGCTTAGATATCGTCACAATGCACGAAATTAACAAAATCAGGGTATATTTTTGATAATTTAACTGGTAAGGCGGTGAGTTTACCAAACGATAATTAAACGCTATTTCTCATGATCTAAGAATCGAAACACGTCGCTATGGGAACATACCGAGAAACGAAAGGTACGGCCAACTATGCACCCCGCAAAACGTCGAAAATGAATTTCATTTTACCCTCCGCTGTCCATATTATCTCAAGATTCGAAAAAAAAATATTCCAAAATATCATTCCTGTAAACCAAACATGTAGAAATTTGTCGAGCCTCTGAATACGTCAAATTCAGCATTACTAAAAAGACCGTCCTCTTAATTGCAAAAAGGCTTTCTTTATGAGAAAAAACTATTTCTTGATTATTTCACTATATTTTATCCTAAACATTAATACTCTCACTGTTATTGCAGAGCATTTATATGTGTTTAAACATCTAAAACTTTTAAAAGTATACACCCTTAAAAATTGATTGTAATTTCACTAATATGCTGCATTTGTTTTATTTCATGTTGTGAGACTATGAAATTAAGCTTAATGCAAAAAATACAGATATGCTTTGTTATGTTTTATCGCGTAGACTGTCAGAAATGAACTATAACTATTACTTAAACCCCGGTTAGAAACCAAACCGCATAACTAATAAAGTTTATTTTTCTAGTGTCAGATCGAAATATCTTTCAATGGTTCAGCAACAAAATATGTATTTTCACGAATAGCCGAAGGCCACGAGTGAAAAATTAAGTTTTTGCTATTCATGAAACGAAGGATTCGTCTATCTTGCACGAAAACAAAATGATCATTCTCAAAAAGAGAAAAACGTACGATAAATTATCTTACAGATTGTCATTTCACATAATATTGTCTTACATCGTCATGGCTGTAAAAGGAACCGCTTAGATGACATCTTACCAGTATTTGATCAAATATATCAGTAATTTGACCGGTTTTGCGGCGATATTACGAGAATAAACATTTAAGAAAGGTGATTATAAACTGAGCATATGCGTGACATTTCCATCAATTTGACATGTGCGCAAGGCACAAACTTTGATCAGCCTAAATAGCCACGCAGTACAAAGGGAATAGTTACTGACTTCCCCAAAATGGTTTAAGACCCTATCTATCTACAGAGGGCATAGCAAAGAGTCTGGTCAGGCTGTGAGGACGCACAGACTGGCCAGAGACTTTGCTTTGAACACATGTGAAATTGTTGGAAATGTCACGAACAGGCTCAATTAACGTTCCAGTGCCAGAAGGTCATTTCTAACCACTACATGCAGTACGTCGAAGAATATATCTTGATTTCCGATACGCGTAGGACGTGTTAACAGAACGATTTGTGATTTTCACATGTTATCTAATGTGCCTAGGCAATCTCGTTCATTTTAGCGTGACAAAAGCTAGGCTTCCCTGGTCTGCGTGAGGGATATTTTTCATTCACAAAGACTAGTAACTTTAAAGCTCCTTATGAACATGTAGAGGTCGTGAACTAAAGCCTAATCTTATTGCTGCTCTCCTCCTTTTCGCGAATTGGTAATCACGAAATATTTGTGACCCGGCACGCGAAAAGAAACCATCTGGAAGTTCTGTAAAATAAATATTTGAAAAAAAAATGGTCCAGCATTGATTAATCAGAGGTCGCATTTCAAAGGTTCTTTCGCAGGAAGGTAGATTGATCATTCTAGATTCGGAAAATAAGCAAAGTGCTGTAAGTTTCTATCCAAGTCCATGCGCATATGACAGTCAGTCTATTTACTGAGCAGTATATATAACTATAATCGGAAGCAATTGCATAACCAGTTAATGTAAATATCAAGAGTTATTTCCCCTTTGATGATATAATTTTTTGGTTATTTTATCTTACCTTATTTTATTCATTCTTTTTTAGATTTTTCAAATTTTCAGATGGACATCATTGACAAATATAAATCACAATCTCAGAATTTATATAGGACAAAAAACGACGACGCTTACTCTAAAACAAGATTTCGGGTTTTCCCATAAAATAGCAGAGCAAATATAAGGTGAAATATATTTCATGTGTTATGCTGTACGAACGGGGCAAGGCGACAGTGTCTATCCCTTTATAAATAGCCTGGCATCCAAATGTTACATATGTTAACCGAATTTCCTTGAATAAAAATAAACTGGAAAAACACTGGTATGCAGAGAAAATAAAATAAGGTTATTCGTCTGAATGATTGTTTTTGTTTTGTCTGATATGCATATACATTCACAATTTCAAGTGAATGATCAAAGGTCAATTTTGTCTATATAGTGTATAGACAAAATTGACATTTGATCACTCACTCAGACTTGTGGATCTATGCATGTATTATTTCTTTATGTCGGAAATACAGTTATGTAACTTTCTTCATTTGATTAGAGGGCGATGACCAAACTACGTCCCGTTTTACCGCATGTTTTTTTGTTTTTTTTTACATCTCCTACTGCTACAGAATAGAAGTAAATATGCTTTATTCAATAAGCCTCCAGAAGGTCTTTGACCCATGAGGAGATTACATTAATTGTTACAATATTTACAAATGACTATAGCGGACAACATAAAATTATTTTACATATTCATGTATCTGTAATAAGTTTTGATAATGTATTAAATTAAGATATAACAAAATGAGAAATGAAATATTGATCCACTTCTCCAGGCTTGTGCAAAACGAAAAACAAGCCAGGATTGTGGGTAGATTATTATTGCCTTTTATGGTGTAGTCATATAGTCGATGGGCAACGAGAACAACGTAACTTCAGCTTATTCAAACTGATGGTACGAAGCCATAATAACATAATAGTTTTTCTTATAAGCGGACCCATTATTCCAATAACGTCAAAACGTTGTTTATTTAACACGTGCAAAATTACGCTTTTTAAGAGGCTTTTGTCCTATAATTTCACATTTCGTCTCATTTTCGCATTTAAGAAATATACTACTCAAAATTTGAAAAAGACCACTTTTAATATTGTAGGTATATCTGACTCATCAATTAAATTTCAGGTCTTTTTTTGTTTTGATTCTAAAATAATGCTTATTCTTTTCTTTGATCAATTGCATACGTGGGTTATTTTATAGGATTTGAGACCTCATAATTTTTACAAGCCTTTAGATGCTATAAAAATGGGATTTGAAACCGCCCTATACAGTGCTGCAAACTAGGGCCACAGAACCCATTCGGAACATAACTCGGCCATTTCCGTAAACTGCAACTGACCTCGGATGTACTTAAGGCGGATGGGTATGTAACAAAATTTTGTTAGGCGGAAACAGCGTAAGAAAAACTAGCACTGAAGATTTATATCCTTTTCAGTAAATAACGGCTGAAAAATCTTAATTTCACGTCATTGACTTAAACGAGTAGCGTTTGCGACGTCGAATGTTTTCACTCACAGTTTCGAGGGCTAACGCCATTTTAACTGACGTCAATGGTAGTGTGATTAAGTCAAAACTTAGCGTTGACTGGTTAATGCATTACGTTAGTATGTCAAAAGGAAGCATTGATATGTCCAAATAACACAATGCTATATTCAAACATGGTCTTATTATGTTAGAGGGTAATGTGGTTCAGCTAGGCAAGTTTCAAACAGATGCACTTTTATCTAAGATTTAAATCGAATGACTGTGTCCCATTTCTGATTGCTGGAGAATTCAGATCATGTAATAACGTCATTCGATACATTTAGGCCTCTGGCCCATCATATATATATAATGCATTTACATAAATACAAAATTTATCAGTTGCGTCCTATATATATCAAAATTATACAACTAGTGTGTTAACTTGCTCATCGTTTTCATCGAAGTGTTAATATAATTTTTTCAAAGTGAAAAATGTTATCATATCAAATTAGCTCATAAATTGTGCATTTTTGCGTGTCTTTTTGATTCATTTCTAAAAAATCATAACAACAGCTTTAATGTATTTGACCCGTAATAGTTTTGCAACGTCTCAGAAGTAGTGAACTTTAACAGTGTTAACCGAGGTTGCCTAATGAGTTTCACCTCGGTTAACATTGTGAAAGAATGTGTGGTCCAAAATATTGCGTAACTTTTACAGGTTCACTACCTTAAGTAGGCAGGATCATGAATAAATGGAAGCGAACCCAGCTATCGTCTATAACTCACAGTACTCTTAAAAGAAATAGAATTGAAGTCGGTCTATAAATAACTTTTGCAAATTAGTCTAGTCTGTCGATTTTGCACGAGTGATCTTATTTAAGCTTTCGCTTTGCATATACAGTAAGGAGCGTCGAATATTAAGACAAAAAACCTTCAAAGGTGTGTTATAATGCATTGCATTTTCAGAAAAAAATGTTGTCAGAACTCTTTTTCACTTTCTATAATGGTCGTCACCTACTAAAGGCAGTGCTTTTTGACTTTACAATCTTGGTATATAACTCTGAATGTATCTTATAAGAATTTATCCTCCGCCCGAGAAGTTGTTTCCATCATCTAGAAACCATCCCCTTGTTTTCTTTTTAATCTTGAAGCAAGTCTATGGATGAATACCATAAAAATAACTATCAAGAAAGGAATTTAACTTATGTTAAACCATAATCTTGAATTTTGACTTTTCTCATCAGTGAAAGTCTTGGTCAGTGAGAACATGTGTTACCAAATCTGTTAAGAATTTACGCAAATTGATTTAAGGTACCCCGACACCATTTTGCACTTGTTCCAATCCTTATAAAATAAATATATTTCGTAGAGTGTAACTTTACGATAATTTGACCAAAATAATCTAATAAATAACATTTACTAGACGAAAATTCAGGAATAAGGTTTTCGAAAAAAATCTTTTATTCAGCGAAATCTAAATTTTATTTTAGAATCAACAAGAAACATACACCTACGTTAAATATACATGTAGATGAAATAATAAAATAGAAATTTAGTTTAAAATAAGAAGATCTAGAAAATGTGAAATAAAGTAGGATTTTTTGGCCACTCTGTTTTCCATTAAACCACCAACCCCCCAAATTTAGGCGCTCACCTATTTCCGTATGATGTTAATAAATATGCATAAGACAAGAGTTTAATAATATTTGCTGTAATACAAAACATGTACCTGATTGATATTTATGTAACTGCTTTTTAAGTTTCAATTACTGATAATCCAGGCACGTAGGAAGCAATTTATGGGAATGGGTTGGTTAGATGAAGACTCGTTCCTTTAGGGTTCTTCTTTCATTACAAGACTAAATAAAATTTCGATTTACACCTGTAATAATTACTGAGAAGGAAGGAGAATTCTTCTTTTATACTTTTACCAAGGATATTACACATAAAAAAAATCATAATCAGCCCCATGAACATGCATTTCAGTAATAAGATGATGGACTTCAGGCAACGAATTTGAAGTATCTATGATATACTAAATAATACGTAAATATCTAAGTGTCATTTGTTGAATCTTCTAGAAAAAATATTCAAATGGCAAAAGACAGTTGAAAGGTAAAGCAATGGCAGAGAAAGGTCGGTTTATAACATAATTAGAAAAGGAAAACTTGCTTGCAACAGGAGTCTACTCACTTTCCAACAAAATATCCCGGTTTTTTCTTAACTTACGCAATGAAAGAAATTTGCTTATTCCAGTTAAGGTTTCCAATGGTGTCCGGTAGCCTTAACACGTTTTATTTTTCACGACTAGAAAAAACACCATTATAATTATACAAGCTCTTGAAAATCACTGTTATTTTTTTACCGAAACAATTAGTTTTAAAAGTGTAATTAAACCAAAAACAACGTTCTCAACTCTTCAATAAATTATAAAAGCATAGTATATATTGCCAATTGTATATATAAAAGCTATATTTTATAATTCATAATTATTGCCTTGGCAGGGCGGAGCCTAAGGAATGGGTAGTTGCACTTAACTTTTAGGTAAGACAGCTTTTATTTACAATCGCTTATTACATTGTACTATAAAAAGTCGGCTTAAGTAACCTGAGATCTTAAATGTAGGTTGGTAACCAAACCCTCATTACTTCAGTTTGTCCAAGTTAAAGTCACCAGGCTTTGGTAACCAATCTATGGAATGTGTTCTCTTTCTCTAAGCACGTAAATAATTATGGTTACACTATGGAAACACTTATTTGCACGCGTTAACGGTAATTGCCAACAAACTTTTGAAAGAACCAAAATATTTAAAAGTTAACTCGCCAAATTACGTCATAATCTACACCCTGCCAGTTGAATGATAACTCAGAATACAGCCTTTAAATATCAATATTATCTGGTAGATGTTGGGAGAATTTAATAGCCGAAACCAGATAACATTGATATTTAAATCACTAATATACTATTCTTTTATCCTATACGTAAATTGATGAGGGCTGAAAATTTACTAAATCTAAAAAGTGATGTGGTTTTGTTTAAAATCATGAATATGCAACCAGTTTCTAAAAAAAATAGACTGTCTGATATAACTTCACTTCATTCTGTCACTAGCTTTAAACGTTGCCTGATATAAAGTAGCCTTATCATGTCACCTAGCCACATGACCTATCGGATCTTCTTCTGTGGTCGTCAGATCTGTAAAAAAGTCCTTTCTTTTTTTTTCTTTTGAATTTCCGGTCGATTTCTGTTGAAAATAATTCACTCCATTCTCATTTTTTTAAATGAATGTCGACCAAATCGATGACGTAGTACGTGACTGATGACGTTATCTGTAAAATTGTGGCATATCCTAACTTGCGTGTTTATATTCAACATCGAAAACTGTCAGGACTTTTAAAAAAATTATCTGGGTGGATTCAACTGTTCATCGCTGATTTCATTCGACCGAGGATGATTTTAAAGATAGAAGTTTTACATCTGATCTCCGCTCCACCAGATAAATTTCTACGCCTTTCCCGATTAACTTTTCCATCTCTAGTCACCAACCATCTATTCTCTTTGTATCAGTCAGATGATATCAAGGTTAATACAGGCTTCGTTGCATGATAAATCGAATCATAATATGACCTACGTCGCGGGAGTGAAATAAACCCGTTGAATATTTTTGATATTACACGGGTGTTATTACATTAGTGGAATTACTATGCAAATGGGCTCAGAGCGAATGGCAACGCTATTTTGTAACCGCGAATATGACGTCATCGTCTATATATTGTGACGTCAGTTTTAAACGGAGATATAACTTCCGCGGAAAATTGAATTGTTGAATTTCAAGATTTTTGATGATTTTTGGTAAAAAATCGGGTCAAATTATAATTAGAATATAAAATTTGTGCTCATGAAATACAGAATTTATTAAACTCGTCATTCAAACAGATAAAAACTTGGCGCAGCCTCCTTTTTATCTGTTTATAGATGACTCGTTTAATAAATTCGGTATTCCATGACCACTCATTCAATACCCGCTATAAATCGAGAAAGGAAGAACGTTGTTTATTTTTCAAACACGGTTATTCTAGGTAAGATTGACAACCAATAATGTCTAATAGGAACACATTCTATCGACAGATTCTCCCTAAAAATACTACTTTTATCTTTTTATTATGCTTTATAGTCTTGTCTATAAAACACCAAATTGATTGGATCACGAATCCGACCGTATTTATCTGTGACCAAGTTTCCATTTCAAACTATCCCCATTTTCCTTGATTTATGAAATGAAGAGATTATAGTTGAAATCCATCGAGGTACGAAACCGATATCATAATCTGTATTCTCATTGTATGAAAACGCGGCATTCACCCAATAATTTTAGTCTCAAAACTCGGAGAATTCAAAAGCATCCTCTTTTTTTTTCATAATACATATCACCATGCTAAAAGTAAAAAAATAAAAAAATAAAAAAAAAAAACATTATCAGACATACCTCTTTTATGGGCCACATTTGAACTTAAAATGTTTTCATAGTGGCATAAAATAATCTTTCAGTCAATAAGAAATCTCAAATCTTAAAACACACATCTTAAATTAAATATTTGTTGGTTTCTTTTTTTGTTCTTTTTTTCTCGGAACTTATGGTAAAATAACTATACCAACTTCTTTCGAAAACCTCTCTTTTTTCCGGAAACCAGCCAAATTATTGTATTCTTTCATGTGAGTTAAAAATTACAAAGCCATGGACACTTTCTTTTCTTTTTCTTTTTTTGAAAACCCATTCACAAATTCACAAGCAAATTAGTGTCGTAAACAGATCGTAATTCTCGGTCATTGAATGACAAAATCTCGGTTGTTTTTTGTCAATTACATGCCTCACGTTTTTGAAAATGTGATTTTGTTGTTACATGGCGCTAGAAAACGTTTTTGAGTTTTGATTTGTGAAATTTTACCATCTCCGAAAAGTGTGGGTCCTTGATGGGTTAGGTTATTCGATCAGATCAAAATTACTTTTTTTATATATAGATTCGAGGCATTTTGGTTAATGTGAGGCCTATACAACGTATGCGTGAATACATAGTACGGCATAATCCTAAATTTTATGCGTGCACGTCAATAATTGGAATTTGTTCTCATTTTCATATAAAGTCATAGCGGTAAGTTGCACTTACACGACCGATATTTGTCAGTAAGCGTATAAATATGTGGACGTGTATGTCAAAAATATGGCGCACACGCCCATTTTCTTAAAAAAGGGGGGTACGTTCATTTTGAATGAATTCACACGTAAGTTTATGCGCGCACATCCTAGTTTTAGGAGTGCACAACATTAAGAGAGCGTTTTAATTTAGCCATAAGCTACACTTGAATAAAGAGAAATTTTCTACATTTGAATGTGGTATTTTGTAATTTTCTGTAAATAAACATAATCAGTGAAAGTAAAATGTTTTTACCTAGCGAAAATGCGATCACATTTTATCATTTAAAAAATTGTCCGCTATATTGGTTTGGGTCTAAGCAGTGCCTAAAAAAGCGCCATAAAGTATCATAGACACGACTGTGATCGTGGTAGTTAGAAAAGTGTTCAAATGAGCCAGTGTGTGAGATTTCTTACAATTCCAAATACAGTCAAACCTGTCTTAAGCAAGCACGCAAGGGACATTCAAAAAGTGCTTGCTTAAGACAGGTGCTTGCTAAATACAGGTCAATTTGAGTGCAATTTGTTCATTTGCTTGCTGAATACAGGTGGCCACTAACACAGGTTTGACTGTATGCGCAAAACAAAGACTCTGACCAGCCTGTGCATCCGCACAGTCTGACCAGAGTCTTCAATATAGATTTATTACCTAGTCAAGGTATTAAAGTATCTGTAGACCATCAAGTTACTTTGTATTTACACCATATGGCTGTCTTTAGTGCTCAATGTTTGTACCTCACGCACATTTCAAATTTTTGGAAATGTCACGCACATGCTCAAATAATTTCAATTAAAATAAGACCTGCATCACTGAAGTGTAAAATAACTCCTCGGGAGACCCTCGTTTTTATCTGCTTATAGATGACTCTTTTTCACATGTTGTATTTCATTACCACTCGTTTAATATAACCTATTTAGATACATTATCCAACATTCTTGCGTACGGGAAGCAAAAACTTAGGTTAGATTTGTGTCAACTTTGGGAATTTAAATGACGCCATTCGAAGGATATAAACTTAAGGCCAGTGATTCACCGGGGCTCGGCATTTTTAGAATGTTTTGTTTTATCATAGTGTATTTGACATTTAATCATTTCCATATGATATAATCATACATCTATATATGGAACAATGTTAATCCAGTCGAAACGTGATCGTGCGAATCATACCAAAATACATCACACTTACGTACGTGACATTATGGTTACGTACGTAGAATACGTCATTAAGTTATGGCACTCGCATGTAAAAATGTATAATTGGAGAAAACCAGTATTTGCAACGCAATGTCATCATCATCAAAACATGTGCACAGGGAAAGAAAAGAAAGAAGTGCTGATTAATAAAATTACCTGTCTGGCACGGCCTTAACGTTCTATAACTATCATTTTGGAATGATTTAAGAATGAAATATAATTAGTGAGGGGAGCGAGTCTTAAGTGAGATTAAAGGGAGGTAATCCAATACCCAATATTTATTACCTCCATTTCAAATTGTACTATTTAACCCAAAGAGACGTCTGACAAAATTTTAGGAAAATCTGAGACTACTGTTAAGCACATCCTAAAATTGACACCTATCTCAATCAAACCATTCTAAATCGCTCACTTTCTTTCAGTTCAAATTCTCAATCAAATAAATCCGTTAAATTTCATTCAAAACTCGCTCCACACGTTTACCTCGTTTACCTAATATCAAACATAATTCATCTATTAGCTACAAGAAAACTGTAAGAAAACAGATTCAGTATGTCTTCATTAAATGTAATGGTCATTACGGTGTCCTCATTGCACGTTTAATAGAAACGTATAGTCCGTTTGACTTCTATATGGACCAACCTTTTCATCAATTACATAAACTTGCGTTTGAATGAAGGATTTGTATGTAGTAAAATCTTAATTTCAGCTTTATACCATTCCAAAAAATATTTTTTGAAAGTAAAATGATTTCAAAATAATGATTTTGTCTATCTAGTTAATGTTAATATTTTCGCATTTTCCGCTCTTAAACACGAGGGGTGATGGAGGCTGTTTAATAGTATGAATTGTAAACATATATAGTAAAAACACGTGGTTTTATACTAAACATTTGACAGATGAAATGGCCATTATTCCTTATTTGGACGTGCTAATTAGCATATCGACGGTCATGACATCTTAAACTTAAATAGCACGTGATTTTTACCGTTATTACTCGCCTTCTCATCAAGTTTTCCTCGTGAAATTCCCATCTACTTCGTTTAATACTCCTTTTTGATTGGTCTTTATATGTAAATATAGGGTTCATTTCAGAATAAATAAAAACAATAATCAATTATCGGGTCAAACGGTTTCTGAAGAAAGAGAGAATATACTCAGATTTGATATCCAACGGTAGCAAAAGTCTTCGACAAACTTAATTATATTGAAATACTCGATTTTATACTAAAACAATTTACTTAAAATCTTACACTTTTGACTCGGCCCCTATGCAAATCAGTACTATTTTTGGTTAAACAATTCGCTGTTCCGTTTAATACATTCACAAGTAGGTATGAAAGGCTGGAGGTTGACATGTAGACGGACGGACAAATTCATTATTTTACATTAAAAAATTCTGAAAAACATAATCCGTCATGGTATTAGCTGGAAAATATGATATGTCAAGAAAAATATGCGTTTCATCAATTAATTTCTGAGGTTTTCGGCGAAATGTTGGTCCATATAGAAGTCAAACGGACTATACACTTATTCATTTGAAGTGACACAGTCATCTTGAAGAAAGGTATAATTATATCGATGAACAGCCATTAGGTGTCGAATGAGGCTCCATGTTTTCTCCCACTCGTGATATATGATAAGGCTCATTTTCTTGCACACGGTATTTTGTCACGAAACTCTATAACTTGAGTTGTAGGCTCTTGTGAAGAGTGTTACAGATCACAACATTTGTGTCATTGACGAATTGAATGATTTTGGAATGATTAGCGAATGAAACGGAATGAGCGGGTAAGGATCGAGATTTTGAACAATATTACAGGGAAGTAATCCAATGTCACTAATTCGACGAATTAATCGATATTTTATTACTTCTCTTTGTTAAAACTTGCGTCATTTTGTATTGGTGTCTTCACGTACCAATCCCATTCTTTCAAACCCCTACCTGCCAATAAAATCATGGTAAAGGCTTTTTGATATCGATTTGAATGAAATGACGATCGTTTTCAACGATTTCAAAGTGTATTAAACGGTTTTAAGATTTTTGAATGAGTTTTTAAACGATAAGAAGAAATTAGCAATCTTTGCCTCCCTTTAAAACATCTACATCTATTAGTGTTGTGTGTTTTAGTGTCTCCACGGACCCATTTAAGCCAACGCAAGTCAATAAAACCATAAAAAATCTAGGATAATCAATCTACCTTCCTATAAAGTAATTGTAAAAAACCGACAACTGGTTGGCCTGTTCTAGAACCAATCTCCTTTTCAAATATTTTTTTAGAAGTTCCCAGATGGTCCCTTTTCGCGTGACGGATCACAAATTATAAAGAGGATGCTTGTTTATTTCTGTGTAAGATCGTTTTATCCTTCATTGAGTGAACAAGTGAGTGAAATATAGCTGTTGTTCACGAAATTGAAGATTTGTCAATTTTAAACAAGAAACAATCAATCATTGCATTTCTTTAATGAAAAAAACTGACGAAATTTGAAAAATTCGGGGAAAATTAATTAATAGCTCAATATTTCGCACGTGATTACTAACCAACGTGATCATGACGTCATTAATATTTGTTTATTGGTCTCTACTCAGATAACGTAAAATAGATTGGAATGTGCGAATTTAGAAATTAAATATTTGATAATTTCACTACTTTGGCGGCGAGATTATCTAAATGATAATCTACCGTTACTCCTCGATAAACCACCAAAAAGCTTTAAAGAAATCACTCTCAGTACTCTCAGTAAGACTCTTTCACACCCGTATAAGGAGTTTGAAAGTACAAATGACCGTTATAATTCGACACGTCAATCGAAAAGGGGTCATCTTGGTAATGCGTAAAGTGTTGACCTAGTCAGAATCCCCAGAATGAGCCATTGACCTGTGTCGAAACTTTTCGCGCTTTACTAATTTTCTGAATCTAGAACAATCAATCTGCCTTCTGTGAAAATAGCATTTCGAAATGCAACCTCTGTTTTGGCATGGACCAGAACCATATGAGCAACAATATGAAATTTGCGTGAGAGGCAAACATTTGGCAAATTTGGACGGCCACATACTGTAAATATAAAGTTACCTGATGATCTACATATACTTTGAGACCTTATCTTCTTACAAAACGCATAATGAAGATTCTGGTCAGACTGTGCGGATGCACAGGCTGATCAGAGTCTTTGCTTTGCGGTTATTTGAATCTGTTTGATATCCCGAGCAAAGGCTCATATTAATTCTAACGGAGGTTCTAGATGGTCCCTTTTTGGGTGACTGGTAATAAATGTTTAGGAATAACTAGAATATCCACCAAAGGTAAACGACCGAGTTTCCCTTGTTGTTTTCTCTCATATATGGTATATTAATTATCGTCAATTACAGAGTTGAAAATCCGTTCACTGACATTAAGGGCAAAAGGGAACGCAAACTTTCTGCTGTAGAATGGAAAATCACCCTAACCGTATATTTTCATAAAAAAAGAAAAAAAGAAAAAGCCGAGAAATATAAGGCGTCACTCGAAAGTTGACCATCTTCGAACTCCGAAAAGTTGGTTTTGAAAAAGAGATTGAATCTTTTACAGGTCAACCAGAGATCGCATTTCAAGAACTATCTCACATCAAGGTTAACTGATCATTCTAGATTCAGAAAATTAGTAAAGTATGAGAAGTTTCGACCTTTGTCAAACTGCGCAGTCTGAATAAGCTCGACACTTTACACGATACCCAGATGGCCCCTTTTCATGTCACGGGTCACAAATAACCTATTTTATTATATTCCTGACAATGAGATATTTGGTTTTCCCAGTTTAATAAATTTTGATATCGCCACTAGTGACGATAACACTTTTCAGTTTCACTGGAGGAACTACTTTTTTCAAGTAGCTTAGCCCCTTCTCTGACTGCTGAGACCACACCATCCTTTCCTAGCCTCCAACTGCTATCTCACATAGGTCTACGATTATCTACCCATTGGTTAGAGACAAATAGTCGGAAAGAATGAGTGCCGCCGTCGGGGATCGAACCTGGGTACTCTAGATTGACAGTCCGACGCGCTACAAACTGTGCTATGACTGCGGCTCTTCTGGATCCGCCACTGAAGCTCCACCGGAAGCATTTGTAAAACAACAAGAACTAGGGAAACAGAAACTAAATGTGAGTATCATTAACAGTAACATAAACGAAGAACTTTCCTGAAATGATAGCAAAACAATAACTATCTTCATTTATCCTTATCTAACTGTCTCTCTTTTCTGTGACCTTAAGGCGTGTTCCGAAGGCTCGAAATCCGATAACATTGCAGTTATAGTGAACACCCAATCTGGCCCGAGTGTAAGCTGATTTTAAATGCTTATCTCAGAGGACTAAGTGATCACAGATTGCACAATTCTTCCAGAATGTCCATCTCGGAACCAAGGCGCTTTCCAAAAATCACGGTGTTCCAATGCTTACATCGTTAACAAAAGCTGACGTACTTGTATCTATAAAATTAAACCTTCGCCAAAATTGTTTTCGTTCCTCGTCAAAAAATTTGCAACATCCAGAGAATGGGTAATTTTCTTAGAAGTATGGGTATATTTCCTCGAATTTTTTAAGCGTAATCCAAGATGGCGATGGCGATCATTTTCTTGGTATCAATACGCAGAATTCGCAAGGACCGAAGATAGACAAAAAAACCCAACATTTTTCAGGAATAAAGATAAAGTTAAATGGAATATAATAAATAGTATAATCAAATGGTTATGTCTGATATGAAAAAATATTTCACACGGATACGTTATTAGGCTCTTAAAAACTCGTCTTACGGACTCGGTTTTAACGCCTAAATACACATTCTCGTGAATTTTTTTTAAATCAGACATAACCTCTATTTCTTTTCCAAATATTTTGAGTGAACCATAATCTTCATTCGGAACGCCATATTCTGCTCAGTGGAACCGGTGCATGTAATATGGAATATAATAAATACTCAATATAAATAATCAACTGGTAATGTCTCATATGAAAACAATTTCTCACGGATTCGTTATTAGGCTGTTAAAAAACTCGTTTTTAACGCCTGATAACGCATTCTCGTGATTTTTTTTTTTTTTCAAATCAGACATAACCAGTTGACTATCCTCTATTTTTTTTCATAATATTTTTACCGAACCATTAGCTGCACTTGGAACGCCATATTCTGCTCAGTGGAACCGGTGCATGTAACTTCTATGGTCATGAGAACCACTTGTTTGATGGTAGGCGACAAAAATGTCGTGCCTACTGCTTCTATTTGAACTTTATATGCTATTTCTCTGCGAATATGAATGGAACATGTTTAGTTCTTTTTTTATTGAGGCAATAAACTTACACTCTCGTCATTCTGTCAGAATACACAAATGAAATCGAGAATAATGTTAAATATCACAGTCGATAGATTCAAAATTCGATTTTTGTCTTATATAACAACTGATATAAATACTATGTGCATTTCACAGGATTAGTGTTGTCGCGAACGCGTTCAAACTCTTGAACTCTTGCATTGAACTATGACCTTGACCAGGGAGCTATTTTAACCCTTGTCATGCTGAATAAAAATATTTGCAAAATAAATGTACATTCAAAGTGCCAAAAGCACTGGAAGTTACCAAATGTGAGAGAGTTTTGGAAATGCACTGTTTTACACCTTTCTGGTTTAAAAATGAAATTCAGGCGGTATGAACTAAAATCAGGCTGCATATACGTGCAGGCTGATCCTTGTCTATATCTCCTGCCAAAGCAGGAATATTCCGTGTTCAGCATGACAAGGGTTAAACTTTCATTTACTCATATACCCATGACGAAGAACATTTGTACCGAATTATATCGAATACCTAAATGTAGGATTGCTGTTCTGAACTCGATCGGAGGTGCTAACAGACGGGCGAAAGGATGCGCTGACGAACATACACCGAACAGTGGTCGTGACAAGATGGTCTCGCTTACGGCAAGCGGGCTAGACAAATACCAGATAGTGAAACAATCGCCTGTACTTAATATATTTTGATTTCCTCGCCTAATACGCGTTCACGATATCGTGCTTAGATATTAAATGATCGTGTTCCTATCCTGTATATAACAAATGCCAATCCCTTGCCTATGAATTGTCACCTACAGGTTGGTAAAAACGGTCGTCGATCCTTAAAGGAAGGGATAAAGTGTTATTTTTGGATCCATTGGTGTTATTGAACTCTTATTCACTCTGAATTTAGGATAATAGAAGAGTGAAAGTTATAAAGTGGTTATAATCATTTCATTGAACATTATTGCATAAAATGTACGTTTTAGGGTCGTTAAAGGCATACGTAAACGGACAAAATCCGGGCGTTAACGGGAGAAAACGTGGAGTAATCAGTATATTCACGTGCCGTTAACGCCCGGCTTTTTGTTTTACTTAAATATCCGCGATTTGGGCTTATACAATTTAATCAATTTCAACGATTCTTATATTTTTTTCAGCAATATAAGTTTGTTCTAAAAGGATGTTTTATGCATTCTTTTCAAAATACAACAATAAAAAGATCTACATGACTGTACGCATTGATTAGTAAAATGCGTAAATATTATACATGCCCAACACTATCATAGAGCATTCCTAAAACATTACTCTAATTCCCATGTTAAATTGTGTGACGTCATAAGCCACGAAATGGACGGTGTAATGCATAATATAATTGTTCAGGTATATTCGTAAGTTTGTAACTAGTTTTATATGTTTTCCATGAAATTATTTCCAATTTCTGTTTGAATTTATACTCCAATCTATCTTTTAATGCAATAGGAGCGTCAATTCACATGTTTTCGGGCGTTAACATTTGTAGAGACCCTCAAAATGCTTTAACGCCCTCGTGCGAAAGGCTTTAACCGTTTTTCTGGTCTCTGCAAATGTTAACGGCCTCAAAACATGATTTAACCCCATATTCTGGTCTTTTTGGGAGGGGTGTAACAGGACCTCCAATGGATTTGTAAACTAATAGAAATTGGCGAACTTTCTTACGTTTCTCTTTTTGTAAAGGGATAAGGTTAGCTTGTCTTAAAGTAAAGGCGACTTATTTGTACACAAAGAGCTCGGTATTAGCAGTTGTGATCGCCAAATGTCCAAAGTCTGTCGACGTGCGCAGTTATTCGTCTTGTACATGTATCTATCAAATATTTCTCATTGCGACCTCGGTCCCTGATGAACAGTATAACAGATAAATATCTACAAAGTTTTTCAAATCATGTCTCTGTGTGAAAAAAATGTCATCCCCAGTGAGGAAAAGTTTCGAAAGGATTCTGAATTTCAGTAACTAAAACATGTCATATGGTACTCATATTTGGTATCTAATATTTAAAATAGATAACTACCAAGTTTGTTTGATTTATACATTGGGACCAGGAACATTCCCGCTTCAGGGGACATAAGTATTGAAATACAATGTACTTCTGATTAGAGCAACTGCGAAAGTAGTTTCCTCCAAAGCCATTTGGTTTAGATCATTCATATTTCATGTATATATTAAGTAGAGGATTTTCTATTAAGTTAAAGAAACTATATACTCATTGTCAAAACAGTAGCAACCATCATCAGTGTGCTTAGATTTTTGTTGTTGTTTTCTGTTTTCTAACTTCAAATATATTTTTCTGTTAAGCTTAAATATGTAACTTTCACATATAATGTTCAATATTTATCTTATAACTATACAAATATCCGTATGATAACATCCCGTATGATATTTTTTATGTTATCACATAGTTAATTTTAGAACAATTGTATATGCGGTTAATTTTAGAAACTTGCATTTCAGTTAGAAATATCGATGAAAATAAGGCAAATAGAGGTTAAGAGATAAATATAATACATACTTAGTGTATTGTATGAAAAAATATCTAACTCGGTTGTGAGAATTGATAATTGTTTCGACAGAGCCTCGACAATTATAAATTCTCCCAATATATATATAGTTCTAAATCATTTAAGATAAAGGTTAAACTCTGGGTCTTAATCTCAGGAGGACGCACAAGGGACATTCGCCTTCTGGTTTAAATCATACCTTGAGTTTAATCATATTTTAGTTTCGTGAATTTCAACGTGATAATATACATATTTGATTAAAACAAAATAATTTTGAATAAAGCAAAAAAGATGAGAACGAAAGAATAAATATAGCGTTCTTCCTATTGATGGGTGATTCAAAAGCTGAACTAACTGACACTTCTTAAAGTTTTTGTGGAATTTGAGTTATCAATAAAAAAACTTTTTTGATTCATTTTTTCTGAATTTTTTTGTACGATATTAAATACTGTACAGAAAAGGGGGGCGGATTCACAAAAAAAGAACATTCCAAAATCTTTAAAAAATGCTCTTGAGTGATTTCGTGGGATTTCGAATGGATTGAAATGTGAATAAGGGGCAGCATTGAGCAGCGTAGACAGCCACATACTGTAAATATAAATTTACTTGGAACGAGGTTAAAACCTTTCACATTGTCAACTGAGAATTTTCTCAAATTCAAATTGAAATTAAAGACGAAAATTTGTTGTAATACTAATATGAATACATGAACACAAATAAATGATGAAAAACAACTTATGGATATTATTTTTTTGTACATACAGTTATTTGAATTTTAAATTTGAGAACTCTCTAAGTTGAGAACGGGAAAGAAATTCATAACTTCGGGCCGTGAACGCTTCAGATACGATGATACCTTATCTATTTATAAAACACTGGTTAGACTGTCCGGATACACAGGCTTATCAGAGTCTTTGCTTTGCGATTACAATTGACAACATTGACTAGGTGGATGATTTTGGAATTATTTTGGAATGCAATTGAATGAGTGTGTTGGGCGAGTTTTGAGTGAATTTAATGGAAGATGGGCGAGTTTTGAGTGAATTTAATGGAAGATAATCCCATATCGCAAATTTTGTTCAGGATGAACAAAATTAGCGATATTTATTCCCCCCCCCCCCTTTAATGAAATATGCCTACAAAGCCTATAAATAGCTTCCTATTCTTCCAAGAATCTATGAGACGCTTACAACTTATAAAACATACGCTCATGCTAGTGGAATCGCGAATTTTTTCTAGCTTTATTTATGTTCAATGAAGTTGTTTGTTCTATGTTTTTTCAGTGTGTTATGAGCGTTTGTAAATGGTTTGGTTATGAGCGTTTGGAATGATTTAATGGAGCACTGAGCGAGTGATCTGGAATTGTTTTGGTCGAGATAAATATCAATTTCACGATGATGTTAAATGTATTTGAAATTGTTGGAAATCTCCCGCACAGGCACCTATGTTTCTTTTTTTGTTGTTGCAGGGGATGGCCATGGCCAACATGGCTCTTGTTTTTGTGACAATGCCTTATTCGGAGATCATAATCCGTCTCTGACGGCTCTTGATTTTTTTCTTTTTCGTCAGGTCATTTAGAGAACGAAATATCATACATAATGTTGCGCGATAATGACTTTGTCACCCTAGTTATATAAGCCCGAACCTTGACCTTGGCGTCCTGAATATTGCGTGATAAAGAGAAGACAAACTTGCCTCTAATTTACATTACTTGCGTAACTCGCGTAATTACCGCTGATGTAACATGAATCAAACAATCTGTTCACCTTTCTTACTTGATCATTTTGCTTAAAAGACAAAAACTCAAAAGGATGTCCGTGAAAATAATGTTTTATTTTAATCAAAGTTTTCATTTCATTTTGGATTTCAATATAGGGATGAGTGTCCTTTTCACTGCGTTTATTGGGGTATAAAGTGCAATTGCCATGTGCTGAGGCAATTGCACTTTATACCCCAATAAACGCAGTGAAAAGGATACTCGTCCCTTATAATTGCAATCATCTAGATCGAATTAACTATTAAAATACCCAGCCAAACATTAAAGCTTCAAGTCTACTTTCTGCGCGTATAAATTACTCCGTCTATTTTTAGATCGTGTATTGTTTATCTCGCTATCGAAGTGAAATGTCATATAGTAAAACAAATGATACACAAATAAAAGACAACATTAAAATTCGTAGAGGTACATATGACAAAAAAGCTTGTTTCTGCCAAGTTAGTCTGTATTTTTAAACGAAAACAGCGTGGTAGGTCTTAGTTGAGAGGGTTGCTTGAAGGTCTACGTCGACTCGCTGTTTTCTAAGTTTAGGTCGGCTCAGAATCAGAACAGCATGCTTGTAATCGTAAATTGTTTCGAAAATATATTAATTTATAATAGATTGAATAGCAAAGTTGCGTTGATGATCGGGAACTAGGTTATTTTGAGTTCCTACAACACAAAACTTGCAGATCGAATTTCGGGGTTTTCCCGAAAAACCTTTGGCATTTTATACAGAAATAAAGTGCAATGGATTTCCCCACGTGATGCGATTTAAACCAATCAGAGTTCTTTATTTTATTGGATTGCAATTATTGCGTATTAAGTTGTCGCTATTCGCTGTTTGAAGGACAATGATCTTTAGACGTAAAAGAATCTATTAGGGGGGGGGGGGGGGGGCGCCTCTGAACAATTTATAAGAGCACCTTTAAACATTTTATAAGCGTTAAGTATGTTAAGAATATTCATCATCGTATTCATTTCTATGTGGTTGCTTTCGAAATCATCGGGAGATGGGGGTTTTGATTATGTTCGTGTTTTCGCAAAAATCTTTCACTTTTTGTTAATAAGGAAAATAAATCATCTCCATTATTCATTATCGATTGCGATACATTTATGTATATATATTATGTTTCAAGTGATGTTATGCCCCATGCAAACAAAACAAAATTACATGATTATTATACCATGCTTCATACAAATTACTTTAAAAAATGAAAATAAAAACCCCAAGCAAATTAGATGCAGAAACGTTATTTTCTTTTTTTAAGTGCAGGTATAATTTGAATGTACCCATTTATACGATCATTTAACATTAAAACAGGCTTTGCATAGAATAAGTTCTGATCAGTCCTAAGGGTGAAAAACCATTTTCTAACATTTATTAAAAAATCTGTTTAAAATGTTCCTGGATTTTGCACGTTTGTTCAAGTGCAAAGCCAGTGGCAATTTGTTAACGTTTTGCGAACGTTTCCGATTTGAAGGCAGGACAACAACCTATATAAAACAGGAACACCTGCATGCTGCACGCGTAAGATTCGCGGACACGGCTGAATTTTATATGTACATGTTTTCTTCTATTCTCACTCGATTAAAAGAGGATTTTCAATCCAAGCGCTACAACAATACTAGGTAGCTGGATGCCTTCCCTGGTAAACAAATCAGAAATAAGCCATGTTTATTATACATGTACTTATAAATTCTGTGCGTCACCAATCGTTGTATGTAAAAGTCCGTGAACTTTTGGCATACAAGTTGTGTCTAAAGATCTTCTTGAAATAGCATCTGACCTGTCCTTGGTCACACAAAATGACAATTAAAAATACCAAAATGACCTAAGTATATAAGGCGTGTTAACCTGCCCTACGTTTAGGATGACAAAACGTGGCAAAGCCTACGTTCAGGAAGACATAACGTGGTAAACTGTATTTAAATTATACCCCGCTTTGCACGCCTACTTACGTGCAAAGTAGGCTATAAATTGAACACAGTTTGCCACGTTTCGTTTGTCGGCCCGATTAGCTCGGTCGGTAGCGCACCGGACTTCAAAACAATTGAAGTTTGATCGCGTGGGTTCGATTCCCGGGCTGGAACACTAACACACTAATTGTATTTCGGATGAGACGTAAAACCAAGGTCCCACGAGACGATGTTTTACACCGAACACGTTAAAGTATCATGACGGATCTCAGTAGTACAGTAGTTTCGTCACTATCCCCCGTAACAACTAATCGTCTTCTGGGGGCGTCGCACAAATGTGCATATAATACGTTAGCGACGATAAATAAACGGAAATAAACAAAAGCCACATCTCGTTATCCTGAAAATAATCTTGCATACAAATATGTAGAAAAAATAAATGTTAAAAGAAATGAAAAGAGTTTTCTTTCATGCGTTAAACTAAGAACATGATATCAATTGAGCCTGTGCGTGATATTTCCAACAAAATTAAATGTTCGTGAGGTGCAAAAACAGAGAGGCGAAGACAGCCACAAATTGTAAATATAAATCAACCCAAAGTTCTACAGATATTTGGAGACCCTTTCTATGTATCAAGCGAAAAATGAAGACTCTGGTCATACTGTGCGGATGCACAGGCTGACCAGAGTCTTTGCTTTGCACATATTTGAAATTGTTAGAAAACTTATTCACAGGCTCAACTACGTATGATTCCGTTTCAAAGGTCTATATATTTGTTTGATTGGGTTCTTTGCTTCATACCATTCCTTGAAATTATTTTTTCCTACGAAGCATTCAAGTTCTTAACAAATACAAAAAATAAGACTATCAGACGAGGCAAGACTAGAACCAATGAGGTATATGATTCCCGGTTTAAATGTTTATATAGTTTACAGTTAATAACATCATGAATTTGTAAGCTGGTTGATTTTAAATCATTTCGGAATCAAATTGTGTGACTGGGAGGAACGAGTTTGAATGACTCGCAATTGGACGAAATTGGTGATATTTCATTACATCCATTTATTTATATCTACGTCCTTTTGTGTTTCTGCCTCTTCACAAACTAATCAAACGCTTTGATACCGACACCAGCCAATACTATTGCTGAAAGATATTTCCATTTTGAATCAGATGACCCCGACGGCGGCGCTCTTTCTTTCCGACTATTTGTCTCTCGCCAATGGGTTGATAATCGTAGACCTGTGTGAGATAGCAGCTGGAGGCTTAGAAGGGATGTGGTAGTTGTACTGGGAAATCATGGTTAGGTACTCCAGTCGCCGAGATATAACTGAAAAAATGTTGGAAGCGGCGTAAAGCTCCATTCAATCAATCAATTAGATAACGATCGCTTCGAACGATTTCGAAATAATTTTGAACGATTTTCGATGCCGTTCTCAAATGGATTGAATAAGCGTTTAGAATGAATGAAATTTGGCGCTAAACGAGCGGTTTCGAATTGTTTTGATCAAGGTAAATGCCAATTGCACGATGCTACTAACTGTAAGCATAGCCACACCCTTACAACGTCGGCGCTTTGAGCATCCAATTAAGCTTAAAATTGGCATCTTCTAACATATTAGAAGCTTCGTATTTGTTAACTTTGTATGATGGCGATGGACTTTTCTGTTTAAACCAATATTGAAATAAAATGTTTTCTGTTAAGGTAGTGGACCCGTAATAGTTTCGCAACGTTTCAGAAGTAATGAACTTTCACAATGTTAACTGAGGTTTCCAAATGATTTTCATTAGGAAACCTTGGTCAACATTGTGGAGTTTGTGGCGTCTGAAATGTTGCTAAATTATTACGGGTCCTTTCCCTTAAATCTTTCATATATACTTCATTTAATCAAACTGCAAATGCAGCTATAGGCAATGTAGTATCATGTACTACATTTAGTACCCCCGACCTATTTATTGTTCATGAGTTGTGTGGTCTATAGGGCGTGTAACAAGGCAGGAATAGCCTGCCGCTTGATTGAGATAATCGAATTTCCTGACAATGGATCTATGTTTAGAACGATTCCAGGAACAGTCACAGCGTGTTGTGGGGAGTGTTGATAGGTCTGTTTTAGTAGGTACTCCATCGTGTTAGAAATGGGTGTTTTCTATCGTTAAGGTCAGGTTGTCCTGATTCCGACACCAACCTTGCGTTTAGAATGACAAAAAGTTGTAACCTGTTTGCAAATTATATCCTGCTTTGCATGCGTATTTGCGTGCAAAGCAGGAATGATTTGCAAACAGTTTACAACGCTTGGTCATCTTGAATACAGGGCTTCACTAAATATAAATTGGCATTTGTGTGACATTTCCAACAATTTGAAACATGTGACGAGGCCCAAGCATTGAGCAGCCAAGCTAGTTACAGAGTGCAATTTGAAGGGTCGTCATCTGTCTTAAGATACATGGAGTTTCTACTATATACAATGTGCAAAGTGAAGACTTGGTTCAGACTGTCCGGGTGCACAGGCTGGTCAGAAGCTTGTGAAGTGCACATTTGAAATTGTTGGAAATGTCTTAAACGGGTTCGATTGTATATACGTATAAGCCATCCATTTAAGTAATATACAAGTATGCGCATACGATGGAATGCTGAGCAATTTGGCATTCCCTTATCATTTACCACAATACTTGGTAACAACAATTCATAAAGAAGCTATATGACGCGAAGCAAGACACATTTTGCGATCCAAAATCTTAATTCGTGACAAAGTAAATAGACTATCCTTCTATCCACTGTTTCAGTTTGAGATTTGGGCTTATGTTCTTTCAATTAGTGAACATTAAAAGCTATATTTTCACGAGCGGCTAAGCCACGAGTGAAAAAAAGAGCTTTAGTTTGTTGTTTCCAAGCGCAAGACTTGTCGATCTTACACGATAACAAAACTATTCTTTAGCTTTGAAATAACTGAAATGAAACTTTATATGCAAATTTTAATAGAAGAGTCGAATTATTGGGAAATGCATTTCAGATTGCGTTGATTTTAATTTCTCTTCTCTCAACAGAAATGCCCGATAATGCAGTTTTATCTGCCCATCCTGTCTCGAACGCTGAAGAATAATTTGATTGTCCTCCTGTCGAGACAGTCTGATCGAGAAACCAGGATTGATACTTAGAAACACCCTCAAGGCGCTATTTGAAAATGTCAAACTGCAATAAAGACGTGTTTCGTGTATTGATTTCCAGCTTAACAATCTTGTTTCTGGGAGAAAACTGTGTCAGCAACTGTAAATGATTGAATCATAGATTCATTTCGCCGAGTCAAGATTTTTTTGCTATGTGATATTTAGATAGTAGTTTCATTTTTAGCCAAGATTTATATCGAAAACGTTGCTTGTGAAGAAACTATTGGCATTTATGGATAGGTAAATCAGTCGCCTCGATACAACTACAACAATGTTTAAATTGTGCCAAAACCCATTCAAACAAACGATTGTTTCATAATATGTGACCCGTTACGCGAAAAGGGACCATCTGGGAATTGCGAAAAGTGTCGACCCTTTTCAGACTGAACGGATCGAAACTTTTCGCACTTTACTTATTTTCTGAATCTAGAATAATTAATCAACCTTCCTGGAGAAAGAATTATTGAAATCAAACCTCTGGTTGGCCTGTTCTATAACCAATTCCTCTTTTTAGATTTTTATTTTACGAAGATCCCTGATGGTCCAATTTCGCGTGACGGGGCACATATGTTTCTCTTTTTCTCGTTATATAGGTTATTACAGTTAGTAACATCGTAAAAATGACACTCTTTCCTATCAAATCATTCTAAATCATTCCATCGGCGCTCCATTCATCCATGCCAACACTCACTGAAATCATTAGAAAACATTTCGAAATGGTTCAAAACGATCAACGTTTGACATTTCAAATCGATAGGATTATCATACGATTTTATTTGCTGGTGTGGATTTTACAGTGTTTGATTGGTCAACGCAGATACAAAAGAAGAAAAGTACGTTATTTCATTTGAGGGAGGTAATAGATATCGCTAATTTTGTTCATCTTGAACAAATTTGATTACCTTCTTGTAATTGAACTCAAAGCTCGCTCCACACACTCGTTCAAATTCATCTTTAAATCATTCCAAAATCATTCATCTTGTCATTTTTGCAAAGTACTTAACTGTATATCTGACAAAGTGTAAGATAAAAGAATCACCTGTGTTGAACACCGAAGGAAAATATTATCACAAAGCTACACGTGCAAGTGCGATATTAAATGGCAAATATATCGCCGTTTTTCTGCTAAAATCTCGTAGCTATGGCTTGTTCAAAGCTGTAGTTAGGAGGATTTAGAAGGAAATCGAAGACGTGACATCTTGCTTTCGTCTCTTATTATCTGTAGCATATACCACATGCAATTTATTGTATTTTTTGTCATATTTATTTGTTATAATACAAAATTCATAGAAAAAACTCATATTGCGAAAGATAATGAAACACTTCTCAGTGCATAATAGGATTGATATTAATTCTAGTGTCAAATGCAGCGTAATTTATTTTCCTCGCAACATTGCTATGCAGCGACGTATATGAATCAGTTAAAACGCTGTGTTATATTGCTATCGTAGTCTACAGAAATATAATACGCCAAGCACCTGACATAAGAAACAATTAAATCTCTTTTATAATGCCACAAATATGAGCCTTTTACGAGACGGTTTGTTTCAAAATCGATATTCTTACTCTCGTATCTTATTTCCAGTCGCCAAGCATAATTACTTACCGAAATTACATTTCCTATCTTTCACAGTGTGATTGATTTGTGGCTGACCTTTAAGAAACCGGCTCTTTTCTTTTGGGAATATGGAATATTTATTTCTCCGGCGCATACAGAAAACAACATCGTGAAATTGACAAGATGAATGATTTTGGAATGATTTTGGAGTGAAATTGAATGAGTGTGTGGAGCGAGTTTTAAGTGAATTAAATAGGAGGTAATCCAATGTCGCATATTTTGTCCAGGATGACAAAATTAGCGATATTTATTACCTCCCTTTAATAAAACATGCATACAAGTTCTACAAATAGCTTCCTATTTCTTCAAGAACCGACTAGAAACTTACAATTTGAATTATGTCAGTGAAATAGCGTTTTTTTTCTATCTTTTTATTTTAAATGGCGTTGTTGATTCATTTCTGTTCGGTGAATTTGGATTGTTTTTTGAATGGTTTGAGTGGGTGTTTTGAATGAATGAATGGATCGCCGAAAAGGTGTTTTGGAATTGTTTTGATAGAGATGAATGTCAATTTTACGGTGTCACTACATAAAGCATATTGATTGAGTTTTGTGGAAAATTATCGAAAAGAACTCTTCTGTTGGAGAACATTTGGATGACAATTTGTTCAACTGTTCACAATAATAAAATGAGCCTGTGCGTGATATTTTTCAACAATTTCAAATATGCATCAAGCAAAGACTCTGGCCAGCCCCATGCATCTGCACAGTCTGACCTGGGTCTTCACTTTTTGCTTTGGAGAAAGAAAAGGTTCAAAAGAGTCTTAAGACAGTTCGGTAAACTTATAATGATACTACATTGCAATCGAGGTTGGTTGATGTTGACCCTTCATGCAGATGTCAAATTGTTGGAAATGTCACTCACAGGCTCAAATTCTATGTTTTATTGATGATGTTGTTGCTGTTGCTGTTGTTGTTGTTGTTCCTGCTTTTTTTGTTTTTTAAGGTTATGGTATCGATGGGGTCTTTAATGCTTAATACCTGCTTTGTGTAATCTCCTTTGTAATGGGACAACTTACATGCGTTCTGGATGCGAAAACGTGTTCGAACATTCAGAAATTGTATTATCCTGTTTTGTACGAATGTTTACTTGCAAAGCAGGTACAATTTATGAACAATCTGAAACGTTTTGTATTCTTAACGCAGTACTGTTTTCATCGGCCCAATTTTGTCAAGAACAATCGCCTCGTATTTGTTCCGTATATATCTTTTTCCAATAAGAAATGATTGTTTCATAGGTCGCATACATTACTCGATTTCCCTGAAAAACGATATTAAATTGATCGACCATTGGAATGACACAGCCGATTTTCCAAGAACTTGATCAAGCTGATAAACGCTTCATTTACATATATTCCATTTCACATCAGAATGGTTAAACAGAAGTACGAGTAAACAACGGTTATCAATAATTTAATACGCTGTCAAAGGTCGTCTTGAATTGGTATCATCTTGTCCGTCTGTCCGTCCGTCAGTCAGTCCGTCCGTCCCGATGTCAGAACGTCCGTCCGTACGTCCGAAATCTTGTGTGTCTTCTTCATTTATAGACCGATGTGGATGAAACTTTCAAAAATGTTCCTTGTCACCTGACCCAGTCCATATTTGAATCGGCGTACCGTCAACATGCTACGTTTATTCGACGATGCAATTTCTTCGTAATGTTTGGCCGGAAATATTACATTGCCACATCAACGGTTTATGAGATTGCAAAATCATTATCTTGTCCTGACATCATCGATGACAAATGGGAATCACCGACATGTCGGCGTCGCCAAATTTTTGTGATTTTTAAATAGCATAAACCACGCCATGTTAGGCGATTAGTTACCCAGAATACCTTTACATTAACAAATCGGACATGTAACACCAACATCAATATTTAAGCCTTACAACATGAAAACAAATAAATGCTTTGGGTTTGCAGTTCGTCATACCCGGTTTTGATTGCGATGGGTTCAATATGGTAAAACATCTATCGGTGTATTTTCAAAACAGAGCTTTGACTAAGGCATTTAGTTCATTACCATAGGTATATCGGGTATATTTAAAAAGTCATATGATAGGAATTGAACGTGATACCCCCTTTTCAACTTTGAAGCTATGGTCACATTTACGGCAATTATCGTAGTAAGTCGTACTCCATTTTACCGTAGGCAAGCCGTGTCACTAGTACAATTAACTAAGTTGAAGTAAGATAAGGTACATTTAATAAAGGTACCATCGAACAGTTTCCGTAGACAGAAGAACGTGCGAGTAGGAACAACTACGAAGAACTGCGTAAAAATAAGAAGTTTAATTAGATTACTTATAAATCTTAATTAATGGAAAATCGCCATTTATTTATTTCCCAAGCCCTGGTATCTCTTGTTTGTCATTCTATAGATGAGAATCACGATCTTAAAATATATCATAAGGTTTAAAACCTACCATTTTTATCAGTCACCTTCGAGTATTATAATTAATTTGTTGTAAAAACACGCGAGTTTCAAATCATTGAATTCACGTGCACTTCATGATTAGATTTTATACTCTGAACTCTGAAAGTAGTCCAAACCCAGTGTTTCCCTGCTTGGTCGTAGCATTAACTTGGACAGACGTTTATTAAACGGTTTGTATGGTAAAGTAGGGTAAACGATACGTTCTGATTCGGCAAGAGTTCGATTCAACAAAATCTTACTACGTTGAACTACATTCAAACTACGATAGAAAATCCTTTTTCACCGTAGGGATTTTGAACATGCCCAAGATTTGTGCGACCAATACGGTAGGATTATACGGTAGAAGAACGTTCAGTCCACGGGCGACTAGCTTAAACTGCTAAATCTACGGCAGGGTACGTTGTAGTACGGCATTCTTTCACTACGACGATGTTTACAACTTGATATATGGCCGCGATTTTTTACAACGTACTTTTTCCCTACCTAACCTTGGACAAAAATCAGATACACGTCCTGCAAGAGTTTTGAAACGATAGTTCAACCTAGGTTAACCGTAGTATCGGAGACAAGCGTTTACGATATCATAGCGTGTTACTACGGTTAATTTACGGATAAGCAGGGATAAACTACTGTGACAGTACGGACAAATTAGGGACAAAATAACGTTCTATACCGTAAATAGACTTTTGATTTTTTTACAATATCCAAGACACTACGGTCAAACTTACGAGTTTGCACTACGTTAATCACTACGCGTAAGCACGGCTTACTTCGACTTACTGCGCAATATACGCTCAGCTACGTAAATTTTATGGCTGACTACCTTGATGCATAACTACGGCCAATCACGTTAATTAACGTAAATGTGATTAAGCCTTTAAAGTGAATGAATGAGTAAACCTTACGATCTTAGACAAGCAAAACGTTTCATCTGAACGGTAATTTGTATCATTTTCACGTATTGTTTAAACCTGTTTTATCTATTTTGAAAAAAATAGCACGGGAATTTAACCGTTAAAAGTAGATTTCACGGCTCACCACGCAAATCTACCTATAGTTCTTATATATTATTGTAAGGTCGTTCCATGTTTTATGAGATTCACAGAATATCCTCAATGTTCTCCGTAAGTGTTGAAGGCAATTATAAAGATATGCCACTCGATATTCCGCTGAAATAAGATATAACAGTCAACAGCAAAATTTGTGTTGGGCCACCGCTTAGGTGACCACAAAAGAGGTCGTTTATGAGAATGGTCGCTTAATACAATATTTCATGATAAATAAGACAAGTAATTTGGATAGCACATAAAGATTGTCGTAAAAGTCTTACTGAATCCTATGATATATAAATATACGATTCAATAATAAACATTTTTAGTTGAAGAATGTCCACCTTTCAGAGATTTTTCTTCCCGTGAAGGTACATTTTATGGTGGTCGCTAAGAAGAATCGAGACGATTCTAATGGGTTCCAACAACATAAAATTCAAAAATAAACATTTTTTGGTTAAAGAATGACCACTTTTTCTGAGATTTTGCTAACGGCGAAGGGGCCTTTTATGGTGGTCGCTTAGTAGATGTTATTGTTCGAGCAACATTCACTATAGTTGGATTTGTATCATATAAAGTCAAGATCGGACTGTGACGGATAAATCAAAAGTGACACATGCGAGTACCAACGCTCTTTTGTCAGAAATCATAAAGAAGATAAAATCTTGATAAGTTTTTGTACAAAAACACTTAAGTACTAGTAAACGCCCTTAATTGTAAAGGCTGCTCCTTTTATAGTGCATATGCATTCCAAGTTTCAAGTAAATACCTTTCATAGTAATAGACATATAAAAATGTCAAAGAGTTTGCTTGTCCACAGCGAGTACAATGCTGAAGAAGCCAGTACCTCGAATTTTCAGCGAAAATACGCTGACCCCCTACCTTCATCGAAAAAAAAAACAAAAAAACGGTAGAGTCTCTAGCATTAAAGAGATGGCTTTAAAACAGCTTGACTTTTCCCTTGTATTTGACTTATGATGTTAAAGGCTTTTTTATATAATTTTATATGGTCTTATTTAAAAAAAACAGATATAGTAAAAATGTGTTTTTCGTCATTCAAATTCTCTTCCTACCTTTCCCTCCTACTCTGTTTGTCTTTGTGATGTCAATTATATGTGTCTGATTTGGTTCCATTTTTGGTGCTTTATGACAAAAAATTAAGGTTAGTTCATAGAAAAAAGACAATGCGGTTCTTTTGAGTTTATTTTTGTCTTTGCGAAAAGGGATTGGCGTCACGAAAGGTAGGTACAGTGAAAACATTGTGAAAATGAAATTCATCTCAGTCATTAACCAAATCACCCGCTCAACGCTCTATCTATTTGTTTCAAACACTCACACCATTCAAAAACGCCATGTAATGGTTCAAAAACGTTCCGATACAGTTCAATACTATTATTTTTCATTCGAACCGAATAAATCATTCCACTGTTTAATTGTTGTGGATTTTAAAGCGTACAGACACAGAAAAGAAATACACTAAGATTTTTTAAAGGGAGGTAATGTGATATCGCTAAATTCGTTCAATTGGACAAAATAAGCGAAATCATATTAAACCCCCTTGAATTCATATAAAAATCGCTCTCACTCATTCAACTTCATTCCAAAATTAATCCAACATTATTTACCTTGTCATTTTTAAAAATGTTTTCAAATTTAAAACTGTATGAGTCGTCCAGAGTGGAGAATTGTTCCGGAGTTGAAGGGACTATTTCATGAATTCATAAAGTTATGAATCTTAAATCCTTATCACCTTGTATAAATACAAAAAGAAGATTCTTTCGTAAGCGTGATTCTATTTTTAGTTTCAAACCAATATATATTTTTCTTAATTCACGGAGGTATGAGACAAAAAAGGAAAAGTAAAAGTGGTTCCATAAATTATGATCAGATCTTTACTTTTATTCCTCTACAAATGGAAGAAAACTGTGTTCATATCTTATCGTTTGATAGATCTATCGTCAAGATAAAAAGTACAGATTATTACTTAATGAGGCAGAATTCTATTGGGTTTCATATAGGTACAAGATTTAATAATAAAAAAAAAAGCTTCTAAGAAGACTATAAACTTTTTTAAATCAATTTGCAGTCAAACGGAATGCGAGAATCTTGATTGAGACAATTGAATTAAATCATGGTAATAGAAAAAATACGATTTCTTCCGAGATTTCCACTGGAAATAATCTGACTATTACTGAGTCAAGAAAAGCGAGACATGAAGGGTTTAGATTTTTTGAATCCACACAAACACTATAGGGATGAGTGTCTTCTTCACTGCGTTTATTGGGGTATAAAGTGCAATTGCCTTAGCACATGGCAAATAACGCCCGTAGGGCGTGATGATTAAGCCATGTGCTAAGGCAATTGCACTTTATACCCCAATAAACGCAGTGAAAAAGACACTCGTCCCTTATAATTGCAATCATCTAGATCGAAGAAACCATAAAAATACTCAGCCAAACATAAAGCTTCAAATCTACTTTCTCCGCGTATAAATTACACGATCTATTTTTAGATCGTGTATTGTTTATCTCGCTATCGAAGTGAAATGTCATATAGTAAAACAAATGATACACAAATAAAAGACAATATTAAAATTCGTAGAGGTACTTATGACAAATAAGCTTGTTTCTGCCAGGTTAGTCTGTATTTTTGAACGAAAACGGCGTGGTCGGTCTTTGTTGAGAGGGTTGCTTGAAGGTCTTCGTCGACTCGCTGTTTTCTAAGTTTAGGTCGGCTCAGTATCAGAACTGCATGCCTGTTATCGTAAATTCTTTCGAAAATATATTAATTCATAATAGATTGAATAGCAATGATGCGTTGATGATCGGGAACTAGGTTAATTCGAGTTCCTACAACACAGGACTTGCAGATCGAATTTCGGGGGTTTCCCGAAAGACTTATTGCATTTTATACAGAAATAAAGTGCAATGGATTTCCCCACGTGATGCGATTTAAACCAATCAGAGTTCTTTATTTTATTGGATTGCAATTATAAGTTTTTGTTACAGATCTAGCCAAACCATAGTGCCACATTTCAAGATGCATTTGTGGTATAAGTTCGAAGACACAAGCTTAATCTGAAGCGTGTTGACAAATGATACATTTACATGACAGTTAGCGAATTAGCGAAATTAGCGATATTATATTTCATTCTTTTAATTTTATCCAACTCATTCAATTTCATTCAAAACAGATCCAAATAAAGTACTTTGCTGATTTAAAAATGTCCTTTCCAGTAAGAAATGTTTAGCGAATAAAGCAATTGTACTTTTAACAAACGTCTAACTATTTCTTTGAATAATGACAAATGGACATCATTTATAACAGAGTCACGTTTCTTCCCAGGGATAATCCCATTGTGTCATTTCCGACTAATGCCATTGAATACATTTCCATGGGCATTTGGACTGACTAATGCAAGTGCCTGGATAAGTAACATTCCCTTGCGACGGTTTTGCTCTGATCTGTCGCATAAAGAAAAGTCGAACTAGAGACTTACAATAAACCAAGTCCATTAGTACAAGGATCACGTGTCTACAGCCAATTAGCGTCCACTTCAAGTTCGACTGTCCATGCCTAATCCGTTTAAGTCTTTATTAGTGCTAACAACAAGAGGTCGGTCAAGGTCACGCGGAGATGCTCGGAGATTCTCCTGAGACCGGTGGTGTACAAATCAGATTAACATTATTCCTTAATTGTGACCCGTCACGCAAAAAGGGGCCATCTGGGAATTGCGAAGAGTATCGAGCAGATTGCGCAGATTGACCAGGATCGAAATCTTTCGTTCCTCTCCTAATTCCTGAATCTTGAGGGGTCGTTCTACCGTCCCAAATGATTATTTTCGCAAAGCGACCTCTTGTTGAGTCTTGCTGGCACCGGACTATTTTGAGAAATTACGGGAAACCCTTGGAAAAACTCGATGACGTCAGTTAAAATGGCGTATGCCCTCGAAACTTTGGGTGAAAACATTCGACGTCACCAACGGTACTCGTTAGATGTCACTGACGTACCATCCATCGTATCCTTATATAAATATCTTTAGATTCTTTAATTACGGCTGAAAAATCTTAATTTTTGAGAATGAGGAATCCTCATTCTCAAAAATTAAGATTTTTCAGCTGTTTTTACGCTAAAAGATATAAATCTAAAGATAGTGCCGGTTGTTCCCGCGCTAGTTTTTCTAACACTGTTTCCGCCTAACAAAATGCACGATTTTGTTACATACCCATCCGCCACACGGGAACCTTCGGCGATTCTACGGAATAAACCTCGGAAATAATGAGGGCACAGACATGAAAGCGCGTGGGATTATGTGAAGTCAGAAACATAAACCATCCCGCTAAGGATGACGTTGCATAAAACAAAAACAGCGAAAGAATAAAAGTGGGCATATTATAATTTGATAACAAAACGCAGTGTTTTACTGCGTTTTGTCATCAAATTATTATATGCCCAAAGGATCTCCTATGACGACAGGAAAGAATTAAGAAAACGTAATTTTCTTCACGCGTATTAACCGAAGAGCCACCTGGAGCCGAATAACCTAAAAAATGGCCCAAAATTACAACACTTACGTCCGAGGCACTTTCTAGTTCACGGAAAAGTCCGAGCGATGTTCCAGTTCACGGAAAAGTTTGAGCGATGTTCCGAATGACCCATCCGCCTTACATACATCCGAGGTCTGTTGCAGTTTACAGAAATGGCCGAGTGATGTTCCGAATGATGTAAGATCATGCTTATATACTACTAGCATAAAGTTAAGTGTAGCGTTTATCCAATAACCAATGGAATATGTGGGACTACTCGAATAAAGATGAAACCAATCTGATGTGACCCAAACTTAAATTGCAATTTATTTCAAAACCAGATGAGTGATTATTGAATTTGGAAACTAATCGGCATTTTCACTCATATGTGCACTGAGTATACATACTTGAAAGTCGAACTTTATTTGCGAAAATCGTAGCAAATAATCTTTGTGGCCAAAACGCATCAAAACTCTGAGAGAGAGGAACAGCACCCCATTAATGAAATCTTCAATATCTATTCATTTTTGTAAACACTTTTAGGATCCAGTGAAAAATCTTATCTTGCAGTCCATTGCTACTTTCTACTGTGGGTTAATACTGTGCAATGCCTGTCCTCTTTTGAATGACGACTCAATAGCCTTTGGTCACCGAAGATACAATAGTATGTGTCCTACACATGATAATTAAAAAAAAAACTTCTGCCAAAGCTAGTTCTTACAAAGTTATCAAAGCTTCTAAACAACTATTAGCCAATACTATATAAGCTAGGATTCCAATACATGGTTGGTAATAAAGATCTTTGACAAAAGTGTGAATGTAAACGAGGATTGTATTAGCTTTACCCGTAAAAGAATTTCGACAAAAGCGTGCTACATATACAAAAGGAGGATTGCATCCGCCTTACCCGTCAAAAGCCATCTTTCTCTTGGGGAATGCATCAGTTTAACCCGTATAAGATATTCGACAAATGAGTGCTTTCGCACGAGGATTACATCGACTTTATCCATCAAAGGTCTTCGACAAAGGTGTTCTTTCTCCCCTGAAGGTTGCATCGGATTTAAATACCTTTCAAGGATCTTCCTAAGACTGGTGCCATCTAAGGAGGTTTGCATCGGCTTTATCCGAAAAGGATCTTCTAAAAACACAATAAAGTTTGGCTGTCTTCTGTAGATTGAACACTTTAAAATAAACGTTTTTATACAAAAAAAATATCGATGGCTCAGCGTGAAACAGTTGTAACTGCCTATAAACATATAGGCAGTTACAATTGTTTCGCGCTGAGCCATCGATTTGAAAATGCTCTGACTTCGAGTCTTTAACTGGTTCAAGGCGATATCCGTACTTTTAATACCCGCTACTTTAGCTTCTCGTTTCGTCGTCCTCCTTTCACCGGAATATTAAACCGAAATGGGAACAATGTCAAATAACTCTAGAATCTTGGCTTATTGACCAATTATTCAACAAATTTCGTCCGCGTTTTTTCTTAGATCCCTGACGACGACAGGAAATAATTATTCCAGTTATTCATAGACACGTGAAGAATCAACAACGTGCCAAGAATGTCACGTGGTTTTATGGTGCTGTGCTCGGGAATGTATGTACTCGATTCGCCAAGCCGCCTAAAATTGTTTAGCTCGGCATATGAAAAAAAAACGGATTTTGCAATTCGCGGAAGAAGCCACATAAGCATCTTTCGCCTGTTTCGCATGTTTTACAGAAAGATGGATAGGAATAAAAATTGACCGATTTTTTCTAGCATATTTTTTAAGTGAATTATTAAAAAAACGGCCTTTTTTCACTTGAATATCCTCAGTCAGGGCCTATATACTTTATTAATTTCTTTGTTTAACATTAAGATAAATCATTAATAAAGACGTCGATCCTATTCCCGCGTCATTTTTATGGCGTCATTACTTTACCAAGCAACGTCGGTATAAACAAAAATGACGGTTTAATGCAATGCAATTTTTCCGACTCATTGTCGGTTTTGGAGCTAGTTTTAAAGAGTTCCTATGAATTATTTGCAAAGAACCTCAAAATGCTTTAACGCCCTCGTGCTTCGCATTCGGGTGTTAAACCATTTTATCGGGTCTCTGCAAATGTTAACGCCTGAAAAAATGTGAATAAACTCTGTATAGATACTTATAACCAGCCTATCAGATTTATGAAATATCTTGAGTGCCTTCGTAGTGGGATTTGAGTCTGCCCCCTACCCCCCTAGTCGTTTTCTGCCTGTTCAGAATCGCAATTGGCTTTACTAGACAGGCAAGTTTTACAGCCTGCTACGTTTTCAAGGCATTAGCAAGCGTATTGACGTCGTGCACGCTAATGCTTAACATTTTGTAACGTCCTTTTGCCATTTGGACGATTTTACACCGTATTTTTTCCGAATCGCTTCTTTATTATCGAATGAAGATTTTGCAATGCATGTTTATTTTTAATTGCTATATAAGTAATATACCGAATAATACAGAAAACACTTTTTCCTTTGGATACAATTTTATTATCAATCAGCTTAATAATTTTAGTCTTGGATTGATGAAAAAAAGCACAGCGCGCAAATTTAAAATAACGTAAGACGTTAAGAAATAATGCGTTTTCTAAAAGTATGTCCACACAAACAAATCTTAAAATATTCAATATCTTTCATGGTATCTCTACGAATTTTTTTCCGGTGGTCGTTCGAAAAATAATATGTTAAAAATGTAGAATGATTTATGATTGTCATTTTGATAATGAAATGAGACAGCTAAACATTTTGAGAACAGGCTTTAGAATTCGCGTATGGAAGAAATTGTGTCCACACACATTTTCTTTCTTTATTTTGTTGTATATGACGTATTATTATTTTTAACCATATTAACGAAAGCTAGAAAAAAATAATATTCTTAATTTTAAATTTCTCAAAAATTCATCTAATAATTATAGAGAAATTGAGATAACTTAACCATTTTTCACGCCGTTTTTTGGTTAAAATTTAGACGTTTTACAACTTTTGAATTGTAAAATGAATCTCTATCAATTGTTTGTTATTTTACTGATGACCATTTTAGTTTACCTACTAGCATGATGTCACCTCTCCCGTAAATCTGAAGATTCTCAACATTTTTCATGAACTATTTTACGCGTTTTAGGGGTTTTATAGAAATCTACCCACACATAATTTGTTACGTTTTACAGACGTAATTTAAGAGTTTTGGTGACGAAGAAACTTAATCAAACGGGACTATGATTTTCCTCAATTCACCTAACAAATTTACTGTAAAATTATGTATTCTTGTGGTTATTTTGGTATGAAGAATATAGAAATTGACCAACAGGTTTGAAAAAAAATGGCTGATGGAACTTAACGGGAGACGTGCTATTTCAAATGTTAAGCATTACCGTGCGCGACGTCATTAAGGTCTGTGAACTTTAGTAAACAGTCATTCTCTTATGAAATGTAGTATAAATGTACTCTTTGTTGACCCTCTTCCTTCTTTTGACTGATATTTTAGCGCTTTAAAAGAAATCAAGATTTGGCAAACAGTTCAAGCGGAGAGCATACCTAATACAAAGATGTCATTATTTCATCAGGAAGAAATCGTTTTGCCTTTTTAAATGATATGTAGGTACGTTTTTCATTGTACTTTTACACCCAACTTACAGGCACTGATCTCATACCCAAAGACCATTCAGAAAGAAATCGCTTTGCCTTTTAAAATGATATGTAGGTTTTTTTTCGTTTTTCATGATACTTTTACACCCAACTTACAGTCACTGATCCCATACCCAAAGACCATTGTTGACATTCATCTCTCTCAAAACCATTTTAAATCACTCACTCAGCGCTCCATTCATTCATTCCAAACACTCACCCAAACCATTCAAAAACGCTCAAAATGCCAAAAAAATCAGATTAACAACTGCCGTCAAAATTTATAAAGCAAGAACCAAATCGCGATTTCACTGACATAATTGAAATTTTAAGCGTCTGATTGGTTCTTGAAGAAATAGGAATCTATTTATAGAACTTTCATGAATATTTTATTAAAGGGTGGTAATACATATCGCTAATTTTGTTCATCCTGTAAATTTCAATCAAAACTCGCTCCTCTCACTCATTCAACATCATTCCGAAATCATTCCAATTTCGTTCTTTTTGGCAATTTCACGATGTTGTTAACTGTATGAACAACGAATACGGGCACGGAAACTCTTTTTGGTGGAAATCAATGGCTATTCACGACTGATAATAGCGCTGGATTCATTAGACATCATATATAAATTAAGCAAATGTGTATTCAATTCAAATCTTCGGTAAAAGCGCAGCTGTTTGAAAGCTGCCTAGTTTTTTTCTAAACACGGTTCAAAATGCTCGTCTCAAGGTCGCTTTAAAGGTCTAATTCTGGCGGTTTCTGAATTGAATCAAAGAAACTTCTACTCCCAATTATAGTTGGAAAGGAATTTAGGGAAACGGTAGGTCGTCATGGAATACTTGTAGAAAGCAACTTGAAGAAAATAGGCTGTCTACCAACGTCCAGAGACTTTAATTCAGTTCACCACGACTTGAACATGCAACACACTCCAACAGATGCCATTCCGATCAAGACAGTGACGGTTTTGCAGCTTAACAGTTAGTTACATCGTGAAATTGACTTTCACCTATATCAAAAGCATTTTAAATCGCTCACTCAGCGCTCCTTTCATTTATTACAAACACTCATACCGCCGAAAAACGCTCCAAAATTACTTAAAAAATATACGAACAGCTACATTCAAATTATATATTTATGTACAGAAAAAATCGCGATTACACTGACATAGTTAAAATTGTAAGCGCTTGATTGGTTCTTGGGGAAATAGGAAGCTATTCATAGAACTTGACTTATTTATACTTACTTCATTAAAGGGAGGGGATAAATATCGCTAATTTTGTTCATCCTGAACAAAATTGGCGGTATTGCATTACCTTCCTTCAATATCACTGTAAACTCTCTCATCACACTCATTCAATTCATTCCAAAATCATTCCAAAATCATTCACCTTTTCAATTTCACGATGTTGTAAGGCCAACCTGTAGCAGATAACACTCATTCGGTCGGCTCAAATGCCATTTTGCCATCATCGAAAGGTTTGTTCAAAGTCTGAGAAGCCATTCTTGATCTCAATCCAGTATAGTAACCTTGGAAAGCAACTGTGCAGCCTAGCTAATTCAGATTTATGTTTTCCTAAAAGCTACATTTGTTTTCCATCCAGAGTTTTCACGCATTATTGACCCTACGAAGTTTGGAGCACTGTTTTAGTTCAATGGCTCGTCAATCTATTGTTGTGTTATCAAATTATTGTCAAATAAAAAACAAAACATTTGGTATTTCATTTCAGGATAAATATTTCCAACACTATTACATGTGGTCCTTGTCAAGTTTTGAGTAGTATATGTTCGCAACACTTTTAGAAAAAAAATGTACCCTTATTTGCACTTTAACTTACGTGCAAGGTGGCGTAAGTCTACAATTTTTAAAAGTTTGTGAACATCTAGCCCCAACCAAAATTCAAAATACTGCTCTGGGTACAGGATAAAACAGCACCTGGAAAACTGTTTGCAAGTTATGCCCCGCTTTGCACTCAAGTGCACATGCAAAGCAGGGCATATTTTGCAAACAGTTTGCAGTATTTGTCATCTTTAATAACGCAGACAGGTTTCGTCCATGTTCATATCTTTGATTGTCTCTTTTAGCGTAACAAGTAACGTGTTCTTTGAGGTATATAAAGTTTATATAGCCAGAATGATTGCCATTGTTGCTGTCGGGTTCCTTTGATATCAGAATGTAGCATCTTTTATTTGGCAATCAATGCATGTAGCAGGTAAGATGACAAGAAAAGATAATAGTTTTTATGAAGATGTAAAAATGTTGCGAGTACCCTTCTCACTTAAACTGTACCAAATTAGTGACACATTGGAGCTTTCTCGGCACGAAATGACAGATGATGATTTATTCTTAAAGTAATCGAAAATAAATTAATAAAACGCGGATGAAATCACAATTGGCGGACACTCAATGGACATAAGGTTTGCAAAGCGTATGAATAGGGTAGGAAACAAGTGCAAAGCGTCTTTTCAACTGATGGAAATATTTGCATACGTTTTACATCCCCAATGCATCCGTAATTGCAGTGGGACCGGGCCTTGAGCGACTATGGTTTCTTCGTTGACATTAAGACTTCATATTTCTCATGAATATTCCTTATACCAAACCCTTTATCTTTCTTCTAACCTACTGAACCGTACCTCACCCGAAAATGAATTATTAAAACATATGGGACGAAATTGCGTGACTACTAGAAATCAACAATGAAAGTGCATCGAAATTAGGCCACGGGAAAATAGACTGGGAGAGTAGGTCAATAAAGACGAATGAGGTTAGCTTTCAGTCTAAAACCCAGACAGCTAAACTAATTGGAGAATTGAAAATAAACAAATGAAACACCTCCGACAACTCCGACAGCAGCCCACCTTTTGAAAGCTCCGAATCGAGGTCAAAACGCTTAAAAAGTGCTTGAAGACAAAAGAGAATTTGCTTGTTTTATTTATTTATTCCTTGTCCATTTCATAGGGTGAGGATTGAGGAATTAAACGCATTATAAACGCATATCCGCTTTAGCGATATGCCTACTTTTGGAAGAAACGCTAACTTGTGATTGCTGTATGAATATTTTCAGATGTATGTCCCTTACGTCTATGTCAATGTTTGTTTGTCCTATTGGCAATATTAAACTATGAACTTTTGAAGGGACATTTGTCGTCCTATCTGAACCACGGACAAAGGCTTGAAATATTGGGTCAACCAAAAGATAGGCCTTACTCGTATGTGAAAGGCCGAATTGTCTCAGTAATTTTATACGACGACATCTACATTGTCTACCAAAGTACACCGAATTCTAAAATTTCTTCAACTAAAGTGTGGCGCCTGAAACTCTTTTGAGGTTGGAGCTATCGAAATTACGTCAACTGTTTGCCGATTATATTCCGCTTTGCATGTGTACTTACGTACGAAGCTTGGCAAACTGTTTGCAACATTTTTTTATCCTTAAAGCAGGACTGGCTTAACCAATTTCTTGTTGAAATAATAATCCAAGATTAAAGACAATGGTTTGAAAATGAAAAGAAAGTTTGTTTTTGTTGTTGTTTTTAAGTAAAAAAGGAACCACCTACGAGAAGCTATGATTAAAGAAAATATGAGCATCAGAATCGGGAATTATTATCGAAAAGAAAGGTTCATTGGGAGACTTTAAAAATTCCCAAATTGAACAAAAGGCAAGACAAAAAAGTTTCTTTTTTTTTTCCCAAATATTTTTCCCACTCAATTTGCATGATTTGCGCATAAGCCTTCGTTTCTCTTGGTTTGAATGATTCCAATCAAAGTGTCAAAAATATTTTAGATGAGAAAAGGCTAGGATCTTTTAAGCACAATCCTTTTGGTAGCCAAGGGTAACGTTCACTGCTTGTCCTTTCCCATGGGTGAGCTAGAATAACAATGTATCAACACGTTGACGTTTGAATAATTGAAAAAAACTCGTTACCACAACATGATTAAGGCTTTAGAAAACGACGTTCTGAAAAAAAAGTAATAATAACTCGCGCATTTTTCTCTGTCATATCACAGCAAAAAATATAGTCGTAACACTTTCAATAGTCAGAGACTCTAAATGGTCGAGGGTTTTGTTCAAGGAAGGCCGGATTCACCTAACACCGTAACATACTTCAAGAAGGAAGTATGCAGTATGTACATATTTCACAATTCACACTAGATTAGGAAAGAAATTTCCGACTTCAGTGAAAATGGGAAAGTTTGTCTAGTAATTTATATACGATGTTTGAAATGATTTATTGCAGAAAGCATACCTTTCTGTTAATATTGTAAGAATAATTTGCCTCAACAAGTTACCAATTTAAATTTCTGTTACGCAAATTATTAATATAAAAGATTCGCTAGAAAAGTTCAAGTCTACCAATCTTAACCCACAATATCGGCATATGCAAAGACCCCACTTCATGGATGTTTTCTTAAGGTTCATGTAAAGTGTTTGAGACCCAATATTTAGGGCACTTCATTAGCCAAGAAAAAGCAGTATGTCCAGGTATATTATATATCAAAATGAAGCTATTCGTGAGCACAAGCAGTTAGGCGACATAAGACCGCCATAGCTATAGCGGTATAGCCAAAACATTGTGGAAAAGGGTATTTTGTACAGAACAAGCAACTGCATGACGGTTGCATAAATTTGCCCCGTATTTTAACAAAGTACAGTCTGAAGTACCATCCAGGTAGTGCTACAACCTTAGATATAAAACTCAGTCTCAAAAGGCTCTTTTGAAACAATCAATTTCCATTTATTTTGTCAACATACATGTCAAACCGGTTTGGTCTGTTTTCAAAATAGATGTAAGGTATGGTGCAACATCACACCATAATATTGTGATTTTTTTTTTTTCGATTTATTTCAAATTATAGTTTTTTTTTTTAATTCAATGATCTACAATATTACTAAATATTTGTCATTCTGTGAAATAGAAATTGATATATTGCTTAACAACCTTACAGGTATATAAACAATTAATGTCTATTTATGTTGTGATAACACACCATACCCTAAAAAGATCTACACGATTACAAAATTAGAATGACATATATGACATATGTGTTTATAAAATAGGTCAAAATAAATTGCTTGCATAACTACGTTTTGGGGCTGATTTTTTTACCAATGGTTGTAGCACTACCTGGATGGTACTTTAGGCTAGACTTTGTTAAAATATTAGCCAATTTTATCCAACAGTCATGCAGTTGCTTGTTCTGTACAAAATGACCCTTTTCCACAATGTTTTGGCTATACTGCTTTGGTTATAACAGTCTTATGATTTTCAACTGCTTGTGCTCATAAATAGCTTCATTTTGATATATAATATTCCTGGACATACTGCTTTTTCTTGGCAAATGAATGCCCTTAAAATTGGGTCTCAAACACTTTACATGAACCTTAAACCGGTCAACTAATAGGAATTACCGACGATTATTAATGTGTTCCTTGTTAATATTGGTGGACTATACCATGCCGTTTCTAACTTTTGGATTGGAGAACGGCCTGTAGGGAAGGTTCCGATATAATTGCAATCCTTAAATTGAAAATAAATCATGTGAATTTGACCCGCCTTCTGGATACAAAAAACTTTGGCCAACGTTCGAAAATGGTACCCCGCTTTGCACGCGTCCAAAGCTGGGTAACATTACTCAAACGTTGCGCGAATATTTTCAACCTGAAATGAGGGAAAAATAAGACAAGGATGGCAGTTAATTAGAATTTTATTTACTGTAGCTCAATATTCGATTACCAGGAAACAGTTTGAATAGTACAATGATTTCCCATGGGGGTTTGGGCGAATCAAATGATATACTTTTCTCTATCATTAAATGACTCAAACGCGGTCAAAACAACTTAGAAAGTGGTTAATTAATTAGAACAACTTTATATTCGGGATATTTCGGGTAAACAACAGGGTAAGAGGTTCACTGACAAGGAAAAACAATCCGTGAAACTATCTTTTTCAATTGCCAAGCACAGGTAGCTTTGTTGATTAACATAGGCATACTCATACTCAAAAGAAACTAGGCATATTTCAAGTTAAGAAAAAAAAAAACAGTTTTATCGGTTATGCAATGATGTCATCTATCTATCTCTATCTATCAATCAATCTAAGGGTTAAATGAACTAAAACGATGTGTGTTTTTTTTTTTATTAATTCCATTTGCTTTGTAGTAAGATTATCAATCGATAATCTACCGTTATTTTTCGATAATCAACAAAAAAACACGATAGAAGAGTCCATCGGTCCCTCGAACAATAAACACATTTACAACCTCTTTTGATAAAAAAAATATTAATTCATTTGAAAAGCATGTAAAATTCACGGTTATGAAGTATGATACATGTTGTATCAACTTGTCGCGTAGTCTGTGTATCAACTCGCACCGTGTGCCGCCACCATAGTGCAGTTGGTTAGGCATAAGACTTCCAATCTGGAAGTCGTTGGTTCGATCCCCGGTGGCGGCAAATATCATTTCCGACCTTTGTCTCTCACCAATGGGTAGATAATCGTAAACCTAAGTGAGATAGCAGTCGGATGCTAGGAAAGGGTGTAATGGTAGTACAGGTGAAAGAAATACCGGGAATCCATTGTTAGGTGCTCCGGCCGCCGCGATATAACTGCGAAATTTTTGAAAGCGGCGTAAAACCCATTCAAACAAACAAATCAACTCACACTGTGGCATGTGTATCAACTAGCCTCGTAGCATGTGTATCAACTAACCTCGTCGTCTGTGTATCAACTAGACCCGTAGCATGTGTATCAACTTGTCCCGTAGCACGTGTATCACTTAGCCCCGTCGCATAGGTTTCAACTAGCCACGGCCCTACATTTTTATGTTTTAAGTCTTGTGTATAGTTAAACTGCAGATCATGGACCAAATACAAATCCTGCAACTCCTACCGACTCATTGCCTTTTCATGTGAGCGATATGGAATTGTTATCTTTTGATTTGCATTTATTCATATAATATATATATATTTTAAATGTATTAGAGAGGCACTTTCACGCATGCTATATCAACCATTTCCTGTACATTCCCGGGAAAACTCGCCGCTATGATTTTAAACTGTCTAGAAAACAAGCAATTTCTTCTTTTCCCTAATTTTTTTCTAGTTCATGTGATCTTTTCAAATTGAACCGATTGTTCAGTTTTTCCACAATCTCAATTGAGACTAAAAGTCCAAATTATCTCTCCGAAATACGACTCGAACTTTTACGTAAAATCATTAAGGGGAGGTTAATCTTACATTTCATCGATTTTAATGTGAGCGGTAATTTTGCCTCCCTTGACAATTACGAAATTTATATTTTTGTCAATCTCTGAACCAAAACGATGTTACTCTTACAAAATAAAATAGACACGAATCATCCCTGCGTTTAGGATGACAAAACGGTGCAAACTGTTTACAAATTATTCCCGCTTTGCAGGCGCAGATGCATGCAAAGCAGGATATAATTTGAAAACAAAGCACCGTCTTGTCATCCTGAACGCAGGACATGTCATGTGTATTCAACGTGCAACGACAAAACGAATAGATCAAATGAGCCAGTGCGTGAGATTTCCAACAATTTCAAATATGCGCAAAGCAAAGACTCTGACCAGCCTGTGCATCCGCACAGTCTGACCAGAGTCTTCACTATGCGTTAAGTAGATAGGTAAGGTCTCAAAATATCTGTAGACCATTAGGTAACTTTGTATTTACAGTATGTGGAAGTCAACGCTACCTAATGTTTGCACCTCACGAACGTTTCAAATTGTTGGAAATGTCACGCACAGGCTCAAATGAGAAAATGTAATTGAAGTAGGTAATGACCATAAGAAGTTGGTCAATAAGAATGTCGTATCTTCAACTTCAATGTGGCATTTTGGTCGCCCACCAAGGACAAAATATCAGCAATGTCTCCGATTTATATTCTACTTCATTGTGATTTCCAAGCTTCGTAGGTGCACAAATAGCTCGTGTCTTTAGAAGTTTTCACCGGTCACGACATGTACAATCGGTGTCATCTGGAAATTGACATTCACTAGATCAAAACCATTTTAAATCGTTCGAGCATCACTACTTTCATTCATTCATTCATTCATATTCATTCAACCATTCATTCATTCATTCACTCATTCATTCATTCATTCATAGATTCATCATTCATTATTCATTCATTCATTCATTCATTCATTCAATCATTCACTCATTCATTCATTCATTCATTCATTCATTCATTCATTCCCAACGCTCACTGAAACAATTCAAAAACGTTCCAAACTTGTTAAAAAACGCCTCTAAATTTTTTAAACTAATTTACATTTCGTATCGATAATTTTTCCGCTGTTTTATTCATTCTTATGTGGAATTTCAAGCGTCTGTTTGGTCCCTGAAGCAACACAAAGGTAAAAGTACGTGCAGTTTATTAAAGGGGAAAAAAAGATATCGCTAATTTCGTCCAATTCGGACGAAATTAACGATATTCTATTACCTCCCTTGATTATCACTAAAAATTCACCAATTGCACTCATTCAATTTCGTTCCAAGAACATTTCAAGATCATTCACCATGAGATTTTCGCAATGTTCCTATCTGTACACTTGTAAGAAGTTGGTCAATCGGAATGTCGTATCTTCAACTTCAATGCGACATTTTGGTTACCAACCAAGGACAAAATCAGCAATGTCTCCGATTTTTCTTCTACTTTACCTGGATTTTCGAGCTTCGTAGGTGCACAAATAGCTAGTGTCTTCAGAAGGTTTCACCGGTCACGACATGTACAAACGGTGTCATTTCGAAATCGACATTCACTCGATCAAAACCATTTTAAATCGTTCGAGCACCACTCCTTTCATTCATTCATTCATTCATTCATTCATTCATTCATTCATTCATTCATTCATTCATTCATTCATTCATTCATTCATTCATTCATTCATTCATTCATTCATTCATTCATTCATTCATTCATTCATTCATTCATTCATGCATTCATTCATTCATTCATTCATTCATTCCCAACGCTCACTGAAACAATTAAAAACCGTTCCAAACTTGTTAAAAAACGCCGATATTTTTTTCCGCTGTTTTATTCATTCCTTTGTGGAATTTCAAGCGTCTGATTGGTCCCTGAAGCCATTCAAAGGTAAAAGTATACAGTCTAATAAAGGGGTATAACAGATATCGCTTATTTCGTCCAATTCGGACGAAATTAGCGATATTGTATTACCTCCCTTGATTATCACTAAAAATTCACCAATTGCACTCATTCAATTTCGTTCCAAAATCATTCCAAATTTATTCACCCTGTCAATTTCAAGATGTTCCTAACTGTACACTTGTTCGACGAACTCTCCAATGTCATGCTCGTGACAATCAATAGATTAATCACTATTCATTGAACCAGAATAATTGATTTGCAAGTGCGATTTTCAATAGTCTTATCTGACATCATCTGTTAATCCCATTGTCCCGCTTTTGACATCCGCAGAAGCCATCCCTGCATTTCTGGTGAAAACGATCTTTTTGAACGTTTGAAAAATTATATCCCGCTTTGACAGTGCAGCCGCGTGCAAAGTAGGGTACAATATCTGAAAGTGTGCAAACACTAGTTTTTTACATCCCGAGCACAGGGCAGGTGTACCTGAAAAGATAAAAACACCACATACTTGAAACCCACCCCTTATTATCCACAGGCGAATGTTTCATAATCAAAATCGATCAGTCAGTGCAACAATTTTGTAAGTGCCTATAAATATATAGGCACTTGACAATAGAATTGCACTAACCCACCGAAATTTCGTCATAAAGGTTAATCATGAGACAATGCCTCAAAACTACTGTTTATTTTAAATACTAGTCATCCGTTTCAAACGCTCCGGAAACGTTATAAAATTCCTCGAAATAATTCAAAACTCAACGCAATTTAATGTAAGTCGATCAAATCATTCCATGAATTTATTGGTTGGCAAAGATTTTGAACCGTCTGATTTATCTAAGAACACACAAATCTATTTATAGAACAGCAAGAAGATTTTATAAAAGGGGGGAAATAGAAAATCGCTTTTATCGCACTTTAAACAACTTTTTGCTCTATGATATTACCCTCCTTTATTTTCATTTAAAATGCCAATTCCACTCATGCAATAGCATTTAAAAAATCATTCCCAAATTATTTTCCTTATGTTTTACCCAAGTTATGAAAATTCGCTCCAAAAGTAAGTATTCAATTCTACTATAAGGGTTGACAACTTGAAAATCCAAAGGCCTGGAGTCCGGACACCATTTCCAACGACCCTCATAAATTTATTCGCATGGTATTTTAATAAATCATCACTAGTTTTAATATATAATGATACATATAACTGATTGTTCGCTTGCCCCGCCCCTATACCTCCGTTGTAATACTCCCCTTTAACACGCCAGCGTTATATACCTGGAACATACAGTAATGGACTTGAAACAACCATCAAATACTTGTTCGGTCGCGACCTAAACTTCGCTGTAGTTACAAAGTTTAATGCGACCACCAAAGAAAATATTTGAAGCAAAATTGTGGAAAATGTGGGTGTTTAACAGCCATCTCATTAAGAGTGCAAGTGTGATTTTCAATAATCTGATGTGAGATTATCTGTTAATCCAACTGTCCTGCTATTGAAATCAACAGTGATTCTGATTGGCCAATCGATTTTTGATTGACAGAATCGGTCTGTCAATTCTTGCATAATTCATGTTATAAAATGACTGACATCGCGAGAGTAAATTAACCCCGTTGAATATTTTTGATATTACACGGGTGTTATTACACTAGTGGAATAACTATGCAAATGAGCTCAAAGCGAATAGCAACTCTATTTTGTAACTGCCAAAATGACGTCATAATGTGTATTATTGTGACGTCAGTTTTTTTTTTATAATCGGCGTTATAAGTTTCGCGGAAAATTGAAATGTAAATTTTCAAGAATTTTGACAATTTATTACTAAAATTATGGTCATATTATAATTAGAATATAAAGTTTGTGCTCTTAAATAGCGAGTTTATTAAACTCGTCATCTAAAACAGATGAAATCTCGACGCAGCCTCGTTTTTATCTGTTTATAGATGACTCGTTTAATAAATTCGGTATTCAATGTCAACTAATTCAATATCCTCTATTTATTTCACCAAATATTTCCTTCGGTTGATATTTGCAAGAAATTATTACTTCATCCAGTCATTATTTAAAGGTGCTCCGGTATGAGCGAATATTCAAGATAGGTTTTAACACGACATGCTAAGAAAACACCGTGAAGTTGACCAGTTGAATAGTTTTTTGATAATTATAAAATGATATCAAATTGATATTGAATAGATGTGTTGAGCGAATTTTCAAAGAAATTTAAGGGAGGTTATACAAAATCGCTAATTTCGTCCAAGTAAGAAGAAATTATCGATCTTTTATTTTCCCTTTAAATAATAACGTACTTTTCTGTTTGCATGTCTACACGAACAATTCAGGCGCTTTAAAATCAACACCAGCCAATAAAATCGTTGGATGATTTAATCAATTTGTATGAAATAATAATCGTTTTGAAAGATATCGAATTGTTTTGAACGATTTAGGAATGCTGTGAGTAAGTGTTTGGAATGAATGAATGAAGCAATGACCGAGTGATTTTGAATGGTTTTGATCGAGATGAGTGTTAATTTAACAGTGTTTTCAAACAATGTCTAGGAAATAAGTCCATCTTAGGAATTATTAATATTATCATATTACACCTGATTCTGGAAATTCTGACAACGAATATATATATATAATACGTACCTAGTATTTTGTATGAGAAAAAATATCTAACGAGGTTGGGAGAATTGATCATTGTCGAGGCTCTGCCGAGACAATAATCAATTCTCACAACTGAGTTAGATATTTTTTTCATACAATACATTAAGTATGTATTATATTTATCTTAAAACCTCTATTTGCCTTGTTTTCGTCGATGTTTCTATCAGAAATGCAAGTTTCTAAAAATAACCGCAAGAGATCATTGTTCTAAAAATTTCCGTGTGATATCAAAAAAAAAAAAAAAGAAAAAAAATCATATGGGATGTTATCACTAGGACATTTGTATAGTAATACGTGTAAGATAAAAAAAAATCTCTTTTGATAGCTCATCTGAATTTACATTATGATGACGTCTGATGTGTTTTTGTTTAAAACACTGAACTTGTAACCATCGCAGAATTCGAATACTTTTCGACTTGGCACCAAAAACGTATGAAACTCAAATTGTCCGTATTTGCTCATTCATTTCGTTTGTCGTCAATTCGTGAAACAAAAAAAAACCCTAAATCATAGTGCTTGAATACGATTCATTTCAAACGAGAATGGCATGGAGATCGTACCTGTAGCTTCTTGTCTTAATTAAATATTATATAGGTGGAACTAACTTTTGAGCACCAGGAATGATTTTCTTACGGAACAATAAAACTCATAAATTGTAATTTCTATACAAGAATGAGATAAGTAGTTCATGTATACCTTTGATACATAATAATTCAGTTGCTATCCAAAATCTCTGATGTACTTTTATCTCGTGGTGAATTAAAGTAACGTTATTTAGAAACTTGGGTATGCAGCCTCTTACGAAACAAAAGAACCTATAACCCTGACCGCATAGTTACCATAATTCGAATTTTGGAAAATCTATTCAAATCGGATTGAACTGCTATGATCTTTATATATATCTCTATATTTCTTTCTTTCTTCTTTTTTTTCATTTTTTTTATAAGTGGCAGATTCGACGCATCGAATTTTCTGTCTTAACATCTGAACGTAAACCTACGAGAAATAGCTATGATAAACTGCCCTGTAATCAGGATGTAAAAACGTTTCGCGAGCGCTTAGAGAATGATAACCCGCTTTGCACGTGCACGTACGTGCAAAGCGAGGTATCATTTCGAAAGCGCTTCGCTAACGTTTTCATCCTGAACGCAGGGCAGCCCTGCGTTCAGGATGAAAGCGTTAGCGAAGCGTATGTGGGTATGCAAAGCGGAGTATCACCTCAAATCGCTCGCGAAACTTTTTTACATCCTGAACGCAGGGCAGGTCTTGTCAGACTGTTCATTGAGAATCCCGAGATAACCCCCTACCATCCTATAGCTCAAAGCGTAGCAAGTAGAGAGACCCGGGGTATCCGAGGACGAAGTCACACCAGAGAACAATATTACTATGATCATAGGAGATCTCGAAAAGTGTCTCATGGACGAACATGGTATTGGTCATATGGAGTTCCGATATAACCCCTTCCAGCCCCTAAACGAATAAAATATTGATCGCAAGATATATCAAAATATACCTACCCCCTCAGATTAAAATATTTTGGTGGTAAAGCATCCCCCTATCACCAAGTGACAAATATATCGTCGTTTTACTACCAAAGTTAATAGAAAACAATTAATTAACACTGTGGTTTTGTCGTTTTGGGCAATCAACGACATTGCTTACCGAGGTCATGTGAACATTTTCACCTAAACCTTTAATATGTTATTTTATGATATGACCTAAGTCGCGGGAGTGAAATAACGTTGTTGAATATTTTTGTTATTACACGGGTGTAATTACACTAGTGGAATAATTATGCAAATGAGCTCAGAGCGAATAGCAACGCTTATGTGTTACCGCGAAAATGACGTCATGATGTATATATAGTAATTTCGCGGAAAATTGAAATCTTCAATTTCAAGAATTATCACGATTTTTCGCAAAAATGTGGAATATATAATAAACAGAATATAAAATTTGTGCTCATAAAATACAGAATTTATTTATCTCGTCATCTTTAAATAGAGGCTCATCCTCGTTTTTATCTGTTTAAAGATGACTCGTTTGATAAATTCGGTATTTCGTGACCACTCATTCAATATCCTATATAAAGTTAGACCTTAAACACATCAGCTGATGATTATCGATTAAACATTACTGCACACAAAAATACGACCACATACATAGATAAGATATACAGACAGAGGGACGAACGGACAGACGAAAATAAATACGCCAGAAGGGAGTAACAATAACATTTTACTACCGAAGAGAAATTTACAAGAGAATAAGAAGCAGTTTCCTTGCAACAAAATGATATAATTTTAATCTTTGAAGCAGTGGATACGAAGAAACATTTCAATCCGCCACGGCTTAGATAACGTTCAAGCAGATTAACTTATAAAACTTTGTTGACATCTAATTTGCATTCATTTATCTTATATAGTTTTAATTGTTTTCGAGATTTTTTATTTGATGAATGTGGATGCACTTGTTGGAAACGGTATTGTTGATTTTGGTAAGAAAAAGGTTTTGTCAATCATAATAATAAAGAAACGAAACGCGGTGGGATTTTTTCGGATTTATATATCTATATAATACGTACTTAGTGTATTATACGAAAAAAAAAAAATATCTAACGAGGTTGGGAGAATTGAAAATTGTCGAGGCTCTGCCGAGACAATTGTCAATTCTCACAACTGAATTAGATATTTTTTCATACAATACACTAAGTATGTATTATATTTATCTAATAACCTCTTGTCGTCTTGTTTTCGTCGATGTTTCCCACTTAGATGCAAGTTTGTAAAAATAACCACATTATATCATTGTTCTAAAAATAACTATGTGATATCATAAAAAATATCATACGGGATGTTATCACGAGGATTATGTAAAGTTATAAGATAAATACTATGACGAAAAGTTTTATGATAAATATCATCCGATTAACTATTAATCATCATATAATTATTCAATCAGGTTTAAAACAAATATCAATGTATAATACAGAGCAGAAAAGAATGGACAGGAAGAAATAACCCTGTCTCTAAAATGTTTAATTGATTGCTAAGAACAGTTTCAATTATAAAAGTACATACTTTTTGAAACAAATGAGAGAGGATAAAAAAGACAATTAGTGTGTGTTTGTTGTTTTTCACAGCAAAGGCCTTGTAATGGAAAAACGCGGCGGATTTGAAATCTGTACTATCGTTGAGGTTGACAAGTGATAGTTGGCGAAGAAAATTAGATAAAATGGCACGATTATTCTGAACATACTTAAATAATCGCAAAAAATACCCACAAAAATAGAATAATTTAAAAATGCAGAATCAAACTAAAAACAAAAATAAAAAAATAAATAATATAATTGACTTTTAACCACATACCGGAAAAGATATTTCACAATTGCTGGGAATTGTGTACAATGTATCTGAATTGATCATGTTATTTGCAGAATTTCAACTTGCTGTAATAAATTAAATCATGCCGTCCAATAACGTGGAAGATCTGATCGTGGAACTCGGAGGATGTGGGAGATTTCAATGGCTAACATCACTGATTCTTCAACTGTCAAAAACGATAGTGGCATGGAGTATGTTAGCCATGACTTTTAATGGACAACAGCCTGATTTTGTTTGTGTATCTAAACAATTGGACGGTTATTCTACAAATGAGACTATTGAATTCCCGCTATCGGAATGTAGTCCGGCCAACATTACGTGTGACGAACATAAATTCTTTACGGATGATATGTATACAGTTGTAAATGAGGTAGGCCGTCTCCGTTTCGCAATATCAGTTGCATGCTTGTGGTTTCTAACTGATGGATCTTTGGCACAAGTCCTTGGCCCCCGTCATGATGCACCCCTCAAAAAATTTAAACGATACCTATCAGGCCACGCAGTCTGTATTTACCTGATATCACCCTGAAAACATAACATCACATCCGGCATTCTATTTTTAGAAATATTTTGCTTACACTTTCATCTGAATTTCTTTGATTTTTAAGGGAATATAATAATTAGGCGTACAAAATTTGCGTTATAAATAGAATAACATGTTAGTGTCTTAAAATACCTATGTTATCTTGTCTCGGCAGTGAGAAATTATCATGGCACGGTAAAGCCCTGTCATGATACATTCTCCCAATCTCGACCAGAAAACATCGATATTTTAAAGCTGCTCTTTCACATTTTAGGAAAATGTATTTTTTGAAAATTTTCGTAAAATCATTTGGAAAAAACGACCTCATCATGTTGAAGCCTTTAGAATTATAAGATTCAATCTGGTAATGCACGGAAAGAAAGACTAATATTCCTGAATTTAGCGAAAATCATTTCGAAAAATAAAGCATCTACTAACGCTTTGAAAATCTTTCTTCAACTTCGAGCCGACTATTTATGCATCTGAATTCCACATGCTTGCATGATAAAGGTAAAAGTATTTGACAACTGGAAACTTCATATCATTGCAGGAAAAAAACGAAAGATTATTCAAGGAAAGTCACGATTTTGTAAATATAGACTCGAAGTAAATATAAGCACTGTAAGTAAGGAAATTTTCTGACAGCTATTCATATTATCAAACAAAGTACGTGTATTCAATTTATAAAAAGAAAGTGTACGGTTTTATGCGAAATTCTCTAAATTTCAGTGGGATTTAGTGTGTGACAGAAAATGGATTGTCGCCATGATCACTACAATACAGATGTCTGGTGTGCTGGTTGGCTGTTTTGTCTGTGGTCACCTTGGAGATATGATAGGACGAAAACCAACGTTCTTTATGTCCATTGTCATTCTTGTAGTTTTCAACGTTGTGGCGTATTTTAGCGTGAATTGGCAAATGTATGCGGCTATACGTTTTGTACTTGGTGTAGGTATGCTTCACCCGTTTATCTTTTGTTTTTGATAATATCTTTGGTTTTGTTGTCTGATTTTCCGAGACATTCTGCACCTTGTGGTTGACATTGTATCACTACTTGATTAGGAAAGATATGATTAAAGTTAAAGACTCTCATATATATAGATATAAAGATAGATCTACTTATCAAATAGTCTTGTCTTTTAATTGTTTCGTCCAATAACTTATTTTGACAAAAAACTTATAATCTACAGAGAAATACAACAGTGCGAAATAAATAATGACTTGTTGTTTTAGTAAGCCTTGTCAAAAATTGGTAAGAAATTATGAATTCATTCAGTTCAAATTGGCGATTTACGATCATTTATGCTACAAAATTATACAGATATTAAAGAAATTATGTCTTGAAGCAATAGAGTCCTCTAAAGTGCTTATTTTTTCCGTCCTTGCAGGAATCGGGTTTTATTTCACGGTGCAATACAATCTGATGACGGAATTCATGCCGACAATATGGCGGCCTCGTGCGGTGGCAGTTCCGGGTTGGGCCCTGGAGTCAGGATTATTCGCTTTCGTTATTTGGATTCTACGAGACTGGAAAAATATCCATCTTGCTACAGCAGCAGTAGGAGCACCTTTCATTTTTAGTTATTGGTATACATTTTTCTTCCTACTGATTGTCTAAAATGGACAAACAGAAAAATACTTTTCGTGTCTTGCTTTCGAATATGAATTCATTTGGCATTCGTATTTTTTGGGGTCGTTCATAACATTAACAATCAAATTTCATGGCATTCGGCTAATGTATATTCTTAGTTAACCCATTTTCAGATGACAACATTTGCGACTGATCTAAATGGTCTCAATGTTGAATTTATGAACTTTTAAAACTATTTGTCTTTTACGGGTTGGGGTGGGGGATGGAAGAGAGAGAGAAAACATTGTAGACCATTTCTTCATGGTCCAAAATTCTTTCCAAAGCATTTTTCTTGTCGTGCACAAAAAAGAGGGAACAAATAAAGCTATGGGAAAAACTTACACTTTGGTTAGCTTTTGCAGCATGGATGACAATTCCATTGAATAAACCGTTCATTTCTATTTCAGTTTTATACAGGAAAGTTTCCGTTGGTTGGTACCCAGAGGTAAATATGAAAGTGCAACAACAGTTATAAACAACATAGCGAGAATTAACAAGAAAGATGAGCCGGACATCAGCAAGATAATCGCACAAGCCGAAGATGACCGAAACAACAACAGCAACGCTACCACAACATATTCGGTGTTAGACCTGTTTAAGACATGGAACATGGCGAAAACAACACTTGCGCTTTGTTTTATGTGGTAATAATAATAATAATAATAATCTTTATTCAAAGAAGTTAGGGCTTTAAGCTATCGCCATACAAACAATACAATGAAGAACTTATTTACAATGAGGCCTTCTGATAAAATTCTATCTGCAAATGTATAACAAAATAAGAAATGATGATGAAGATGATATAATGAGCGATCGATTGTTGTGTTTGTACATTGTTTTATATATAAGAGAGTCCATCAGCAGACACTAAATTTTAGGCTGGTCCATATTCAAAGAGGTAGCAGACGACTATTATTTCAGTGGACATTTTTTTTCGTCTTTTGTGGAATGAAACAATGTGGATAAAGAAGAAATTACATGCAACAAGCAATTACTTCATTGTCCACAATGATTTTCTGAGCTTTTTATCTTCATGTAAAGCAATGAGCGGAATTTTAAGGGAATGAATTTTCTCGTGGAAATGACATTAATTAACAAAACACTAGAAGTAAAATTTCTTGGGCGCATCCAAAGTTAAAAAGATGTTGTTGACAATGAAAATCTAGATCAAAGTGCGCGCAAAAATAAAAAAAAATCTGATGTCGTCGAAAACATTGTAGAGAATGGAAATGGCTCTCTAGAAATAATTTCTTATTATCCACTTTTTTTACCGAGAACAAAAGTGCATGCTACCGAAATCAAATGACATCAACGAAAATGCCTGAATAATTAATGGACTGCGTTTTTATAGCGGATTTAAATTGCAATAAAATTCTCATAAACGTCATTTAGGAAAAATGTTAAAAAGTGAATTTCGTCAATTTAAATTACACTTCCATTTGATATTTCAAAGTCTCCTCTATTTTCAGGCTATCCATAAGTTATGCATATTACGGCCTGACATTTGGAGTTAAAAGTTTGGCCGGTGACCTATATCTCAACATAGTTTTGATGAACATTATAGAAGCACCTGTCAGCTTCTCTATGATGTTTGCTGTGAACGGGTTTGTATCCTCTTTCTATTTGCTTATTTGGCGTGATATAGTAAATATTCACACTATTTCTTCTATTAGCAGATGAAGGATAAAGTAGATTTTATTGTCGTAAAGAGCAGTTCATTAGTGCATAGATCTAGTTACTTTTTTTGTCATTACAGTTGGTAAAATCGTGAAATTAACATTCATCTCAATAAAAACCATGCTAAATTTCATTCCAAACACTCACTCACACCATTCCAAAACGCTCCAACTTCACTAAAATGACAACATCTACAACTTCATTCAAAATACATTTCGCCAAAAAAAAATGCTCGATTCCACTGACACAAATGGAACTGTAAACGTCTGATGGGTTCTAGAACAAATTGGAAGCTATTTATAGAACTTGTATGTATATCTTATTAAAAGGAGGTAGTGAATATTGCTAATTGTGTTCATCCTGAACAAAATTAGCGGTATTGGATTACCTCCCTTTAATTTCACTTAAAACTCGCTCATCCTGCCCATTCAATTTCATTCCAAAATCATTCATAAATCATTCACCTTGTCAATTTCATAATGTTGCTAACTGCAAGTGTTGGAACATTCTGGATGTCGTCAAGAGTATAAGATCAAATGGAAATTTAAAACTAAACAAAGGGTAATAACTCGAAAAATGTGCTAGGTAGAGTTGTGGTTCTTGTGCATTGCACTACGTAATAATAGGAAGAATATATAACTGCCAAGTTTCAAGTTAATAAGACTTGAGGTGATAAGAGTTCTACTCCGGACAAAGGTGGACGCCGCCCCAAGTGATCACATACTACACCCCGTCTCGATGGGCGCATAGATTAACTAGATTTAAGAACCGTCACAGTCCTTTATTTCGGTTTTTATAGCCTATGAATACAGCAGATTTCTTCCCGTCTTATGCCAAAAGGATATGATAAAATGATGTTTTTTTTATTCTAGAATAGGTCGGAAGATTCCCTGCATGTTTTTTTACGTTTTGTGCGGACTTTTTGGTGTTGTTGTTGGCGTCATCCAGTACGTAGGTAAATACAATGAATCTTGTTAAATTAGTGTTTCATTTTCGCTAATGTTATCGAGTAATTGTTCGCGAGAAGCTAAGAATACCGTTTATATTTTCAAATTAGATTAAAGATTAAACAACAACAAATAATAATAATAATTGAGCCTGTGCGTGAGATTTCCAACAATTTCAAATATGCGCGAAGCAAATACTCTGACCAGCCTGTGTATCCGCACAGTCTGACCAGAGTCTCTACTAAGCATTTAGTAGATAGATAAGGTCTCAAAGTATCGGTAGGCTATCAGGTTACTTTATATTTACAGTATGTGGCTATCAACGCTATTCAATGTTTGCTATTCACAAACTTTCAAATTGTTGGAAATGTCGCGCACAGGCTCAATTAAGAGGTTAACGAAACGCTGTTGTAAGTGCATATATTCGTCTAATTTGAAAAAAAAAGCGAAATTGTATACCTCCCTTTCATTTCACGAGAAACTCGTTCCACACACTCATTCAATATTTTTCGAAAATTAGTCAACAATGTTTCTAACTGAATATGGAAAGCCCTCATAGCGCGTCGGACTCTTACAATGTGTCAAACAGCCTGTCTGACATTTGTCTCCCATTTAAAAGATAAATAATCGTAAACCTACCGGTTATGTGGTATAAGCAGCTAGAAGCTCAGGCCGATTATCCTCGTAGAACTGGTGGGATATGAACCAGAAATACATTTTGCCGTGAAATGACCGTAGAATTGTTAAGCAGCGTTAGACTAAGAAAACAAACCAACAACCCCTTTGTATTTACAATTCGCTAGATTGGCTAAATATTTTTTGTTTGAAATTTTAATCTCGTTTCAATCTCTCGCAGATGCCTTTTTAATCCAAGTCTACCCTGCGTTCATGATGACAAAACGGTACAAACTATGTGCAAATTATACCCCTCTTTACATGCATGTGCATGTGCAAGGCGGGGTATAATTTGCAAAACAGTTTGCACCGTATTGTCATCTTGAACGCAAGGCATGCTGATCAAAAACACAGGGAATTCATTTTGGTGTTCATTTTTGTTTTTAAATTTCTAAGTCACATTTAAACCCCTTTGAGGATGCATGTAAATACTATACAAAGGTGTCTGGTACCAGACTAGGAACACTGCATTTCGAGGGGCCAGCGCAATATTATTATAAGTGCCTATAAATATATAGGCACTTACAATAATATTGCGCTGACCCCTCGATTTTATGAGATTTTAAAATCACTTACATTTTATTTTCATTTGTCACACGTCACTCAGAAAGGAACCATCTGGGAACTATGTAAAATAAATATTCAAAGCCGATGTTGGGACCAGCAATGTTTAACCAGAGGTCGCATTTCAAAAATTCTTTCAAGGAAAGGCAGGTGGATCATTCTAGATTCAGAAAATAACAAATTGCTAAAAGTTTCGACCCTAGTCAGACTGCGCAGTAAGCGCAGTCTGACTAGGGTCGAAACTTTACGCACAACCCCGATAGTCCCTTTTCGCGTAATGAGTCACATTTCTTTCTTTCTTTCTCTTGTCCGTTTACAGATACTCCAGCTAAAGGGGCCGTAACAAATGTATTTGCCCTGGGTTCTAAGATAGCCTTAGCTTGTGCCTGGTACGTGCTGATAGTCTACACGACTGAACTTTATCCGACTGTAGTCAGGTAAGAAGTGAAAAAAATGTTCAAAGTAAATAAGTCTTACAATAACCGTTTAAGAAAGTAAACATGCGCGATGAGATGAAGACAACATTTTTATTCGCGGATGTATGAAACTAAAACCTAAGCGTACAGTATGAGAAACAAGAGCTTCTCCTACGGGTGCCATCGCTCGGATGCAGGTGCTGAATAATGCAAAAACACCTCGTCAAAAGGGGCATAATCTTGTGATGGAGAAAAAACCTGCAACATCTCATGAAGACATCCATAGTAACAAAAGAGATTTGAAAAGGCAACAACAACGCGAACGACGCAAAGGTGTTGATAATACATTGTACATAGTGATTTCTCGGGAAACAGCAGCGCTAAAAATGAGAGCGAAGAAGGCGAATGATTTAGTTCGACTACTAATAGTCTCCGTTTTGATAAATTGATTAGTAAGTTTCAGGCTCCGCCACTCGTGAAGATATATACTGTTCACAAAAAGTAGGGGATACTCTGTTAATTCACAAGGTTATTGTGGTTGCAAACAATTTAGGACAATCTAACTTATTCTTGGCCAACTAGCAGTTGTCTCATGGTATAATGGTTGTTATGGAATTCCCTTTTCTGCTAAACATGCCCTGCAAATTCAGCATTTAAGAAGAGAGGGGTATAGCGCTTTTTTTACATGGCGTATGTTGTAATGGAAATTCTTACTTTAGTTGAGCATAACTTCGAGAAAAATTGTTTGGTGTTTATCTCTATCATGTATTCGCATCTCATTTTGTTGGAATAATGTGAGGTCTAATGAAAGCTCACCGTGAGTGGTATGCTGGAAACCAGAAGAACGTGTTTCGAGACTGCTGTCAAACCCTGTGTCTCACAGTCAGATATTGTCATGATATCAAACAATTGGCTTCTTTGTTGGCGATTCAAAAACGGGGCCCTGAAGATGTATGGATGCCAAAGCTGACCAGAATACCACAAATCAAACTTACAATATCCTCTACTTTTTGTGAACAGTATATATAGTCATTGTTGATCACTCAATGAAAAATATATCGATCTTATACTGTAACAAACGACTATCATCCATTTCATTTTTCAGAACTATATCATACGGACTGTGTAATACGGCTGCGAGAGTTGGTGGAATGATTGCTCCTCAAATTGTGTTCCTTGTAAGTCTCGTCTTATTTTATGAAAATACCCGAGAGGTAACTAAATGTAGGTACAATTAAATTTAAACCATGATTTGTTAAAAATTATTTTATGATAGGTTAAAATTATTTTTACTCAAAAATCATCCACTCACAGACTTTGCACAGGCGAAAGGTTTGTCAGTGGAGCTAGATACTAAACAAATATTTCCATATTTATGTTACAGAATGATGATGTGCCGGGACTACTTTATTTCCTTAGCGCGGGTGTAATGATAGTTTCCGGTCTGCTGTGCTTCACGTTTCCAGAAACAAAGAACCAGGCATTGTCAGATACTCTAGAGAGGGGACAGAAGGTGGTCGAAGTCAATGGCAAGAATGTACAGACTCTTAATGGCATCAATATACAAGAAGTCAATGGCAAGAATGGCCAGACTCTTAATGGTATCAATATACAAGAAGTCAATGGCACTACTGAGAAGAAAGTTTTGGAGACAACTAAGTTTTGAAGGACTGCATGTACAGATTCGATCAAAGCATTGAAATGCAAAAGATTCGATCTCCACTGGCCATGTATTTTCACGGTGGTTGTGAACAATACTGTTCAGAAGGGACATACATGTTAAATATTTTTGACAGCAACACTGAATTAATATACAGATCGATTTTCCAATATCGCCCTACCTACAGACCCATATTTTTCGCAAAACATATTTCTTTAGAACACCGTTTGTGAAATAGCTTACATTTATAATGACGTCTTTCAAAGAAATGATAAAGCGTATCTATTTGCTTTTAGCACTTTTACATACCTGCTACATTAATGTAATTACGCCAGTTCAGAGTAATATGTCAGATGTGTTTGTGAAACACGAATGCTCCCGAAATGTCATTTTTAAGTTGGAATGCGGAGCAATTCCAACTTAGATTTAACAAAACCGCAAAATGAACACAAGATAATTTCATTTCGGGTTTTTTGAGAACACATATCACGTGAACAGGATGTGAATACACTCCGGCCTATTTTGTATATCTCAACTTGACAAAGACATACAGTTTATTTCATCAAAAAGTAATAATACTATACAATTACACAAATATCAATTCACATATATTATTAACAGGCTAATTTATGTTTTAAACGATATTTATTGAAAGTTGCGCACGAATATATTAGTATCACATGTTTGCATTACTATATCTGGAAATCATGTGATAAGTCAAGTCCAATAAGGTCAGCGTCAGCAAGAGACAATAGCACTAGCTAATCACGTGATCTACTTATTTAGTAATGTCGCGATCTGTTTTCTCAGTACTTATGGCAATAACATAGACCAATCACGTGATCTACATATTTGGTAAGGTCGCGACCTGTTTTTCGTAGAATTGTGTTATTTATTCATTTAAAGGTATAGTTTCTCTTTCTGAACGACCTTATTACACATTTAACTTTTGACGAGGTGTTATATTGTAATTTCTGTCTAAGCTACGAAATAAAAAAAAACTTTTCTTAAAGTGATGATACACTTTTAAAGTTAATAAATATTTTTGCAACATATTGTTGTTTGTTTTCCGTCATATTGCAGCTATCTACATGAAGGTTTCATTGTAAAAACCCAATACTCATCCACATAAACCCTTGACACCATACCTTTAATAGTTTATGAATATCTTTGCCCAATTGCATTAATCACCAAGACAATTTGTCATATGAAACAAACCAACTAGTTCAACTTGTTTTCTTCACATTCTTACACATCAACACGTTTAAGAGCACCATCATACAGTTACATGTAGTTACATCGTGAAATTGACATTCATCTCAATAAAAAAAATTCTCAATCGCTCACTCAGCGCACCAATGATTCATTCCAAACACTCACTAAAACCATTCAAAAACGCTCAAAGTTATTTAAAAAAAAATAAGATCAACATGTACATCCAAAATGAATGAAGCAAGAACCAATTCGCGATTTCACTGACATATTAAAATTTAAAGCGTCTGATTGGTTCTTGACGAAATAGAAAGCTATTTATTGAACTTTTATGCATATTTTATATAGGTTTTATATATCGCTATTTTTTTTTCATCCTGAATCCTGAATTCCCTCCCTTAAATTTCACGCAAAACTCGCACACTCACTTATTCAATCTAATGCTTAATTCATTCCAAAATCGTTCACCTTATCAATTTCACGATGTTATTAACTGTACCCCCAACTCAGAAGTAGAGGAGCATATATTGATTTCTAAAGTCTGTCTCTCAGTCCATAGACATTTGGCTTTCCGCTAGATAAACGGAGAAGCAATTGACCTGCAATAACGAAAGTTTACACAAATATTGCTCATGACCCAAGGAAATGCCCTATTGTTTCGGGGTCAGACATGTCACGGTCATCAGTAAATTTAACAGTTGATAGTTTCCAATCTAACTGAACAACCAATTGACCCAAATCATAAAACTTGACACAAATGTTGTCAATGACCCAAGAAATCACCCAATTTTGGAGTCACAAAGGTCGAAATCACAATTGAACTTAGTCCAAAAATTGTCTTGAGATTCCAACTCATTAATTGAAAGACTTCCTTGCGAAAATAGCTTCTCATCATGGACAAATCACTTTGCGACACTTATAATTAAAAATGTAATTGATAACTCAAATGGAGCAGAAGCCATTTGAAAGATAATATATAAACTGTTTTGATTGTATAAGTGTTCGCATGTGCGTCCATTAGTCGGCTGTATAGTCCATATCATTTTCTTCTTTTTAGGCTCACCTGAACACAACGTGCTCAATGGGAGCTTTGAGGATCACCATGACTCCGTCGTCCGTCGTCAATTTTCTTAAAACTTTTTTCTTCTCCTAAACCGCTGGGCCAATTTCAATGAAATTTTGTCAGAATGTTCCCTATGTGACCCTCTTCAAAATTGTCGCTATATTCTAATTGGCCAATAAATATGGGTATTGCAGGGCGGGGCTTATTTTGAGCCCAAAATCTTTGAACGACATCTCCTCCTGAATCACTGGGCAGATTTCAATCAAACTTTACAAGAATGTTCCTTTGATGACCCTCTTCAAATATTGTTGGCAAAATTTTCATTAGCCCATAAATATGGGCGTGGCAGGGTCGGGCTAATGTTGAGTCTCCTCTGTCATGAATGGGTTGGCAGGGTCTATTATGACTGCTTATAATTCGAATAATGTCTCCTCTTCAACAATTAGGCAAATGTGAATGACTCTTTACCAGAAAGTTTCTTGAATAAGATCCTCTGGACCAATCGAATTCCGACGAGCGGCTTAGGGTCATTCTGGCCCCCTTGTTATCATTTTTCTTTCATCAGATTCAGGCCTGTATAGCGATTCAGAGGTTTAAGCGTCTCTCGTTATTGTAATACATTGATTTATATACGCCCGTCAAAAGACGAGACGTATTATGCGATCACCTGTGGTGGGCGGGAGGCGTCAGCTTCGCTAGTAGTTTGAGGTCACCGTCTCTCGAACGCATTCCAACTTATCAGTACTGTCAGTACTTTGATTTAAAGTTTTTACCTTTACAGATGACCTTGACCTAGTCACGTGATTTTGATCTTGGTATCTGTAGATGCGCATTATCGTGATCTATCATCATGCCAAATTTTGAGCATTGTATCTTGAAAAGACAAGAAGTAATTGGCAATATTGATTTTTTTGGTTAAGTTTTGAAGACAGGAAGACGGACAACGGTAAAACGATATGCGACGACAAAAAAAATTTAAAACGGATAACATCCCTCCAGCGACATGGATGATTGCATATCGAGGGTTCAGCACAAGACTGCACTTAATGTCTATACAATGTATAAACACTAATCCCAGTATTGTGATTAACCCTTTCCTGTTTTACAAAATTTTGGACCTGTCCAAATTCAAAGGTTTTGCAGACGAAAATTTAAAGTGGATTTGATATGAAAAATAAGTTATAACCATTCAGTAGGGTAGAAAACAGTGTGGAAAAAGAAGAAATTGCTTGTCAGAAGCAATTTCTTCTTTTTTCACATTGTTTTCTCAATCATAAAATCACAGGCACGTAAAAAGCAGGGATTAAACAGCAAAGTGTTAATCCCTCGAATATATACATGTATATAGTATTAAGATTACTGCCATACTGATACATTCCTTCTACTCATCATTTTGCCATTCTTTTAACAGTTTTCTTTGACAATGATTCTTGTGATTGACGTATATAAAATAAGACAAAAAAATGTTCACTTTATTTACAATATCTTTATTTGGCCAATTTATTCCAAAAGCACATGAGACAATGACGAGAAAAATAACTATTTACAATTTAAAATCATCTTCAATGCATAAAATAATTGGCCTTCAAAGCCTACCATTTATTTACCTAATTCGGGGAATTGGCATTATTACAACTGATTTAACTATTTTGTGCAACACATGTCATTCAACGTTACTGCATTTTCAATTGTGATCGGTCTTGTGAAAAGGGAACATCTGGGAAGTGCGTAAAGTGTTGAGACAAGTCAGTCTGCAGGAACTGCCCAAACTGATTAGGATCGAAACTTTTCGCACTTTACTAATTTCCAGAATCTAGAATAATCAATGTACCTTCCAGTGAAAGATTTTTTCAAATGCGACCTCTGATTGGCCTAGACTAGAATGAATCTCTTTTTCAAATGTTTATTTTACAGAGTTCCAAGATGGTCCCTTTTTGCCTGACGAGTCACAATTTCTAATTACATTATCAGACTATCCATTGCTTGACACTTCCAATAATTTCACTTTGGTGATGCATCAAGACTCGGATCAACAGCTAATCTAATCAACTATGTGCCTTTCCAGGCAGGCTGCCAATTATCTGCCTTTCATATCAATGAATCGACGTGGAACAGTTGTAACGTCTACATTTTTATATGTACTGTGTCATCGATATGACTGCACAGGCTTATTTCTGCTTTATGTGACCAGATTATCGATACATCTGTTTCGTCCACCAACAATATGTCTCACCTTTAATCTTCTCCCCATTTTGCTCTGAACATTCTATTATCAATCAATCACCATTTTATTATTCTTAAGGTAGTGGAATGTTTTGGAAATAATGAACTTTAACAGTGTTAACTGAGGTTCCCTAATCATTTTTATTAGGAAACCTCGGTCAACATTGTGAAAGATCTGGAGATCCGAAATGTTGCAGAACTATTATGGTTCCACTACCTAAGCAGCATTGGTTTGGAGAAAAGTGGTGTCAAAGAAGCAATTTGTAATAATCAAAATTGTAATTACTGGTAGAAATTTCTCCTATACTCTATTCACAATGTTTTTTAAGGGATTATTTTATTATATTCTCATATTGTACTTGCTATGTCCTATGGGTTTCTTTTGAATTTAGATTGTACTAAATCCTGTTATATTGAAAAAAAAGGTCAAAGAGATCTTTGTTTAAATTAGCATTTCTTTTTCCACAATTGTTTCTTTTGAAAACCTTTATTTCAACTGTAGATCTTCTTCAAACTATAAATGGCATCACTCTAGTCAGTCTTATAAAACATAAAGCTGTTCATAAAAATATATCTGCAACATAATTCTTTTTTATATCAATGACCAAGATGAATAAGGTAAATTATTTCAATTTATTTAGATCCATAACATGACAACTCATTTGAATTGCTTTGTGGAACCAATCTCAATCAGTACCCTTAGGGTAGTGGACCCGTAATAATTCAGCAACCTTTTGGAAGTAATACACTTTAACAAAGTTAACTGATAATAATTTCCATAATCAGGAAACCTTAGTCAACATTGTGAAAAATCACAAGTTCTGAAATGTTGAACTATGTCCACTACCTAAATTTTAAGATTTGCAAAACTAATTTGTAAGCTTCCGAAAGAGTCAAGTAGGACTTGTTTCATTATTGACACATCTTCACATTTTTTGCTCCATGATTTAAAATTTGAAATTAAGATACGAAGAGAGTTTATGTTGATTTCATGGAGGTATGAAGTTAAAATCCTAATCACACTTATGTATGAATCTGCTTTGCGTATTCATACGTGATTAGGTTTCTAGTTACTTACTTCCATGAAATTGACAAATACTATCTTCATCTCTTTAGTATAAATCACAAGGATGAAAAATCCAGAAATTGTACAGGGTAGGTTTAAAATAGCTGAAAAAAATCTTCAGTTCTATTTGCCCATATCAAATGTAACACTGATCAAAACTAGACCTTTTTATTTTCTGTTTTTTCACCAGTTGCCTCCACCGTATCTCCCACCTGACTGCTGATTATTAAAATTACTTCTGTTGCCTTGGTTACCACCCCCACCGCCTCCAAACCTCTGTCCTCTATTTCTGTTATCATTGAAGTTGTTACCTCCCCCTTGAAAGCCTTGGTTTGTCTGTGACATGCCTTGAAATCCAGCGCCTTGACCTGTACAGTAGATTTTAACGTTTGGCTTATTTAAGTAAATCAATACTTTCATGTTTTTTCGAAACTGTAGACAGATTCAAATTGAAGGAAGCCTGCAAAAAACGAGTGCAATTTCATAAGAAATCATCCAAGATGGACAAATATTGAGCAAAAAGAAGAAATCAATTGATGGTTTCTTTTCACGGTATATCCATTTGTATTGGGTAGACAATAACCCAAGATCAAATGAAACTAGAAAGCCATGAATGGCTTGAGTGGCTCCACAGGCTAGAAATTCTTGTAATAGCAAATCTAAGTTTTGAAAAGATTTTTTAGATATTTTGGGTTCTACTGATGTTGAAATGATTTTGAAAGTTTCCACTATTATAACATATAGAGAAATGACCCCCACCAATAAAAGGCATATTTTTCATCCAATGACAATAATTTTTGGCTGCATGATAATGGATTACCCAAGGATCATTATAATGAAGTATGATTGATATCCATCAATAAAATTCTGAGAAAATGATTTTCAAAGTTTCCACTATATAACATTATAGAGAAATGATCTCCGCCAATAAAATACATATTTTTCATCCGATCACAATAATTTTTTGTAGACTGATAAAAGGTCATCCAAGGATCATTCCAGTGAAATTTGCTTGATATCCATCAGTTACATTATGAGAAAACGATTTTCAAAGTTTCCACTATATAACATATAGAGAAATGACCTCCACCCAAAAAATACATATTTTTTATTCGATCACAATTATTTTTGGTAGACTGATAAAGGGTCACCCAAAGATCATTTGTGTAGAAGTTAGTTGATATCTATCAATTAGTTTCTGAGAAAATGATTTTCAAAGATTCCACAATATTATATATAGAGAAATGACCTCTGCCCATAAAATACATATTTTTCATCTGATCACAATAATTTTTTGTAGACTTATAAAGGTTCACCCAAGGATCATTCATGTAAAATTTGGTTGATATCTATCTGTCAATTTATGAGAAAATGACTTTCAAAGTTTCCACTATATAACATATTAGAGAAATGACCTCCGCCCATAAAATACATATTTTTCATCCAATCACAATATTTTTTTGAAGACTGATAAAGGGTCACCCAGGATCAGTCATGTAAAATTTAATAGTTATCCATTGATTAGAAACTGAGAAAAGTCACTTTTTACCATATTTGGAAATTAGCCATGCCCATTCAATCCATGATTTTCATTGGATCAAAATTTCTTGAACAACTTTGAAAGAGGGTCACCCAAGGATCACTCGTGAAGTTTGGTTGAAATCTATCCAATAGTTTCTGAGGAGAAGATTTTTAAAGAAAAAGTTTACGACCAGACGCACGGACGCACGACGGACACAACGCCATGACAATAGCCCCAGTGGCTTTCAGCCAGTGGAGCTAAAAATTTAGAGCTGGTTTATTGAAGTTTTTTTTCACCATTTAAGGGACAGAGAGTGAAATGGAGGTAGAAAGTATTTTGGAAAAAGACAAGCAATTTCTCATTTCTCTATTGACATGGTTCATTAAAAAAAACATTCTATCCATCAATATGCTGCATTGAGGGGTAATCAATTTCTTTCACAAAATCATTTTTTCCAAATTCAAGCGCGATCCTTCAAGATATTTTTAAAGGTCATCCTTGTTAATTTATGAGTGTATTTCTTTAAATTGTGCAAGTCCAAGATTTAATAGTGTCTAATACATTATACTGGTCACAATTAATAGCTTCATATTACAGGCAACAATGTTTACAGGCATTTACAATGAGCCATCGATAAGTCAGTTTGATTAAGATTTATTGACGCTCAACAGTGTTTTATTCCTATCCCTGCAGCTGGGGTATCTATCCATAAATACCTAACCAATCCTCAAGCTGCTCATTATGTAATAGTTTGTATCACCAAGTGATGCCTTCAATGACAACATTTATTCCATACCTCTCACGTTAAAGTCATCCTGTCTGTTTCATTTAGCATTCTGATTGCCATACATCATCCTCAAGCCATAAATACCTAACCAATCCTCAAGCTGCTCATCCTGTAATAGTGTTTATAACCAAAGGATGCCTTCAATGACCACATTTATTATATACCTCTCATATTAAAGTCATCCTGTCTGTTTCGTTTAGCATTCTGATTACCATACATCATCCCGCCAACGTCACCCTGGCGCTTTCTATTCATTGGTGGACTATAATCACTGAAGTTGTCTCTGGATGAGGACGCAGCATACTGATTCCCTCCAAACTGGTTTCCCCTTGGAACATCATTAGAACGCCTAAAATAAACAAATTATTATAATATGTTTGTTGTATTAATTTGTTTGTTTGAATGGAGTCTAAAGCCTCTTTCAACTGTAATGCCGTTATTCCATAAAGGCTGTGCACCTACCCATGGTTTTAATAATCCATCAGTCGAATCCTATGCCAAGGATACTCAATGCAACACAATTTTAATGAGAACCTACAACATCACAACCTTGGGATCTGGAGGCCTGATATTCTGTGTTATTATACAATTGGCGGGTGTGTCAGCCATGATGTAATTTTACCAGTTTAATTTTCACTGTTATTGAATCTTTCAAAAATAAGTCAGCAATTATTGATGCCACATGCAAATAACTGTACCCTAAACCAAAAAGGATTTAGAAGCATAGCAGAAGGTGATCATATTTCATCATTTGGTAACCAAAGCCTTGTAACTTCAGCTTGTTCAGCTTGTCACAACCGAACATAAAGACGCACAATAGACACAGCACCATGAAAATAGCCCAAGTGGCCTTGGCCTGTGGAGCTTAAAAAAAGATCACTTCCAATGTAGGTCAAAAACCATAAATTCTTTCACAGGAAGGGAGAATGATCATTCTAGATCCAGAAAAATGGTCAAACTCAGAAAGATTTTAAGCCCAGTTAGTCTGCACAGTCTGATAAGGGTCAACACACATATAAACAACCCATATGGTCCTTTTATGCATGATGGGTCACATTTTTGAAGCCATGCATGCATTATACAGATGTATCATTATAATAAACACAAACAAGCATGATATTCTAATATCAGGTAACAGTAAATAATACTCACTGAGATATTTTCTCCTCCATTTTAGCAATAGTGTCCTTCAGGTACATCATCATGGCCATCGGGTCCTCTTGGTTCATACCTTGATTACTGTAAAACATTAATAAAGGATGTTAATTTGTTGGGTATTGAAAAACTGAATTTATCAAACATGACATTATGATCGATTTGAGCCTGTGCTCGAGCCTGTGCTTGACATTTCAAACAATTTTCAAAAGTATCCCAAGCAAATACTCTGGCCAGCCTTGCATCTGCACAGTCTGACCATGGTCTTCACTGTTGACTTGAAGAAAAAGGTATCAAAGTTTATCTAGATAGTCATGTAAACTTCTAATTGAACTGTGTGGATTTCTTGGCTACCCATTGATTGCACTCCATCCACATGTCAAATTAATGAAAATGCCATATACAGTCTCATTAATAAAAAGACAAACACCAGGCTCTGCAAGGTTGTTATCCCCTCTAGATGACAAGTTGAATCCTTATCATCCTAATAACAGATAATTTCTCTCAAATACAGAACATTTTCTTTATTTAAAAAACATTTTTCTTTATTTAGAAAAAAAATTCAAAGCCAATAACTAAAGAAATACAATGTTAATTAACATTATTTAAAGAGAGATCTGGCACGTGTCCATGTTCAAGACAGTAATATCTCTGATGGCTATTCCCTTTTAAACAAGAGCATAGCCTATGGGTGCCTACACTTTGCTGTAAAGTGCAGGATGGCTGTTAAAAATCTAATTCAAACAAGAGCCGCCAGAGAAAGATTATGCTACCCCAATAAGGCATTGTCACAATAAAACAAGAGGGCAATAGTGGCCCTAAATTGCTCATCTGAATGAATGGTCAAAAATTGTTTAAAGTAGATTTAGAAAGGATGAAGAATTCTGACCAAATTTCAGGTTGATTGGGCAAAAAATGATGCCTCTTCACTGCTCACAAGGTTTTTCTAAGATTTGATCCCATGACCTAGTTTTTGACCCCACTTGACCCAATTTCAATCTTGACCTAGATTTCATCAAGATGATCATTCTGACCAATTTTCAGATTAATTGAACAAAAAATATGGCTTCCAGAGTGTCTACAAGGTTTTTCTATGATTTGACCTAGTGACCACGTTTTTGACCCAATTTCAATCTTGACCTTGATTTCATTAAGAATAGTATTCTGACCAATTTTCAGGTTGATTGAGCAAAAAATACATGTTTGTGGGTGTCTACAAGGTTTTTTCAAGATTTGACCCTGTGACCTCATTTTTAACCCCACTTGACCTAATTTCAAACTCGTCCGAGATTTCATCAAGACAATCAATTTGACCAAATATCAGGTTGATTGGGCAAAAAATATGGCTTCTAGAGTATCTACAAGGTTTTTCTAAGATTTGACCCTGTGACCTCATTGCTAATGGGAAATGTGTCCTATCAGGAGAAATTTTCAAAAAAGTTTATCGTAAGGGCATCTGATTTGCAACTCAAATTTGAAATTTAACCAAATTCTGAACATTAGACTAGGAGAAATGAAAGAATAACTATTTTTTGCAAGCTAAGGTAAAGGTAACAAACCATTAGCCCCCTTTTTCAATGATATATTTTTTGTATGAAAATTTCAAATTGTTTATAGTAAAGAGCATCTAATTTGCTATTCAAATATGAAATTTCAGGAAATTCTGACCAATTAGACTACAGGAATTGAGAGACAAATTGCATTTCACGCTAAATCCCCTTTTCCTATGACGATGCCACAAATCTTAAAACCAGGAATTACACATCAGTATTTTATCATAGGGAGTTTAAATGGCAAGTTTCATTTGATAAGGCCAAAGGGTTATGGAGAAAGTACTGTAATATGAGACACAGAGAGCTTACTAAAAGGTAACAAACATTAAACCTCTTTTTGCAAGATAGATTTTAAACACAAATTTCAAATAGTAGATCGTAAAGGGCATCTGGTTTGCAGCTCAACTGTGAAATTTCATCAAATTCTGAACAATGGACTAGGAGAAATGAAAGAATAACTTTTTTTTACAAGCTAAGGTAAAGGTAACAAACATTTAGTCCCCCTTTTTCCAGGATATATTTTTTGTATGAAAATTTCAAATGAAAGAATAACTTTTTTTTACAAGCTAAGGTAAAGGTAACTAACATTTAGACCACCCTTTTTCCATGATATATTTTTTGTATGATAATTTCAAATTGTTTATAGTAAACGGAATCTAATTTGCTACTCAAATATGAAATTTCAGTAAATTCTGACCATTAGACTACAGGAAATGAGAGACAAATTGCATTTTATCCTAAATCCCCTTTTCCTGTCACAATGCCAAAAAACTAAAAACCAGGAATTACACATCAGCATTTTATCATAGGGAGTTTACAAGGCAAGTTTCATTTGATAAGGCCAAAGGGTTATGGAGAAAGTGCTATAATATGAGACACAGAGAGCTTACTTAAAGGTAACAAACATTAAACCCCTTTTTGCAAGATAGATTTTAAACACAAATTTCAAATAGAAGATAGTAAGGGGCATCTGATTTGCAACTCAAATGTGGAATTTCATCAAATTTTCAACATTAGACTAGGAGATATGAAAGAATAACTGTTTTTTTCAAGGCTAAGGTAAAGGTAACAAATATTTAGCCCCCTTTTTCCATGATTTGTTTTATCATATGAAAATTTCAAATTGTTTATTATAAAGAGCATCTGATTTGCTACTCAAATATGAAATTTCAGTAAATTCTGACCATTAGACAAGGAGAAATTTGAGAAAAACTAGATTTTACCCTAAGTCCCCTTTTCAATGTGATAAGGCCTCAAATCCTAAATCCCAGACAGATGCATCAACACTATATCACAGGAAGTTCACATGGTAAGTTTCATTTCACTTGACCCAAGGGATATAAAGAAATCTCTGGGGACGGGTGGACATAATTAAAGACAGACAGACGGACATGGCGGCTATATGCTCTCCCTTTTGGGAGCATAAAAAGGGGATTATTTACGCAAATGCATATAGGGTAATCCCCCTAGATAGTATAGGTTGCTATTTTGAAGGTGAACATGGGTGCCAAGTTTCAAATGAATACCTTCAGTAGAAATAGAGATATTACAAATAGTGAAGTTCTCTCAAACAAAAACAAGGATACCTATGTCAGAATTTTTTTTATTAGCATTACCTTTGTCTTTGTATTGATGGTTGCATTTGTCCTTGCATTTGTCCCTGCATCTGACCAGACATCTGGAAATTCTGCTGCTGTTGTTGCTGTTGTTGTTGTGGAAATTGTTGTTGTTGATACTGTCCAAATTGATTGTTGTTGTTCCTCATCATGTTGCCACCCTGCAAATTATATCAAAATACCTTGCTTCACAATTTTTTTTTGTGCATTTATAAATTGACTTAATGGGATTTAATGTCTCTTTCCACAACACTATTGTCACATTGCAGCTGCTGATGCTGTAATTGTGGCTACCAGCATAAACACAATAATGAATCTACGAGAGCAGCCGCACATCCTTTGTAAGGTAATGGCTATGCAAATGTAATGTTATGAGGTAACAGGCGCTGATTCTTCGATATTTCCTGGGACTGACGAAGGTGGGGCCAAGAGTAGAGTGCTATCAGAAAATTGATATTTGGTATGAGAATGAGGGGGGTTCTTAGATTGATGGCCATTTTGTCTTTGCATAAATAGCCTGGTAATATGCCGCTTAGGGAGAGAGAGGAGAATGATATCTTAATGTCATGTATCACTATTGTGGTTCGTATTAGTAAAGCTGCAGCGTACGAAATATTTGGAGTTATCATTTACATTTTATCTACGAAAATCCACTATGCAATCTGGTTGTCTGTATGCCTATCACATCATGATAGTACATAAACACAGGGGTGTTGGAATACAGATTTTCTCTACTTGTCAATTGGCAAGTAAAAGCAGATTTCCTATTTGTCGCAAAAAAAATGGATAGATAAATATTGAGATGACATTGTTTTTAATGAGGAAAATACTGTAACCAAGCTGTAACCCAGCATTTTCTTCATTAAAAACAATGTTTTCTACCATTTGGTGCAAACATTATGATAACTTTTCTACTTTCTTGACATAACAAGATTTGCCCAATATTTTCTTTTCAAACAGTCTAGAATATAAACAGTAAAGTAGTCAAAGAATATGATTCAGCTAAAAAAGGGAAGTATATTACAAATAATCAGTGATACTTAACAATAGTTGTTTGTTTTAGAGTTAGATCAACTTATATTTCATCGAATGAACAACTAAAATGGGGCTACAACTAGAAATATTCCTTTGTTCTTCACAAAAGGCTAGGATTTATTGATCTTACACAAAAAAACAATCAATCATATCTTTTTAAATGATACAATAATATCAAATCTTGACTTTAACCTAATTCAATCTCAATTAGTCTGAAAATAGCTACACCTAGAAATATTGCTTTGTTGTTCACAAAAGGCTAGGATTAATTGATCTTACATAAAAAACAATCAATCATATCTTTTCAAATGATACAATAATATCAAATCTTGACTTTAACCTAATTCAATCTCAATTATTCTGAAAATTCTTCACTTGAAAAAAAAGTTTATAAATATGAACCTCTGAGTGAGATTTCAAACAATTTCATAAATGTCTGCCAAAAGCGCCAAGCAAAGACTCTGGTCTGCCTGTCCATGTGCACAACCTGGCAGAGCCTTCACTTTGTGCTTTATAGATAAGTGTATTTTGACAGTTATGCAATCTTCTAATAACACCATGTGGCTGTCTAGACTTGTAAATACTGGCCCTTCAAGCATGTGTCAAATTGTTAGAAATGTCACATACAGGCTAGCATTGATGGCTCAGCATGAAACAGTTGTTACTGCCTATATGTTTATAGGCAGTTACAACTGTTTCACACTGAGCCATCAATATCATTCTGTATGTCGATCAAACCTACCTGCATGTTCCCTTGTTGAAACTGTCCAGCATTTCTTTGTGGTCCTTTTTGTTGATTTTGTCTACCCATAAATTGACCTTCATATAATAGAGAATTGAACCAGTTTTATAACTATTCTTGTCTTTTATCATAAAGATAGAGACCTTTCAAAGTTTGCTATCTTTCAGTTTAATCCATCCTCATCTTTACCCCCACATTGTTACAAAGACGAAACCCAAGAAACTGCAATTTTTTAAGAGTTTGACCTTGACAATTGGCCTTGATCTTGCTCAATGACCTTGAATGATTTGCATTCATAATATGCAACTTTCATGCCAAATATAGGCATTGTCACTTATTTATTGATGAAGTTAGAACAAAATGCTTAGTTTGCATTTTAAGTTCTTGCAGAAGTAAGACCTTGTTATCTGACCTTGACCTTGATTGATGACCTTGACCCTGACATTGAATGATCTGTATTGCTGAGAGGAACTTTTGTTCCAAATAAGAGTATTGTCAGTCAAAGAGTGTTGAAGTGACAGCAAAATATTTTCCTTTTCAGGTTAAGTTTTTCAGTCAAACAGCAAGACAGACAGATAGATAGATGGACAGCGGTATTTAAACAATATGCCCCTGAAATATCAATGCAGGGGCATAAAAATCTGTTAATTCCTACTCGGCTTTGCTAGCACTTTAATTGGAATAAGGGTAAAAATGTTAATGAGTATCAAATTTATTTTACAAATTGATATTTCGGCATTTTTTATGAAGGTTTAGTTCAAGTCAAACAAACCAAGGTTCACAACAGTACAAGAAATGACTTCATAGCATATCATAAATATCTTTAACTTCATATAAAATGAAATTTTGTCAAATGTTATCTTTAAAATTGGTGAATACCTATTACTGAAAAGATTGCATAGTAAGAGGATCTAATTCTTGATTTTCCTATTTAGACATCTTATCAGATCCAACAATGACCTTTAATCATAAACACTCCCCACTTATGCCGACATTAACCCTTCTCTGGATGCTATGCATCCAAAAAGAAAAGATATAGCAAGCCTTCAACATATTATATTATAAAATCTATAATTCCTTTCAACCTAAACCAGTCTTGAACTTTGTTAGGACCCGAGGTACAGATAGATGGGGTATTTTAGATTTTAGAGAAAAACGTATTTCTAATCATAGCACAAAACCCATGTTGTTGGTACTCTATAGAGTTGTCTCATCAAGATGATTCCAATGAGTACCCTAATATAGGGTTTCATTTTGAAATTAAGCTTTTAGAGTGGCATTAACTCCTCTTATCTGTACCTCTGAGGTTACATGTACCTACCTTTCCCTTTTTGTTGACCTCCTCTAGGCCTCCTATCCTTCGGTGATGTGTCCTGAAATTGACCTCCTCTACCTTGTGGGGACCCTGTAACAGGAAGGCAATTTTTACAAGTGCTTGTCAAGCCATTTTCCACCAAAGGGCAAAATATCAAAAGTTGATGGTTCGTAACCCAAATATCACTTACAAACTTAGAAGTATACACTAATAATATGACAGACCTACAACTTACAGTCAAAAGTACAATCCAAAGTCAAATTTATGGAGCATCAAAATCAAAACAAGAGGTTATTGTAAAACATTTATACTACCCCTAAGAGTAGTTTGAAAGCACATTCTTTGTCAATTTACAAAGGGCAATAACTGAAAAGATAAGATGAGCAGTTACAGTTCTTACACACTGTACTTCTCCATAATAAGATCTATCAACCTGCGAAATTTCATGATTCTAACTTGTATACTTTTTGAGATATGCCCCAGACAAAAAATGGTCTATGGAAGGATCAGCCAACTGACCAGTGAAAAGTAATATAAAAGTGGGGGGGGGGGGGGGGCATAATAATTGACCCTTAGTATTTGAAACAAAAAGGTTAGGTCCAAACAAACATTGTAGACCCTGATCAAACTATGGACCTTCAAGACTGGCCTTTCACTAAGCCTCACATTGGCAAAACAGTTCAACTTTTTAGTATTTCAGAACGATCATTGTCAGTCTTTTGGGTGTCCACAATGTTGTGTTAACCATTTTAATGCCAAACTAGAAATATTCCTCTATGGCAGGAGGTACAGATTAAGATCAGGCTGCACATATGTGCAACCTGATCTTAATCTATACAGCCTGATTTTCCAGACAAAATGAGAAAAGTTAAGACTTACATATGCAAAATTATAGGGACACACATTTAGCGCATCTATTGCTGTTGGCACTTTGATTTTTTATCAAGGTATCAATTCAGCATGACAAAAGCTTAAAATGGTAGTCAACATGTACAAAACAGTAATAGTTTACTACTACAAATGTTCACTCACTGAAAGCTGGTCTTTTAGATTTGGGAGGTCCCATTTCTGAGCCAACACTCCGCCTGTCATTACTCCGTCTCTCCTGACTTGGACTCTTCCCGGTGTCTGGTTTGGAGCTTGTACTGCTCAGAGTCCTCTTTCTTTGCTGGGGATCAAACTGTCCCTTGTCTTTATTGGCCGCAGGCGGTAGTTTTGGTTTTACATCAACAGGAGGCCTCCTAGGGGGTATGTTTGCGCCACCTCTACCTCTCATAGGCATGCCTCTTCCCCTTTGTGGGGACCTCATTCCCCTAAATGATCCCCTCGCAAATCGTCTTTGACTTCTAAACAGACCTCTCCCAGAATTTCTGAATGTGTTTTTGACCTCTGAAAAAAACATCAAAATATCTTTAACAAGCATAAAAACATTATTTTAGTTTCATCAATCTTTATGACTTAATGAAAATATTATTGAGCATTAGATCATGCAGCTACTTTAATCCTAGCGTACAACGGAGTTTCAAATGTTTCAGATATAGTAAAATGTTTAATTTTCTAACTCGCAGTCATCAAATAAAGAGAAATAAAGAAAATGATTTTTGTAACTCAAGAAGGTAAAAAATAAATTTTGATTTGATATTTTCAGGAAATTCACAAAGCTGTATGCAAAAAGAACAAGAGGCACAAGAGGGCCTGTATTGCTCCACTGGTTTTAAAATCATTAAACTTTCATTAAATAAAGCTTACTTTAAATGAATACATTAACACTCCAAAATCTCCTAATAATGATAACCTGGTTCTGGGCAATATTGCACCAAAATACTCAATCACAATGAACCTACAACCCTTTACCCATCTTATTAAAACATAAGGTTCAGAAGATGTTGTTCAAAGATTTTAGGCTCAAAATAGGCCTGCCTGCAACGCCAATATTTATGGACCAATCAAAATTTATTGAACAATTTAGGTAAATAGTTACCCAAGAAACATTCTGGTAAAGTTTCATTGAAATTGGCTGAGTGGTTCCCGAGGAGATATCGTTCAAAGATTTTGGCCTCAAAATAAGCCCTGCCCAGCCACACCCAAATTTATAGGTCAATCAAAATTTAGCAAATAATTTTTGAAAAGAGACACTCAAGGAATATTCTGGTAAAGTTTCATTGAAATCAGCCAAGTGGTTCAGGAGAAAATGTCATTTGAAAATGTCTGGCACAAAATGGGCCACGCCCTGCCACGCCCATATTCAAGGACCAATCAAAATTTCTTGAACAATTTAAGTAAAGGGTCAACCAAGGAACATTCTCTTAAAGTTTCATTGAAATCGGCCCAGTGGTTCAGGAGGAGATGTCGTTCAAAGATTTTGGGCTCAAAATAAGTCCCGCCCTGCCTCGCCCATATTAATGGGCCAATCAAAATTTCTTGAACAATTTAAGTAAAGGGTCACCCAAGGAACATCCATGCCAAGTGTCATTGAAATCGGCCCATTGGTTTGGGAGGAGAATATTTAAAGATTTCAAAGTGAAAAAATGCCACGTCCTGCCACGCCCATATTTGGGGCCAATCAAAATTCTTTGAACAATTTAGGAAGAGGGCCAACCAAGGATCATTTCTACCAAGTTTGGTTAAAATCCGCCCATTGGTTTGGGAGGAGAAGATGTTTGAAGAAAAAGTTTACGCACAGACGGACGCAAGGGCGCAAGACGGACACTCCGCCATGACAATAGCTTGCTTGCCTTCGGCCAGTGGAGCTAAAAATGATTTACAAGGGTATAGCAATGCTCCAAAAACAACTAGACTGTAACAAAGTGGACTAAAAGCCCCCTACAAGTGCATGTCAATAATGAAAAGTAATTTTCCATCAAAGGAATATTACTCTGTCAAAACAAGAGGACCAAGATGGTCCTAGATCGCTCACCTGAATCTCTTTGACCCCTGGGAGTTCAAACCAATAAAATAGGCAAATGTCATAAAGAAGATAATTTCCTCACAAAAACCTTTTGTTTCATGAAGTTTGGGACAAAATTGTGGCTTAGAGTTATAGAAAGAAAATTATCATTAAGACCCCTTCTCCTGTGATCTGGCATAGGGTTCATCCTTGAGATCTGACCAACATTCTGACCAAGTTTCATAAAGATTGGGCCATACATGTGGCCTCTAGAGTGTAAGCAAGAAAATTGTCATTATGTCCCCTTTTCCCGTGATATGGCATGGATCCTTCCCATTTTCAGGCCAACAATCTCACAAGGTTCAATGAAGATTTTGCCATATTTGTGGCTTCTAGAGCATAAACAAGAAAATTGTCTTTAAGGCCCCTTTTCTCGTGATATGGCATGAATCCTTCCAATTTTCAACAGGGTTCATCCTTGTGACTTGGCAAACTTTCTGACCAAGTTTCATGAAGATTGAACAACATTTGTGGTCTCTAGAGTATAAACAAGAAAATTGTCATTAAGGCCCCTTTTCCCGTGATATTGCATGGATCCTTCCCATTTTCAATAGGGTAGGGTTCATCCTTGTTACTTGGCAAACATTCTAACCAAGTTTCATGAAGATTGAACCACATTTGTGACCTCTAGCGTGAAAACAAGAAAATTGTCTTTAAGGCCCTTTTTCCCGTGATATGGCATGGATCCTTTTCATTTTCGATAGAATTCATCCTTGTGACCTGGCCAACATTCTGACCAAGTTTCATGAAGATTGAACCACATAGACTATGAGCCAGTATACACCCCCCTCCCCCCCCAGGGGGAATTTTCGGGACTATGTTTTTTTGAAAGCCCAATGTCTAACGAGTATATTCTGAAAGTCTGCAACTTGGCTGTTGGGGCTTTTAGGAGTTATTGAGGTCAAAGGTCAACAAGTGCACTTTTTCTTTGAAAGAATAAATGAGCTGGATTTGAAATGGTATATTCAACTATATTTTCATGAAATTGAGCAGGAAATGGTTCTAGATGAATCACTAAATATTTTTCTGCTGGGAAATTTCATTTTAGGGTAATTTTATGATAATTTTTAATGAAATCAAAGTACTGAAAGCACTGAAATCGGTTCATATTTAAGAGATTAAACCATAGACAATAGGCCATTTCAGACCAAAGGAGGATTTTTTCCTTATATTTTCCCATCAACTTGAACAATAATTTGCCTGAAGGAAATTTGTATCATTTGTCATTTGATTTCTATTGTATTTGTTGGTTTTAAAGCTTAAGTCAGCCAGTGCATTTAAATGAATATTATATATTTACGTAGATAAATCGAAAGGAAAACTTGGGATTTTTTTCAAGTTTCTACGAATAAAGTACATTTTGACGCAAGTTTAAATGAAAAAAGTTTAAAATTATTGAAAGTATCAACTGTGGCAGCTTTGAGAGTAAACTGCATCTTCATAGATTTAATCAAAGAACTGAAATGACTGTATATCTTTGCTTATATACGTGTTCAAACATAGGGAATACGCTTTTTCATTCTTAAAAGTGGAACATCCCTTTTGCTTTCTTTAATATCTTGTGTTCCTTGTAAAAAAAACATGTTGGTGTCAGATTGTGTCCACTGTAGTTGTGCTTTATATTAGTTTAGGTATAGATATAAAAGCATTATAGATTAACTTGTATGTATAATGAAGGTAAAGATAAAATGGGACAAAATCTAGATTTTGCGGGGTTTTTTTCATTTGCATAAGCACTTAATCACAGTTTCTAATAATTAAAACAGTTACTCACTGTCATTTAAATATTGAATGATTTAAGCTTTAAAGCACATAACTATTACTTTTTTATAGATCAAAGTACTGAAAGCACTGAATGTCAAAGATAAAAAAGAAACCAAATTTTTATCTCTTTAGAGTCAAATCCATTTTTCTTTAGTCTAACAACAGTTATCACAATTGTGTGAGTCTAAAAGGGGGGCATGGGGACATGGGCTATCTTGAATGTAAAATGGAATTCTTACTAACCAAATCTTTGCCCATTAAGTGGACTTGATTATTTACAATATTCAAACCTTAATGGAAAAGTTATGTTTCCAATGGATATTCACATTGTTACATTTTGCAAACTTGTTTCTGATGTACTAAATATGCTATTTTGTTTCTCAAAATTTGTTTTTGTAAAAAACATTTCATCAGAAAATTCATATTTTGTTTCTGTGTCTTAAGGCATATAGCCAATATTTTTGGAAGATGACCACCCTTTCCTGCAGATAAAAAGCAAGGGGCCTGGTAGGTCTAGTAAATTGCATAGCTAGACTGAATATCAGTATTCAAATTTAAGTTTATATGAATCCTTTTGTGAAACTTTTTCATGAAAAATTATCATTTATATAGAAGCTGATCAAAATGATGACTACATCAGCTATAAATTAATACTATTGATACTTATTAAAGAGATCACAAACAATTTTTTTAAAAAGTCACATGTTTTTCTTAAATTGTATGTGCAGAAATCATTTTTTATCAATGATTCATTGAAGATTTTTTAGTTTACAATCCCTTTAATATGCTTTGTGTGTGGACATAAGCACTGTTAGCATAAAGAATTTTTTTTGCTTACATTGCACACAGATCACCCAAATTTACTCTTCAATCTAACAAAGATGTGTTTATTTAATTTCTGAAATAAATTATCTTGTAAGATGAGCATAAACATTTTCAGTATGGTAAGTGTGAATGAGATATATATTTGAGGCTTTTTGTTCATTCACAAATTCTATAGTGAAATCTAAACCTCCAAATATAAATTTTTGCGGCTTCCCCATACTCTCTTCTTGCCAGATTTTGAATGCAAAATACTGTAAAAAGGTCTATTGAAATACTATAAAGCTCTCGTCCAGGATGTCCACCATGACTTGAACTTAACATAAATGTTTGTTTTCTGTTTCTTACCAATTTAGATAATATCATAAATGTATATATAAATATAGATCATACTGAGTGCAAATTAGTAATCACTTAAATTTTGATGAAACTCTCTAAGGTTATGTTGCAATACTGTTGATATTTTGAAACTGATGAACGAAATCCTTGTGAAAATAGAATTCTTGTTTTTTTACCTGCTTGACTCATTGTTCTCACACAAGTTTTTTTTTTTTCATTTTCAAATCCCCTGTCCTTTTCCATCAAAATGTTAATGCTCATGACTTAATATTTGATTTAACTTAAATTTCATTTCATTTGTAATTCTAATGCAATTTTTACGATGCTGAGGCTTAAGACAATACATGAAGTTTTATGGAAACAAAGAGAAGCTTTGGAAAAGAGATGTTTACAGAAATTCTAGATGTATCTTTTCTCTAAGACGAAGGAAAATTCATTGACCATATTCCAATATTATTTTACAAACCACTCTTATAAAAGAGTATGTAATGACCATCAGTTTGAATTAGCATTAAGCTTTGTCAACTGGTATTGTTATAAGGTTATAATGTTAAGAGATTGAATGGTTTACTATTTAGCACCCATTTATATATCAATTTAGATATGATGCCCATTTTGTGTATGAAAACCAGTCATGAAATGCTAATTGTATTATGTCAATCCTCTTTGACCTGTTTCACTAATTGATGTAGGATATTTTCAGAGTGAAAAAAAATTCCTTGGTAGAAGACTTTTTTGCCAGATTTCAAAGCTTTCGGTACATTGCTATGTACAAAATGAATCCAACAAATATACACAAATCAGTTCAAATCAGAATAACTTTTTAACTAGATTTAATCATGATGTTCAGAATATTGAACAAACCACAGAACTAACATTACTGACAAAGGGATGAGATATGCAATTAGGGTAATTTATATAAGGAAATAAAAGTAAATTGAAAAATAATTTCAAGATTATAATGTGCAAATCATATTTCGGTACTTTCAGTGCTTTGAATTTCAACAAATAAGCCTGTTCTCTTCAAAAATGTATTGATTTATGAATTTGAATCACCTGTTCATTGAATTGAATCATGACGTTCAGAATATTGTACAAACCAAATAACAAATATCGCTTGCAAAAGAGTGCGACATTACTTAACAAATGAACTGAATTTGTCACAATAGCTCCCCTTTACCAGATTTTTTTATCAATTATGGAGAAAAGCTAAGGTAAGCAAAACTAAAAATTGCACATATGATAGTTTCAAATTATTCAATTGTATAACAATTATAAGTGCATTTGAATGGATTGGAAAATAAATTCCTGTATATATTGTGTTAAAACCTTTATAATAAAAAAGTCATATTTTGGTACTTTCAGTGCTTTAATTAGCTAAAATTAACTTATATGTTTACAGTTGGCTTGAACCTTTTTTGTAATTGTGTATTTTATTGAATGATTACATGCTGAACATGATCACTCCAAATTACAATAATGACAATAAGTTGTACTAATATATATTAGTATAGTTATGACACTGGCATACTCAGGCCATTATAGTAATCACATATTGGGCACATTTAAGCAAGCAATGTTAAAAAACTTTGTTCAAATGCTTAAAGCTATCCTCCAGTAGTTCTAGACTAATATAATTATTGGAAAGGGAAGCAGAAAAACCTTTAAAATCATGTAAAATCCATATAAGCAAAAAAAATCGGTTTTCAGTACTTTCAGTGCTTTGATTTGCTAAGAATAAACCTGATATGTGCTCAAATGCCCTGAAACTTTTCTTTTTAATTAACCTTTAAGAATCATGTAATTTAAACTATAATTAACATCAAATAAAAACATATATTGACAAATGGTGAAATATGAATAATAGTATAGTTATAGCTTTGGCTTGATCATGCCATGGCTTTAATCAGTTTTTGAACAAAATTCAAGCAGGAAATGTCTAATAAACTTTGCTTGTAGGCTTCAAGGTATCCTCTAGCATGCTTAGAATAAAAGAAATTATTGTTAAAGACAGAAAAAATCTTTTTAAATCTTGATAAAATCTTTATTAGCAAAGAAAATTGTTGATTTTCGGTACTTTCAGTGCTTTGATTTGCCCAAAGCCTCTCTGAAAATCACACAAATGTGTTTAATCTTTGAAATAATGTTTTGGGTACTGAATTATGTTGAAAAGGGTCCAAAGAAATTATCAAATCAACAAAATAAATATAAATTTCTGACTAAGGTTAAGATTTAAATTAGTGTGCGCTCGGTGACCTTTGACCTCAATAATTCCTAAAAGCCCCAACCGCCAAGTTGCAGACTTTCAGAATATACTTGGTAGACATTGGGCTTTCAAAAAATCATAGTCCCGAAAATTCCCCCTGGGGGGGGAGGAATCACCCTACTGGCCCATAGCCTAACATTTGTGGTCTCTAGAGTATAAACAAGAAAATTGTCATTAAGGCCCCTTTTTCCTGTGATATTGCATGGATCCTTCCCATTTTTAATAGGGTTCATCCTTGTGACCTGGCCTACATTCTGACCAAGTTTCATGAAGATTGGGCCATATTTGTGGCCTCTAGAGTGTAAACAAGAAAATTGTCATAAAGGCCCCTATTCCTGTGATATTGCATGGATCCTTCCCATTTTCAATAGGGTTCATCCTTGTTACTTGGCAAACATTCTAACCAAGTTTCATGAAGATTGAACCACATTTGTGACCTCTAGCGTAACAACAAGAAAATTGTCTTTAAGGCCCTTTTTCCCGTGATATGGCATGGATCCTTTTCATTTTCGATAGGGTTCATCCTTGTGACCTGACCAACATTCTGACCAAGTTTCATGCACATTGGATGATATTTTTGGCCTCTAGAGTCTAAACACTTAAATTGTTGACGCATAATGACGGATGATGGATGACGCACACCGCATGACGGACATTCAATGATCACAAAAGCTCACCTTGAGCACGATGTGCTCAGGTGAGCTAAATAAAAAGTCAATGGATCAAAATATCATATAACCAAAATTACACTTGCACATCACTGCTCGATACTGATCATTTCTGTGAAGTTTCAATGAAATGCACTCATTAGTTGCTGAGAAATTGAGCGGACAAGAAACAAGAGCTGTCGGATGACAGCGAAGCTCGACTATTCCTTGTGCTGGATAGTAACAGCAAATCAATATCGGCATTGGAAATTCAATAAAATGAAAGTCAAGAGAAAAGAATTTTTGTCTAGAGGCTGATATTATGGTCACAGAAGCATGTGCAGAGTTTCAAAGCAATAGCTTTAGTGGAACAGATATACAACTAACATAAAACATTTGCACGTAAAAACTTAACCAAGATTTTCTAAGGCCAAAAAGGGTTAAAATTCCACTAAATTAAATATCAGAGTGATGAATCTTTTTCTGTGGGCTATTATTATGGTCAAAGAAGCATGTGTAAAGTTTCCAAGCAACAGCTGTAGTAGAAATAGAGATATTACACAAATACAACATTTGCACGTAAAAACTTAACCAAAAATTTCTAAGTCCATAAAGGGTTATAAATCCACCAAATTCTATACCAGAGAATTGAATCTTTATTAAGAGGCTGTTGTTATGAACATTTAAGCATGTGCAAAGTTTGAAAGCAATAGCTTTAATGGAATTAGAGATATAACTGATGTACAACATTTGCACGTAAAAACTTAACCAAGAATTTCTGAGTCTGAAAAAGGTTAAAATTCCACTAAATTCAATATCAGAGTAATGAATCTTTGTCAAGAGGGTGATATCATGGTAACAGAAGCATGTGTAGAGTTTTCAAGCAAAAGCCTATGTAGAAATAGAGCTATAACTGATGTACAACATTTGCACGTAAAACTTTAACCAAGATTTCTTAGTCCGAAAAGGGTTAAAATTCCACTTAATTCAAAATGAGAGTATTGAATCTTTGTCTAGAGGCTGATATTATGGTCACAGAAGCATGTGCAAAGTTTCAAAGCAATAGCTTTAGTAGAAATAGAGATATTACAGAAAAACAACATTTGCACGTAAAAACTTAACCAAGATTTTCTAAGTCTGAAAAAGGGTTAAAATTCCATTAAATTCAATATCAGAGTAATGAAGCTTTGTCAAGAGGCTGATATTATGGTCACAGAAGCATGTGTAAAGTTGCAAAGCAATAGCTTTTATAGAAACAGAAATATTACAGATAAACAACATTTGCACGTAAAAACTTAACCAAGATTTATAAGTCCAAAAAGGGTTAAAATTCAACTTAATTCAATATCAGAGTAATGAATCTTTGTCTAGCAGCTGATATTATGGTCACAGAAGCATGTGCAAAGTTTCAAAGCAATAGCTTTAATAGACACAGAGATTTTTAACACTTGCACGTAAAAACTTAACCAAAGCATTACGCCCACACCGACGCTGACGCCGACGCCCGGGTAACTGGAATAGCCCCCCTATTCTTCGAATAGTCAAGCTAAAAACAACAGACAAAACAAGCAACTGACAGGCTGACTCTTATATACCTCCCAATAATAGTTTTGGGGGTATAATCAAGCTAAAATCTAAATCCCTTATCTTCAAATACAGATGTAATTGTAAAATACCAGGGCTCAGTTGCATAAAAGAAAACCACTAGATAATTGAATGGAGTTTAATGCCACTTTTAACATTTTTTTTCAGTTATATCACGGCGGCTGAAGCACCTCACAATGAATTCCTGGTATTTCTCTCACCAGTACAACAACCACATCCTTTCCTAGCCCTAAGCTACTATCTTGCATAGGTCTACAATTATCAACCCATTGGTGAGAGACAAATAGTAAGAAGGAATGAGTGCTGCTGTTGGGAATCAACCCTAGACCTCTAGATTGACAGTCAGACACGCTACCAACTGCGCTATGATGGCGGCTTAAACCACTAGATAAATTTTAACAAGAAATTAGTTTCGGCCAATCAGGATTGTACAAATTGAATCAACAAACCTGATTGGTTGAAATTCATATTCATTCTTTGTTTAACCAATCATTATCTTTTAAAAGAAGGATCATATAAAAGCCCAATGACAACTTTAGAATCTTATATTCAACTACCATGAAAGACCAGCAAAAGACTCTTGACAACTTGAGAATCCCCTATACACCTTACTTGAAGGAAAAAATAAAAAGCCTCAGGACAATAGTAGAAACCCCTCTACAAATTACTTGATGAACCATATATAAGCTTCATAGAAGCTCTAGAATCTTCATACAACTTACATAAGGGATCATATTAAGGCCTCACGACAACTTTAAAATCCCCTATAAAAATATCTTTGAGAATCATACAAAAAGTGCAAGACAACTTTAATATCCCCTATACAATTTACTGGGATAATGATTCATACAAATGCCTCATGACAACTTTAGAATCTCCTATATAACTTACTGGAAAGATCATACAAAAGTCTCATGATAACTTTTGAAACCCATAAACAACTTACTTGAAGGATCAAACAAAAGTATCATCACAAATTTAGAATATTGTAAACAACTTACTTGAAGGATCAAACAAGAGTCTCATGATAACTTTAAAACCTTGTATTCAACTTACTTGAAGGATCAAGCAAAAGCCTCATGACAACTTTAGAATATCCTATACAACTTACTTGAAGGATCAAACGAGAGCCTCATGACAACTTTAGAACCTTGTATACAGCTTACTTGAAGGATCAAACAAGAGCCTCATGACAACTTTAGAACCTTGTATACAACTTTTTTGAAGGATCAAACAAGAGCCTCATGACAACTTTAGAACCTTGTATACAATTTACTTGAAGGATCAAACAAGAGCCTCATGACAACTTTAGAACCTTGTATACAACTTACTTGAAGGATCAAACAAGAGTCTCATGACAACTTTAGAACCTTGTATACAACTTACTTGAAGGATCAAACAAGAGCCTCATGACAACTTTAGAACCTTGTATACAATTTACTTGAAGGATCAAACAAGAGTCTCATGACAACTTTATAATCTCATATTCAACTAACTTGAGGGATCATACAAAAGTCTCATGACAACTTTAGAATCTCCTAAATAACTTACTTGAAGGATCAAACAACTAGTCTCATGACTACTTTAGAATCTTGGTTACAACTTACTTGAAGGATCATGCAAAAACCTCATGACAACTTTAGGATCTCCAATACAACTTACTTTAAGGATCAAACAAGAGCCTCATGACAACTTTAGAATCTTGTATACAACCTACTTGAAGGATCATACAACTAGTCTCATAACTACTTTAGAATCTTGTATACAACTAACTTGAAGGATCATGCAAAAGCCTCATGACAACTTTAGGATCTCCAATACAACTTACTTTAAGGACCATGCAATAGCCTCATGACAACTTTAGAACCTTGTATACAACTTACTTGAAGGATCAAACAAGAGCCTCATGACAACTTTAGAATCTTGTATACAACCTACTTGAAGGATCATACAACTAGTCTCATAACTACTTTAGAATCTTGTATACAACTAACTTGAAGGATCATACAATAGCCTCATGACAAATATAGAATCTTGTATACAACCTACTCCATCGATCATACAAAAGCCTCATGACAACTTTAGAATCTTGTATACAACTAACTTAAAGAATCATACAAAAGCCTCATGATAACTGTAGAGTCTCCTTTACAACTTACTTGAAGGATCATACAAAAGCCGCACAGCAACTTTAGAATCTCCTATACAACTTACTTGAAGGATCATACAAAAGTCTCATGACAACTTTAGAATCTCCTATCTCCACATCCTTGCTGTTATCATAGCACTCTATACAGGACTTCTCATCTTCAAAGGTGAGAAAGGCAGAACTGCAAAAACAAATATTGTAATGTGAGAAAACAGAGATTATTACAGAGAATTTTCAGTGTTAATTTGATTTAGCTTCATCAGTGAACAACCTAAGCTATATATAAACATGAAGATATAGCTTAGACTGTTCACAAAAACATGCAAAATGTAAAAAAAAATAAAGTTAAATTCTCTAAAAAGTGAATTATTTAGCATGTTATGATTGACAATAATGACATCACCAGACAATGGACTTCCTTTTGATGACATCCAGTGATCAGAATTGAAAAAATAAAAAACAGGATTGAATCTTTTGGCCATTTCCCTGTTCTAAAGGTGCCATTATCAAGTGATATTTAATTGAAAAATATCAATAATCTTTGAACAAAATTGAAGAGATCAAAATTTTAGTTATAGCTCAATTTTATAAAATATGCAATATGCATGAAAGATTGAAATTGGCTGTAAACTTGAACCAGAATATATCTACTAATACATTCATATTATAACACGGGTATAAGCCTTTTAAAAATCAATTTCAGATTTAATTTTCCCTTCACTTATCTATTACATGTATTGTAAAATGCCGAAAATTCATTCACTATAGAAAAAAGTTAAATAAAACATTGTCTAATATAGAAGAACAAGCAATTTGCCCTTTTCACATTTTTAAAACACTGTATGATACTAACTTTTCTATATGAATCTTCTATCCACTTGTGTCAACTTAAAATTTCTTGTCTGGTATATATTTTAGAAAGTAAAGCAGGAGAGCTTACACATACCTCTTGATTTAATCAGAGGGTCATTGAATACAGAACTAATAACAAGTCATCTATAAACAGATAAAAATGAGACTGCGCTCAGTATAATAAATTTAGTGTTAGATGAGCACAAATTTTATATTCATTTTAAAATATAACCTGAATTTTTGTGATAAAACAAGGAAGTTATGACATCTATCGATCCAAGTTATTCCCCGAAACATGAATCATCGTTTGTGATATTACATCAGCAAATCCATGATGTCACCTTCCCTACATTGAAAATATAAAGGGGCTATTCATTCTTAGCTCATTTGTATAGTTATTCCACTAGTGTAATAACACTCTTGTAATATCAAAAATATTGAATGGGGTTATTTCACTTCCACGATGTAGGTCATATTACAATTTACATGTTTGTTGCCGAACATGAATAGCTTTGGTGTTTTGAGTCAAAAGATCAAATTTGGTAAAATACCAATAATTCACTTCATGAAAAAAGCAATGACCTGTTCTACTTTTAAAAGTGGAATAACCACAGTTTAGAGGGTTCTTGGGTAAGAAAATAATAGTGATATCATCAAGCAAGAGGAATGAACAACCTGTGCTCTTTGAACCTAAGAGTACATCAAGCATGTACCCTTTACTTTTAATTTGGAATATGATCAACATCCTGGTTGAAAGGTTTCAGAATTCAAAGAACATACTAGTTCCAACTGCAATTGCTTAAAAAGCTTAGATTTTAAACCCTCTATTTATTTAAGATTAGTTTATAAGTGGTTATTTGTTCCCATCTAGGTAAATTATTAGCCTAGGTCAATACCAGTAAACTTCACTGTTGCCTCAATTACTGGACAAAAAGGTATTTGGCCAGTTTAAACCAGACTACAAACCTATGGCCTACTTCTTATAATGCAGACACTCAGGCAAGTATGAGCAAATGAAGCTTTTCTTCAAATGCAAATGATATGAGTGGTTAAACCCCTAGTCCACAAACTCAGGGGTGGACACTAACTCGTGAAATTAAGTAGTCAATTGGACTCCTTACACATGAAATCAAGGAGTCCAAGCTTAAAATAAGGAGTCCAAATTTTCATTATGGGAGAACATTGTGAAAAAGAAGTAATTGCTTGTTATAAGCAATTTCTTCTTTTCCACAATGTCCCTCCAGGTTTATTTCTCAAGACACCAAAAAGTGCAAGCAGATGTTTTCTTCAACAACTTCTGTATAGATCTATAGTTTTGGCAAGTGTTAGAAAGGGCACTGCTCTGCATTTGTTTTTTCAAAATATTCAAAATATGACCCTTGGAGTCCATCGGACTACTTACTTGCAAATTGAAAGAGTCCCAACTCTTAATCAAGGAGTCTCAGACTCCCGGACTCCCCTTATTGTTGAACCCTGCAAACTATGAAAACAGATACGTACATGTGACTTCCTACCGTTTAATAATCCTTACCAAGTATTCTTCTTATCATCTTCATCAGCTCTAAATACCACTGTCAAGCATTCTGGGAAAAGAGCTTTCATGGTCTCCTCTGTTGTGTTTTCAGGAATATTTTTTACAATGATCTTCCTTCTTTTCAATTTAGCTGTAAAATGTTATGTGGTAAAGAGATGCAGTGTTGCACAATACTGCCTTCTGACAACAGAAAATATACATGATTGGCTATAGCCAGTGATATAACAACAGACAGACCTTGTAGTTATAATTATAATTGGGAATCTTTGTCAAAGACAGCAACTGATTCTAATGAATAAGATCAGTTCTGTCTTCTTTTGAAAGGCATTTCAAAAGTCTTAATATTTACTTTTTTAAATATGATGGTTACTGACTTCAAATGTCAACCTCCTTTCACCATAGTTTCTAAAATAAATCCAACTTGTTAATAAATTTTATCAAATTTTGTCTCATAGCTCAAGAGACTGTCCCTCAGATGTAAACTGAAGAGCATATTATATAAAAGCCAAATATTTTCAACTCAAAGTGAAAGGCTTGAAACATTCTTTCCTTTAAGAAATATGTATTTTGTTTAATACAGCAATAAAAAGTATCAACATTTAATTGTATATGATAAATGTGCAACAAAAATTATGTTGCAATATTTAATATTCTATCATTGTAATGATCTTGTTCAAAATTCTCCATGCTAAAGCTATACCAATGCCTAAGCTAAGAAGGCTCATTTCTATGTATCCTGTTGATTGTTGGATGAGAAACTTCTAGTAAATAAAAATATATTTAGAAGTATTTCATCCCTGCAAATAAAATTATCCTTGTTTCTATATCACCTTGCAAATATCTTCTTAATGATATTTGACCAACTATAGACTTCTTTCTTTCCAGGTATTTGGTATTTCTTTTTAAAAAAATCCTTGAAGCCCAAAATATCTGTTTAATCAAGTGAATTTGATTTCACACACCAGCTTCATATACTAATCATGTCAATCAAAAAATGTATTTTGTTGAACACATTTTCCTTCAAATTCTATATTGTAAGCAACTTGTACTAGGAACAAAAGCAAGTGCCACAATAAAGAGGCATGTGTAATCATTCCATGAGCTGTTTGTCTTTAATGTCAATTTCTATGTCTGTCTGAAAACTACTGGATATTCATATCACTGACAGCCAATTGTCTGTTTCACCGCCATAACATTTCTCTTGAAAATCGATCTGTCTCCTGATTTTAAGAGCAAGCTTATTTCTTCTTCACAGTGAAGAAGTTTACACAAGTTCCTATGAGCAAATTTGAATTGGTTTCAAAGCTAAATAACTCGGTGAGTATACCATACCCATTCATTAACATTCTGATAGTCTGTATTTTACAAAGTTCTAAGACTAAAGAACATCTCAATTTTTCCTAGTACAGACAGTTCATGTTAAGTTCAGTAGTCCGCATCAACATCAAAACTTTTTTTTTCCCTTTTTGAACATTGTATAAAAATAAAGCTAAATAATGTTCAGTATCCCTTCCTAGAGTTCTCTCCTTCCAAATTCTTCTCAAACTGCTAGTCAATATTACTGGCCATGATTCCATGTTGTTTTGATATGTCTATCATCTTGACTGCCATCTTGTCTAATTACTGTTATTCAACTAGTAGGTGATCTCTGTTTATTCTGCTTGATGACTCTGTTGGATATCTTGAAAATCCGCATGTAGTCTTACACTTACTTAACTTCACTTCTGCATTCAACAAATTCAAGAGTTTCCAGCAGGTTGTTGCTTTAACATTCAAGTATCGTGAATATGGATCTCCAGCGTTGAAGCACATCTTCTTAACGACAGTCTAGCCCATTCCTATTGCTTTGGAATCACAATCCAAAATTTCCAAAAACTATGTTTATGGCTATTTCCAATGGTTAATAGTGAGAGTCCAATTTTAAGAAAAAATATTCTTTTATAATTCCAACATCAAACAATTGAGAAATTCAGCACAAGTAAGAGAAAAAACGATTTAAGAATTATAGCATTATGGCATTATATGAGTCTTGCCCTATATATTTTTCGTTCCAGTTTTCATAAATAACATAATTGTGACCAGTCCACAATAAAATAACGTAATTTTCAGTGAAGTTCACAATAAACTATCTACTTTTTTTGTTTTGCACAGTCCTAAAAACTGACAAACCCCAAATCATGAACAAAGAAATACACTAAGGTAAAGCAAGAAATTGTTTAATCTTTTCCCTCAATGTTTCTGTTTGATCAGTTTATTTCCAAAATTAGCAACTCCTTAATATACTAGTCAAAACTTCTAACCGGCCACTTTAAAAACAAAGATAATTTTTTCTGTGGTGTTTGGATTTTCGTGAAATTTGCTATGTGAATTTTTAAGTAACTGTCGTAATGATTTTGGCGAAAAGCTACCGTTATTTCATTGAATTTAAAGCGCAACATGAGAAAAGCTCAAAAAGCTCTAAATTTACACAGAGCTCAAAATATTGTCAATGTAGCGATTTTTGTCTCATCGGTCGTGAGCTGCAACATAGACTAGGAAAAAAACTGAAAATGTTCGATAATTGTGCGCGGCATATGACCCTAGAAGAAAGTGATAGAGCTTATGTATGCAGAAAAACGATTCCTAGAAACAACACCTAAAACACGTTTTTTTCAAAAATGCATAAAATATAGACTGATAGTTCCCGTTGATCTACAAAATGTAGGATATGTGAAAAAAATCAGTTTGACACATCGTTTTTTCACACCAGACCATATTTGAGCATAGTCGCTAGATAAAATGGTTTGCCGGTTGAATTTAAACACCATTTTACCATGCCTCCTATTCTTTCTGTTTCTCCTGTAGTCAAAGGTCACACAAAATTGACAATGTTTTCTGATTTTTTTCTTGGTCTGGGTTGCAGCTAACGATTTGCGTACTTTGGTTTGTTGAAAGTGTAATATCCCGAGCTCTATTAAGATCTAGAGCTTTTTGAGCTTTTCCTTTATTACACATCCAAATTTGATAACTATTGGTAAATCATTATAGAAATCCATGTACATTATGCTTAAAAATTCACACATCAAATTTCATTAAAATGTTAGACTTTTTCAAAAAGTTTTCGCCATTTTTAAAGTGGCCGGTTAGGACTTTTGGCCAGTATATATTTTTGTATAAATTTAAAAGGTTAGCCGACACCAATGTTAGCCAACGACATTGGTGTCATGTGTGCAGATCTCTTTGTCAAAACAAGAGATGTTTGTAAAACATTTATGCCCCCCATTCAAGCAGGTTAATGGCCTATTCTTTGTCAATCAACGAAGGGCAATAATGCACAAAATACGATTAGCAGAGTTAGGGTTCTTGTGCACTGCAATGAGATCTATCCACCTGTGAAGTTTCATGATTCTAGCTTGCATACATTAAGAGATATGCTTCCGACAAAAAACGGTCTACCGATGGACCGACCGATAAGTGCAAAGCAATAAACCCCCTCTTCTTCGAAGGGGGTCATAATTAACTCTCAGTGTAGTTCTAAAACCTTGTAACTACAGCTTTATTCAAGCTGTAGTTACAAGGTTTAAGAACAACACAATGACGAAAATTGCTTACCTATGTATTCTGTTTTATCTTTCCTGTTCTTATTTATGAAGGTACTATTTTTGTTTAGATATTCTCTGGCATCTGCAAGTAGAGGAAAAATCCTGCTATCTGAGCTATAAAGAGAGGGGTATTCTTCTTATATTTCATTTAAGATATGAAGCGAGTATTTGTTGATTTCATTTAGGTTTGAAACTAAAAACCAAATCACACTGTATGAATACACAAAGCGGATTCATACATGAGTGTGCTTAGGGTTTTAGTTTTATACCTCCATGAAATCAAAAATACTCTCTTCATATCTTATAATTTATTATCATGAATCAAAAATGTAAATATGTCTCCAAAGGTTTATTCCCGATTCTCCCACATTTGAAAAAATCTTTAAAAAATCGATACAGGTAAGGTGTGGGATAATCCCTGCCTGGGGCTAAATTATTGGTAAGTTCCTCAACCTTGTTCCACAAGCGTTCAAGCGTTTCAATAGGAAATGTAAGATTTCGAGTCACGGAAATAAACGTTATCATATGCCGTACCAGGTCCCCTTTTTTCTTGCAAACAAGAACTGAAATCATTGAAACAAAAGCAACAGTTGCTCATCCAAATCCACTTTCTTTTATCTCACAATATTTCATATGCTTTCTGGCTCACGTTGTCCGATTGAAGTAACGAGATTTTGGTGGTCATCCGACTCCGTGATGACAATTTTATTGCGTCAGAAAAGGTAAGGAAGAAAGTCTAATTCACATAACCATAATTTTTCAACCATGCATATTCTGTGGTAAATGGTATATTCGAAAAGTGACATGTAAATATTGTTTATCGCAGAAAGAAATAGTAGATCTACTGACTTCATTGTTATTTCAATGTCATTCTCCATTACTTTGCCGCAAAAAGTAAATCACAAAAGTCTACATTTTAACCATAGGCCTATTTCTTTTATTTGATCAAAAAAAAAATTAGTAAGAAATTCAATATCATAATATTGGGAAAGATATAGTCTTAGATACTATATTTTCCATAGTCTTAGAGTTTGAAAGCTTCTCTATATCTATAAATGTAATAGATACGAAGATGCATCAGCATACTGGACAAGCGTCAATGTCTCTTCAGGATTTCTGTCGTTCAGGGCAGCCAAGCGCTCTGTGGATACTTCAAGTTCTTCTCTTTGATGGCTTTGTTCCCCGAGCAGCACATCGAATTTTCCTAATACAGGAAAGGGCCTAAATCTCGAGCAGGAATCGATGTTCGAATGTGGGTGCTTGATATATTTCTCCAGCATGCTGTGCCAGCCCTCGAGGTGGTTCGTAGTTCTGGGTCCTAGTGTTTGGAAGTTGTTCCATTGCTCCTTTTCGCCTTCAACCCATTATTCTGTGGTGTAGTTCATTGGATGTCTCGACGGTAGTCAGCAGTTTCACTGAGTGACCAATGTCTGTAGGCTCTTCACTCCTGCTAATGGTACCAGAGGTAGCTCTGCCGCGCGTCGTACCAATCTGTGGATATCTTCGTTTATTCTGTACAGCGAGCTTGAAAGATAGTCTACCATTTCTTACCACTCTATTTCCCTTTTATCTCTCTATTTCCCACATTGCTAGTCTCTATCTTTTACTATTTCTAACACTTTCACTCTTTACATTACATTTCTATTTCTTTTTTTTTCCAAACTTTCGTCATAATTACAAAATTACACTTAATTATTACTTAAACTTCGAAAGTTTAATTTCGTAAGAATACTTAAAGACCGACCTTTTTTTTGGTTTGATTGGACCACAGACCCTTACATGTATATTTAGAGTCCCTGATTGGACTTAATGCTCAAACCGTCATTTCACTATTATGTTTGCAATAAATCAATTAACTTGAAGAACTGTACTACAATTTGAACCTGACCGTAATCACACATTTTCCCTTATCCCCGTCTCCCCACCAGGTATATGGTATTATTGGATTTTCAAATGTGGGAGAATCGGGAAGACACCTCTTCAAATAGGGCAGATTTCTTTTGGGACTACTTTGTGGGGAAGCTTTCAAAATAGCTGCATACTAAACATTAATTTTATTGGGGAATGAAACTAATTTTTCAACCAATCAAAATGCAGGAAATTTGATGGAATCAACCAAAATTAAATTATTTTAAAATATTTCAATAGTATCATAACAAACCCTAAGTTGAGGTTACTGATTCTAATTGTTCCAACAAGACAATTCAAATGAGTACCAATAACATAGGACCTCATTGTTTGTTCGAATGGAGTCTAAAGCAACTTTAATTCTTTTCAGTCAAAACAGGGCTTGTGTCTGACCCTTAAACAGGGCTTTTGACCCCCCAAAATTAGAAAAAAATCCCATGTTGACACTTAAATTTTCATATTGTCCTCCTTGAGAGCAATTTCTGAGATCAAAAGTTTGTTTTTCACTCAAAATTTTCAATGATGTATCTTATATACTAAAATTTAAAACTCAGTTGCTTTTAACTTATCTTTTAAAGAAAAGGTCTATTGACACTTAAACCTGCAAAATTCTACTCACTATTTCCTCTTTTTGTTGTTTCAACCCTCAGTAAGATCAGTTTTGACCCCAAGTATTTCATGGCCAAGGAGTCAATGACTCCTCATTTTCAAACACTAACACGAGCCCTGCATATCATGGTTTGCCTGAGCACATAACTATGAATTACTGATATTTCTCGCTCCAGTACTACCATTACATCCTCTCTTACCCTCCAACTAGTATCAATTTGTTCACCCATTGGTGAAAAATAAATGTTGTAAGGGTTTGTGCCGCCATCAGGGATCAAAACCATTCAGAACATTCCCGGCCATTTCGTTAAATACAACAGACCTCGAATGTTTATAAGGCGGATGGGTATGTAAACAAAATTGTAAAAAAAATAGCACGGTACAACAGGCAAGATCTTTATGATTTTAGAGAATAATTGAGACTCTAAAGACCGATCATTAATTCTCAATAATTAAGATTCTTCAGCCTTTTTGAAGAATCTAAAGATAACAAGAGGACCATGATGGTCCTATATCGCTCACCTTCGTCTCTTTGACTTCTCCCATAGCAAAATTAAATACTTGAAAGATCATTAAATGATCATTAAATTTTTCAAAGAAAAAACTCTTTTTCTATGATTGCTGCATAAATTTCTATCCTTTTCTAAACAAGTTTCATGTGACCTGGCCAACATTCTGACCAAGTTTCATAAAGATTGGGCAATATTTGTGGCCTCTAAAAAGAAAATAGTCATTTAGGCCCCTTTTCCCGTGTTATGACATGGATCCTTCCAATTTTAACTAGGGTTCATCCTTGTGACCTAGCAATTATTCTGATCATGTTTCATGAAAATTGAATTGTATTTGTGGCTTCTAGAGCGTAAACAAGAAAATTGTCATAAGGCCCCTTTTCCCGTGATATGGCACAGATCCTTCCCATTTTCAATAGGGTTCATCATGTGACCTGCCCAACAATCTGACAAAATTTCATTAAGATTGGGCCATATTTGTGGTCTCTAGAGAGTAAACAAAATATTGTCATTAAGGCCCCTTTTCCCCTGATATGGCACAGATCCTTCCCATTTTTGATAGGAATCATCCTTGTGGCTTGGCCAACATTCTGACCAAGTTTCATGAAGATTGGGCCATATTTGTGGCCTCTTAAGAGTAAACAAGAATATTGTCATTAAGGCCCCTTTTCCCTTATATGGCACGGATCCTTCCCATTTTCAAAATGGTTCATCCTTGTGACCTGCCAAACATTCTGACTAAGTTTCATGAGGAATGGGCCATATTTGTGGTCTCTAGAGAGTAAACAAAAAAATTGTCATTAAGGCCCCTTTTCCCGTAATATGGCACAGATCCTTCCCATTTTCGATAGAGATCATCCTTGTGGCTTGGCTAATTGTCTGACCACATTTCATAAAGATTTGGCCATATTTGTGGCCTCTAGAGTGTAAACAAGAAAATTGTCATTAAGGCCCCTTTTCCCATGATATGGCACAGATCCTTCCCATTTTCAATAGGGTTAATCCTTGTGACCTGGCCAACATTCTGATCAAGTTTCATGAAGATTGGGCCATATTTGTGGCCTCTAGAGTGTAAACAAGAAAATTGTCATTATGGCCCCTTTTCCCGTGATATGGCACGGATCCTTCCCATTTTCAAAAGGGTTCATCCTTGTGACCTGCCAAACATTCTGACTAAGTTTCATGAGGATTGGGCCATATTTGTGGTCTCTAGAGAGTAAACAAAAAAATTGTCATTAAGGCCCCTTTTCCCGTTAGGCACAGATCCTTTCCATTTTCGATAGAGATCATCCTTGTGGCTTGGCTAATTGTCTGACCAAATTTCATAAAGATTAAGCCATATTTGTGGCCTCTTGAGTATAAACAAGAAAATTGTCATTAAGGCCCCTTTTCCCGTGATATGGCACAGATTCTTCCCATTTTCAAAAGGGTTCATCTTTGTGACCTTGCCAACATTCTAAGTTTCATGAAGATTGGGCCATATTTGTGGCCTCTAGAGTATAAACAAACAAGAGCTGTCACTGTAAGATGACAATGCCCCCGACACCGCTTTGATTTTAAATTATGGCCAATCTATGTTCAAGGTCATCCAGGGGTCAAGGTCACCAAAGTATGTGCCTACAGAAAGGTAATGTACCAAGGAATGTTGTGGTAAAGTATGATGCGAATATGTTAAGTAATAAGGAAGTTATGGCCAATGTTAAAGTTTTTGGACGGAATGACGGACGGACGGACAGACGGACGGACGGACAAGTCAAATTTATGATGCCTCCCTATCGGGGCATAAAAAATTGTCATTAAGGCACCTTTTCCCCTGATATGGCACTGATCCTCCCCATTTTCGATAGGGATCATCCTTGTGGCTTGGTCAACCTTCTGACCAAATTTCATAAATATTGGGCCATATTTGTGGCCTCTAGAGTGTAAACAAGAATATTGTCATTAAGGCCCCTTTTCCCGTTAGGCACAGATCCTTTCCATTTTCGATAGAGATCATCCTTGTGGCTTGGCTAATTGTCTGACCAAATTTCATAAAGATTAAGCCATATTTGTGGCCTCTTGAGTATAAACAAGAAAATTGTCATTAAGGCCCCTTTTCCCGTGATATGGCACAGATTCTTCCCATTTTCAAAAGGGTTCATCTTTGTGACCTTGCCAACATTCTAAGTTTCATGAAGATTGGGCCATATTTGTGGCCTCTAGAGTATAAACAAAAAAATTGTCATTAAGGCACCTTTTCCCCTGATATGGCACTGATCCTCCCCATTTTTGATAGGGATCATCCTTGTGGCTTGGTCAACCTTCTGACCAAATTTCATAAATAATGGGCCATATTTGTGGCCTCTAGAGTGTAAACAAGAATATTGTCATTAAGGCCCCTTATCCCATGATATGGCACGGATCCTTCCCATTTTCAAAAGGGTTAATCCTTGTGACCTGGCCAACATTCTGACCAAGTTTCATGAAGATTGGGCCATATTTGTGGCCTGTAGAGTGTAAACAAGAAAATTGTCATTATGGCCCCTTTTCCCGTGATATGGCACGGATCCTTCCCATTTTCAATAGGGTTCATCCTTGTGACCTTGCCAACATTCTGACCAAGTTTCATGAAGATTGGGCCATATTTGTGGCCTCTAGAGTGTAAACACTAAGATTGTTGACGCCAGACGACGGACGACAGACGACGCCCGACGGACATTCAATGATCACAAAAGCTCACCTTGAGCACGATGTGCTCAGGTGAGCAAAAAAAAAGAAAAGATGATTTCACATCAGTGACTTAAATGAGAAGCGTTGGCAATGTTGAATGTTTTCACTCAAAGTTTCGAGAGCTAATGCCATTTTTAAATGATTTCATTGAATGTTTCCAAAGTTTACCCATAATTTTAAAAAAAGTCTGACTATGTACATCTGATGCTGAATGTTAGATTGGCTGAGTGGTGTTCCCAATGCTATCCTCCAACTTGCATCAATTATTCACCAATTGTTGAAAGATAAATGTTGGAAAGGATTTGTGCCGCCATCAGGGCTAAAACCAATGACACCCCATGATTGAAAATTACAAGTCTGATATGCTATTAACAGGACTATGACAGCACACCCTCTTAAATTTTGAAATACAGGAAACTGTACCAAGTATCTTTTTCTAGTGTTTATAACTTCTGTGGTCTTATCTACCTTTCACAGCTGTATTGAAGACCTCGGGAAATTTGACCGACATATCTCGACCACGAATATTCAAGCTTCCCAACAGTGTAGCCATCTTTACCAGGTAGGCAGGTGTTTCAATCTTAAACTGTGTCTTTACATAGCTGCAAGACAAAATGATAAAACAGAAAATATACATTTATAGTTCATAAAATTATCAAATTCATAAATCATTCACCAAAAGCATGATTTTAAAAAGATTCTAATTGATTAATTTACAGCTAACATTTTAAAAAGCATATTGAAGATGATGAAAAGGGCGAATTTGTGAAACTCAAAGAGATATGAGCCTGTGCGTGACATTTCCAACAATTTCACATGTGCATAAAGCAAAGACTCTGGCCAGCCTGTGCATCCGCCCAGTCTGCCCAGTCTTCACTCAGTGGTCTGTAGATAGATAAGGTCTTGTTCTTTCTTCGAGTTGTCAGTGAAAATTCTTCTTGCATCATCTGGTTGTTTTGTCTGGTCAGTGGTTTCACCTTGAGCACATGTGAAATTGTTGGAAATGTCAGGCACATGCTCATATTGGTGTGATAATCAGGGAATACTTGTTAAGAGTAATTCTATCTTTCATAAAAGGTTTTCCATCTTAATTATTGATTTATGACAGATTGTCTGCAGTAACAGGGTTTATTTTTTACCCTTAAACTAGGGTTTTGACCCCCCCCCCCCTACCAAATAATTCCATTTCGACCCTCAATAATTTCCTTTAGGGAGTCATTTTGGCCTTCATTCCATCAATGCAACCTATGCAAGATTATATAAATCATTTGTTTTCTTCATATTATTATAGGGATCTAAATAAATGGGTCAACATAAACAATAAAGTGTATTGGGACACTTTATTGAATATGTTCATTCATTCATGCAGATCATTTAAAACTGTTGAACTGATGATCTACATTAGTGGCACCCTTTTTGGCCCATTTAAAACTAGTTTTGACCCCCTCAATTTCATGGTCAAGGGGTCAATGACTCCTAAAATTGAAAAGCTAGCACAAGCCCTGAGCTAGGTTAGCCACTTCACCACTTTTAAGAACATTTGACTATACATGTATAGTTAAGCCAAATTTTAATTATTTCTATAGTCTGAAATCTAAAACCAGACTTGGTTAAAAATCAGAAAGTTTCAAATCAAATAATTTATCATACCCTAATTTTTCAATGATCTTTTTCCCTCCCTTTTGAATCTTCTCCTTTCCTTGAAATGTGATTTCAAAATCTCGGATCATTCTCAGAACCTCATGAAGTTTGAGTGACAAAAGATCACCCTGCTGGATTGGACCGATTGTTACAGTCAACTTTTGTACTGAAACACAAAAATAGAAAACTAATTTTCGTAGAACACTAATGATCATTCTACCTTCTGTTATGTTCGGGGAAGAATTCAAGTTTGTCTCAAAAGAGAAAGTTTGTCTCCTTTTTTTTTTGGCGCCATGTATTTTCGTCAAATCAAAATAAATAGGGCCACAATTAACTTTTATTCGCCATTTGCGAAGATGGAGATTGGCAGCCCGAACGTTGGTTATGTAAACATGCTAAGCTATTAAAGGGAGATATAATTTGTAATCAATTTTCTTAGCAAAATTATCTACTAATATTATCCCTTTGTTTTTCATTGCTTGAAACTGAAGATTGTTTGATTTTCCTCTTAACAATTATTTCTTGAACATTCATTTGTCATCTTGGAATTGCTTTTGAAACCAAATTAATCTATCAATAAAATCATTATGCAACAAGGTGCCAAATTGTCACAAGATACGCCCGTCAGACTGCTTAGTATTAACTGGGGGTTTGAATAGAACTAAGGTTATTTTGAATGAATATTTTTTGCACCCATGAAGTTTCATGATCCTAGCTATTATACTTTGTGAGATATACTCAGGACAAGATTCTAGTATGAAACACAACAATGGGCAATAACTCAAAAAATAGGCCAGGTAGAATTATGGTTCTTGTACACTGCACTCCCCCTTTATGACATCTATTCACCCATGTAGTTTCATGATCCTAGCTATTATACTTTTACAGATAAACTCCGGAAAAGATTCAAGTATGAAAAACAACAAAGGACAATAACTCAAAAAATAGGTCAGGTAGAATTATGGTTATTGTACACTGCACTCCCCCTTGGGGAGATCTATACACCCATGCAGGTTCATGATCATAGCTATTATACTTTTAGAGATATACTCCAGACAAGATTCAAGTATGAAAAACAACAAAGGGTAATAACTCAAACAAAGGGGCCATAGTGGCCCTTAATCGCTCACCTGAATGATCTGTCTAAAATTTTCAAAAGAAGAATGAGAAATAGAATGATGAATAACTGAGCTAAACAAAGCTGTTGCTTCTATACAACTTGAGAATCCGCTTTTTTACAATTTTACAATTGACTAACAAGGATTTCTATAATTGATTTCGTGACCTATTTTTTAACCCCAGATGACCCAATTTTAATATCATCCGAGATTTCATCTAGACAATCATTCTGACCAAATTTCAGGTTGATTGGCCAAAAATTGTGGCCTCTAGAGTGCAAACAAGGTTTTTCTTAGATTTGATCCTGTGACCTAGTTTTTGACCACAGATGACCCAATTTCAAACCTGACCCGAGATTTCATCAAGACAACATTCTGACCAAATTTCAGGTTGATCTGGCAAAAAATGTGGCCTCTAGAGTGCCTACAAGGTTTTTCTTAGATTTGACCCTGTGACCTAGTTTTTGACCCCAGTTGACCAAATTTCGAACTCGTCCGAGATTTTATGACAATCATTCTGACCAAAATTCAGGTTGATCGGGCAAAAAATGTGGCCTCTAGAGTGCATACAAGGTTTTTCTTAGATTTGACCCTGTTACCTAGTTTTTGACCCCAGTTGACCAAATTTTGAACTCATCCGAGATTTCATCAAGACAATCATTCTGACCAAATTTCAGGTTGATCGGGCAAAAAATGTAGCCTCTAGAGTGCCTACAAGGTTTTTCTTAGATTTGACCCCGTGACCTAGTTTTTGACCCCAGTTGACCCAATTTCGATCTCGTCCGTGATTTTATCAAGACAATCATTCTGACCAAAATTCAGGTTGATCAGGCAAAAAATGTGGCCTCTAGAGTGCATATAAGGTTTTTCTTAGATTTGACCCTGTGACCTAGATTTTGACCCAGTTGACTCAATTTCGAACTCGTCCGAGATTTCATCAAGACAATCACTCCGACCAAAATTCAGGTTGATCTGGCAAAAAATTGTTGCCTCTAGAGTGCAAAGAAATTTTTTTTAAGATTTGACCCTGTGACCTAGATTTGATCCCATGACCTAGTTTTTGACCCCAGTTGACCCATTTTCAAACTCATCTGAGATTTGATCAAGACAATCATTCTGACCAAAATTCACGTTGATCGGGCAAAAAATGTGGCCTCTAGAGTGCCTACAAGGTTTTTCTTAGATTTGGCCCCCCGACCTAGTTTTTGACCCCAGTTGACCCAATTTTGAACTCATCCGAGATTTCATCAAGACAATCATTCTGACCAAATTTCAGGTTGATCTGTCAAAAAATGTGGCCTCTAGTGTGCATACAAGGTTTTTCTTAGACTTGACCCTGTGACCTAGTTTTTGACCCCAGTTGACCCAATTTCGAGCTCGTCCGAGATTTCATCAAGACAATCTTTTTGACCAAAATTCAGCTTGATCGGGCAAAAAATGTAGCCTCTAGAGTGCATACAAGGTTTTTCTTAGATTTGACCCTGTGACCTAGTTTTTGACCCCAGATGACCCAATTTCAAACTCGTCCGAGATTTCATCAAGACAATCATTCTGACCAAAATTCAGGTTGATCGGGCAAAAAATGTGGCCTCTAGAATGCATACAAGGCAAATGTTGACGAAGGACATCGCACGACGGACGACAGACATCCACCTAACCACAATAGCTCACCTTGAGCACTTCGTGCTCAGGTGAGCTAAAAATAGGCCAGGTAGAGTTATGGTTCTTGTGCACTGCACTCCCCCTTGGTGAGATCTATACACCCATGAAGTTTCATGATCCTAGCTATTATACTTTAAGAGATATACTCTGGACAAGATTCAAGTCTGAAAAACAACAAAGGGCAATTACTCAAACAAGAGCACCGCCTACGGGTGCCTACGCTTAGCTGTTGAGTGCTGGATGGTGAGAAAAAATTTAAGTCGAAAAAGGGGCATTATTTGCACAAAATGCATCTAGAGTTATCCCCCTTGATAGTATAGATTGCTCTTTTGATGGTGAACAAGTGTGCCAAGTTTCAAGTGAATGCCTTCAGTAGAACCAGAGATATAACAAAATGTCAAAGTTTTCGCATGACGACGACGACAACAACGACGACGACACGGAGGCTATAGCAATACCTCGGGTTTTCTCAGAAAACAGCCAAGCTTAAAATAGGCCAGGTAGAGTTTTGGTTCTTGGGCACTGCACTCCATAATGATGAAAAGAATACATTTGCCAAGTTTGAAGTTCATCGGACTTCAAGTGACAGAGTTATGCTCCGGACAAAGAAGTGGACGCCGCCGAACGCCCGGATGCCACGGGTGATCCCATAATATGTCCCGTCTTCGACGGGCGTATAACAAGGGACCAGGGATGGTTTAGAAAAATAAGTCTCATTTTTAATTTCTTTTTTTTCTCTCATAATTAGTTGATTGTCCTCTTAACTCTTACCACATGAATATAGACCTGCGGCAAAATTGCATGAAAATCAAAATGCTGAAAGCACTGGATGCTCTAATTGAGAGCACATATTCATCTTGGAAATATAACTTTTAAACTCTGGTTTAAAAGGAAAATGGGATGGTGCCAAAGCAGAAATATTCAGTGACCAGGATTAACAAATATTAAAAGAAAAGAAAGCAATTCTTACATTTTGAGAGAGACGCCGGAAAAGGGGGATTCTTGAATTTCTCGTTGATCATGTCCCAGTCTGACTGAGGCAGAGAATCAACTAGATCACTGGTATCGATATCAGGATGTTCTTCATCATGTTCATCTTTTCCTTCAACATCAGCATCTTCATCCAGCTCTTTGTCCTGATCATCTGCACCTTCTTCTACATTCTCCTCCTCAGTTATCTCTGGCTCATCTTCTATAATTTCCACATCATCTTGTTCTACTTCAGCTGTTTCTGCTGTTGCTTTCTCATCTCCTGCTTTCTCCTTTACATCTTTTATTTCATCTGTCTTATCCAATTTTTCTTTTTCATCTTTATTGGTTTTCTCGGATTTAACTTCTTTATCTTTACTCTGAGAGTCATCACTCTCAACTTCTTTTTCGTTTTTCTTAGTATCATCATCTTCCTTTTTTATGGCAACAGCTGATTTGTTTGTTTCTTTACTTTCTACACCAGTTAGCTTTTCTTTCTTAATTTCTTTATCTGTTTGTTCTTTAACTTCCTCTTTAATCATTTCTTTATTTGTAATATCAGAAAAGGTATCAACTATGTTATCATCTGTAGAAGTTGTCTCAGTTATGGAGTCTTCAGTTATTTCCTCTGTTTTGCTATCAGTGGTAGTCTGAATTTCAGTTGCTTCTTCTTCAGCCTTCATTTCTTCAACCATTTTAGCATCCGCTTCATCACCAGCAATGGTTATAGTAACACCTCCATTTACTTCTTCATCCACATTGTTTCTTTCTTGAACCTCATCTTCGGCATCTTTAGTTTCTGTAATACCATCACCTGCTGTCTCAATTGCTTGATTATCGTCCAGGGTTTCCTCTCCTTGAATAGAAAACATGTTCTTTCTATTATCAATCTATTGTCCTGTTGAATTTAAATCTTGTTTCAAATTAATTGCCAATCATGTGAAGTTTAAACCACAATTAAGTTGAAAGCTGGCAGAGAAGGTACATATCGTTGGCTCCATTCTATAAGGACGAATACGGGAAAAGCCTACTTTTCAGGCGAAGGAAAAAATTTCTTTTCGGGTGTATACGAGACCCCGAAAGCCGTTAAGTGAGACATTTCTCGAAAAAAGTGAAAAACGCATATAACAATTTTTATGTATGTAACTGAGACACGCGAATAATCTGGCCTGGGTAAAGGTTGTGTTCTTTTTCAAACTGATCATTTAAAATAAAGTTTTATCATAAGGAAACATGAGCAATTATCAAATTTGTCAATAAGTCATTTTCAAATTCACTTTTCGACCACTTATGGTGCGAATATGACGTATCTTACAAGTCCATGAAGCTTTTTTGGGGGGATACGATTAGCTATCACACAAGCAAAGCCAAGTTGGAATTATCAGATTTTTATTCATCCAAATAGCCGGGGTCAGATTTGGGTCAATAAAACCGGGCTATACACATAATTAACAGAATGACAATGATTAATCCATTATGAATCTCAAGCTAGCAAAAAAGAGCATATTCAAGAAGAAATATCTTTAATGCATAAGAGCTTGCATCTGTTCAATATATGGTTTTGCTTGTTTGAATGGGTTAAACGCTCCTTTTTTAACAGTTTTTCTTTCTAACCACAGAAAATGGAGTACCTAACAATGGATTTCTCTTACTTTAGCACCTGTACCACCATCACATATTTTCCTAGCCTCAAGATGGTATTCTACTTAGGTTAACTATAGTTCAGAAATAATGATTAAAGATCAGCTTTACTCAATCTTTTCTAGAACTCTGACAAACGATTTTCAAATCATTTATCTGCCACAAGCCCAGTCACTCAAGGCCCCTACAATTTTGGCCTTATGATACATAATGATTTTTGGCAGTCAGAGCTACTAAGCAGAAATTGTTTTTTCCAAGGACCCTACTCTATCAGCGTTAACTTCAGTACCTTCTTGTTCATCCAGGATTTCATCTCCATCTCCTTCTAGAAAATCCTCTCCTTCAACATCTCCCTCCATGTCTTCAAGATCTTCTTCAACTGTAATATTTAATGTACGATTTTTGCAAAATGCTTCAGGTTAAGATCAAGCATCTTCCGAAGCCCAGGACTCTGTCCTCACTCTGTTCCTTGTAAGGAACAAAGTTGGATTAGAACCCTTGGCTGGCAAAGATGCCGATCAAGAAAATGGTTTTAATTTCAAATTAACAAGCGATATTTGTACAACATTCATGCCCCCCCCCCCCATAAGAGCAGATCACTGTTATTTTATTTGTCAATTAACAAATGCCAATAACACACAAAATATTATGAGTACAGTTATGATTTTTTGCACTGCACTTCTCCTCAATGAGATCTATTCACCCGTGACGTTTCATGATTCTAGCTTGCAAACTTTTTAGATATGCTCCGGACAAAAAATAGTCTACAGATAAACAGACCGACCAAATGATGAGTGCAAAGCAATATACCTCTTCTTCGAAGGGGGAACATAATAAATCACTAAGAATTTTTAAGGTAGACTTAGAATTCTAGGAATTTAACTTGATAAAAAGTTGGATTCCTCAGAGAAAAGTTAGATTCCATCATGATGAAGGTGGAATCCTTCTCCTTCAATATCTCCTTACAAACCTTCAAGGTCTTCTTCAACCGTCATTTTTAACCAAAGTTCTTCATTCAAGTGTTCCCAAAACAAGAGTAAAGTTTAACAAGTGCACCTCAAATGGATGCAAACCTTGGCTGCAGTTCCTTGATAACCAAAAATGTTAATCCAAAAAAGATGCAAACTCTAATTAAATGCATTTATTTTAAATAGGAAAACAAGATCTAATTTTAATTTTAACATATGAAATTTTGCTTTAGATTATCTTCCTTGATATTATATGTTGCTCTTGTGATAGAGAATGCACATGCAATATTTCAAGCAAAATAGCAGAGACAAATGTTAAAATTTTTGACACTGCAAACTTCTTTATGCCTTCGTCTACAGTGATTCTTTCAGGACAATAACTTGCAACTTTGTTCTAAAAGTACTGAGCTGCACCAAGACTAAAGTAATTTCAGAATGTTTATCATAACAGATTTAGAGTGTCTGATCTTCTAAGTGCTAAAAAAGTGGCTAAGTTGGGCAAGTAGCGCTCCCTTTAACACTTGCTTGTTTTACAAAAGTTGGATCTGTCCAAATTCAAAGGTTTTGCAGACGAAAATTCAAAGTGGATTTAATTTGAAAAATAACCATTCAGTAGGGTAGAAAATAGTGTGGAAAAAGAAGAAATTGCTTGTCAGAAGCAATTTCTTCTTTTTTCACAATGTTTTCTCGATCATAAAATCACAGGCACGTAAAAAGCATGGATTAAACAGCAAAGGGTTAAAAGGAAAAGCTTGGTACACTGGGCAGAGCTCTTAAACAATTCATGTCTGACATGTCATGAAGAAACTTAAGTTAGCAGAAATTCAAATCAATAACCATTTACAACTAATGGTATACCTATTGAGCTCTCCCCCCTCTTCTCTCGAGCCCAGAATTATAATGTTGACCAGGTCAATATCATAATACAATATATAACAAGCAAATTCGTTGAATTGATATCCCCCGCCGAACAAATTTTCATTGTCAATGAAGTTAATATCAAACTTAGGTACAGGTTATCTTTTATCTACATCAACCTATAGTTTTCAAGAAATAGCGCGGAGATGAATATCACTATGTATGTATATGGCTTAAACAGTCAGGGGGCAGTAACTCTAAATTCGGCGGTCAAACCGTGTAACCCTGACGATATGCACATGTCCTCTTTGTAGTGAAGCTGTGTGCCAAGTTTCATTAAAATCCAGTCTACAGTTTTCAAGAAATAGCGCAGAAAGGAATATCACTCTGTATGTATATGGCTTAAACAATCAGGGGGCAGTAACTCTAAAATTCACAGTCGATCCAGGTAACCCCGACAATATGCGCATGACCTCATTGTAGTGAAGCTGTGTGCCAAGTTTCATTAAAATCCAGTATACAGTTTTCAAGAAAAAGCGTGGAAACGAATATCACTATGTATGTATATGGCTTAAACAGTCAGGGGCAGTAACTCTTAATTTGACGGTCAAACCGGTTAACCCCGACGATATGTGCATGTCCTCATTGTAGTGAAGCTGTTTGCCAAGTTTCATTGAAATCGGGTCTATAGTTTTCAAGAAATAGCGCGGAAACGAATATCACTATGTATGTATATGGCTTAAACAGTCAGGGGCAGTAACCCTGAATTCGACCTTCGAACCGGGTAACCCTGACGATATGCGCATGTCCTCATTGTAGTGAAGCTGTGTGCCAAGTTTCATTGAAATCGGGTCTATAGTTTTCAAGAAATAGCGCGGAAACGAATATCACTATGTATGTATATGGCTTAAACAGTCAGGGGCAGTAACTCTAAATTCGACCATCGAACCGGGTAACCCCGACGATATGCGCATGTCCACATTGTAGTGAAGCTGTGTGCCAAGTTTCATTGAAATCGGGTCTATAGTTTTCAAGAAATAGCGCGGAAACGAATGTCGGACGGACGGACGAACATGGCAAAAACAATATCCCCCCCGAAAAATTTTTTCGGCGGGGGATAATTAGAGCCTGCATACTAACCATTTCCCTCTTCTTCTTTAGCATCAGCTATATCAAGCTCAACAACAACATTTCCCTGACTGTCATCTTGACCTTCTTCCTGACTTTTTTCAGTAGCATCATCAGTGGTGTCCTCCTCTTTCTTCACTTCAACAGCTGTATTCTCAGCTTTGGCTCTTGCTGCAGCTTTAGATTTGCTGCCACGTGCAACTTTCTTTCTTGTGAGTGGCATTATACTGTGTGTTCCTGTTAAGGGAATAAAAGATCCCCAGCATTACCTTAAGACCTCAGACAGCCAAAATTAAATATTAAACTGTAACATAAAGGGTAAAGACATTTTGTTAAAATATTCAGAGGCTCAGCCAAAACTTTAACCACCATGGATAACTTTGCCCTGATTACAAACTCTCATTTTGTTTGAATAACATTACAAAACAAGAGAACCAAGATGGTCCTAGATCCCTCACCTGAGTCTCTATGACCCCTAGGACATCACATTAAATAGATAGGCAGATGTCAAAAAGAAGATAATTGCCTAAGATCAATACCATGGAACGTTTTCAGCAAAGAGCAAGACAGATATGCCTTTTTGCTCTTTGATTCTATGTAAAAAGGGTTGGGCACGGGTGGACCCCAAAAGTGACACCAAGGTCTTGATATGAACAAACTTGAAAGAGGTCCACCAGATGATGCTTCATACCAAATATGAAAGCTGTCTGCCTTCTGGTTTCAGAGAAGAAGATTTTTGAAGATTTTCATTTTTTTACCCTTCATGCTCATAAGAGATAAAGGGATGCACCCGTGCAAAGCCCAAATATGACCCAAGGGTCTTGTTACGAACAAACTTGGTAGAGGCCCACTAGGTGATGCTACACACCAAATATTTAAGCTGTCTTCCATCTGGTTAGAGAGAAGAAGATTTTTAAAGATTTTCGCTCTTTGATTCTATTTAAAAAGGGTTGGGCCCGGGCAAAGCCCAAATATGACCCCAGGGTCTTGATATGAACTAACTTGGTAGAGGTCCACTAGATGATGCTACATACCAAATATGAAAGCTGTCTGCCATCTGGTTTCAGAGAAGAATATTTTTGAAGATTTTCATTTTTTTACCCTTCATGCTCATAAGAGATAAAGGGATGCACCCGTGCAAAGCCCAAATATGACCCAAGGGTCTTGTTACGAACAAACTTGGTAGAGGCCCACTAGGTGATACTACACACCAAATATTTAAGCTGTCTTCCATCTGGTTAGAGAGAAGAAGATTTTTAAAGATTTTCGCTCTTTGATTCTATGTAAAAAGGGTTGGGCCCGAGCAAAGCCTAAATATGACCCCAGGGTCTTGATATGAACAAACTTGGTAGAGGTCCACTAGATGATGCTACATACCAAATATGAAAGCTGTCTGCCTTCTGGTTTCAGAGAAGAAGATTTTTAAAGATTTTCATATTTTCACCCTTTTTGTTAAGGGTAAAGGGAAAGTTAAGGGTGGATTTCATTTATTTGAACAACTTTGGTAGAACTTGACCCAAGGAACATCCCTGCCGAGTTTCATCAAGATTGGCCCAATGGTTTAGCAGGGTTTTCATTAACAGGTCATTGCCGATCGAAACCATCGGTTGAAATCGCCTTTTGATCGGTTGATTTCGTCGGAATTTCAAAAAACGACCGCGTTCCCTTTGTTTACAGTTTTGATATTTTATGCGATACAAGTCTCACAGCAACACTGTTTGCTTACAACGACACCTGTTTATCGGCCGACGAGATGTAACTCGGTCATTCATTGGATAATTGAGATCAGTCATCCAATCGTTGCTTCCGATACTTATTTTTCTTCTTGGTGTGGTAAATATGGACGCTAAAGGAAAGAGGAAGATTGAGCGAAGTTTATTATCTTTCGGTTTTAAGAAATCTAAAAGGGATGAATGTTCTGGTTGGTTTGAATTTAAATTTGGATGAGTTAACACATGTTTTGTATCGTCTTTACCGGCGATCGTGTAGGTTTTGTCATGCAATTCTAATTTCATCGTCAAGCATGGCAGACAATTTTGTTTTAAAAATTCTTTTCTCGTGAATTGCAAATAGAAATTGACTGTCAATTTCTATTTGTATTTAACGATAATATTATTTTGAAAAATTTTGTCTACCTTTAAAATTTTGAAATAGATATTTTTTAATATAATAATTGGTCCATGAAGATTTGAAAAGATTGATCTTTTATCACAATTCCTTCAGAAATATTTGATTCAAAGTAGTCTTAAATGCTTTCTTCTTCCCTGTTCTGACCACGATCAACTGGTTGATTATTTGCCAAGGTTTGTATGAGAATATGAAGCTAATATAATTCGGGTAATAAGGATACACCTTGATTCTCTTTTCAAATTTGAAAACAGATAACTATGGTGTATCAATGAGTTGTCTACTGCCATAACAATTGATTATCACAAAACATTAACAATGATGTATTGCTGTGTTTGCATGATGTTAACAGCAATACAAGGTATGTTGTTGCTGAAACAAGTGTTGATTTATTCACATTTTGATAAATCTAAATTTGTCCATTTATATTTTTTCAGTAGCATAGACTGCTCAGTAATTATTTGAAACAAAAAAAAAATGACTTGAGAAAAGCAGATTTACTATCAATGAGAGCTTACTAAGGGGGTTCAGAAATCCTTAAATTCGTTTTCGGCAGGGGGGGCTTTGCCCCCCTGGTCCCCCTACCAGGGCATTGCCCTGGACCCACTGGGGGCCTAGGCGGCCCCCTAGACCCCCGGCCTGTTGTTTTGCTGTTTCAATCTGTTGTTTCATTTCTTAATGAAAACCCTGGTTTAGGAGGAGAAGATGTTTAAAGAAATTGTGGACGACGCACGACGGACATTCTACGATCCCAATAGCTCACCTTGAGCACTTCGTGCTCAGGTCAGCTAAAAATAAGACATAACAAAACAGAAACCTTTTGTATATGCCTATACCTTTCATAGAAACAAACAACCCTTTTGTACATGCCTATAGCTTTCATAGAAACCCTGGATTTACTACAAGATCACTGTTTGTGTTAGTATTGTAATTCTTGAAAACCCTAAACATCAACTATGGCTAATGTTAGCCAACAGTAAAGGAGTGAAAATGATGAGCTGACATTCATTGATTTCTGCTATGAAAATAAAAATACTTTGATTGAACATTTGAATGATATTTCCTATCACATTGTCTTAAGCTGGCAAAAAAAAATTTACAGCAATAAAATACAGCAATAAAAGTATTTCTTTTGTTAGACTAGTCACTACTGAATCATCCGAATACCGGGCATATCCGAATTACAAACAAAATACATGATAATAAAAGCAAGCATCTACACCGATTTCATGGCAAGCTAAATCAGTAAGACATTAGATAATCATTTATTTACTAATAAAAGCTGCGAATGCATTGATTATATGCTATGCGTGTCTTGCTAAAGCAATAATTAAATGCATAAACCTACTCGCAATGCCGACTCGGGAACGGTGCGTGATATCTTTAGAATTGTGTGCTTTACTCAAATAAAAGTGGAAACAGGGTCGAGACTGTGCAAAGCGGGGAATCATTTTGTCACATTCTCGGCCTCTTTTCTCGATCTCAATCTATTTCTAGAGGTCCATGGAGGAAAATAAAACTTTAAGTAAAACTAGGATAAAGAATTTCGTAAAAAACAATTAAAATAGGTTACGACAAGCCATTTCATGTAGGTCATGTAGAAAAGGGTAATAATACAACAAGTAGCAATAAAATAAAACGTCATGAATTAAAGGAGATAATTCAATTCAACCTCTTCTTAAAGGTGGTGTTTTAGAGAAAGACTAATTTGACGACCAAAACCTGAACCTCGTGACCTTCAATAGGTGGCAACAGCTTCAAAGCCTGAAATTAAAGGAGGGAGAGATTCGATTAATTAATACAAAATATCATAATCTAGAAATTAAATAAAATTGTCCCTTTATCTAATAATAATGCACTTAAAGTTAAGTTAATTTGGAAAAAAAATATTTACGAGTACTGTATCCGACTACATGTGTTTGCGAACCGGATCGGTCAGTTCCATGATTGTTATTTTGGTAACGGTTTAGTCAAAAATTTCAGTAGGTCCATTTTACTTGATCTGAAAGTAAGATTCTTTTAATGACGTCGCTGATACTCATTGCCGAAAGCATACGAAAGATAACAAGTGACAGGTCAACTATGTTTTCCAATATGTGCTTTCAGTCTTTATTATCCACAGTTTTTCCCCTGCCGGCAGGGCGGGGCCTAAGTAACGGGTCATTGCATTTAAAGTTAAGGTAAATCAGCTTTTATTCATTTTTTACTTCTTAAGATATAATTAAAGATGATTAAATTGAGACCGTAAATCGCAGGTTGTTACCAAAGCCTGGTAACTCCAAGCTGAAGTTACGAGGCTTTGGTAACCCAACGATGTTCAAATGTGTTCACTTCCTCTAAACACGTGGATCCTTTTGGTTTTAGTATACAGTTATTTGCACGCGTCCACGATTATTGCTAACTAACTTATCAATGTATTCTGCGTAATTAATGAACTGGCAGGGCGGGGCTTAACCGTGACGTAATTTGGCGAGTTTACTTTTCAATAGTTTGGGTTCTTTCAAATTTCAGTCGGTAAGTCGTTCAAATAACTGTATCATAAAACCTAAAGGATTCACGTGCTTTGAGAGAGTGAACACATTTCATCGTTTGGTTACCAAGTCCTCGTAACTTCAGCTTGATTAAGCTGAAGTTACGAGGATTTTGCTACCAATCTACGATTTAAGGTCGCGAGTTATTTATGTTTAGAAGTAGATTATTTTAGATAAAAGCTGATTTCCCTTAACATTAAGTGCAACGACCCGTTACTTAGGCTCCGCCCTGCCAGGGCATTAATTATGAATAATACCCAAAATATTTAAAAGTTAACTCGTCAACTGAATTACGTCACGGCTAAGCCCCGCCCTGCCAGTTCATTAATAACGCAGAATACATATCATCATAGAGACATTAAATCGAAAAAATACAAAATGATTATTTTCTTTTCGGTCAGTCAGCGTTTAGAAATTTACTATTCGTTCTCCATCCATTCCAGGGGCGTGCCTACCAATTATGTACAGTTCAAACGTGCGTAATAAAACGTTTACTGTCGAAAATATCTGGCGTTGGTGAATTATTATTAACAACGTAACTTCAGCTAATTCAAGCTGTACTTACGATGTCATGATCTTTCACCGATGTTATATTTGTAGTAATATTTTTTTTCATAATGCACGTGCGAAGTGTGCGTGAATACGTCCTTGCCTTAGACTAATTTGTTGTAAATTTCACACATACTGGGACCAGCCTCGTTGCATCTCCTGACGGGATTTGCTTCGTCGTGGATTCCGATCGTCGTAGTTTCGTCGTTTACTAATATTTTGCAAGATCTACCAGAATCGATTTAGGGACTTAAACTTTTCACGATCGGCAGCTGTTGGATGAAGCTGTAGTTTCTATGAGTTGGTTCATCACCAGGATTCAGGATTAATTATTTAAGCGATCGAGGGAGCAATCCATGTTGTAGCCGGGTAGAGTATTAGAGGTTTTTGTACTGCCTTGTCGTGCAAGCTAGCTTTTATAGCGACGTGGAAGACACAGTGCTCGCTTAGGGACAGAGAGGTCCCGGGTTAGAATCCCGACGGAATCCGGTATATTTATTTGCTGGTAATATTTGGCTCCCACCGTAAATAACCCACATGAGGTGGTGGTTATGTGATTAAGTAGTTGATGGTGTTTAATTGAGAAGATTCGCGGATGAATCTTTATTATCGAGGGGGTGTATGTGGCCGAGTTTAGAATCAGGAGAGTTTGTACTACCCTGCCCTGCTAGCTTTTATAGCAACGTGATAGAGTACTCACTTAAGGACAGAGAGGTCCCGGGTTAAAATCCCGACGGAGTCGAATATTTATTTGCGGGTTACAAAGGGTGCATTTTGATATTTTTCGCACTCAGAGGGTGATCACCAAAGACTATATGGAGAATAGGCGAGATATTGACAAAAGATTAATGTCTTCCACTCGCTCCTCGATTTTTTTGATGATTTGAGTGTTGGTAAATCATCAAAACATCGTAACTACAGGTTGATGAAAAAGGTGAAGCATGTAACACTTTTTGGGCTCTCGCGAGCTCTTTGTTATACAGAACACAAGATAAGAACATAGAGTTGAAATTGCTTGCGCTACGTTAATACTATTTTACAAAAAGAAAGCTGACTGTTCGTTGCTTTGTTATCCCGAATAAAGTTTAATACTGCGTTCAGGATTCAAAACGTTTGTGAACGTTAAGACATTGTATTAGACTTGAAAACATGCGTCTCTTAAAACCCTTTCTGATCTTGTATGTTCGAACCCCCTTTACAGGTATCCTGGATCAGCCATTGTTATTAATCTGACTATGAAAACTTTGATGATAAGACTAGTTAGGCAATAGCCAGTTCTTTTTTAAAACACACTCCAGGGGTTTTCAATTCTCATAGACAACTTGGCCCACCTTGAGAATACCAGAATGTTCATTCCTCGGACGAGGGTCTTATACTTTTACATGTTGACCAATATTTGGATTTTTCAAGACAGGGTACTGTCAAACATGTTCGATCCAACGACTAAGTAGCCCTGCGTCCAGGATGACAAAACGGTACCAACTGTTTGAAAATTATACCCCGCTTTCCACGTGCGCTCAAGTACAAAGCGAGGTATGATTTTCAAACAGTTTGCCTTTTCTTTTCTTTTTTCCTTTTTTTCTTTTTTTTTTTTTTTTTTTTTTTCATTCTGAACGCAGGGCTTATTTGGCTTTATGTCGCCGTCATAGCGCTGTTGTTAGCGCGTCGGACTGTCAATCTAGAGGTCCCGGGCTCCATCCCCGACGATGGCAATCATCCTTTGAAGCTATTTGTCTCTCACCAATGGAGTGTTAATGTGGGATATCTGATGGAGGCTTCGAAAGAGTGTAATGGTAGTACTGTTGTGAGAAATACCAGGAATCCATTGTAATGTGCTCCAGCAGCCGCGATATAACTGTGAGACTGTTTAAAGCGGCTTTGAATCCCATCTAAAAATGTTTGGATTTATATCCTTCATGTATCTGTTAAATGGTCCTTTTCGTGCGGCCTATCATTTATTTTTATAAGCATTCGCCGGCAGGTGGAGATATCGAGTGCCAATCTTCATTTCTTTTTTTAAATTATCAAAGTAAAGTCGCTAGGAGTAACTTCAATTTCTTTTTATGATATGTTAATCGAATTTTTTATCTCTTTTTTTTTTTAACTAGCAGCATGCCTATCGGAAGGTAAGACTTGGGGAGCATGCGGATGTTTTCGCAAATAGGCATGCTGCTTAATTCCAGATTCTTTCCGTGATTGTGTATATTCAATGTACTGCCTGCCAAAAAAACTTATTTTTTTTTTAAAAGTAGAATAAAAACTTAAAACAAGTTTTTATATGCCTTCCTAATTTAAGAAATAGTCTTGCGTCATGCAAAAATGTTCCTTCTTGAAATTACAAAACTAGAGACCCTGTCGAGACATAATTTACTCTTAGTAACAATGTTCGAAACTGTTTGGCCTTCGTCCAATAAGCGGGCACTCGTCGGACTGTCAAAAACGATCGCTCGGAAAATGGTCTCTTAAAACTAGTGGATTATTTTATGATGGAAACGAAGAATATTTTTGATTGGAAATACAAGAATTAGCTATGCCAATGATAGTTGGTTTGAAATAGGTAAAATCATCTAACCGGAACGATTTGCACGAGTTCTAACAAAATAAGAATCATTTTTTTTTATCCGTCACAGTATTGAGAGGCCAGCCCAACACTATTGTATATGTCTATAAATGTATAGGCACTTACAATAGTGTTGCGCTGAACCTTCGATATACGCGGTTAAGGAGTTTTTTTTTTTTTTTCAACACAAAGTATCCTCGATTGTCAGGCTGTACAATTCGCGCATTCTGACAAGGGTCGACAGTGTGGTGTCCGTGGTCTAGAGGTAGAGTGTCGGCCTCTTGACCCAAAGGTCCTGAGTTCGAATCCCGGGAGCAGCTATCGATCTTGGTTCTTTCATAGACCCACACATTCGGCGCGAGTACTGGTGAATTTTCCAGAAAGCAGAATCGAGAGGGATTAAGAACTTGTAAGAACTTGTTTCCCAATCGATGTAAAATAAATAGGTTTAAACCAAAGACAGTTTGAAGTATACCAAGATCAATCTATTTTTCTATTAACCCTTCGCTGTTTAATCCCTGCTTTTTACGTGCCTGTCATTTTATGATTGGGAAAACACTATGAAAACAAGAAGAAATTGCTTCTGACAAGCAATTTCTTCTTTTTCCACACTATTTTTTACCCTACTGAATGGTTATTTTACCAATTAAATGCACTTGAACTTTTCATCTGCAAAACCTTTGAATTTGGACAGGTCAAAATTTTGTAAAACGGGAAAGGGTTAATGGGTCCAAGAATCCACCTGCTTTTCGTATTTCATTTTTAATTTTCCACGATTAGCAAATTCCTGAATTGACACCTTTTGATGCTCATCGGCATGTACTCAGTTTTCGTTTGCAAGGTATTTCAGAGACAGACAATAATATTTTGCTGTTAAAATTGGAATGCTCTGTTGCCAGGTCTAATATTAACAGCAAGCATTTCTTTCAATCGGTGATTATACTATAGCGTTAATTTTCCGGATAGAAATTTTCTGAAATCTATTTGTGACCGTTATGCGAAAGGGGACCATCTCAGAAAAACGTTTTTAAATGCATCCAGTTATTTGGCTAGTAAACCTTGAGATCGCGAGATTAGTGTATTTTAACCCTTTGCTGTTTAATCCCTGCTTTTTACGTGCCTGTGATTTTATGATTGAGAAAACATTGTGAAAAAAAGAAGAAATTGCTTGTAACAAGCAATTTCTTCTTTTTTCCACACTATTTTCTACCTTACAGAATGATTATTTTTCAAATTAAATCCACTTTAAATTTTCGTCTGCAAAACCTTTGAATTTGGACAGGTCCAAAATTTTGTAAAACAGGATAGGGTTAAAGGAAACATTTCTTCTGTGTGCATTTCGTTCTCATTCAATTTTCTTTCTGAAGTTAGGCCCAGGGGGGGACCATGGAACTCACATATGGCAGTTTGCAGGGGGGGGGGGGGGGTGGGGGGGGGGGGGGGGTCCTGGCATTTTTTTGTGAGCCTCAGACTCGCAAAATCTGCGTGCCTTAAAGCCTGAATACATGCTTCCTGAATCCCAATAACAAATACCCCAAGAAAAAAATGATTATGATGAATACGTGAAATTATAAGCAGTTTTAAAGATGAATAAATCTTTATTTTTATATAGATAGACAACCAGAGATTACCAAGTTCTCAAGCAAATATAATACTGTGGTCATGTAAGAGTGACTTCGTTTTTCAAGCGACCATTTCTATTAGGCGAACATTTTCGAAATGTCATTAAGCCGAATGACTAAAACTAAAAAATTATCATGAATAGATTCATCCATTGGTCGTGAATCTAATAAGAATCGATTCACTGAGTCGATTCTACAGAGTTTTAACTGTATACATGTAGTTGTATAGTCATTTTGAGGGAATAACTATTTAAGCCAATCATTGTTGCACGGTAAGCGCATCTAAAATGTAATTGTTTTACGAAAAACAAAACTCAAAATGAGCGGTTACATACCTGAAAATATATTGAGGCGCAGTAAAGAGGGGGAATTTATTTTTAGAATGCACGAGCCAAGATCTCGAAGTCACTTCAAAGCGAATATATCAAGAGGTGATTTGGCTTACGGATAGTTGCAGTGCACGTTAGTGAGACAGTGTTTTTCAAAATATCGTAAGTATGTTTAATTAGACCTTTTTTTTCATTATTTGTTTTCCGTATTTTGTTTACAGTTTCTAATGTGAATCGACTGTTAGGGTGTCGTTACTGAGGTTAACGGTTCTTTCAACTATAATGCCATCGCCAGTAAATGATATCATTTCTAAGGAAGTCTTTAAATCATACAGTTAGAAGTTAGAAACATCGTGAAATTGAAAAGTTGCTTAATTTTGGAAAAAAAATATGAAATGCTATTGAATGAGAGCGTAGAGCGAAATTGTGATAAATTTTAAGGATTGCAATGCAATCATCATTCAGATATTGAATGAGAGTGTAGAACGAGTTTGTGATAAATTTTAAGGGATGCAATGCAATAATCATTCAGATATTGAATGAGAGTGTAGAGCGAGTTAGTGATAAATTTTAAGAGATGCAATGCAATCATCATTCAATGGACGAAACTATCAACATTTCTTTATTTCCCTTAAAGTAAAATACACGTACTTTTCTAAAAAAAAAAAAAAAAAAAAAAAGATTTGTGTGTCTCTGCGAACTGTTTTACGTCATAGCGCAGCTGGTAGCGCGTCGGACTGTCATTCTAGAGGTCCTGGTTTCGATCCCTGACGGAGGTACTCATTCTTTCCGACTTTTTATCTCTCATCAAGGGGTCTATAAATCGTAGACCTTTGTGGGATAGCAGCTGGAGGCTATGAAATAATGGAAGTACTGGTGTGAGAATTACCAGGCACCCATTGTTAGGTGCTCCAGACGCCGCGATATAGCCGAAAGATTGTTGAAAGCGGCGCAAAACCCCCATTCAAACAAAAAAACAATCCACATCAACACCGGTTTGTGAATCAAGGAATGACTTTTTCGATTTGAATGAGATTTGAAGCGTTGTGAGCGATTCCGAGGCCCGTTTTACTAAATTCCTTAAGGCCCGGTCTCACTGCGAAACGGACATAAAACGTATTCTAAACGGACACGGCGGAAGAGTGAAATTTTCATCCGTTCTCATACGCTTGATAAAAACTGATAAATGTGGCGAAACTTCGCGTAAACAGATCGGAAAATATCGGCCGCCTAAAGGATGTGGCTGGGATGTTCATCGGAAGCCTCGTGGATAAGATCGGATGACAGCTCAGAGGTGGTTAATTGTGACGTATTCGAATATTGGATAGAGGGGGTACATAAAGCATTGGTCGTATAAACCGCGTATGCCGAGCGGAAACAAAACGGATAGAGCGCGGATCATTAAATTGTACGTGATGCATACGCTAACATACTTGCATATCCGCGTTACGTCCGTTTTATAAAATTTTTCTATACCCGATAATTCCGTCCTCTGTACGTTTTCAACCAAACCGGATTGGAGTATCGTGGATGCCTTACGGATGCATTTAGCATACTGCGGATGTATAACGGGTGGTATCGGATACGTTTGTTCCTCGTATTGTTTCGCATTTACATCGTACAAAGCGGAAAGTTTATCCGCTCTACAAGTTTTGTGCAGCTCAAAACTTTGTGCGCGGATGAAATCACAATGGACGGACGCTCAACGACAGAGCGTATGCAAAAAGCGTATGTACAGGGTAAGAAACGGACGCAAAGCGTCTTTTCAACGGATTTAAAGATTTTCATACGTTTTACATCCCCAATGCATCCATAAGTGCAGTGGGACCGGGTCTTTATGCAAAAATAATCGCAAGTCAAAATCACAAATCGTATCTATTGTTTTCATTCATTGTTAGATTTAAGAAGACGATTCCAATGACATGCTGCATGATAGAATTCAATTTTCAGAGACTACTGTAAAAGCAACTTTAATTTTTTACTTACGCAAAAATGATCATAAGGAGTTTAGTAAAATAGGCCCCTGGGGGTACTTTCGAAAGATTTCGGAGCGTTTCTAAATGGTTCGAGCGAGTGTTTGACATGAATTAGGCATTGAGTGCGAGATTAAGTGTGGTACGAAAGTCAGTTTCATGATGTTTGTAACCGTACACAATCTGTTTCGAATTTTTCCGCCAGCAAGAGTATTAAGCTCGGGTAGAGGGGGGTATATTGGTTTCACCATGTATGTCTGTCCATCTGTCCATCCTTCCATTCATCCATCCATCCGTCCGTAACCTTTTGTTTCCGGACTCTAACTCAAAAATCAAGCTACCTAGAATGACGAAACTTTATACAAATGTTGCTAATGATCAAAGGAAGTGCCCCATTGTTTTGGGGTCACATAGGTCAAAGGTCAAGGTCACAGCCAATTTTTGTTCAATTTTCGTCTCCGGATTGTAACTCAAAAACCAAGCGACCTAGAATCATGAAACTTTATACAAATGTTGCTTATGGCCAAAGGAAGTGCCCTTTTGTTTTTGGATAACATAGGTCAAAGATCAAGGTCACAGTCAATTTTTATTCAATTTTCGTTTCCGGACTCTAACTCAAAAATCAAGCGACCTACAATCAAAGGAAGTGCCATATTGCTTTTTGGTCACATAGGTCAAAGTTCAAGGTCACAGTCAATTATTGTTCAATTTTCGTTTCCGGACTCTAACTCAAAAACCAATCGACCTAGAATCATGAAACTGTATAAAAATGTTGCTTATGACCCAAAGAAGTGCCCTATTGATTTTTGGTCACATAGGTCAAAGGTCGAGGTCTCTGTCAGCCTTTTATCAATTTTCGTTTCCGGACTCTAACTCAAAAACTAAGCGACCTAGATTCATGAGGTTTTATGCAAATGCTGTACATGGCCTCTACATTTGTAACAAACACATCCTGAACTAATAGCACTTACATTTTGACAAAGTGTTTATGGGGGTATTTAAGTCCGCTTTGCGACAGTTCTAGTTCAGTTTGTCTGTTGGTTGATAACAGTTAATTATATGTATTAACATTGTAAATAATGTAGACCTATCTTTCCGTGATTAGGTTAAAATAAGAAAGGGTTTCGTTTTACGGAAGAAAAACAATAATGTTCCAACAATGCCATACAAAACAAATCAAGATCAGGCATTATACTATTACGCTGCTGATCAATCGACATTTGAGAATTAAAACACCTATTGTCCGTTATCTTTTATCTGACAGGGTTTGTTTTAGCCCTGACGTAAATTGGCGAGTATCTTACTTTTGAATTTAAATGTGCCGACTAGATATATCTAAGAATAGATTGAAAATGACCTGTTTGCAAATTATACCCCGCTTTTGACATGCTACACTTTGCAAACAATTTTAGCTACGTTTTGTTATCCTGAACGCTGGACTGATCAGATTCGATACATTTCACCCTTTTAATTTGAATTTATTCAAAGAATTTTAACTGGGGAAATAAATTTCAAAACAAATATAACCAACTGCCAGTTTCATAGATAATGGAGTACCTGGTTTATATTCTCGATGATAAAGAATATCAAAACAAGTTTATGTAATCAGCGTTCACTTAGACAGGTAAAAAGAAAACATTTCCCTCTTTCTGCACCCAAACTGATTTTACCTGGAACCCAGGTTGGCGCCAAGTACTATAAAACATCATGATCGAGTGATTATATAAATTATATAAAACTATTAATGGGGAATTAATGTTGTGCATACAGAAATTTATGCTAGTAGTGTGTTGTTCTGTGAGAATTCATAGAAAAACAAACAAACAAAAATAAGAAAACAAACAAATAACGATTAAAAAGTACAAATGTTGGACAAATGTTGGACATTCGAATTCAAAGTATGCAGGTATACAGTTATCAACCTTGTGTTCATCTCGATCAAAAAAACATTCTAAATCACTCGCTCAGCGCTCCATTCATTCATTCATTCCTAACACTCACTCAAACCATTCAAAAACGCTCCAAACTCACTGAAGAACATTAATATCAACATCGTCATTCAAATTAAATAAAGATAAGAAAATCGCGAAAGCACTAACATGATTAAATTTATAAGCGTCTAATAGGTTCTTGAAGAAATAGGAAGCTATTGATAGAACTTGGCTGGATATTTTATCAAGGGGGTAGGGGGTAATTAACATTGTTAATTTTGTTAATCCTGAACAAAATTAACGATATTGGATAACCCCCATCAAATTCACTCAAAACTCGCCCCACGCCCTAAATTCAATTTCATTCCAAAATCATTCCAAAATCATTGAGCTATCAATTTCGACGATGTTCTTAATTGTAATCCACCAACAATAACAAGGAACAATGATTTTTTTCTTCGCCAATTTCCGTCAGTTTTCAAATTTTCGCAGCTAGAAAATCAAGAATTGTTGGAAATATCACTGACATGATCATATATTTTTCACGCAGATGTTGAACTGTTTCATATACACGAAATGACTTCTATTTTTATTATTGCTATAATTATTTTTTGTATGAAAATTAAGGCGCTACCGATTCCTTCCGAGATCTTCGTAAAAGGGTCACAGAGTTTTTTTCTCCTACTAACAAATATATCTAATAGGAATGTTGGAAGTCAATACTTCAAATCAGATCGAAATAAATATTCGATTGACCAACTGCAGTCAGCATTCTTCCGTCAACTTCGATCGTTCATTCTGGAAGGTCACAACTCTATAACCATTCATTATTATATGACCTACTAGTCCAGTCAAAATAGCGAAATATGGCCTCAACCCAAAACAAATTGCAACAAAAACGTTCTTGAGTTTTTTGAGTAGCTTCACCCTCCCTAGATGACATACTAAAAGCAGGACAAAATCGGAAGATACGTATTTTGATTTTTCAATACATTTTGATACCCACTAGTAATGCCTGTAGTACAACCAATTTGGCGAATATATGTGTAATTTACATGGGATAAAACTGATTTGTGCAAGTAAAGCTTATCAAATATCCTTTGAATTACCTCTAGAAATTTAACCGCAATTTCTATTAATGGTTTGAGTAAAATGTATGGCATTTTAAACATAAAAAGACAAATTCAAATTAATCTTACCCCACCCACTTGATTTAACATTAGAATGGATAGAAAAATAGCTTCTGGTATTGAAACATTTTCATATACACCCTTATCAATAAGTTCAAAACAATATTGTTTTATTGGATTGATCTATTTGTATGTCTGCCTGTCCCACAGGCAATTGTTTCATGACAAAAGACCATGTATCCAACATCTGATCATGTTAACTCATTCAGTAGTCACTGAATTCAAGTTTTGATGATTCCTTAGTCTAATAATTATTTTGATAACATTGTCACCAGCTTTTTTTTCTTGATAATTTTCCTTTTCATTGTTACCAGATTGTGTAAAATATGCCGGAAATGGTGAGAGTTGGTGAGGTACGGGACTAGTTTGACACCTTGTCTTATATGATAACACACATTTGTGTTTTTGACAAAAATTGGATAATGAAATTGCCTGTGTGATCTGTCTGTCTAAAAATAATTTTCTGAAACTTTAATTCCAAACAATTCAAAATGAAGGTATGTATGTCACTAACCTAGTGCTACATTTCTTTTTGGATTCAGTATAACAATGACACATAGAAACTTTTAAAATTCTGAGATTAACTTACCTAAAACTTTAATTTAAAAGTAAGATACGACATTGAAACCCTAGTCATTTGATAACCTTAAAGGGGGCTACCACATCTACATTACAATCAAATTTCATAGAATTTTTTTTTCAGATACTTTAAAAATCTTAAGTTTTCGGTTGTACCAACTTGTCTAATCTTCGTTATAGTATGTCTTATATTTAACCCATTGAAGCTTTAAAACGATACTAAATTATGTGTCCTAGATTGCATTCTAATAAAGTTTAACCCAAATTGTTCTTTAGGTTCTCAAAGTGAATCATTTTTGGTTAAATTTTGAAATTTTCATAATGATCCCTCTCGTTTTCTTACATTAATTAAAATCAAAGAATAATATGGTAGAAATTGGAAATAGTTTCTTACAACACCTAATTAACATTATTTCATTCATATCAAGACAAGTTATATTAAGTTATGTTTGTTTGAATTGGGGTTTACGCCGTTTTCAACAATCTTTCATTTATATCGCAGTGGCAACAGCACTTTACAATAGATTCCTGGTATTCTCACACCAGTACCACCATTAAAACCCTTCCTGGCCTACAACCCACAATAAATTTAATACAGCTTTATTAACAAAGCTGGTAGATTATCGAGCAATGTTATGGTTAGGGTCCTTGATATTTTTTTCAAAAATTAAAAAAAAAACTTTTATTCTTTTTTATCTTGTGGAAATATACTACGCAAATTGGCTAGGGGTCAAATTCAAAAACCTGTTCAATTATTTGTTGATTTATGTTCAATTTGTTAGCCCATGACCAGGCCAATTAATTTAAAACTAAGATTGCGGTTTCCTGAACGTTTCTTTAAAAAAAAGCATTTTTACCTATTTCAAATCCTATACCTCGTGAAATAAGGGGCGTTTGTAATCGATCTGCATGGTGTGCTAGGAAAGATTCGTTAGACAACTTCATTCCAAATTAATTTTTATGCCTCACATAGTCTATCATTTTAATAATTTCGATATAATTTGTTTGTGAACATTCACTTGTTGAAAACTTTTGAAGCACAAGCTTGTAATCATTTGTTCTTCATTCATTTTTAAAGGATAGGCTTGCATAACATTCTCGAAAGGTTTTGAACCATTTCTTATTTTTGCTACTAATAAAGCATACTCTCTTTGTATAAGTGTTTTACTTGATGACGAATACTTATCCACATCAAAATTAGTTTACTGAGTCTTGTTTTAAATAAAATCAAAACTTCCAATGAATTGGCATTCGGAGCAATTTATTTCCAATTCATTCCTATGCCATTCTTCAGTTTAACACATATGTTTTGAGAAATATTTTCGAAACTCGTCAAATGACAGACAAAGCCTACCTGTTTTCTAAGTCATTGATGTGATGCACTTGTTTAAAAAAAATCAATTTAAACTTTCTTAACGACTAATATGAAAATCGCAAAATCTAAACCGCAAACTTTTGACATTCACTGTTAGTTTGTCAATTAACTTTTAAAGTATGAATTGAATGGGGCCAACATCACATTGCATTCGAAAGAACTAGTACTAGAAAATTCACTGTCGTCGCAGCCCAGATGATTGTGCGCTGGGATTCCAGTTATGGGATTCCAGTTACGGGGGAGCCGCCATCATAGCGCAGTTGGTAGCGCGTCGGACAAACAATCTAGAGGTCCCGGGTTCGATCCAAGACGGCGGCACTCAATCTTTCGTCACTATTTGTCTCTCACCAATAGGTTGATAATTGTAAGGATGTGGTGGTTGTACTAGTGAGAGAAATACCAGGAAACCATTGTTAGGTGCTCCAGCCTCTACAATATAACTAAAAACTGTTGAAAGCGGCATTGAACTCCATTCAATCAATCAATCAATCAAGTAACGGGTTTCAAGGTTCGATCTCTGACAACAGCACGCCCTGTCTGACACTTGATTCCAACCAACGGGTAGAAACTAGTAAAACATATCTGGGATTAGAAAGATGTAGCCCGGAAAGGAATTTCCTGGTAGAAGCGATGAGAAATGTACCAGGAACCATGGTTAGGTGCTCTGTTTTCAGCGTGATGAAATTGTTAATACAGATGTTAAATCCTTTCCAAACAAAACAGTTGATTTTTTTTATCGGCTTTGAAATTTTAAAAAAAGGTATCAAATTCGTGTGAATCTTATGCTTTCGAAAATATAAACAGTTTTAAGGTTAAAATTTGAAAGAACTAAGATTATTTAAAAAAAAAATATCTCATCAAAAACATTCAGACCTAAAGTTTCCGCATATCAAATGTAGCAAATGTAGCAATTGTAAAATTGTTTCAAACGTAAGGTCAAACTAGTGTGTTCTTGCAACATGTTTACACATAATACAAGCATTATCCCTACCAGGCTCTTTTTGGTGTGAAAACTGGGCTTTTTTATCATAAAGTTACCCCCCCCCCCCCACACCACCAAACTTCATATATGAATGTCTTTGTGCTTTGTATAGCTCCAATTCCATAATAGGATGAGGCAATTCGACAAATCCATGGCTCTTGGTATATTTTCAAAGTGCAATTAAACTCTTATGTACAACAGACTGACGACTTATGAAATACGTCATTCTTATCATTTCTTTAAATATTCTATAGAACATGTCAACCAAAGTCTATATATAAAAGTTTAGATAAATTATAAATCTAAGTTTTGGAAAGATTTCTCTTTTTGATGTGCGTAATAAGCCTGGTGATTATATCTACAACTATTTTTAGTTACACTTGCTCACCTAAAATTTTGTACATGAGGGAGGAAGGGGGGGGGGCTAAAAAGGGTTCAAATCTACTTTAACTTGGACATTGAAAAGACTTTGGACTATTAAAAATGTTTCAGACCTATTTCTTGAAACCAACGCCACTTTTTTTGCCAAAGCGACCACTTTCTACTTCTTTTCAATGTAAAAGTGAGTGGGTGGGGTAAGATGTTTTACAAAATATCTCTAAAACTGACCAAATAACAAAGAATATCCTAGTTTCAATCAGCCAATGCATATCAACTACATGGCTTTTGATATACCAACAACTTCTAATTTAGAATAAAACATGTTTTCTGTCAAAAGTCTTTACAAGTCTAGTTCGGAAAATTCTATGATAAAAATCACGAAAAAAAAAAAAAATCAAAATACGTATCTTCCGATTTTGTCCTACTTTATATATGTTAAATGGGTATATCTATGGATGTCAAAAAACACAACATTGTTTTTGTTGCAATTTGTTTTGGGTCCTACCATAATTTGACTGGACTATACGTCGCGGGAGTGAAATAAACCCGTTGAATATTTTTGATATTACACGGTTGTTATCACACTAGTGGAATAAATATGCAAATGAGCTCAGAACGAATAGCAACGCTAATTTGTAACCGCGAATATGACGTTATAATCTATATATCGTGACGTCATTTTTAAACGGCGTTATCAGTTTATGGAAAATTTTGAATTCAAGAGTTTTCACATTTTTTCTTTAAAAAATCGGGTCATATTATAAATAGAATATGAAATTTGTGCTCACGAAATACAGAATTTATTAAACTCGTAATCTAAAACAGATAAAAACTCGGCGTAGCCTCGTTTTTATCTGTTTATAGATGACTCGTTTAATAAATTCGGTATAACATGACAACTTATTCAATATCCTCTCTTTACATTATTTGGTGGGGCCATACACAACTCACTGTGACAGGAATAATTCGTTTGTCACGCGAGTATACATTCCATACCCTCATACCTAATGTCAATTACGAATGATTTCGTATGATTACATAAATTAGTAAATGAATAAACACAACTATTATAAAAATGTGGGCTGAACGTCTGAGTTCGTAGAATAATAACTTAATAATGGTCGTATACAAATTGGAAAAGGGGTTTGGTTTACATTTAGGCTACTATATTACTCGGAAAATAAACTCGAATGTGCTGGCGTGGTACTTTAAAAGATAGTTGACAAATAGATTCGGTTTTTCTGGGAACGGCGAGCACAAATACCGTCGCCAAGCTAACGTTAACGGTTGATTCACAATTGCGAAAATAAATATCCAAAGGTATGTTTGAAATATGTTTAACTCTTTTCATGTTCATAAAGCTTTAGTTGAATGTGGCACAACTCATTTCCGTTTGAAATTTATCTAATATGAATACATTAGGCATGTAGGGTTCATCGTTTCAAACATATACCTTTAAATCGAACCGTCTTTTATAAGTAATAGAACTTTATAGATCATTTCTGACAATTTACGCGATATAACCTAAGCGGAGCCCATTGTAAATTGTTAGATATAATTATTTTGCCTACATGTACCTTTCCAAGTGCTTACATTTAATACAGATGTCTCAAGTCGTTTCCCCTTTTCTTAGATCAACACTGTTGATTCGATGGTAACCTTAAACCTATATCCTCCACAGAACATTTGCTTGCATTTTTCTTAAAAACGGGAACTTTGCAGAATTACCAAGGTAAGATTTCGTTAAACAGATCCAAAGTATTTGTCGTTAAAAAGATCCAACGTATTCATTTTTAAAAAGGAATTGAGATTTTAGCTGTTTCAATCCTGTCGTCATTTCCTTTTTATCATAATTTGAAAATCTGGTCGATCTCTTTCTTACTGCTGTATACATGTAGATTTAATTCATTTATTTAATGATCAGAAGCTGTTATATATCAGCTTAATCTCCCCCTGATTAACATGCAGTCATATTATTCAAGAATTTCTCCTCTTTTTAATGAACAAATTTGTATAGGCATTACTTCGAAAGAACATTTAAACAAAAACGTTTTTTATAAATACTCGATTCAAGTTGATTGGTTTTCGAGACATTTTATCAGACAAGATTATGTCGTCACTGTCTGGTTTTGAATGTAGTACCCGCCCATAATGACCTAAAAAGGCGTAGCTCACTTTTTCAAGTAGATCGTCAGGTTATGGAATATATCTTTTTGAATTTTAAACGAAATAGCGGCCCCTCAATAGCGGAAAAAATAGGGCGATCGGTAATTAAAATTATTATCATTATTTGACGTAAAGGTAAAAGTTGGCGGTCAAGACTCAACCGAATGATGTCCATTTTAATGATGTAAAATGGGTTATTTTCAAATAAACTTTGACGAGAAGCAACGATACTTGTTTATTTTGCCTGCATGATTTGTAAGATGTACAACAATATGCGTTCTTATCCATCAAAAAAGTTTATATTATACAAAAATATGATTTATAACACATTCAATATACAATGAATTGGCGAGAGCAGTACGATGGAAACTATTGAAAGCAAAATCCGAACCGAAGCGAAACTGTATCCGAGTCGATTTAAAACCTTAAACGTTTCCAATCAAACAGCTTTGTTTTAACTTATTAAGGTCTAATGAGCGGAAAGTATTTTTTATACAAGATTGCATTTGGTTGTGTGAACGAGAAATATTGTAGATAAAACTTCAAATAATCTGACGTACAAACGTCAAATATGGCTACAGAAGGACATTTTTAAATCAACCTCACGCGTAATATTTCCCGTGATGGAATAGATATCGACGAATGTTTTTGTGGAATATGGTATAGATGTATTTTGAATGTTGAGTTAGATGAAAAAATAAAGTATGTTGTATGACGTTTTTCGCGTAAAATAGGCCAATTTTATGACCTGATAAACATAATAACAAATACATAAGATCAAAACTATTTTGGTGTAATTCAAATATTTATAGAAAGAATAGTGAAATAATTTGAATTTAAAAAAAATAAAATTGAAAGAAACGATATTTTTTTTAGCAATCTACTGATAATCTTTTATTTCGCTGTTGCTAGGTTTTGTTTGAACAACCCAATAGAAATAATACTTACAGTATCCCATTATTCACATGACATGGAAAATTTTAAGCCACTCAGACTATTATTGTTTTATGATATTACAATTCTAACGAATGACTTTTGGTGAAAAAGTTTTGAACTAATAAATATACCTTCATATATGATCTGGAGAAATTTAACTTAAATTGATTAATTTTCGCTTGAAGCGTAAAATCAAAAATGTTTCAAGAGCTACAGAAAGAGGGGATATTTTGGTTTTCAAATTTGAATATTTCATTATTCCTAAATTAAACCCTTTGTTGTTGGTACTCATTTGAAATGTCTCATCGAGACAATTCAAATGAGCACCTACAACAATGGGGTTTATTTTGAAATAGAGATTTAAGACTGGTTTTACCCCCCTTTCATCTGGACCCCTGTCAGTCTCTGATACTGCCAACAAAAAATAATTAATTCCTACTCTATGATGGTAGTGGTTTGTTGAAATCGGGTCAAACTAATTTGTTCTGATGATAGATTAAGGCTAGAGGTACTGTATTTATTTTTGTTGTTCAAAATATCTCACACCAAACCAAACGCTACTTTGGTCTTAAATTTTTATTTTCAAGGAAAACCGTGCGCAATTCTAAACTAACAATTATACCTGGCGAAAACAGCGGGTAACACTTATATGCATCTAATGGCGCTTGAAATAAAAGGGAGAACGCTCTGTTAATGAATACCAGCAATCTTTAATTTAAGAAGATGCAGGTGTGAGACATGAACTACTTGATTCCAGATACAGTTTCTATAATTTTGCAGTTAGTTGACAGAAAAAGAACTCTATATGCTCGTAAAAAATGATTATTACTCCCAACTATAAAGGCTCTTCTTGGGTATGTCTTTCTCTCGATTTCTTTGTGTATGTGTCTCTCTCTCTGTCTGTCTCTGTGGCTCCCCTCTCTCTCTCTCTCTCTCTCTCTCTCTCTCTCTCTCTCTCTCTCTCTCTCTCTCTCTCTCTCTCTCTCTCTCTCTCTCTCTCTCTCTCTCTCTCTCTCTCTCTCTCTGTTAATGAGACGGTCTCTTTCAGTAGCAATAATGTATAGTATGAAATAATTGACAAATTGACAAACTCAGCGTCAAGAAGTGTGGTTTTCCAAAATTTACGGTTTTATTCTTACCAAAGACACATTTGACCATAAGGCATGTAGCCATACAAGTCTCAGTGAGCGATAAGAGGGATTGTTTGTGAGGGCGAGATTGACCTTTGATCACTCACCGAAACATGTACATCTATAGTCATATGTGTCACATCAGTGTTTTCATGATGAGTATCGGGGCCCGGGGTTACAATTTTTTTCTCATTCTTAAATCAAAATGTTCTCAAATTTCAACTTGAACACATGCCGTAATTTTACAATAATACTAATATCAAAGTATGAACATGAAAGATAACATCAATAAGTCGTTACTTATACGTACATACAATTATTTCAACTATAAATTTGAGAACATTCGCAGTTGAGAATGAAAAAAAGTTATATATCCCAGGGCCCTGGAGACTAAGATAGAATGTTGTAGTTATACCGACGTGAGAACTTCCTAGAATTCGTGGTTAGAGGCTCCATCTGCCGTAATAAAATAAAAATAATATAACAAATGGCATTTTCATCCCATACAAACAAAAGCAAAAGGTACAGTATTAATCTGGAACTCTGCAACGGGCGTAATTCATCTTAAGGTAGAAAGATTTAATCATCTTTCATAATCATTTTGAAATCGTTCCAACTCTCTAAAGATAAAACATTTAAAAAATGTGTATATCAATTTAGGGATGCTTTAACGGTATTGCTCCCCCCATTTTTTGTTGTTTTATTGTTGCATTTTTGTTGTTGTTGTTTGCATGTGCAAAGCAGGGTATAATTCACAAACAGTTTGCACCGTTTTGTAAACCTGAACGGAGGGGTTGTGTTTTCATGCCCTTGAGAGAAAGACCTGGCTTTAACCCCCTTCTACCCAATCCCACAACTTGGTTGACTGGGGCCGGTTATTAAGTGTTTTGCCATTAAACACACGTGTATCAATATCTACTGTATTATTACAGTTGATTACATCGTGAAATTGACTCTCACCTCAATCAAATAATTCTAAATCACTCACTCAGCGCCTCAATCATTCATTTCAAACACTCACTCAAATCACTCACAAACGCTCCGAAATAGCTAAAAAAACGCTTCGAAATCGCCCAAAGTAATCAGCCCGATTAGCTCAGTCGGTAGAGCACCTGACTTCAAAACAATTGAAGGTCGATCGCACTGGCACACTAACAAAAGTAATTGTCTTGCGGATTAGACGTTAAACCGAGGTACTGTGTGGCGGTGTTTTACACCGTGCGTGTTAAAGAACCATGGCGGATCTCAGCAGTAGTTTCGTCATGTATCCTTGGACTATCAACCCCTAACAACTAACCGTCTTCAGGGGTCGTCGCTCATATGGGCACATGCTATGGTAGCCACGACGATGAATAAACGGAAATACATAAAGACACACTTAAAATTATCAATACCTCAATCAAATTGTTAAAAGAAATGCATGATTTTATTGGCTGGTTTTGATTTTTGAGCGACTGATTTGTCCGTGTAGACACTAAATAAAAAACACGTAGATCTTATTAAAGGGAGGTAAAATCATCACTAAATGGACGAAATTATCGATTATGAGTTACCTCCCTCGAAAATCATTCAAAATCTGCTCTACACCTCATTCAATTTCATTCCTAAATCATTCCAAAATCATTCATCTTGTCAATTTCGCAATGTTGTTAACTGTATTGATTAAGAGATGAGGAGAATATTTGGATTTTTTTCAATTGAAGGTGTTAATCTCGCTGTTTGTATACGCGACCTTAACGCAAGCAAAATTACATTTCCCATTCTCCTAAGGAACTCTAGTTTTTTTCATGAATATACATGCACTTGTTTATTTTTTTAGCTGACGCTAAAGAGTTTAAGATGATTATACTAGAATACTTATCGTTGAAATGGCACTTATCACATTTAATGCAGTACAAGATTAAAAGAACGAATGCGTGTGATATATAATCAACAAGTTGAAATACTTTTGATACCGCAATCAAAAAGCAAATAAAAAGATAAATCTTCATTTTCGAGCTATTTGAATTCGGTCCAATTCTTCAAGAGCTGAACCGTTTCATTATTTCTCCCGGACGCTTCAAGAGAAAATAAGCCGTTTTCTTCCCAATACGCAAAAACAACGGTTTTAGTCCGGTTTAAAAATCAAGGTGCTGTAAGTGCTGATGGTGAACGTCCCTGTTCACATGGTTAGGTGACAGAGATAGTCGGAGAAGTACCAAATATAGGCATTATATGGAAATATGTACAATCGATAATACCAAGGTATTTGAATCAATGAAAGTTTTATTGCGATGCAAGTTTAATGCCACCCAAGTATCATTTCTTTCGAAATTGGATTGAATATTATTTACGTAGATGGAAAAAAAACTCTGCTCATAAATGGTGTGTGTGAGGGGGGGGGGGGTTATTAGAATAATATATATTTATATTCCTTCTTTTAAAGTGTTCCCTGGAATAATTCTTATGAAATTTGGTTGACATCCATGCATACTTTAGCTTCTAGAAAGAGGATCTCACCAATTGATCTATATGAAATTGACATACGCTCATAAATAGCATGACTTGCATGTAATCATACTAATATTTTGCAGACTGATGCAGCGTTGCGAAATTTCGTCGTTATGTAAATAGATTCAAACTATAGACAAAATTAAGTTTTTTTTAATTTGATGACTTTATTGGTAATATCTTTTACCTAATATGATTTCAATTTAAGATTTGTAATTTAAGCAGCCACTCGGAACTTTCGACGATAAACGCTCATTTAACTGTGATGCGATTGCATGCTGTTTATAGACATGACATCACATGTTTTATTATTTGCGAATCAATTTCGGTAGAATCGTAACGCATTCGTCGTTTTATCATTTGCGAATCGTCTTCAGTAATAATCGTAACGCTTTCGTTGTTCACGGTTGTCACTAGACTGGTAACCGTTTCTAATGTACTTCGTGTATTGGTAAATAGTATACTAAATACGATAAAAAAACAAAGCTAAGGAGGTCACGACCAAAAAAAAATACATGTTTCCGGCAAATAACTACACGTTGCAATATCGAGGGCTTAGATTAAAAAAACATAGTATGTGTCTATACAGTGCCATAAACCCTTGATTTGCTGTCGCGGATCATCCATACGCCCGATTGAAACGTGCTAACTTCATTTTGTATTTTTACGGAATTTTTCATTATCTTCACTTGATAAACAATTCTGTTACCACGTCATTGGCGAAATAAACAGTGATTTTGCAAAAAGTGGTCTAGAGAAATTCAAAACTGAATATTTATGGGCACTTTATTTCGAAGCTATTAAGAACCTACTGGATGTTCCTTGCATAGTTATACTGGTGAACGTATTCGTTCACAAATAACTAGGCTATTAGCATTAGGCCTAATTATTGAAAAACAAAACAAAAATGCCACAACCAATTCGAAGAGCATTTGTACTTAAAAATGAAGGCCCGATTTTACCTTACTACGAACAGTTTTAATTGTTATAAGCGACCAGTCAATGTGGCCATCAAAAGAGTGTCCCCTAAGAGGTAGATTCCTTTTACTATTGAGATGATTCTTGTGAATTCTATCAATTGTATATAGATGGCTCAGCGAGAATCGGTTGTAACTGCCTATAAGCATATAGGCAGTTACAACTGTATCGCGCTGAGCCATCGATATGTGACCCGTCAGTCGAAATCGGAAAATGAGGGTTGTACATATAATATTAACCCTAGTCAGACTGCCCTTACTGCTCAGATTGACAAGGATCGAACATTTTCATATACAGTCAATCTTGGTCAAAATACCACGTCTATTAAGCGACCATTTTTATTAAGCAAACGCGTTCAATTTCCCCTTCTAAGAAAAAGAAATCTTAAAAATCAGATATTATTAACCGAAAAAAAATGTAAATGAATCCTATGCTTCTAAAACTCGTTAGAATATTCTCAATGGATTATTGAGAAATTCGCAATAACATACAATTAAAATAATGTCTCCAATTTGTAAACATAACGTGAACTTAGCGACCATTCTCTTTAACGACCGCTTTTTTGGTGGACCCGTAAGTGGTCGATTAATACACGTTTCACTGTATATTGGAAGATGCAAGAGAGAGTTTCCAAAACTAAAATTGGTGCCAAGCATTTTGATTATAATATTATATATTACCTTGATCTTCAATTATTTTTAATTCCGTCATCAAATTGTTTACGAATGCCAATATTTGCTATTGTTATGCGGGGACCAGAGAGGTGGGGACGAAGGTCAGGAGCCTTCTTGAAATTCTGAAGAAAAAAAAAATGTTTTCACTTTAGGAAAATCTGGAAATTTAAATAGAATGTGTTTAGGAGACAACCCAAATTCCGGATCCATAGCTTTTTCAGGTTGTAAAGTTTAGATATTTCACTCGCCAAAGACGATTAAATAGTAACAAATAAGTACAGTATCGGTTCGACCTCCCTGAGAAGAAAATCTGGATCCGCGCTTGACTTTACCCTGGAGAGTTGGAAATAATGAGAGAACCAGGTAGCAAGAAACAAGAAAAAAAATGACATAATTATGTTCTATATCTTGTATGTCAGACATTCCTTACATCAAACACCTAAACTTATGAACGAGTGTGGGGAATTAATCACTTACAACGGTTGCCATTCAGTTTCAGATTTCCATTGTAAAACTGTCCGGCGTTCAGGATAACACAGCTCAGCCCTGCGTTCAGGATGAAAACGTTAGCGAAGCGCTTTCGAAATGATACCTCGCTTTGCACGTATGTGCATATGCACAGCGGGGTGTCATCTCAAAGAGCACGCGAAACGCCTTTACATCCTGAACACAGGGCTGGCCAGCGCAACGAACTGGTCCAGGAAAAACCTATAGGATGTGTGTTTCAAACTCTGGGCGCTCCCTTGTGTTTCGTTATTTTGCCCTGCGTTTAGAAAGACAAAATTGGGCAAACTGTTTGGAAATTATACCCCGCTTTTCACGCATTTGCGCGCGCAAATAGGGGAATAATTTGCAAACAGTTTGACCGTTTTGTCACCCTGAACGCAGGACCTTGCTTGTATAATGGGGAGTCAATCTTATCGATGCAGGGCTAGGAAGAGGGATTTTAAAAGATAGTTCAAATCTACAAAATTATCTTTCTACAGTATCTTAAAAGTCTGTAAGTTACGACTTCAATACAGATATGTTATATTGCATTTCGAGCAGCTTTCCGTTTTAAACAGGTGCGAATGATCCAGATTCTCGCGGTATGTATTCTATTTGTTTTTTGTTGACTTTCGCGAAGCTATTCTGTAATTATGGTTTGTTATTTTATGTGTCGCTAATGGGACCACCCGAAAGTATTGATTGACCCGAAATTCCATTGGTTGATTGTATGTGATTTAATGTCACTTTCATCATTATTGCAGTTATATTACAGAGGCTGGTGCATCTACCAATGGTTTTCTGTCGTTTCTCATACCAGCCCGACGTTCAGGATGAAAACGTTAGCGAAGAGCTTTCGAAATGATACCCCGCTTTGCACGCATGTACACGTGCAAAGCGGGATATCATCTCAAAGCGCTCGCGAAACGCTTTTACATCCTGAACACAGGGCAGTATTACCACAACCTTCCTTCCAAGCCACCATCTGCTTATCCGATATACACGTACTACTTGTCATACACTCAATTGGTGAGAGTCTTTTGTTTAATGTCGGATGAAGTTGGGCGGGCCGGGGTACGAACTCACGCCCGAAAGTCGAGCAAAGCAATTAGTTGTAAAAGACATCAAGTGTAGCATGGGTCACATTATTCCCATATGATATCATCCCCAACGCAGGGCAGAACCGTGACATTTTTACAAAGATGTCAGTTTGTAGGCCAACAAAACCGCTTAACCGAGCATGGAGATTTAGTCACGAGATTTTTGTCATTCGCCAGATTGAAGATGAAGCTTCGAAGTTTGCAATCGGCAACCGAATAAATGTTTCATGTTTTCAGTATCACAGAATTTGATTAACTGCGGATCTTCCACAATAACATTTATTTTTCGACTGGAAATATCATTTAGCTCACGCGCGTTTAGTTTAATTGGGGTCAGAAAAATAATTCTCATGGAAAATCTGATGTAAGTTCTTCATGAAAGTGGGCGTATAAGATATGCACGTTTTTCGATATCACACATTCATTTTTATGCTATTTTGATACACTTTAAGGTGTTGTTGTTCCTACTTAAATTTTTCGTAAAGTCAACTTGTTCGGTATGAAAACAAATACTGTACTAACAAGAATCCGTCGTTGTAATTCTAAAATCTCATAATTACAGCTTAACTTAAGCTGTAGTTACGAGGATTGGAATTACAGCGACGAATGATAGGTGTGCTTCCTTAAAATTGGATAGAAATTTTAAACCGGCCATTTATTTTTATTTTGTTTATATGGACAATTTGAGGAAATAAGCTGTATTTGTTTGAATTCTAATAAAAGCCTATCGCCTCTCTAACTAGCTAGTAAGGTTTTCAAAAATTGTCGAAATTATCAATAATGTTTTACCCCATCGAAAATCTTTCAAAATACGCTACACATAATCATTCATTTTCATTCCGAAATCATTAGAAAAATCATTCAACTTGCCAATTTCCCGATATTCCTGACTTTAACAGCTTTATGAGTTAAAGGTATTGCTTTGTTCATAGTTTTTCCCCTTACCGACGGCCTTTTCTCCTTTCGCGTGATAATGATTCAGCAAAATCAACTATCAATAGTTTTCTGAGTAGATTTAATTTAGATCTCCAATGTTTTAAATTCAATTAATTATAAACTTTGAAAAGAACAGATAAGATTCTTTCTTTGACATTGGCAACATGATAAGAAATCATCGAAAGGCGACGGGAACCTAGTAACTGTAGATGAATTAAGCTGAAGTTACAAGGTTTATGTCATCCAACAACAAAATGAAAATTATAACCTCTAGACAATGAATAACTGTAAATTTTGATACTTTTTGGTGGAAAAAAAAATCCAGATTTAATACTAAAATCTCTTAAAATATCTATTCATCCAAAAGATCAAGTTCTGGATAATGGTAACTTAACGCTCGGAGAATGATATAATACGTTTCATGATCATGCAATATTCGCTAGCTTCTTTAAGGTCCCACTGCATTTACGGATGCATTGGGGATGTTAAACGTATGAAAATCTTTAAATCAGTTGAAAAGACGTTTTGCATATGTTGCTTACCCTGTTTACAAGCTTTTTATACGCTCTGTCCGTCGAGCGTCCGTCCGTTGTGATTTTATCCGCGCAGAAAGTTTTGAGCTGCTCAAAACGGCGGATAAGCTTTCCGCTATGTACGATGTAAATGAGAAACAGAACGAGGATCAAACGCTTTGTTTCCGATACCACCTGCTTTGCTTCCGCTGTATCCTCAATCCATCCGGTAGACTTCCTCGAAACTCTAATCCGCTTTAGATGAAAACGGACAGAGGGCGGAATTATTAGTCATAGGAAAAGTATATAAAAGGGAAGTAACACTGATATTAAGTATTCAAGCGTAAAATTTAATGATCAGCATTGCATCCATTCTGTTTATAGAACTTGTATGCATATTTTAGTAAAGGATGTAATGAATATCGCAAACTTTGTTCATCCTGAACAAAATAAGCGAAATTGGATTACCTCTCTTTAAATTCAATCAAACTCGCTCCACACACTCGTTCAATGCCATTCCAAAATCTTTGTCTTTTCTACAGTTTTCTTATCTTTTAAACAAATGTGACATTTATCACCTACATTATTCCTTGGAAGAATTTTGTAATGAAATTGGAAATGGTTTCGGAGTCAGACTTCACTCCTGAAGACTCGGATCAGGTCGCGACTTTTCTCAAACAATCAAAATTGAATGGAGTCCCCTTGAAATAACGATAAGTTATTCTGCCCTGTGTTCAGGATGATAAAACGATGCAAAACAGTTAGCCAATTATAACCCCGCTTTACACGCGCTATTGCGTGCAAAGCGGGGTATAATTGGCAAGCTGTTTGAACCGTTTTGACATACTGAACGCAGGGCTGATATCATGCACCGTTTTGCCGATTCTCATAAATTTTATGAATAGCATTACTCTCGACAAAATTACACTTGAAGATGTTAGCTTGCGGTCTGATACCGTGACTGCAGTTACAGCATTTGATCGTCTTCTAATACTTCTTCAATGATGAAAATGGACTCGTTTACAATCTATCCCTCGAAATATTAACATAATTTTCTTGGTCTTAAGTTTTGGCTAACCAGATGTGTTAAATTTTCTATTACATGTGTTTTAATGCGTTTATCCATATTGTAGAGATATGTACTTGGGTTTAAATAAAAGATTTGTTCTGTTCTGTTCTGTAATTGAATGAAAAAGCAAGGGATGCTTCTTGGCGCATTCCATTATAAGCCCACTTGTTAGTGTCCTTCGAGTTTATCTATAGGAAATATTTTGTAGAAAATGGAAGAAAAAACATTGATTTAAAAGTCTTTGACAAGCATCGTCAGTGGAATTACAAAACTTCATCACTACAGCTTAATTCAAGCTGTAGTGATGAGGTTTTGGAACTACAGAACTACATCGACAAAGTTGCTTTTTCTCTATTTTCTACAATGATTTTCTACACAAGAAATAGATACTTTTTTTCATAAGTTGGCCACTATTAATTCGCCGTCTTCTGCTAATCTTACATTTTGACAAGTTAAAATTGCTACCAGTTTAAGAAGAGTCATTTCATGATGTACAGAATATACTCGAAGACAAGAGTTTATTTCCTGTTTTCACACCAGTATTCATTCAACTTTAGGCAAATCAGCTTCCCACATGCTGTAACAAATTTATTCAAACTATTCGAAATATTTTATATTAAATGTATATAGTAACTATTATTTAACACGATTGGGAACATATTAATACAAACGGACTTTTCAACAAACGAAAATGGTATGTTTGTCTACATAAATGAGATAGCTGTTGAGATTGATGTTGCATCCTCGGATATATACCTTAGCATATACGGAGACCTTAGGGTATGGATACTTTCATCATTCGTTGCTTTTTATCAATGGGAAAAATCTTGTGTTCAACGATTCCTTTTGTCATTGTGAATGAATCGACATTGTGGGCGTTGTAAAAAAATCGTGAACATAACTTTGTAAAAACAGACTTTGCCTACGATAATTTTGGTAAACAAGCAACGTTATTATAAATTGTAAATGGTGGTTACTGAGCAAGTTCATATTCTCCGCTATTTTAATTATCAGTGTTACTATCATCTTTTTTCTTCTTTTTCTTCTTTTTCAAGTCGATCATTGAAAATACTTATATCATAAATGTCGGAAAATAACGATAGTCTTCATTTCACTCCCGTTTCAATGAACAATTCGATTTGATTTATTTTTATTTTGAGAGGCCTCGATCTGTCGGTTTTCAAAGATCACAGAAGGGAAAGAGATACAAGATTCTGGAATTTTGATTTGAAAGTAAACAGTCCCGTCACGTAAAAAGGGGCCATCTGAAAAACCGTAAAATAAACGTTTGAATACGAGATCGGTTCGAGTTAAGGCCATCGGGGGGGGGGGGGGGGGGGTATTTCGAAAAACCTTACACATAAATATAGAAAGAGCATTTGTAGTTTCAGTAAATCCGCCTGGTGCGAAAAGATCGACCCTTGTCAGACTGCGCGATCCGCGCAGTCTGACAAGGGTCGACACTTTACTCTATACCCAGATGGTCCCTGACGGGTCACGTACATGTACATTTGCTGTTTGTGTTTATCTTTCAGGTTAAAGAGGAATCTTCCTGATTCACATCGGATATAAAGAAGAGACAAGAGGAGCAGTCGTGATTCAAATTGGACATACATTAGAGACATTATGGATAACACAACTATCGACCCATACGACTACGCCGGGCAGATCACCGATTACGAGTATACGGAATTCTGGTTTCGGGCGTTTTTGTTCGAAACCCCGATTTACCTCTACGCTTGGCAAATCCTGGTGGTCATTTCAACCTGCGCGGCAATCATTTTCATCATTACGATGTTACAAAAGAAGCTTCGAAGCGTTACGAGTTACATCCTGTGCGCAATCGCGATTTCGGACTCTCTGACCGGCATAGTAACCTTGCCCACTTATATGATTGTGTACGGGAAACTGTATCCGGAGCCGGAACCCGAGCCAAGCGATGTTGATGATTATTTTTTGGAATATCTGGAGAAATATGCCGACAACTTGACGACCTATGGCGAGATGGACGAGGAAACGTTTGTCTTGACGAAGGATCTGTGTGAATGGTATATGTTATCAAGATATTTTCTGTCCCGAATGTTTCACACGGTGTCGATATGGCTGACCGTCTTTCTCGGTACTCAGAGGTGCCTGTCTGTGTTATGTCCCTTGAATGCTCCCGCGTGGTTCACCAAGAAGAAGACGGCTATAATATGTGGGTCGATTATCATATTGTCACTACTGCTGCACGGTTTTCATATCTTTCATGAGAAGGCTGTGGGAGGGTTCTGTGTTTGGCACTATTTTCAAGACTGTTCAAAGGGGTCGTGCATACAACTTTGGCTCGTACTAATCATCAGACATTTTATACCGTGTACCATTCTGACAATCACGACTGTGTTGATGGTGCGCAGCCTTCTGAAGTCATCTTTTCAGAAAAATAGACTGGAATCGATGAAGAAATTCAAGCGCGGTGGAGAGGCGGAAGACGAGAATAGACTGGTTTCTAAAATCGTGACAGCGATTGTTATCGTATTTCTGCTGACCGAGGTCCCGTACGGACTATTTCTTCTGTACATCAATGTAAGGCCGGATAATACAGACAACCGACTTCGTACAAACAGGATTATTCATATTACTTATGAATTTACAATGCTGGTGACATGTAACGCGAACTTTGCGGTCTTTTTGGCCTTCAACAGACGCTTTCTAGCGGAATTCAAGCGCGTCTTTTGCTGTTGTGCACGTAAACCGAAGCCAACAGAAGGGCAAGCCAAACTTCAAAGCGTTTCAAAATCGAGTGAGAACCCACCTGAAACGGAAATGTCAAGTCTTACACAGTAGATTAGGGCTATAATTCAAGATTATTGCCCTGGCAGGGTGGAGCCTGTGTATCGGTTCCTTGCATATAAAGTTTAAGGTTCATCAGCTTTCATTTATAATTAGTCGGTTTAATAGATAAGCGACATTCTGTAAATCGAAGGTTGACAACCGAACCCTCGTAACTTCAGCTTGTATAGCTGGAGTTACTAGGATTTGGTAACCCAAAGATGAAATGGGTTCACTTTCGCTTAGCACTTGTATCCTTTTGGTTTTAAGATACAGTTATTAACACGTTCACGACAATTGCCCGATTCTAAACTTTGAAAGAACCCAAACTATTGAAAAGTAAACTTGACTTAATACGTCGATGCTAAGCCACGCCCTGTCAGTTGAAAAATAACGCATACAAGATACTCAAATACGCGTAAACTTAACAGTTTCTTGCCATGATTCATGAGTTAAAAACATCTTGTACTTGACAAGCTGAATGATTTTGGAATTATTTCGAAATGAAATTAAGTGAGTGGAAGCAGCGAGTTTTGAATAGAACTAAGGGGACGTAATGTTATATCGTTGTTGGGCAAAATTCGCCATATTTCATTACCTAAATTTAACAAAATCTACGTATTTTCTGTCCGCGTAACTTATGGACCAATAAAGGTATTAAAACAAAAGATAATATTAATAAGTTGTTATTTATAACAACTTATTAATATTATCTTTTATTTTAATACATTAAAATGAGTAAAAACCAGAATAAAGGCTTAATTCTCAAATTAAAATTTGAGAAAAATTTGAGTTGAGAATGAGAAAGGTTTTATAACTTCGGGCTCTTATACATTTTTTTCAAGACGGAGACCAGTTCATTGAGAGTCTTTAATTTCAAATGAAATTTTATGAGAAAATCACATAAGCTTTAAAAGTGTGCACATTGTGTAGTTCAAATTCAATTAGTGCCTCATTCAATTTGAATGCTTCATTTATATACATGTATATAGTTCGTATATAACAGAATCCATAGAATTTTCAGTAATAGGGATTAAAACCACATAAAGTTTACGAGAAATTTAATCCGTGTATAGGATTTTCTTAATATTTTCTAAATACGTGTATTTTTTTCTCAAATGATCAGTTTATATCCAAAATATGCTCATGCTTTGTTCATGTATTCTCTATAGTAAGATTTAGTTATTGTAAATATACGAATTATTTCGTTTACAGTAATAACATCTTGAAATTGACGCTCATTTCGATCGTACTCATTCCAATTCACTCACTTAGCAATTAATTCATCCCAAAAACTCGTTAAATTTAAACAAAAACGCTCCTAAATGAATGAAAGAGATCAACATCTATCTACTCAAATCGCCAAAAATTCTATTTCAATGCTCCCTTTAAAACTTGTAAGTGTCTGATTGGTTCATGAAGATATAAATTTATAGAACTATGTATATCATTTTCACAAGGGAGGCAATAAATATCGCTAATTGCGTTATCGTGATCGCAATAAGCGATATTGTATTTACCCTCCATTAATTTCATTTAAAACTCGCTCATCCCACTCATTTACCGGTAATTTCATTCCAAAATCATTTATCTTGCCCATTTGGGCCAATCTAATGATGTTCTCAACTATACGTACTTATGGACCAGCAATCTAGAGCGAGTGATCAAAGGTCAATTTTGTCTATACCTGTAGAGACAAAATTGACCTTTGACCACTCACTTAAGCTTGTCGATCTTTACTTACGAAGATTCGATAAAATAAAAGATCTAGGTCCAGTTTCAATAAATCCACTTGGCATTCAATCAATCACAATTAAAACGGGGCGAGGCTTTACGGTACACATATATTCGTACCAGCCCTGCGTTCAAGACAAGGCCTGGACGTCCGCGCAACGTTTTAGAAAAGTTACGATGTGCAAGTGTACCCACGTGAAATTATGTTCATTTTAGCGTATTCTAAAAAAATGGATTAGAATTTTTGTCCTTGGTGCCTATAGCAAACGATCAAACACAAGAACCCTCCATCGCGAATATCGCAAAAGCAGCACATTTTCGAAGAATTTCAAAATTTGGGTCCAAGAATTACTCGTCGATTATTCTTACCAGTGAGAAACTTCGATGGCTAGTGCGTGTCAGATACCAAATCACTGAAAAAAATAACTTTGTGGCTCTTTTGTTTTTAACACAAGGATAAGATGCTAAAATTATCCCGTCCACAAATGTAAATTTTGATATCAGGGGCACCATTGAATTCCCGTCAAATTCGCTGCTTTCCACACATTTTCTCAGGTTGATATTTATTGAAGATTCTCCCCGAATGATTTTCCTACTAGAATCCGACTACTTCCTATTTCAGATACCGAAGATATCATTATTTTTCCACAAAAACCAAGTGGTCGTTTAGAAGTTCGTTTCAGTGTATTCTACCAACATTAACCAACAATAAACAAGGGACAAATTAGTTTTCGTCGATAATTAAGAAAATATCCACAGAGTGATGTCATTGCGTATGCAGATATCCTGGGTTAAGGTAGTGGACCCGTGATAGTTCTGCAACGTTTCGGAGGTAATAGAGTTTAACACTGTTAACCGAGGTTTCCTAATGATGTTCATTGGGCAACCTCGGTCAACATTGTTAAAGCTCATCAGTTCCATAATGTTGTGGAACTATTACGGGTCCACTACCGTAAGTTCGGCGGATTAAAATCGTGTACCCTGAAACAACCAGACTCTCAACTCGTGAATCACTCGATCGCTAGACGACCACCACGATTGTACCCGACTTCCATCCAAAGACATTTTGTTCATAATCTATATGATTTTTGCCAAATTGACTGCAGTCGTTAAAACAAAATCAAGATAGCTTAACCAATAGCGTAGTTTCGATAAAATGTTGAAGGACTAAGAAACAAAGAGGTCTACAGTCTCTTTCACTAGCATAAAGCTTAATTCAAGAGGCGCAGAATGGCCCTAAAATACTTATCCGACTATCATTAGAAGAATGTAGCCTGGCTCTTTGACCCGGGCGTTTCACGATTTCGACTTAAATTTGGAAGGTTAGGTTGGTTGGATGGTTGATTGGTTTTTACGCTGCTTTCAACATTTTTCAGTTATATTGAGGCGGCTGGAGCACGTAACGGTAATTCTAACACCAGCTCTAGCAATACATCCTTTCCTAGCCTCCAGCTGCTATCCTACACAAGTCTACGATTTTTAACCCATTGTGGGTGGTTAGGGGTTTAGGTCTAACCAGAGGCGGGTAGTGCATAAGGGCTGGGTATTTCATACAAGAGGTCCAAGAGTATCACACAGGGAACATTTCAGCAAAACTTAATTGAAAATGGACCGGTGGTTTATTAGAAGTTCGAAGATCGTCGGATGAAACACGACAGACACGGGATGATCCAAAAGGCTCCATTGAGTACAATGTGCCGAGGTTAGCCAACGACATTGTCATACAAATACGGGCCAAAACAGCTTCACCGTCAAGTTTTGGATGGGTTAACCCCATTCGGAACATCGCTTGTACTTTTCCGTAAACTGGAAAGTACCTCGGACGTAAGCATAGGAATTTTGGGTCATTTCTTAGGTAATTCGGTTTCTGGTGGTCCTTCGATCTTTAAATACGCTTGAAGAAAATCACATTTTTTTAAATTCTTTCCGATCGTCTGTGGAGACTTGGGCATATTATAATTTGAAAAAAAAACGCAGTTAAACGTTTATCAAATCATAATATGTCCACTTTTACTCGTTCGTTGATTTTGTTTTATGCAACATCATCCTTAGCGGGATCACTGATGTTTGTGACGTTATATAAACCTACGTGCGAAGTGATGCGCTTTCATGTCTGCGCCCTCATTATAACAGAGGTCAAGTTTGATGGAAAGAAACTTTCAACAATTTTTTAGACAGCACCCAAACTAATTTCAACCTGAAACTTGTTTGGGTCCTTTATTAAGAGTTGTTGAGAACTTCTGACATTTATACCAATGATGAGGAACACTCTGAAATTCAAATCCGACCACAATTGTAAGAATTGCGTTTACATGAAACGGACAAAGGAACGGAAACCTTGAAGAAGATGCACTAGAGGCCTTGCCTTTATCACCGGCTTGAATTTCCAATGACCACACTAAATTCTGTCATCTGGTAAGTTTTACAGGCTAACATCAGTTAATCGTTTTGAATTAACAATCTTTCATCTGTTTTCCCAATCTAGCAAGCATGCATATCATCATAAGGAAGAAGTCTATTTTCTAAGAGAGATAACCCACTTGTTTGTATTCTTGACAATGTAGTACAGAAACCCCATTAAAACAAACAAACAAAACTCTCTCCGAAGACCGCCATCAATTTATAACTACATGTACATTTAACCACGAAGCATCATAATACAACCAGTCATATATGTTCATGGTCTGATGATCAACATTCTGTGAATGTTCATGAACATTGACAAAAAAACACGGGAAAGTTATCTTGAGATAAAAATTTATATCAAATCCCTTTTTTCCGTGCCACAGGGTATCACAAATCAATATGATCATTTGAGTAAAATTTTGGGAGACTTTAATGAAAATTGTCAATAACAAGATGTTTTCTTAAATTTCTGAATTGACCAAGAAACAGCATTTTCCCCCGAAAACTTTGTCCTAGACAAATTACCTTGTCACATGACCTTGAAATAATCATAATCATAATGATAAGAACGATCATCATGCAAAATATACGCAATTTACCTAGAATAAGCTTGATTTGTGAATTTTAAGTTTTTTTCTCTTTAAGATATGCAGACTGACTGACAAACAAACAACAGTAAAAACAGATAGTTGTCCAAGGTCAACTGATGTAGAGTCTACAAAATAATGTTTGACCTTGAGTTGTGACCATGACCTTGGATGTATCCACATCTACTCATGATGGAGAATAATTTTTCCCTTTTATTTTGAAATCCATCCATTATTGGTCCTGGACCAAATCAAACAGACTTGTGAGAACAAGAACGGTCTCGCCCATGACAAGTGGGTTTGACAACAATCTATCCATGATCTTAAATAAAATGCGATAACAAAAGATTTTGAGTGATGTCAATGATATGTTTACCGTATATTTTCACGTAACATTATAAAGGGTTAATTTTCGACTGAGAGGAATCAGAAAGAGCATGTTCTAAGGATCATTCTAGAATAATTTGGTTGAATACTACATGGTTAATTCTGAAGCCTTTTTTATTCTATACTATATGGGACTTGTTAGATGTACAGATTCCTAAACTCAGAACCCATTGTGTTGGCCCAATCTTAAAAGAGTATGAGTAAGCATGTCCAACAGATCATTTCTGTGAGACTTGGTTGGATTCTGCCCATTTCTGAGTAGAGGTTTTTTAAGGTAGTGGACCCGTAATAGTTCCTCAACATTTCAGAAGTAATGATCTTTCATAATGTTGACAGAGGTTTCCAAATGACAATCATTAGGCAACTTCGGTTAACACTGTTAAAGTTCATTACCTCCAAAATGTTGCAGAACTTTTAGTGCTCCACTACCTGAAAAAAATTGTTAAGGATGCATACACAGACTCCCGCATGACGGACACATAGCCATGACATTAGCTTGCTGGCTTTCAACAAGTTGAGGTTAAAATTACTTTCACCTTTGGCTGTGTAAAAAAAAACAACTTGACCATAAGAATAGAGTAAGTCATACTTTTTTATTAAAACTTGTCCATTTAGTTTCACAATGACAATAATGAATAACGGTAGTTGTAAGTCTTATGTATTTTAGGTATTCGAATAAAGATTCACATTTTTCAAAATGTGTGAATATCATCATTTACTAAAGTGGACTAAAGATGGCGTTTAAGAAGAACTTTGTTTAAGAAGAACTTTGTCGGACAAAAATGTCCTAATATTCATGTTTCTAGAATTTGGAACACAGGGGTTCTACCATTTTTTTTCCCTAAACTTGTCATCTAAATTGTTTCACCATGACGAATTATACAATTTTGCATCCAGGAGCTTAAACCTCATTATTCAATGATTGCTTTAGACATGATTTTATTCATGATTTATAAATTTTATTTGCGTAAATCCATGATTTAAGTTTCTGATTTCAAGTCCACACAGATTTCTTTCCTCAATATGTAACTGTAACAGGGATGAGTCTAGAATCGTCCCCATCCACCTCGTCCACCGCCACCATACCCACCTAGAAAAGAGAATTTTGACATGCTTAACCCTTTGCTGTTTAATCCCTGCTTTTTTGCGTGCCTGTGATTTTATGATTGAGAAAGCATTGTGAAACAAGAGTTGTCCGCGGACAACGTAGCTCGCCCAAACAGCTGCTTGTCACAAAAAGCACTTGACCGAAGACCGAAGTTCAAAGTGGTTTCTTTCAATGTTAAAGTCCATGATCTAATATATATCTGTTTGAGTAGTAATTAAGAAATATAAAAACTTTTTTGTTTTAATTGCATGTATAAGGTTAGGGTACAGTGAAAGCCTACAAGTAGATGGGGTTACCAATGGAATTTCTTTGTATCAAACATGAAGTTTTTCTTGAAAATTTTTCTAAGTCCACAAAAGGTCAAGATCAAGGTCAAATTGTGAAGGACCTTGGTCTCTGTAGAAGCCTATCACCTAGTGAGTATGTGTATGAAGTAATAATGTCCCTGAGTAAAGCATTTAGAAAATATAAGCAAGGTTAAATTTTTGGTTAAAGTTTTTCAGTAAAGTTTTTCCAAGGCCATAAAAGGTCAAGGTCAAGGTCAAATTGTCAAGGCCCTTGGTTTCTGGTGAAAGCCTTTCATCTGGTGACTATGTATATAAACTAATGATGTCCCTAGGTTAAAGCATTCAGAAAATATAAGCAAGGTTAAAGTTTTTGGTAAAAGAATTTCGGTTAAAGTATTTCTAAGTTCATAAAAGGTCAAGGTCAAATTATCAAGGACCTAGATCTCTCACAAAAGCCTATCACCTAATGAGTATGTATATGAAGTAATGACGTCCCTAGGTTAAAGCATTCAGAAAATATAACCAAGGTTAAAATTTTTGGTTAAAGTTTTCAGTTTAAGTTTTCTAAGTCCACAAATGGTAAAGGTCAAGGTCAAATTGTGAAGGACCTTGGTCTCTGGTGTAAGCCTATCACCTGGTGAGTATATATATGAAGCTATGATGTCCCTAGGTTAGAGCATTAAAAAAATATATGCAAGGTTAAAGTTTTTGGTTAAAGTTTTTTGGTTAAAGTTTTTCTAAGTCCACAAAGCGTCAAGGTCAAGGTCAAATTGTCAAGGACCTGTGTCTATGGTGAAAGCCTATCACCTAATGAGTGTGCATATGAAGAAATGATGTCCCTAGTTTAAAGCTTACAGAAAATATAAGCAAGGTTAAAGTTTTTTTGGTTAAAGTTTTTGGTTAAAGTTTTTTTTGAAAGGGTCAAGGTCACAGTCTAAAGGTCATTTCAACATGGATGTTGGTCTCAAATGAAAGCCTATGCCCTAATGAGTGTTTCTGTAAAAAATAAAGCCTCTAGGATAAATATTGATAGAAATAAAAAACTTTAACCTAATGTGGACACCGACGCCGACGCCGACATCCGAGGGTATGACAATAGCTCTTCCGAGACTTTCGTCCCGGGCGAGCTAAAAAGAAGAAATTGCTTCTGACAAGCAATTTCTTCTTTTTCCACACTATTTTCTACCCTACTGCATGGTTTTTTTTTCAAATTAAATCCACTTTAAAATTTCGCCTGCAAAACCTTTGAATTTGGACAGGTCCAAAATTTTGTAAAACAGGAAAGTGTTAAACAACCAACTACCAGTAAACAAAATTTTAGTCTTCGTAATAAATCTTTTTCTATATTTTTTTGCAATTTATTAGTAATAATTCTGAAAGGTAATAGCACGATCAAAGATTTCCAGCACTTGCCAAAGGTTTCCAGCACTTGCCAAAGGTTTCCAGCGCTTGGCTGTATGTGCTGGATAGTGCAAAAACTCCTTCAAAAATGCTTAAAGAGTTATCCCGCATGATAGTGTCTCAATAGCTCTAGTGTTGGTGATCAAGTTTTATAAAGATCTTCAATAACAACAGAGTTAAGACCAAGGTTTAAGGTTGTCACGCCCAGGTACAAATAAGAGTTGCCAGTTTAAATCCTTTATTTCTCATTAAAGCCTTTTGTTATGGGCAGTCATTTGAATCCTCTCATAGAGACGATTCCATTGAGTACCCACAACATAGGATTTGTGTGTTAGTACTATGGAAATAATTTAATTTGAAATCCAAAAAAAAACCTCTATCTGTATCTGGCCAACCAATGCCTACGCAAACAATGCCAAACAATCAGTTTCTTGTTTTCTAATAATACATAATACTCAATGAAAAACTTTTTTTACATAGAGCGCAAAACCTTTCCATAAGGCAGTGTCTAATTTAAGTTGTTTGATAGTATGAAATATATACCTCTTTGGTTGAATGGCCGTTTGGCTGCACCACCACCACCAAAATCAAAGCTGTCACCCTTTCTCTTGTTACCAGCCTTGAATCCACCACCACCCCCACCACCCTGGTAGAATCCACCTTGGTTTCTCCCGTAACCACCACCATAGTTTCCTCCATAATCTTGGTATCTGAAGTTAAGAAGATAATTGATTGACTGGAGTTTAAGCTGCTTTCAACAGTTTTTCACTTATTAGTCCGTGGGCCAGGAGGGGTCACCATGCACCCCCCTAAGGGCTCTCTGAGAGTGGTATGGAAATGTTCATAGGACCTCCCTGAGTGAGAATCACGATGTTAACAGCTGGTAATTTGGGTCCCGACTGCCATTCCGAGTGGTTTTCTAGATGGCAGCCAAGAATACATTCATTTTACCTTTGATACACTATAGAGGGATTTTGATCATTTTAAATATTTTTTGAGGGTCGAAAACATGTATATTTTGCGTTCTGGTAAAACACTTAATTACTTAATATGATTGTAATGGTCCAAACTTCCGAAATGGGAGATGGCAGCCAGTTCTAGCTAAGATTTTTGCTATTTTTTCGATGAATGCAATGAGATAAAAGTGTTTACCATGTACTACACAATAAATCATAATGCAAAGTGCTATGATATTGTTAATATGACCTTCCCGAGTTCAAATCAAGTTGTTAACATTCGATATTTTGGGTCCTGACTGCCTTTCTCGGTGTTTTTCTAAATAGCACCCACTAAAAATACAAATTAACCAGGAGGTTTTTTATAGACACCCTTTGATTTTGAATCATATCTAAAGACCAAAAGATGTATATTTTGCGTTCTTGGTACGATAACTATTAGTTAATGATAATTTGGATATCCAAACATCCTGTATGAGAGATGGCAGCCAGTTTAAGATAGAAATTTTGCTATTTACTGTTTCATTCTATGAAAGATGAAGGGTCAACATGTACTTAACCAAAAATCCCCTCTGACTGTGCTATGAAATTGTTACTGCAACATCCCCAAGGTTGAATCAAGTTGTTTATAGTCAATATTTTTGGTCCCGACAGCCTTTTGGTGTGTCTACATGGCAGCCAATGCAAATACAAGTAAATAAATCGGAACAACTTGCATACGAGCAAAGTTTATTTTTGATCTTTAAGGGCCAAAAACATATATATATATATATTTGGTGTTCTAGCTACAAACTGGAAAAAAACTAAATTCTATTTGAAGATCAAACATCCTGAATGGTAGATGGCAGCTAATCTTGAATATGGAATTTGCCAATTTTTGCTGCAGAGCATAAGACAAGAAGAGACGAACCATCCTAAAACCCTTTCTGAGAGTGCAAAAGAATGTTTCACAGATTTCACCGAGTGAGATTCAAAAAATCTTTTAATCGATAATTTGCGTCCCGACTGCCTTTACGGGCATTTTCTACGTGGCAGCCAAGAAGATGCTTGAATTACATTAGAATCCCTATGCAAACATTGTTTCACTCATTTTAAGGACCAGACACCTATATTTAATGTTTAAGCTACCGTTCTATCAATTAATGTCGAAATTGAAATCCCCCCCCCAAAAAACATGAATTTTAAACATGAATTTAATTCGTGTGTGTGGGGGGGGGGGTCCTGAAAAAAAAATATCAAATTAATTGTTCACAAGACCCTCCGCGGTAAAATCATGTATTAATATTAATATTTGGTATCTTTGGTTTCACCTTCTAATAAACGTTTTCAAACTGAAAGGGAATCATATTTGATTTTTTGAAATTTTCTTTTTGGTTATCTAGGGCTAATTTGATGTTCCCGAAATTCTCAAAGCGAGATGGCAGCCAGAAATTTATACAAATACGCCATATTTATTTAGCTCGGTATAGGAATACACTCAAATTGCGACCGAAAATGTCCGCCAAATTAAGTAAATGTAAAAGAATCCGAAACAATCCACCAGTTTTGCTTATTTCAATATCTTAAATTCTTGAAGGGCTCAGCAGTGCTTATCCCTATGTAGTTGATACATTTAGAAATTCATATATCAATTTGTTTAGGACGTTTTACTTAGCATTAATTAATTTTTTTTTAAAAAAAACTTGGCCGCCATTTGATCATATGGAAGTTTTTCTATATTAACTTTTACAAAATATATCTTGTATGGAAATGTAAATCTGGATTTATCTGTTTTAAATTAAAGACATGCGCCCTGTTTGACACAATAAACGCCTCACTAAAACATTCTTAGAACGAATGACTCCTTTTTTGTGACGCAGCATTATATATGGACAAACGTTTAAAGTACGCTCATATTCATATCATGAAGTAGACTTCGAAAGTATCATCAAAAAACTTCCTTAAAGACAGTGACTATATAGCATGGACAATTATGTGCTATGATTGTTCAATGATCAGGAACATTATGTGCAACCTTATAAATCCATCAATAGTTTGATGAAATCCATGCACTGATGTAGAAGGAGTAACATTTACAAGACAATTTCTAATTGTGCAGCTTTTGCGTGATTTGGAATAATGTCATCCAACGGAGTTGATAAGCACACATAGTCACACGATGAGGAATATTCTTAGAAAGTTTCGCACAAACCCATCAATAAATGCAAGACGAATGTGTGGACAAGATGTTTTACATCAAGTTCCCTTTTTCCGTTACTCGGCATTATATCAGCAATCATCAACAAAAAGAGTTTTGTTATATAGTGTGAAAGTTTCAAGAAAGTATGTCTATAACTGAAGTAAATGTTATGCTGTAAAAAACATTGTGTACTTGACACTAAGCCCAGTCAAACCCATTATTTATTATTTAATCAGCATTCCATTCATGGCATTTTTGAATCACTAACTCTAAATGTCCCTAAATCATTAAAAAAACGTTGAATCAACCAATTTTAACCGCTCCAAAATCATTCAAAATTTTCCAATCATTCAATAATTCCATTAGCTTGAGTGGATTTGGAAGCTTCTGATTGGTCCTGAAGACAAACATATCATCTAATAGAACAATATGTCATTATATTTTATAATTATGCGCAAGTTCGATAAAAATGAAAACATTTAAATCTTTCAAAATTCGCTTATGCTACTTACCCTTGTCAATTCCACAATGTTCTTAATCGAAACAAGAAATGAACTAACCTATGTGTAAACACGCGGACTGACAGATGGAAAAAATGATGCCAATATGCATCCTTCTTCGACAGAAACATGTACACATAAAGATTTTTTTACAGAAATAAGATGAATTCAAATATGACCTGACTGCCATCTCATAATTTCAGATTTCATTTTATCATGTATTTTTTCTGAGTCAATTTAAAACTACCCTTATCCGTCAGATGGGACGAAAGAGAGAAAATATTGATATCAAGGATATATGGTGAACAACTTGATACAACCCCCCCCCCTTCCACAGGAGTGACATGCCCACCGACTATTTTCAGAGACTATTACAGTTTAGTAAGCAAAATTACGTATTTAACATTGGCTGCCATCTTCATTTCAGTATGTTCGGTTTTTAGATTAGACACTAAATTGAAGAAATAATTTGAGCTGCGCTATACTTAGGTGATTTGGTCCTGAAAATAAGATTAACAAGAGCTGTCACTGTAAGATGACAATGCCCCCGACACCGCTTTGATTTTAAATTATGGCCAATCTATGTTGAAGGTCAAGGTCATCCAGGGGTCAAGGTCACCAAAGTATGTGCCTACAGAAAGGTAATGTACCAAGGAATGTTGTGGTAAAGTATGATGCGAATATGTTAAGTAATAAGGAAGTTATGGCCAATGTTAAAGTTTTTGGACGGAATGACGGACGGACGGACGGACAGATGGACGGACAGACGGACGGACAGACGGACGGACGGACGGACAAGTCAAATTTATGATGCCTCCCTATCGGGGGCATAAAAATAGACCAATGTTAGCAAAGGGATTCTTATATAATCTATACTTTTTCTTGGCTGCCATCTAGAAAAAAACATTCGGAAAGGCAGTCGGAACACCAAAAACATTGATTGATACTTTTTTGCTTCTCAATGAGTAATATTGGTTAAACTTTTCCTTTGTCCTATCAGAGATAACTTTTATGATGATGATGAACTGAAAAAAAAAGACAAATTTCATATTCAAAACTGGCTGCCATCTACCATTCAGGATGATTGATCTTCAAAAAGACATTAGCTATTTAAGCATGTAGCACAAATACTAGATATTTATGTTTTTGTCATTAAAGATAATAAAAAAACATAGGTTGCTCATTTATAAGTTGTTCCAATTTATTTACTTGTATTTGCATCGGCTGCCATCTAGAAAAACATCCCAAATAAGCAGTTGGGACTCAAAACATCTACTGTAAACAACTTGATTCAACCTTTGGAATGTTGAAGTAACAATTTTGTGGTACAATCAGAGAGGATTGATCGGCAAAGTACACGGTCACCCCACATCTTTCACAGATTACAGCAAAAATAGCAAAATCCTTGTCTTAAACTGGCTGCCATCTCTAATAGAACATATATGGATATCCAATTTAACATTGCCTTATAGATATTGTACCAAGAATGTAAAAAATACATGTTTTGATCCTTAAAAATGATTTGAAATCAAGTGATATCCATTAAGTGTCTCCTATTTTATTAGTATTGTTAGTGGCTACCATTTAGAAAAACACCAAGAAAGGCAGTCAGACCTATAATATTGACTGTTAACAGCTTGATTTGAACTTGGGAAGGTCATATCAACAATATCATAGCACTTTGCAGTATGATCTATGGTGTAGTATATGGTGAACACTTTTATCTCATTGCATTCATCAAAAAATAGCAAAAATCTTATCTAGAACTGGCTGCCATCTCCCATTTCGGAAGTTGGGATCTTACAATTATTTTAAGTAATTAAGTGTTTCACCAGAACGCAAAATATAGATGTTTTAGACTCTCATAAAATATTTAAAATGAACAAAATCCCTCTATAGTGTATCAAAGGTAAAATGAATTTATTCTTGGCTGCCATCTAGAAAACCACTCGGAATGGCAGTCGGGACCCAAATTACCAGCTGTTAACATCGTGATTCTCACTCAGGGAGGTCCTATGAACATTTCCATACCACTCTCGGAGAGCCCTTAGGGGGGTGCACGGTGACCCCTCCTGGCCCACGGACTATATATTGCGGAGGCTGGAGCACCTAACAATTGATTCCTGGTATTTCCCTCACAAGTACAACCAGCCCATCCTTTTCTAGCCTCCAGCTACTATCTCACATAGGTCTACGATTATCAACCCATTGGTGAGAGACAAATATTCAAAAAGAAAGAGTGCCCCCATCAGGGATCAAACCCAGGACCTCTAGATTGACAATCCAACATGCTACCAACTGCACCATGATTGTGGCTAAGAAGATAATTGAGTCAGTGGTTGACACTTACTTTTTCACAATGGGGTTCCACATGACTCCCTACTTGCTATGGCAAGGATCCCTCCAGATAACAAGGGATCCTTTATTTCATTACAGTTAGAATTTTAAAGAAACGCCAAGAAAATGTATAGGTTGATGATATTTTCTAATATTTTCCCAAGCTAAGGTTCTATCAATCCACTTTGTTCCTTGTTTCCAAGCTAAGGTTCTATCAATCCATTTTGTTCCTTGTTTCAAAGCTAAGGTTCTATCAATCCACTTTGTTCCTTGTTTCCAAGCTAAGGTTCTATCAATCAACTTTGTTCCTTACATTTGTAAGGAACAAAGTGGACTTACTGAACCTTGGCTTGGAAATGGTGGATCCTGATCCAATGAACTTTTAAATTCCACAAATAAAGAAGGATCCTTTAGGAATCCCTTGCTTAGACAAATGGGACCCCTAATAATATTTGTGGATCCTCTAGACCCCAGGAAAATGTTGTGTTGAACCCTTTCAAAAGGTGTTTTTGACAGTAATTTTTAAAGAGCAACATCTATCAAGCTCATAGCTCAATACTTAAAAACTTCCGGTCATTATTTTGGTTCAAGAATTTATATCTCTGAGCAACATCTATCAAGCTCATAGCTCAATACTTAACTAGAACTGTCGCAGAGCCGACTAATACCCCCCACAAGCGCTTTGTCAAAATGCAAGTGCTATGAGTGCAGGATGTGTTTGTAACTAATATTGAGGTCGCATGCACTATTTGCATGAAGTTTCATGATTCTAGGTCGCTTGGTTTTTGACTTAGAGTCCACATATGAAAATTGAACAAAAATTGACTGTGACCTTGGCCTTTGACCTATATGACCCAAAAACAATAGGGCACTTTCTTGGATCATAGGCAACATTTGCATAAAGTTTCATGCTTGTAGGTCATTTGGTTCTTGAATTAGAGTCCAGAAACGAAAATTGAACAAAGGCTCACTGTGACCATGACCTTTGACCTATGTGACCCAAAAACAATAGGGCACTTCTTTGGGTCATAAGGAACATTTGTATAAAGTTTCATGATTGTAGGTCATTTGGTTCTGGAAACGAAAAGGTCTTCTGACGGATGGACGGATGGATGGACAGACATGGTGAAACAAATATATCTCCCTCTACTTCGTAGGTGGGGGGTATAAAAACTTCCGGTCCTTATTTTGGTTCAAAATTTTATATCTCTTTTCATTTAACCATTTTTGAGCAGATTGCCTTTCTCCCCTCTTTGATAATCACTTTCAACTAAATCAATCCTCAAACTCTTTGGTATTTAACTAGACTAAAATAATCTTTTCGTGTAAAAGATTAAAGCTCAAGGGCAAATTGTTTTATAGATCTACAGCTGAAAAAAGATTAAAACATGTACAGGGGAAACACCTACATATACATGTAGTTGGATCTACAGCTTGTAGATACAACATTTTGTTTACCCATCAATAAAAAAATATCTTTCAATAGTAAAGTACAGAAATGATTTGATTGTTTGAATGGGGTTTTATGCCACTTTCAACAAACTTTTTTAGTTATATCACGGCAGCTTGAGCACTCATAATGCATTCCTGGTATATCTCACACCAGTACCACCAAAACATCCGTTCCTTGCCTTTAGCGGCTATCCCACATAAGTTTACCATTATCAACCTATTGGTGGGAGACAAATAGTAGGAAAGGTTGAATGCCTCCATCAGGAATCAAATCTGGAACCTCTAGATTGAAAGTCAGAAGCGCTGCCATCTGCGCTTTAGATTAGAACTTGAAAGAGCAAACAAATACATGTTCTTGGATCTATGACATTTTGACTCACCATCAATGAAAAAAAATCTTAAAACATAAAAATACAGAAATGACAAATCTCTTACCTGCCACCTCCACCCATCTGAAATAAACAGATTATATATGGTTAATTTGTACTTTATTTTGTCCCGCACAATCCAACATTTTTAAGCCCCTGGGGATAAAAAGCTTTTGAAAACATTGTGGGCAATTACAAAATTGATTATGCAATTTCTTCATTGTCCACAATGTTTTCTTCACAAAAAGTTGAAGATTCTCAAATTTCAGTAACTTCAAAATCAATCATGTTGTCTGTCACTGACTTTACTTGGACAAGATGAGAATTCTGTCTGATTTTGAGCAAAGCAGAACACCTTATTATCAGTTAAAGCAAAGCAAAAATCATATGTTCTTGGCTTACTTTATATTGTCAGTTCTAGCTCAGCTTTTGAATGCATACACAAGACCATCCAATTTGACCATCGGGATGCATAGGACTCAAACCTGCAACCTTTGATTTCGCTCAAATTGGAAGAACGCCCTAACTACTGTGCAAGTACGGCCCAATTAGAAATAAAGAGAGGAGTTTAGTTAAACTTAGATTAGCATTCCAGGTTCTCAAATAAAAGTTTCCTAAAACATAGTAAGTAGTAAAATTCTGAATTGAATGTGACTATTTCAACCAGTTTTAGCCTTTAAAATATCTTATTGGTATCAATTTTTATGGACAAATCTCAACACAGAATTTCTGCTAGCAATAAAATTATGGTAGATATTCAGTACTATTTTCTCTATATTACAAGAGAAGCTTTATGACGCTTCTTTTTAACATGTTACTAACTGTAGAAGTTTCGTAAAAGAACAATTTTATTCATCTTACTTACCATTCCGTAGCCCTGGCCACCAAATCCTGCAAATTTACCAGAATAACAAATAAGAATTCAAGATGAGGAAAGGATATACCAAGAAAATGGCTTATGATATAACCATTTTAATACAAAACTGACATGTTCTATCCCAGGAAATACCAACAACACTTGGAAGAAGACAGGAGATCGGCTCCGCATTCAGAATGAAAATGTTCTAAAAACATACATGCAAAGCTGGAAATCATTGCAAAATACTCAAAAACACTACGAACACTTTTGCATCCTGACTGCAGGGCAGTTGCCCATGGCCCTTTATTTTTGGCCCTCTTGATTTCTACTGAACCTTCTGGTTCCCTACTAAATGGATTTATGATACTCTCTGCCCCGAAATTAAAATCCTAAGTTTTCATCCCTACAAAAAAATAGGGTTGATTTTTTTAAAAGAAATCATAACATTATTTAAGACCAGCATTTCTTCCTTTTATCTAGGATTTTGTTAGTTAGAATGGGGTTTTATGCCACTTTCAACATTTTTTCAGTTATGTCACGGCAACTGGAGCACCTTAAAATGGATTCCTGGTATTTCTCATGCCAGTACTACCATTAAATCCTTTCCTAGCTTCCAGCTGTTATCCCGCTTAGGTCTACGATTATCAACCCATTGGTGGGAGACAAATAGTCGGAAACTTTTATCTAGGATTCAGAGTGTAAATTACATAAATATCTATCAAGTCAACTTATTTCCATTTATATAATTGGTTTAGTACTGTAGTTGCATTATCAACAACACATTTTTAAACTATAATGTCATTATCTTCCGCTAGTAATCTAGACATTATCTGAGAAATGCTGTTTTCAATATTTTCAGTTGGGAGGGGTTCAGACTGGACTAATTTAAATGAATGAATAAACTTGTGTGAATACAGCAACTCGTATCAAGTGACCACATACATGACCTCCATAAAATGGTCGTTTAAAAGTATGGTAGCTTCGTACATGTTTTACTCACAAACTTAAAACATAATTTTGATTGAGTATTTATGTTATTGCGACTTTTGTTTGTTTGAATGGGTTTTACGCCGCTTTCAACAATTTCACAGTTATATTGAAAGCAACGGAGCACCCAACAATGGATTCCTGGTATTTCTTTCACCTGTACTTCCATTACACCCTTTCCTAGCCTCCGACTGCTATTGCAATTTCTCAGTTATCATATGCTGTTAAAACTCAATAGAATCATCTCAATAAGATGAATCTTACAAGGTTTTACACCATCTGCTTCATAAACTGTACTTCATAGACTAAAGATTATAGAAAGAGGAAATTTTTATACAGTTGCTTGATGAAAATGGCCACTTACAAGACTAGTGGCCCCAGCAAGATGGACTGCAACTGGACATGATGGAATATTTCTTACCCTTACCGCCCATTTTTCCACCTCTGCCACCACCAGAGGGCATACTGAGGAGTGATTTGGGACCCTGGTTTCCTCCATACCCACCACGCTGGCTTTGTTGTCCACCACCAAATCTTGGCTTTCCTTTATTTTTGTTGGGTGTGCTCTTTTCCAATTCTGCTTTTTTCTGTTTTTCATCCTCTGAAAAAATAGATATTAAGCTCCAGGTAAGAGGGCTGACAAAACATCTTCTCTCATTGAAATCTACTTGATAAATTTGCTTGAATGGGCTTTTCATCACTTTGTAAAGTAATTCAGTCGTATTTTGGCCCATGGACCACCTAACCATAGGTTCCTGGTATTACTTTTACAGTACTGCCACAATATCCTCAGAGCAACCGCCACATAAATAGATCTGAATATTCCTGCTTTGGTATCAATGACAAGGTCACTCTGCATCTATCTGTAATCTCTTAATAGTCTACACCATCTGATTCAGCCTTTAAGCCAATTGATTGATTGATTGATTGATTGATTGGTGTTTTACGCTGCTTTCAACATTTTTTCAGTTATACCGTGGAAGCTTGAGTGCCTAACAGTGGTTCCTGGTATTTCTCTCACCAGTACAACCACCACATCCTTTCCTAGAGCCTCCAGCTGCTATCTCACAAAGGTCTACGATTATCAACCCATTGGTGAGAGACAAAAAGTCGGAAAGAATGAGTGCCGCCATTGGCCTTTCAGCCAAAGCTGTTTGTAAAACTTATTCTATATAGAATACATTAATTGACGAACACACAGGGTTTCCAGCCTTGACTTTCAAGAAATTCTTATAACGAAATTATCAAGAATGAAAATGGTAGAAGGGGTCGACACTAACTCCTGAGGTTTAGGAGTCAATGGGACTCCTAACACATGAAATCAAGGGGTCCAAGCTCAAAGTAAGGGGTCCAAATTATCATAATGGGAGAACATTGTGAAAAAGAAGAAATTGCTTGTTAAAAGCAATTTCATTTTTTCCACAATGTTCTACCAAAGAAAATTTTTTTCTCTCAAAACAATACAGGATGCAAGCATATGTTTTCTTAAAAAAGTTTTGTGCATTTGTTTTTCAAAATATTTCCTTTCAACCCTTGGAGTCCAGCGGACTCCTTACTTGCAAATCAAAGGAGTCCAACTGGTAAACAAGGAGTCCCGGACTCCCCTTAGTGTCGAACCTTGGGTAAACTAAAAACACAGTTAATTTACCTGGATTTGGTGAAGTTCTGACCAATTTGACTTTGTTCCCTTCTATTTCTATTTCATTGTTGTTTGCCTTTTGCACTTCAAGCGCCTTATCCTGAGACTCAAATTCTACTATACCATACCTGAAAAACAAGAATAGAGCTATGTGGATTCCAATGCAAATAATATTGATCAAAATGGCAACAAGCACCTGGGGTTTAGTATGACATCAATAAAATGGGGTTCTGAGGACTCAAAAGTAAAGCCCATGGGGGTCCTTGCTTTGAGTTTGGGAGTCCAGACCCTGCTTTAAATGTAGACTTTTTCTTTCTATGTATCCTCATGATTTTGTCTAAATGTGGGAATATTCTATTAGATTAAGCTACATAGTTATAATAGAAAATATTTCTTTTAAGTGACAGTCATAAGGGGAAAACTTGAGCAACAGTTGATAAAATGTCCCTAAAATTGGCAAACTAAGAAATGAAATAGAAATTTAGTAGGATTAGGGATAACAACCTTCTAGTGATTGGACATAATTTTATGAAATGAGCTTGTGTAAGACATTTCCAACAATTTCAAACATGCCCAAAGCAAAGAATGTGGGTAGCCTCTGCAACTGCACAGTCTGGCAAAGAGTTTTCACTTCATGCTTTGCGACAAGATCTGCAAGTATCTCTAGACGATCAGGCAACCTAGTAATTTTACTGTGAGGTTGTCAAGGCCGCTCATTGTTTGCAATGAAATTGTTGAAAATGTCCCACACTGGCTCAAATGTGATTCATTCCTCACCATTGGAAGTTGTACTGTGATACATTGACACTCTTGGCCTCGGGAAACTTCTCTGTCAGACTGTCCTTTCCGGTATCCTTGTCGACAAATGTAGCGTACAGGGAGCGTTTGTGGTAATCAGCTGTAGATAAATGGCAGAATGAGTTCTACAAGTTATTAAATTTATCAAGATCAGGGGCCTGGAAATACTAAATATAATGGCTTTAATTTATGTGTTAGGAACTGATTAATCGATTATGAAATTTCTTAGTCGATTATCACAATCAGAAGCCCAAATCAAGTGATTATCAATGGACAAGTAAAGTGTGATTTTCTACTTGTCCATGATTAAAAGGAAATTGTCTGCAAAAAATAGAATAGAAAGATTTAGAGAAAACATTGTTTTTAAAGAAGAAAATGCTGAAACCCAGCATTTTCTTCATAAAAACAGTGTTTTATACTCTGAGATACGAAGAATAAGCTCTTTAATCTCTTTGATCCATGTAGTGCCATACCAAGATTTGCCCTGGTATTTACTTGCCCAGGACAAGTGGCCTTGTAAAATGCACTAGTCCACAGGCAGAAAAGCCCATTTCAGACAAGTCAGGCAAGGAAATTCCACACCCCTGTCAAGATACTGAACAACTAAACTAAATGAATTAGGTACTTCTTGTTTCATATACTTGTGCTTCCTAGGCATCACAGGTACTAGGCCAGGGCTCTGAAATGCCTTGCCCAAGGACATATCCACAAAGCACGACTAGGACTTGAACCAAAGGTCAATGATATCTCTCTGATCCCAAATTTGCCGCCTAAACCACTGTGCCATGCATGATCCTCCTAAAGAGAAATTGATGACTCATAATATTGAATTATATGAAATGTTGACAAGTTGAGTTGGTCCATGAGAATGGAATTATTATGTCTCGAGCTCTGTAGTTATAGAAGTTTCAGAGCCATGTACGACTTTTGTCCAATGGATCTGGTCCTCCTGATCCAAAACAGTTAGACTCAGTCAGGAAGACGGGGTCAAGATAAATATTTTCATGCAATTGCAAGAACTTACTTTCACAATGAAAATAATGTAAGATTACCTTTCTTTTTTAATTCTTCTAGTTTCTGTTTGCGCTGTTCTGCTGTGACAACTCTTACTTCTGCAAGAGATAACAATTGAGATTGAAGAAAGATCAAAGTTGTCAATCCTACCCTTTTCTGTACAGTGCTTTTTTTTTTTTTGCTCAGTGAATTTATTAAAGAAAGTATCCAGAATAAATTGCTTGTGCCCACTTCAACCTTTTCTCTTTTTTTCAGTTTTCAGTGACCTTTTCTCCCCCAATTGTTGTTCAGCATAAAACCGCTGTAACAACCTATATTTCTATAGGTAGTTACAACTGTTTTGTGCTGAGAAATTGAGTTAAAATTACAATAAAGGGTTCTAGCTAAGTTAAAACCCTTGGCTTGCAAAGCTATTTTGATATAAAACTTGCCTATGCATTTCCTTTCTTTATATCTTATTTTGTAAATGAAGGATGGGAACCCTGATTATCTGAGTGAATCAGAGTGATGACAAGAAGGAATTCTTGAAGGATCCTATTCACCAGTTGAGAAACAAAGCCAATCCCTAGATATTGTTCTTAACCTTTGTCATGCTGAACCCAGAATATTACTGCTTTGACAGGAGGTATAGACAAAGATCAGTCTGCACATATGTGCAGTCTGATCTTAGTATATACCATCTGAATTTTGATTTTAATCAAGAAGAGTTTTCAAATTACATTTTCAAAAGAGAAACTGACTTGCAATTAGTATATTCGGTGCTTTTTTGGCTTTGATTTTAGTTCAATTTCACAAAGGTTTTTATTCAGCATGACATGGGATTAATTATTTTTTAACAAATTCCTATGTTGTAATGTTAAAAATCATTTGAATTGTCTTGATAAAATGATTCCAAAGAGTACCTACAACTAAGACTTCATAGCAATATTGTTGAAATATCTGATGAAGTTTTTTACACAATCAACCACCAACTCTGCCTACCTTCTACGTATTTCTTGAACTCATCTGGGAATTTCACGGATACATCTCTAGCTGGGTTCAGTCTCAAGTTGGAGAGCCGGTCATACAAAATGAGAAGGAACTCTTGTCTGGTAATCTCATGATGAAGGGTGACATACCTACATTATAAAGAGAAAATAATGACAACATCTCACCTTCCACATATTTCTTGAATTCATCTGGGAATTTCACCGAGACATCTCTGGCTGGATTAAGTCTTAGGTTTGAGAGTCTGTCATACAATACGAGTAGGTACTCTTGTGTTCTGATCTCAAATGGCAGGGTCACAAACCTACACAAAAGAGAACAAGACCATATCAATGCCACAGACAAAGCCATTTTTTTTGTTAAAATGTGACCTCATTTTGTGACTATTTTGTCTGATGACCGTAACCTTAACATCAGCAGATGTATTCATCATAAATAACTTGAAAGGCTAATTTCATTCCCTTTTGGCGTCAAAATTGTGGTCTTAAAATGTCTTTCTCTTTCTGCCTAAAAACCATTTCACAATGAAAAGGGAAAACCTTTGTACTCTGATCACTAGCAAAAAATGTTTTGTGCCGAGTAGGACTTTAGCTATAGACGGCCATAAAAACCCAATGGTCTAAAACAACTGGGCCAGGGGATCTATTTCTAATGCAAACAAAGACCTTGAATGAAACGTACCTACACATTAAAGAAAACATTGTATCTGCAATAGTCATGACAGACTGACAAACCTTAAACGGTGAAACAATCTTTACAAGTATGCTGAAACTGCACATAAATAAAACTTTTATCCAAGTAGAATACACATACACAGTAAACTCTAGGTAGTTCGCATCTCAAGGGACCGGGAATTTTTGGAATCTATTCATTTTCATTTTTATTACCATAAGAGGACAATAAAACTTTGTATGCTTATGCCAAATAAAGAATTTCAATTAGACATATTGTTCTTGTTTTTTTTAATTCAATAATAATGAATGTAAAAATAATGCATGGCTTTTCAAAAGCCGTTCTTAAAACCCTTTTAAAAAATATAGGTAGCTGGTAACCTCTGGAACAGGCTCCAGACAAAAGTGAGTAATGACTACCTAAATCTATTATCCCTCCCCTGAAGAACCCTATCATGTGGGCACTCATCTTGAGACAATCACTAAGAGTACCTAAAACAGTGGTGTGGAAATAAAGAGTTTATCCACTTGTTTCTGGACGAGTAAAAGCCGATTTCTTACTTGTCCAGGATCAAAATGAACTTGTCCGCAAAAAAGAAGGTAGATAAATATTGAGAAAATTTTGTTTCTTATTAAGAAAATACTGTAACCCAGCATTTTCTTCATTTAAAACAATATTTTCTTCCCTTTGATACAAACAAAAGGATGGCTTTAATCCTATATCTTTTTAGCACTGTATCAAGATTTGTTCTGATAATCACTTGTCTACGGATGAGTGGCCTAGAAAAATGTACTAGCCCGCAAGTAGAAAAGCCCATGTCGGACAAGTCGGGCATAGGAATTCCACACCCTTACCCAAAACATAGAATTTAAATGATGGATAACGGAAGTTTTTCCTTTACTTTTGGGATCAAAATTACTCCCTCTATCTATCAGTATCATGGAAAGAAGAAATTGAAATACTTGCCCAAGTTTATCTGTTTGGTCAGAGTCTAAAATTGGCAAGGTGTCAAAAGTAATATCAAATTTTTGTGCCATTGCCATCAATTTGTTCAACTCTGGAGTAGATAAATCTTCCTGTTTGATAGGTCCTATCTTGAATGTGATCCTAGTAACTGAAAAAGAGAAATTTAAAGGTGCACAGATCGTAACAGGGGTATGATATGGATGTGTTTAAAAGATGCCAATTGATTTCATGTTGCCAAATGGTCTGCAACACCCGGACACAGTCTAGATGCCATTAATTTAGCAAGCAATTAACTAATTTGGCAATCAGAAAAATCTGCCTGTCACAAGCCAACAGAACTAATCTATAAGAGCAAGAATATACTAATTTTGGTAAAAAGACCTTGGATTACATAAGAATAAACATTCTTCAACCAATTTTCATCCTCTGAAGGGACCTAATTTTCCCAGTTAAGTATTCAATTTTAAATAGCTGTTATTTGTGGGTTGAGTAAATTCAGAGATGCTTTCTCTGTTCCTTCATCTGTTCCTATAACTGTTTCAGAATTGATACTGTTTAGAAAGAAGACCCTTAAAACAAGAAAGAACACAAAGACAGGTTATGAACATGTATTCTTTTTCCACAGAAATTTGACTTATGGTTGATGAAAAAAGTTGTCTTCAGTTAGATAAAAAAAATAGTTAAAGAAAATAATGGGATTTTCAATTACAAAAAAAAAAATTTAATAACTTATTAGTGCCTATACATATGTCATTAATTATGAGCTTGCATGCCAGCCTTGATCCTTGATCATACTGAAAACACACAAAAATCACAACTTTCGATAGATATTTTGCTATATATGATATGAAAATTCCCCACTCTGTGAACTTTTCCCCTTTGGAAAGGACCCGCCACCTTTCCCCTAAACCTTAGAAAAAGTCCTGCCAACTTATTTCTGGTCTTTGTTGTTGTTTTTCAGCCAGAAACCAGGGTTCAGTCAACTCGGCCTGTGAATAACTCATCCTGTCAACTCGGCCTGTATGTATGTATTATGTGGGTAGATGTGTAAAGACCAAATGATTTTTTTTTGCCTTTTTTTTTACTAGATTAATAGATTGTTAAAGTGTTATTTGTTAATAATGTACTTACAGTGTTCCCAAAAACACTAAAATGGGGGTGATTTACCCCCAAATTGAAGCTTGTACCCCCTATTTTTGCAAGCAGCCTTTTTGTCTCATATATAGGGGGTAAATGCGAGCTGAAAAATATCCATTTTTACCCCCAGATGGAAGCCTCAGTGGGAATACTGACTTATAAGGAAAATATGCTGTTCTTTAAGACTGGTGTCACATTGAACAATTATTATTTGTGTAAATATGACATAGCATTATATGTTACTAAATACTTTATTCTTGTTTACTGTATAAAGCGGGGTATAACTTGAATTGTTTGGTCATCTTAACATAGGCATTTGGATTAAGGATTTTATAAGAACTTGCATATATCACCATGAATAAATACACAAGGTAGTGGCAGCATGCCCACTTGGTTTTTATTTTGGGGGTACATGTACCCTCTGAGTTTAAAATTGAGGGTACAAAGGAAAATTTAGGGGTACAGAGAACCCTTTACTTTCAGAGTTACAGGTGCACCATATAAATCTTATAAAAGTTTCTCAATATATTACTAGTTAGCCTTATACTAATTTAAGGCCCAAAAGATCTACAACTGTTTTGCTGTAGGAAGCATCTAAACCCAGTTCAATTATGGAATAACCATTAGTTAAAAGTACTCTAAGTAAATGCACATGCTACATCATTTGCTGTTAACAACCATTTCAGTTGCAATTGTAAGCCCCTCTAATTCTTGCAAGTTGAATTATTAAATTGAAAGAAATTCTAGTTTCTTTGAATCAAAACAAAGTAGTTTTCAGTTAAAACATCAAATATCATATAAATAACAAGAGCCAGTTGAATCACTGAAGAATCTTTTGATATACACAGCCATAAATAATTAAGTTTCATGTCTGCCAATGCTTATGACTTCAGAATTACCTGTTGATTGATTAGCCACACAGCTTCTCCAATGGATAAAATAAATGGTTCACAGTCAACTCGGCCTGTGAATAACTCGGCCCGTTAACTCGGCCCGTCAACTCGGCCTGTTTATATAGTATATAGGTACATGTATGATGATGAAATATAAATATTTTGGGGACCTCATGTGCTTTTTTTAATAATTAATAAATATTTATTATTTAATAATCACTCGTCAAAAATGTTTTTAATAATTATAATCTTACTTTTTACTCAAATTATTAATTTTTTTTCGAAGCACAAAAGAAGATGACAAGTTACATACGTATCAAATATGAAGATCGTAGATTTTAGTCATCAATTGTGAAATTGCACCTCCTTTAAGTACACTGCACTCACTGATTAACTATCAGATAAGTGTGCTTATATATCCATTTACTAAGCTTAACACTATATAAGTTATATACAGGCCGAGTTGACGGGCCGAGTTTTAAACAGGCCGAGTTGACAGGACACCAAATAAATGACTGACCAATTAATGATTGGATTTTCAACTGATAATCAGGCATGCAAACCAGGTACTGGTTCATTCAAAATATTCACGTAATGGTCATTATCTTTCTATGTTAATCAATTATTCTTTACGTGTTTGCACGTCTGGCCTGTAAACCTGTACGTGAATTGATTGATTGAATGGAGTTTAACGCCACTTTCAACATTATTTCAGTTATATCGCAGCGGCTGGAGCACCTAACAATGGTTTCCTGGTATTTCACTCACCAGTACAACCACCACATCCTTTCCTAGCCTCCAGCCACTATCTCACATAGGTCTACGATTATCAACCCATTGGTGAGAGACAAATTGTCGGAGAGAATGAGTGCCGACGTCGGGTATCGAAGTACATGAATTGATGCATTTCTACGTGAATTACATTCTGTAGTACGTAAATGGGCACCCTGAGTGCCATTTTCTGAGGGAAAGGATGTTGGTACCGATTCTTGTGAGTAAATACTTCTTGTGTTGGAAGCCAAAGATGCTTGAAAAAACTTCCTTTCTCTTAAACATGGCGGCTGCACTACCTAATGTATTATTTATCATAGACAAGTTATATTATTAAGCAGTTATTCAAATCGGCATCCTATAATCCTGATGGTGACTGGGCAACTCGGCCCATCTGACTGGTAACCTTCTTGAACGCTGCTGAAATAAAGGAAAACGGCCCCTACTGGTAGGAGACCAATTCTCGCCAAGTACCAGTTCTCGCCAACCGACCATTTTCACAGTAAAGATGCAATGGTCATTCACAATAAATTATTTTCTGGTTAGAAGAAATTCTTGTCAAAAAATAACTTGTAATTTAGAAGGGTTTCCTTTCTGTCTTTACCGTGAAAAAAGGTTGGTGGCGAGAATTGGTACTTGGCGAGAATTGGTCTCTAACCAGTACGGCTTCAGGCCAAAAATAAGTTGGCACTTACTCTTTCTAACGATTCCTGGTTTCTTCTCAACCTCCATTTCTTCATTTTCACCATTGAGCGTATCTTTGTCGGCCATTGTTGTAGATTATGGGTATTCTGGTTCTGAAATGCAATTAAGACAACATAATAAGAATGAAATTGATTAGATTTATCCTGGATGGACAAAGAAAATGGCGTCCTTCAATTAGGAAAATAAAGTTTCCTTTAGGCAAACAATAAAAAGGACGGTTACTTCAAGAAGCTAGCATAGCCATAAATCTTTATGTGAATCTTACAAGATTGCAGTAGCTATAAAGCATGGCATTAAAACAGAACCTTAATTTATTCTTCAGAGTAGCAATAATGTCTTACCGGCGTGGAGCGGTGGTAGCGTGGAAAGCGAGAATGGGCGAGAATTTGTGATTAGCCAATGAAAAAAAGAGATGAAAAATCGATGTCCCTAATATACGAAAAGATGCAAAGAATTGTTAAAGGCGTATTATATACCTTGGTTGAAAAAGCGAAAAGGTCCAAAACGATACAAAAAGGTGGACGAAAGGCGAATACATTACATAATTAATTACACGATATTATCGGCTCTTTGAAAATATTTATTTAGAATAAAAAATAAAATAAAAAATAAAAAAAAAAAAAACCGAAAAACCTTCAATTTAGACCCGGACCTTGATTTAGATAATTTCAGTTCAGTTTCCCAAGCACCGACTTAAAGGGTGATAGTAACTTCGGCAAGTTAGAACTTCGGTAAATTGATAATATATAGTAAAAAAATGAAGACTTCGGTTAAAAGGCTATTATAGTGTAATTGTATATTATTATCACATTGGACCTGGGTGCTTTCATGAATTTTATGTAAGAATGCGGAACTGACGGAAAAAATTCGACAGGTCACATTGTAATGAAAAAACATCGTAGAAAAATTGTTCCTAATCATTCTTTCGATTTATTTTTTCAACTATTTACAATCAATTAAACAGTCAAATTTTTGAAGAAAGGCATCCTAAACTGAGTTATAAGAATCTGTTAAGAAGATATACGTATTTATATAAAAATTATTTTTATCCTTTACAGTTTGAAGATGCGTTTCCCTATAGTTTAAATACAAAAGAATATGAAAACAATGGAATGGAGATGAATGAAAAGATTATTTACAAGACCAAGAATCAAAATTTAATTTGTATTGGAGCATTTTGTCGTTGAGCGACCAAAACATCGTAACTACAGAATGAATACGTCCCTAATTACGAAGTTTGAGTCGCTCACTGGCCCGTTTTAAAATATGAAACATATATACATACATTTAATAACAATATTCGATAAACGCCTATATATCACATAATGCAGACCAAGAATCACAAGTTAATTAGCATCGGAACAATTTGTAGTAGAGCGACCAAAACATCGTAACTACAGAACGAATACGTCTCGATTTACGAAGTTTGAGTCGGTCACTAGCCCGTATTCAAAATCTGATACATATATACATACATGAAACAACAATGTTCACTAAAGTCTATATGTCACGATTGTCTGTGTCTTCGTCGGCGAGTATGTGGTTTGGTGTAGTTAATGGGCCCAGCCCGGTGATGTTGGAGATGAGTTTAAGAAGAGCTGTTGTTGTGATCTCGTCTTCGTACGAACTCCAGAAAGACACATGACTTGGTTTAACCCTTCTTTATTTGACCCCCCTAAATGAGATGTTCAATTAACCACCTATGGTTACCTTAAGGTTTTTATGGTCCTTATCTTAATCACCTTGTATATATACTCTATGTTGAGATATAAATACTGAGAGGAAGAAAACTGATTTTTACTTACCGAGAAAAGTTTTTCGTCATTTATTGGTTAAATCATTTCACATTACTAAATATCTTATTAATTCTATCATCTAAGCAATGATTATTATCTTTATTTCGCAATTTAAAACTCAGCACAGACAAAAGTATATGTGATACAACTTAGTGTTTGTGATGCAACTTAAATTTTCAATCTAAGGAAAAAATACTGATAAAAGATGAAATTATTTTGTTTTTATGTAAAAAAATCCTTCATCACCAAATTAGCTATAGTTATGATATTAATAAAATCGTTTGGAATAATCTTCTTCTGAATGAAGAAGATTTTTCTTCTGAGCAAGATTTAGTGTGATTTTCTTTAATTTTTTCCAAACGCACAATAAAAGATTAATAAGCATTGAACAATATGGTATTTTATGGGAAATCAAATACAGTCTTCTGATTGGTTGAAAAACTCCCGTACGACTAGCCTATCCAGTGAGGACAGGCAAGCCGCACGGGTCCGTACGTTTAGCCTACAAGACTAGCCGTACGGATCCGTACGGCTAGCCACTTCCTTAAAAAAAACTGAAGTATGCAGTTTCTCAAAAAATATAAGTACAAAGATAATGAATAAATAATTATAGTACATCTATTATTGGAAATGATACTGTATTTTCCTATTTTATCACAAATATTCCATTATTTTATATTATGTCTGAAATTTTCAGTCATTTTATAAAACAACTGACGGAATCAGTGATTTTACAAAATCCCTGAAAATTTCCTTTTTTTTTTTTACAAAACCACTGATTTTACATATTCGCTGTAACATAGATAAGGTACACTCATGTCGGGCAATCCTGCGCGTCTTCATAAGCTGCGCAGTTATATGAGGTCATATAAACTAAGAAAAAGTCCGCTAAGCATAAGAGTAAAACAACATGTTTCTTTTTCTTATTCAAAATTAGATCATTCATTCATTTCAAACAAAATGTTCGCGTGTGTATTTTAAAGTAAATAGATTCACGTTTTTGTCTAAGTTTTCTTTTTTATTCTTATATATTTACGGGCATTAAAGTTAAGTTCTTACCTGGACTGCGCGGGTTTAGCCGACGAAAACGGAGTTGATAAAACACGACGGTACCCATGTTTATCACGGGATTGTGTAAATTTTGTGACGTTTTGTTCTAGATAAAATGTCTCGGGTTCGATCCCCGACGGCGGCACTCATTCTTTCCGACTATTTGCCTCTCACCAATTGGTTGATAATCGTAGACCTATGTGAGATAGCAGCTGGAGGCTAGGAAAGAATGTGATGGTTGTACTGGTGAGAGAAATACCAGGGATCCATTGTTAGGTGCTCCAGCCGCCGCGATATAACTGAAATAATGTTGAAAGCGGCGTTAAACTCCATTCAATCAATCAATCTAGATAAAATGTCTTTTACACAGACAAAACGGTTAATGAGTTGAGTCAAGTATTGATTATTTTTGTGTATCGGGCTGTTTTATTGACTTGAATCTGACCCTTGCTATTTACATGAATGAAAATCTGATTATTCCTACTCGGCTTTGCACGTGCTTTCATAAGAATGAATAACAATAATATGTTATACATTTTGTCAATTGATAAAATATGTCGGTAATTGTTATTGAAGCATTTTTTCCACAGAGGTCAAAGTCGGATCAAATTAACCAGGCTATACATATTCTCTACATAAATGAAACCAGTGAACAAGTGCAAATCAAAAATTGTAAATATCATTTAGGAGTAAAATATCATAAAATATTTGTGCCAAATTTTATTCTTGTGTCTTTATGATCCAAAAAACTGTTACTTGATATTAAAAATCATGACGAAATCGCTAGAAATAACTGGACAACCATTGTTAATTATTTAATGTATGGCTATGAGTTTGGTAACCGTTTCGGTAGCTCAAGAAAAATATGTGTTACCAGAGGTTCATTTGCGAATATTCATCATTGTACAGACATCTGTAAATCTGTACACTTTACTAACCGTAATTATAACATATGTCATTTCATAGTGTGTGTGTATTGCATGAGTTGTAATCACCGTGCGTATGTGAGCGAGAGAGTACTGATCGGCGTGCACGTGTGCAAATCTGTTCCCGCCTATTCTGAACCTTCCCTCTCTTTGGATCATTCCACCATTAGCTCTCGTTAGAGAAGTTTCTAATTAATGATTTATATGGACTTGTCTCTCTTAACTGCAAAGTTTAGAGTTGCTTACTACTGCTTCGGTAAGAATTGTTTCTTAAGGTTCATGTAAAGTGTTTGAGACCCAATATTTAGGGCACTTCATTTGCCAAGAAAAAACAGTATGTCCAGGTATATTATATATCAAAATGAAGCTATTCGTGAGCACAAGCAGTTGAAAAACATAAGACCGCCATAGCTATAGCGGTATAGCCAAAACATTGTGGAAAAGGGTCATTTTGTACAGAACAAGCAACTGCATGACGGTTGCATAAAATTGCCCCGTATATTAACAAAGTACAGTCTGAAGTACCATCCAGGTAGTGCTACAACATTAGATATAAAACTCAGTCTCAAAAGCCTCTTTTGAAACAATCAATTTCCATTTATTTTGTCAACATACATGTCAAACCGGTTTGGTCTGTTTTCAAAATAGATGTAAGGTATGGTGCAACATCACACCATAATATTGTGAAATATTTTCTGTGATTTATTTCAAATTATAGTTTTTTTTAATTCAATGATCTACAATATTACTATATATCTATCATTTTGTGAAATAGAAATTGATATATTGCTAAACAACCTTACATGTATATAAACAATTAATGTATATTTATGTTGTGATAACACACCATATCCTAAAAAGATCTACACGTTTACAAAATTAGAATGACATATATGACATATGTGTTTATAAAATAAGTCAAAATAAATTGCTTGCATAACTACGTTTTGGGGCTGAGTTTTATACCAATGGTTGTAGCACTACCTGGATGGTACTTTAGGCTAGACTTTGTTAAAATATGAGCCAATTTTATCCAACAGTCATGCAGTTGCTTGTTCTGTACAAAATGACCATTTTCCACAATGTTTTGGCTACACCGCTATAGTTATAACATTCTTATGTTTTTCAACTGCTTGTGCTTATAAATAGCTTCATTTTGATATATAATAGTCCTGGACATACTGCTTTTTCTTGGCAAATGAATGCCCTTAAAATTGGGTCTCAAACACTTTACATGAACCTTAAGATCTTTTTATGCAAGATAATTTATGTTAAGTGCAATAAGAATAGTTTTATATGTTTTGTATTTATCTTGCAGGTTTTTCTTACCATATTCAGAATCACAATAAATATCATCGACCCTACAGAATCTTCTGTCTCACTAAACCCCGGTTGACATATGATACTTCGTTCCTATGTATTTTCAAGCAACATTTGCGTGATTGCCTTACTCAAGAAAACGGGATAGTGAACGAGTCACCTCGATGCAATTCCGATAGATATTTTAAAACATTGCTAAATCTGGAAAAATATATTAGCACAGGTCTACCTCTTTTATTGCACAAAAGCCTTCGCAAAATTTAGATGTAGCTTTTATATTTTGGCATAAAAAAGGGGAAGTAACGAAAATATGCAAGGAGAGGAACGGTTTTGTAATCTTTGTTTGGATAATTTTGTGTTTAGAGTCGTAGATCTTAAACACCATGATTTTTTCCACTAAAGAAATTACGAAAATAAAGGAAATGCTTATCCTTTACGTGGCATTCGGGAATTGATAATCACAAAGGCTTTTATAATTTTATGAAAGTTAACAGGGATTTTATCATTCAACAAGAGGCCCATGAGGGCACGAGAAAGTACTCTTGACTATTTGAAAAGCCTATGGCTTGGCAGTGCTATTCTAGATATATCAATAAATCTTGGATGAAACAGGTTCTGCTCACTGATTTTACCCATGCTTTCAAGGACAATTTTTTCCCTCCATGTCCATTTCATATGAAAATAGGTTTAATGCTTAGTAACTTATCTGATATACAAGCAAGAAAAGATTTGATATACTAAGCTACTGTGACACATTGTTCCCGACGAAAATGTGCAGAAAACATTATTTGTTGTCCCATTTAAAGTCCAAAAATAAACTTGTATGTATAACAGAAAGTAGATCTGACCTGCCTGAATTCAGTATGCTAATGATTATAAAAATCAAAGTGCTATCAGCACTGTAAATCATCATTGAGAGGCTGGGATAGTGCAATAGTTCGACAATCAAAAGGAATCAAATTTGGACAATAAAAGTTGGTAAAATATTTGCCCAATTTGTGAGTTTTTTGTCTTAACACTCCATCTTTTCGAGGACACCGCCAGCTCATCCAACCTCGTGGGTCCGATTTTGCAAGTTTGCTGATTGATTCGATAGCCCTCTGCTAGTCTAAATTATTTCTTAGCAGATTTTTTATGTTGTTATAATGAGCACGCGCCAAGCTAAAAGCTTGTCTGTTAATATTATTCTTCTCTGTATAGATTTTAAAAGCCTGTTTAGCAACAAAACATTTTTCATTAAACTATTTACAATTTTGATTACCAACATGTTTGTATTTCAAGCAATGGGTTTTCCCAAATATAATCTATCTACAATACCCTGGCACTCATTAAATATTCCTTTTGACCCCTTTTGATAGTCAGTAAATATGTTTCTTAATATAGACTTATACTCGCGAAGTTAAGATGAAAAATATGTATCACAACTCAGGGTGTATACGGAAATTTAGCGGTGGTGGTAAGGATGCTTTCCCATAATCGGGAATCCACGAGTTCAAGCCGGACCATGACCAGAAATATTTCTTTTTCTTTCTAGGGTAACATTTTTTAAGTACCTAATTTGATACTTTTGATATTTTGAACAGTGTTGCATAAGACTATTGATATTCGGCTCAGTTTTCCCGCCAGACTCAAGGTGACATTTGCAAAGTCCTGTCTATAAATCATTATAAATTGCTGAAAATAATGAAAATTTTGAAATATATCTAGATCTATATTTAAGAGATGGAGAGTCACTTTTTTCAAATTTATGACGGTATGATATTAAAACTTAAACAGGGTTTGAACACGTTATCGAATTCCTGTTTATGTGTGATTAGGTTATAAACTTAAGTCTCTTCATAACTTATTTTTCAATATCATGAAACAAATGAGATCCTTATCAGGACTACTATTTGGTACAACTTACTAAAAACTTATAATGTTTTCTTTTCATAGAGGTATGAAACAAATCCTGCTCTCGATCAGAATACAATAATCTTGGTTGTTGCAAACAACAAAGGTTACATGAAGAAAAAAAATATTAATCGTAACTGACAAAAAAACTAATTACAAAATAATAATAAGAAATGTACATGTAATTAAAAAAAACCCCAAAACAATTAATATTTTAATGATAATCACAGTAATTAAAACACGTGTCTCTGTCGGGGATTGAACTCGACCCAACAACTTATTGATGTGCGGGAAGGCGTCTGTAACCACAGTACAACGGCGACTTTTTAAAGAAGATGTGAAATAATATAAGTAAATAGGTAAAACGGTGAAATGAAATTTAGTTACGCAGCGGGAATACTCGAGCACTGACGGAAGTTAATGAGTGCCAGTTCATTTTAGACAAATAATTCTATAAATGCATTTTCCCTCAAGAAACACGTGAAATCGCCAACTATGCTATTTATATCTTTGGTTTCTGACCAATCCATTAAATCTAGCAGCACTCTATGATTATTCATGAGTTTTTCCAAAAATAGATCGCTCTTACTGCTATCCTATATCAGTTTATCGTATGTTTTTGTCGGTTTATTTGTTGTTGAATAATTTTTCTTCATACTCAAATTTGAATTTATTGAAAATAGGATTTCAGCGTGATCAGAGTGCTCATTGAAATCAAATATTTCAAAATTATTTCTATTTGTTAACACATAGTCAACAGTACTCATTCCACCATGCGAACAAAAAGTAAACTTCCCACGCTCCCTGTCCGAGTGCAGACGACCATTGACCAATGACAAACAACTTAATTGACACATTTCGAACAGACGATGTCCATTTGCATCTACCACGTGGTCTGAATTTACGCGTGGGTTTTGACCGAGTGATAATCATAACAGAATTTGATTGGTTGTCAGCCCTTCAACTGGTAAATGACCGTTCGAGAAAAAAATCAGAGCAGTAATATTGTAAGTGCTACAAATTTATTATACAGTTAACCTATTGTACGTTTCAACTCCTTTACTCAACCGAAAATCTTGTTATAAACACTGAAAATACTTACTGGTAATTACTTAAAGCGAAAATTACACCAAATTTTGTATTAGCCACTTCTCTTTTTGTCGAAAAGTAAATAAGATAAAAACAAAGTTTGTAGATTGTGACTGAAAAGGTCGTTTCTTCGGTGTTTGAAAACACATAATTTGGTTTGAACACATTGCTCAGAAGATAAAGGTAAAAATGTAGTGGGTCAAATAGACTGGATTTCTGGAAAACGGTATACTATAAATGCGGACTGCTTCACAGTCCGATTTAAAAACTTACTGGCATACGAGTATATTTTTTCTACTTATGTTTACTACCTTTCATGACCTAGTTTAGTTTTTCAACAACATCTTGAACGACGTAACAAATCGGCCATATTGAATAATCTTTGAACTCAGCAATATTAACTTCAATAGCGGAGTCCTTGTTTAGAAGTACCCTAAGGTTTAGACCACCAATAATGTCCCTAACCATCTAGCTTTATTTCAGGCATTATGGCCTTAGATCCCTCGAATCTCAAGGAGGAGTCACTCCTCAGAACAAGAAAATATCACAAAACTGGAAAATATGTCGTGTTAACATGATGATCATTCTGTGAAAGTTTCATGAGCTTCTGAACATAAATGAAGGAGGAGCTGTGCTAATTAGAAAAGTTAGATTGAGGCGCCCTTTTCCGTAAAGAGACATGATATCACCAAACACTGACAATATGCGCATTGGTATGAACCAGTCTTTGAAAGTTCCATGAAAATATGTCCATAAATGAAGTAGGAGTTATGTTTACAAAAAACTGTACTTAAAGGCCCTTTCCGATGATGTCTCAAAATTGAACCAAATGACAAAAATGACAAAATATACTCAGCAAAAAAAAGAAAGTATCCACTTTTCTTTTGTCAATATCTGATACATGTGTATGATCAAATTATCAATTAATGTACCAATGTGTTTGCAGTGCTTCTTTTTTAACGCGCACATCAATTTTTTGTTCAAATAACATGCCATTTGTGGTTTTTGGGAAATGTTGAAACCTCTTTTTTCTACGCCGACGTACGCCACATGTATGATCTTGAGTTTCTTCTCAAATGAGTTTAATCTCTATAGCTCTGTGGTTAAGAAAATCAAACAATAGTTGTGTTCCGTACAGCACAGTTTGAATCGAGACTGAGAAAAACTTGACCGCATGCGTTATCAAAACTCTTCAAACGTTTCGTAAATTTTTACGGACTTTAGTTGAAAGAGGAGAGCAATGAAGACGTGTGCTGACCATTTCCGATAGGTTGGTTTTATTATTCGCCTTCTTCAACTCAATTTCCTGGCAAGGAACGTATAGACAGAATTTCGCAAATTTGAGCTTTCAATCTGCGTAATATGTTTTATCATTTGTCTGTGTTCATTTAACGTAGGATTGGCAGGAAGCAGCAGAAGATATTAAGCTGTCTTGTCAATCCAGGATGCCTAACGCACTAATATTGCATCAGGCAAGCGTATAAACTGTCAGAAAAATCAATTGAATATTTCATTAAGAGTTTGCGATTTTTGAAAACGACCCCTTGCTACATTAACGCCCACATTTCGGTAGCAGCTTCTTCAAATAACATTAAACTTTTCAATTTCATTTTCAAATGGTCAGGGCGTGATTTGCAATATATTTCGCAGAATTTTTGTGTGTAGTTTTAAAAAGATTCGAAGTTTTATTTGGTGGATACTTTTTTTGCTCAGTATATTTCATGAAAATCAATGTACAAATGAAACAGAATTTGTGCAAACAATAAACAGTGCATAAAGTCCCCTTTTGCAGGACACAGTAAATTATCACCAAACATCCATGGAATGCACATGGTCACTTGATAAGGAACTTTCTGGTTGAGTATTATATAAATCTATCAATTATCAAAATAGAAGTTTACAAAGGAATTAACATTAAGGAAGTTAAGATTAAGGCCTCTTTTCCGTGACATAGCAAATGACCAAATGACAAAACCTTGGCCATGGTCACATGACAAGATATATTCCGTCCAATTTATCCGTAAATAAATGAAGGAGTTGTGTTAACAACGAATATACATATAAGGTCATTTTACCATGACGCAGTAAACAACGAAACCGCCATAATCGTACATAGACACTTGAAAAGGAATAATATGCGAAAGTTTCTCACGAATGTACCTAACGTAAAGAGGAGTTTTGTTAAAGAAGATACATGAATGCATCCTTTTCTATAAACTCAATAGACTTCATCTAGATGCACATGGTCACATGATGTTGAACACTTAATGAAATTCAACGTCCATGCATTAATGAAGAAGTTTAAAAGAGAATTCTTAAAACCAAAGTTTCATTAGAGTCCTTTCCAAGTGACGCTCAATCAACCAGACACATCTTCAAAGGGACCATCTTTGTGATGGTCCAGTCATTCTGAGCCCTTTGGGATCGTGTGGACAAAGGCCCAAAACCTACTAATGCACTGCAAAACCGAAAGAAGTCTTGGGTACTTGATCTTTTTGTCGCTACAGTTCCACAAACGTAAAAAACTATCGACCTAAATAACGAAAGGAAAGAAATCCAGAGGTTTCATCTTAAAGAAAACATCTTGTTGTGTAGAAAAAAACCCAATTGTTATTTTCACCCAACCAGAATAGTAGAGGGAGACAAACGCCTCAAATGAGTTTGCATTAGCCTCAGAAAAGGCAGAGGTTATCTGAATCGACAGATACAACTCTGGTAAAAAAGGACAAATTTACTCCACAACAAGTTTGAGACTCTTTCGCGAGATGATAATGAATGTTAAGAGCACATCGACTCAGAACCAGAAACTAGTCCATGCTTAAAGTACCAAAACATCAAAATAAATTGTAAAACGCATACTGATATCAGTCATCCTGATGATTAACCAGAACAAGGAATCTCAGCCATTTTGATTAACATCAAATGTCTGTTTTCAATTAAGAAAATATAAACATATTGAGCCAAATTGTACGTCTTCGAGGAAAATTTCAGAACGGAAAGTTCCTGTCATTAAGGTGAGTATTGGACTTAATAGCAGATGCGGATACGTCTTTTGATCGCGGTCGGAACGAAGGAACAAGTTTTATTATTGGTCCGCTACCATGATTTGGTTACAGATGAAAAACACCAAGAGAAAGAAAAGTGATTTTGGATGCTTGTGGAACTTAGTTTAAAGCATCGTGTCCGACAACATATCTTCTTCCTACACAAGAACCATCGAAACCAGTAACTGTTATCCGGGAACATGGACTTTTTTTTTATAATAATGAGAAATATGGAAGAAATACACCATAAAGCAGAGTTTGGCAGGATTATCGGTGCGAACAGAATATTTAAGAAGCTGAAAATTGACAGTGATGACAGATGTAGAATTCTTTTTGGGTTTTATGTGCACTTTAAAGTCAGAGATATCTGACGAAAGGTGTTGCCCTTGACGTCAATTTTCAGACAGGACTTACCATGGAAACACACACATAAATGAGAATATGAACAGAAACTATATCAAAATGAAACCAAACATGATTCGAAACGCACGAGTAACACAGCAAAACTGATCCTATAGATTTAATATGCAACAAACAAGAAAAATAGGGCATCAATTAGGATGGCATATCGGTGCAAATTGCTTAATTACTATACCCCGCTTTACATGTGCCATTTCGTGCAAAGCCATGTAAAATTGGAGACCAGTTTGTACCGCTTTGTCATCTGAACGCAGGGCAGGTTATTTCGCCATCAGTCACCTTGTCTTCTTTCGCCGATCACATTATCCAAATTGAAAACAAGGTGTACAACAACGATACTTTCATATGATCAGTCACGAATTTGAATAGCGGACCATTAGTCATCTTGTATACTGACGAATTAATAATGGACATCAATCCATTTTGTTTTGTTGACGCAGTTGTCGATAAGACTTACAATCTACGAGAACCTTTTCTAACCTTTTCTAACTACCACAGTCTCCAAGAACTTGTCGGTGCTCAAAACAGACACATACGATAATCCAATGATTCTAGGACCCCCATTCTTTTAAGGTTAATCTAATCTCCAATTTTTTTAGCATATATTTGAAGGACATTATGCCGCTAGGATATTAACCCTTGTCATGCTAAATTAAAATCCTCTTTCAGAATTAAAATCATATCAAAGTATTGAAAGGCCTAGAACCCAAGGGTGAAGGTCAATTTTTCTTTTGAAAATTAATTGCATGAACAACTTTACCTTGAAAGGGGGCCTTACAGGTGGAAAAGATTTAGATCAGACTGTAAATTGGTGCAGGCTGATCTTTGTCTATACCACCCTCAATCAGGAATATTCCGGATTTGGATAATACTTCGAAAAGAGGTTAGTTCCCTTATTTCGCGAGCACGTCGACATTCCAAAAGACTACGCCGGTCTTGCAACAACCTCCGCAAGGTAGGAACAAACCACAAAATTAAGGATCTTTTCTATTTCGATTGAAAATGTACACAGAATAGTCAGATCCTAGTACAAAGATATTTGTAAAGCTTAAGTTGGACTAGAAAATTTCGATTTAACCAGCAGATTCGAGTATTTAATAACCAATCTCAATATATGGCATACAAAAAAGGACGAAAGAAAACGGTATCTGAAACGTTGCTACAATGATGAACTGAGACAGAACAATGAAGTTTGCAGTACTAATGATCTTCTTTTTGTACCGAAAACTCCAAGCGACGGAAAGAAACCCCATCAGATAAAACGAAAGATGACAGAACGCAAAAAACTACGATTTTTGAATACACACATTTACGTGTTATATATCATGCATGGGCATACGCACCTTCGAACTATAATGCAAACAGATAATCTGGAATATGCGAAGAATATTATGTACCTACCTGGCCTGATTTCATGGCTGTGCAAAATACTTGGGTCGGCACATCGATTTTAGCAGACTTTCTGAATCTGAACACCTGCAATTGTTTCATAATCCAAATTTGGTACATACATCAAGGTCTTGTCACAAGCAATACTCATGTATTTTCGCTTTGTTCTCCACATCCATAGGTATGTGAGGGTCGTGGGCATTCCTCTACACACCATACAATTGATAAGTAAGTAAAGTTGTAAGTGACATAATTTAAAACAAGGGGCCCAAGAGGACCTGAATCACTCCACTGGCTTTGGCATCTTTAGACTTTCATTTAGACTTACTGAGAATAAAAACAACACTTTGAATCTCTGAAGACCTATTCTTAATATAATTAGCTGGGTCTGGCCCACATTGCACCAATGATCACTATTTACCTGCATACCCTTTACCCATCTTATTAAAACATTAAGGTGATTGCAATTAAAAGAACACTCTAAACATATTTTCAGAAAAAAATAAGTAGAGGGTCATTCAGGTAACATTCTTACTGAGATTTATTTGAATTGGTCCGATTGATCGGGAAGAATATATTTTAGATCTTACAGTGAAAATCAGCCCTGCCCACATTTATGGACTCATTAAAATGTTTGACCAATTAAAGTAAAATTGCACCCATGGAATATTCATGCCTTGTTTAATTAAAATTGAGAGGGGAGGAGGAGGATTTAAAAAAGTAAAGATGCAACAAAAATTTCTTCAACATTTTAAGTAAAGGGTCACCCAAGGAACATCCATTGTAAGTTTCATTGAAATCGGCCCAATAGTTTTGGAGAAAAAGATATCAAAATTCTTTTAGCCTCGTCACGCCAATGTTTGGGGGCAACTAAATCAGTTTTATATACAGTGTGTTTTTTCTATTTACCGCATCTGTCATATACATGACTTATATATGTAATATGTTCCTGCCCTTAACATCGCAAAACATGTATATTACTCTTCAAAATTATCTAAATCTTCTTGAAAAATGGAAGGCTGAATATGAAATTTAACCCTGCAAAATGTCAAGTCATTAATGTCACATGTAAGAGAAATCACGTTCGTACCCAGTACTTCCTATATTCAACCAGTTTCCAATACCAAGTATCTTAATGTAAACATAACGCATAACCTCTATTGGGAGGATCATATCAATAACTTGAGCACCTAATTCGCTCCACAGGCCTGGATGTCCTGATAATAATTATAAGAGGATGATGAGGCTGATATGTAACAATTTTTAACGTTGTTTGACGCACGGAGGACGGACACCTCGCCGTAACAATGGCACATTGGATTTTTTGGCCAGTTGAGCTAATAAGAGAGTAACTACCGGATGATATATAAGAGAAAATATTGTTAGAGGAGAAAATGCAAACACTTAGAACTTTCTCCTCCCCCCCCCAATATTTTCTTTAAATCATACAGCTTTATGAATTGGACGTATTTTTGTTCAAAGCCTATTTCATTCATGGGCAGATGAGATAGTTTTAGCTTAATGAAAAACAGATGGTCTACTGAACAATCCTTTTTGTTGGAGAAGAACTCGGACATATTTCGGTTGTAGAATTTTTATTCAAATAAATATTTATTCTAGAAAACTAACATAAAAATATACTTGAAAACTTTTCAGACATGTCAAGGATTTGACAAAGCATATAGAAATGGATCACAGTCTTGTGCTGAATTCCATGATATAGATTAGAAATCCTGTTAAAGGAAAGCAAGTTATCTGCATTTTCCTTTGCAGTTAGATTCTTTGCATCTTCAATTAATCAATGAAAATTTAAAATGAGCTTCCAAATAAAATCACGGTAATTTTTTGTTTGCTAATACAGGGTCACCCAAGGAAGATTCATCTAAGATTTTGTTGAACTTGAAATACATTGATAAGATTCTAACAAATCAATTTCAAAGTTGCCACTATGTAACAAGTAGAGAATATCTCCGCCCATTTCGGACATATTTTTTCATTCTATCAAAATGTTTTTTATAGGCTGATAGAGGGCCACTACAGGATAATTCATGTGAAGTTTGGTTTATATCCATCAATCAGTTTCTGAGAAAGCCACCTATTACCATATTTGGAAATTAGCCACGCCTTCCAAAGCCATGATTTTAAACCAATTAAAATTCTTTGAAGGATCTGATAGAGGGTCACACAAGGAACATTCCCGTGTAATTTGATTGGAATCCATCCAGCACTTTATGTGAAGAAGATTCTTAAAGTAAAGGTTTACGGACGGACGGACGCACGGACGACGTACACCCTGCCATGACAATAGTCCGCTGGCCTTTCGGCCAGTGGAGCTAAAAACTAAAAGTCAATTGAAACACTAGGTAGAAATATCAAATCTAAATCTGTGACAGTGCATACCTTGGCATACCAGATCCCTCAAGGCCCGAGCTGGAGTGTGGCTTTGAGGAATGATCACCATATGCCAAATAGATTGAATCGAGTCATTACAAAGATGATCTACGTGCTGAATCAAGCCAAACTACGAATTATCTGCCAGTGTCACAGAAATGATCCATTCGCTAAATCTACGATGTCTTGACCTTTGCCGTATAAACAGCAGATTGTCTGTTTTCTACAAGATCATAAATAAACAAGTAGCTATTCCGGTTGATGGTATCCTTGTCCCCAAGACTAGGCTGTTCAGTAGGTCCCATCCCTTTAGTTATAATTAGATCCTTTTCGGCCACTACTGACTATTACAAATCATTTAATTTCCAAAGAACCATTTATCACTGGAATAATCTACCATCATATATTCCATCCCTCCAAACTATAAAACAGTTTAATGCGGCTATTTGCCACATTGAACACAGCTCGCCCTAAATCAATACGCTGATTTGCTTTAACTTTTTTCACCCTCTACTTCTAATTTTAACTACCTCTTTGAATCTTCTTTACTATTTCTTTTATCCTTTCTACTAACCCTCTTCACAGTCTGGCGAGAAAAATGTCTACGTTCCGCAAGTGGTTTGACTTCATTGGAAGATAGGCAGCTGTTACTGGAATGATATACAATATATAATGTCAAGAAGACGGCCAAAAGATTATGATAACAGCTCTACCAAACTGCTATAGAAATTATTTAATAACCATTTGACAGTAAGATTCTAAAAGGCTTTAATTCGCTTTCTGGTGATTCTAACAATGGATTAAACTAGCGGTGTATTGTGAGGAAAACTTTTGGCTAATGCCTTTTTTGTAACATCGTAAGATTTATATTTTATCAAGCCTAGTCCTGCTGAACGAAAACCCGAAAGAATAATGTATTAAATTCAAAGTGCTGATCCAGTATTTATTTTAAAAAGTAATCTAAGTTTTTTCTCTTTTTTAAAAGCAAAGCCAGGTAGTAAAGTCAAAGATCAGTCTGGGCATACATGAATGCTCATCTTTGTCTTTGACGCCTTCCAAAGTAGAAATATTCTGGGTTTACCATGACTCCTTTCATAAATTCTAAATCTGCCGCTGCCTATATTCCTTGGGCGCCAAAGTAATACGCATTAGAGAAATTGGTCCTGAGTCTAACTAGGTCGGCGCCTGGAAAACAACCAATACTGAACAGTATAATCTGTTGAGTTTAACTAGAAGTTCGTCATATTTATCGCGGTAGATCATTTAATTTAACCAAAATTGCTTACATATCTACCTACTAATACCTCATCGCCCACGTTTAGCACCTTTTCGCATCTTTAACCACATTTTTGTACATTTCGTATCTACAGGACACCTCAAGAAAAATGGGCATTTATGCTTAACTGGGAATCTGTCCTGTCCATTGAGATAAATTACAGAAAATAGTGCCAAGAGACGTTAAGAAATAGAAGTCTTAAGGAATGAGGGTAAAAAGGTCAAATGATAATAGACACAGTGTAAAAATAGAGGCAAAATGTCGATAGACTTGTTTTCCCGTTCCATCTGTAGACGCTCCTCTCCAAAAATAAAAATTCCTTCAAGTCAAATTTGGCCTCAAGTGATAGAAACTCAGTTCAAGGAGTATCAGGGTACACATTTTCATGCAATCCGAATTCTTTTAGTCATCAATACAAAACTATTCTTACAGCAAAATTTAATATTGTATTAATAAAATGGATTTCCTGAAGTTTTGGTAGTGCAGTCGGCTCGGCCAATCCAATTACGCGGCCATGTCAACATGTACACATGATGCAGTTACATATTTAGATTTTGTGCGATGAGCCGTGAAACATATATTCATATACAAGTGAAAGTTTGCTAAGGAACAAAACTTTTTTATACTATAATTTCAGGAAAATATGAAATTTGATTATAAGAATGTTGGACAATGGTCGATTTTTATCAGTAATCAAATTTTAAGAAAAAATATAGCTTTACAATGATAAGAAGACTTTAAATGTAGACCAAACAGGGAGAACCTAGAAATTGGTATGTTTTCTTGAAAATTTAGAAACGAATTTGACCAAAAAAGGTGTTCTTTCAATTGCATTTCCTTCAATAACGAGTATGAGAGCCGGCACTGCCAATAACAGCCTGACAGCGCCTACTCCTTATCTGGGTTACTTTTGGGGGAAAAAAGACCATTCTTCTCTGAGGATCTGGCCTAGCTCTTGGAGTGTCCTTTGCTGGACCTGGCGAGCCGAAACTCGAACCTGTAGCTCATTCCACATATGCTCTATCGGATTTAATACCGGTGAGCGAGCCGGCCAGTACAGACATGGAATGCCCTCTTTTTAGCCCACCTGAGCACAAAGTGCTCAAGGTGAGCTATTGTGATCACTCACCGTCCGTCGTCCGTCCATCGTTCGTCCGTCCGTCCGTCAACAATTTCTTTAAACATCTTCTCCACTGGGCCAATCAAGCTGAAACTTGGCAGGGATGTACCTTGGGTGAAGCTCTTCCAAAGTTGTTAAAAGAATTTGAATTTAATTCTATAAATAACTCTGGTTGCCATGGCAACAGAAAGGCTGAAAATCACGAAAATCTAAGAAAAAATACTTCTCCTCCTAAACCACTGAGCCAATTGAGCCCAACTTTGGCAGAGATGTTCCTTGGGTGAAGCTCTCTTAAAGTTGTTAAAAAAAATGTAATTTCAGCAAAAACTCTGGTTTCCATGGTAACGGAAAGGTTGAAAAATGGCCGAAAATCTTAGAAAAAATTCTTCTCCTCCTAAACAACAAGGCCAATCAAGCTGAAACTTGGCAGAGAAATTCCTGCGGTGAAGCTCTTTAAAAGTTGTTAAAAGAAATCAATTTCATCGAAAACTCTGGTTTCCATGGTAACGCAAAGGTTGAAAATGGCCGAAAATGGCTGAAAGTCTTCGAAAAAATCCTTCTCCTCCTAAATCACAAGGCCAATCGAGCTGAAACTTGGCAGGGATGTTTCTTGGGTGAAGCTCTTCAAAAGTTGTTAAAAGAATTTAATTTCATCAAAAACTCTGGTTTACATGGTGACGGAAAGTTAAATGGCCGAAAATGGCTGAAAAAATTATTCTCCTCCTAAACCACTAGGCCAATCAAGCTGAAACTTGGCAGGAATGTTTCTTCCGTGAAGTTCTTCAATAGTTGTTAAAAAAATTAAATTTCATCAAAAACTCTGGTTTGCATGGTTACAGAAAGGCTGGAAAATGGACGAAAATTGCTGAAAATCTTAAAAAAACTTGTTCTCTTCCTAAACCACTGGGCTAATTAAGCTGAAACATGGTAGGGATGTTCTTTGGTTGAAGCTCTACCAAAATTGTAAAAATAATTTTATTCAATCAAAATCTCTGGTTTACATAGTATTGGAAATATCAAAATATTGCCAAAAATATCAGAGAAGGTTTATCTTCGCCATAACTATTTTGCATATCTTAAACATGGCAGGGATATTCTTAAGGTTTAGGTTTACTAAACTCTTATTCAATTCCATCAATAACTTTGTTTGCAATTAAAAAGAAAATCAAATTGCAGTAGGAGGAAATTAAAGTCTGTTTCTTTTAAATCCACCCTAAATGTACATCAGACAATTTCTGGTATTTATAACATTGTTGACAAGTTATGAGTTGACTTACTCAGGTGAGCGATATAGGACCATCATGGTCCTCTTGTTTTGGTATACTCTTGGACTATACGGGCCATGTGTGGACGGGCATTATCATCCATTAAAATGAATCCATCCCCAATGGCACCAGCGTAAAATATTACGTGGGTATTGAGGATTTCATCAATGTGCCTACGAGCTGTCAGAGTGCCTCTTTCTAAAATAACAAGATCAATTCGCAAGTCCCACCTGATGCCATCCCAAACCATGATGGACCCACCCCCATAACGGTCGTGCTCAGCAATGTTTGCTCCATGATAGCCCACCGATCAGTGTAGTCCGGACAATACCTGGACTCATCCGTGACTAGCACGGGGCGCCAGCGTCTTATGCGCCAGCCAACGTGGTCCAATGCCCATGTTAACCGACGCCGACGATGAGCTCGGAACAGCGGAAAACGAATACATGGTCCTCTTGATCTCAGGTTATGCTCATGCAGCCGTGTTCGTATGGTTTGAGTTGAAACTCGCACTCCTGAGGCGTTTTGAAGGTCGAAGCGTAGCTGCGTTGCCGTAGCAAACCTGTTCCTTCGGACTTGAATAACCAAAAAATGGTCTTCTGCGATGGAGGTAGCTCTACTCCTACCTCCACCATGTCTCCGTATAGGTGTACCATACTGTTGGTATCGTGCCCAAGCTCTGGTTACAACAGTATGGTGTGCCCCCAGTACCATGCCAACATCACGGTGGGAAGCCCCTTGCTCCACCATACTTACAGCACGCAACAATTGTTCGACAGATAAATGTCGTCTGATATTTGGATTAGCCATGAGTGAAAACTTAAAAATCAATAAAGTAGTGAAAAACAGAAACTAAGCATCTACACGAAACCTGTACATGAAGAAAATGAGAAAGGACTGGTAAGAAACTGGGGTTCCTCAAATTGCACGAGTCTCGTGAGAAAAGTGCAAGTCAAATTTGGTAATGTATACATTAGATATTTTGTCACATTATTATTGTACAATTTAAACACGACCACGAATGATTTATTTTAAATCAGTTCCTGTAGGACAGCGAAAAAGTTTGGTGCTTAGCAAACTGAGTAGTATATATACATTCTCGAACTCAGTTGTGAAAAAATACTTATACCAAACTTTGCTTTTTTAAATACATCATTTTTCAAAGGATATAAAATCGATTAACAGTTTGAATAGTTCGATTCCAAGACATCCTCGGTATCCAAACGTCGGTCCGTTTCTCAGACTACATTTATCATAATTAATAGAGAGTAACGGAATGCTATAAGTCTGGGCTCCGAGGATGTTCTAAGAATGATGCTTTGAATTAAGATTAACCCTTTAAAAATGATGATTTAAACATAAATTTCCACACAAATAAACGAGGATTGAATAAGATAAGAAAGATAAGAAATTGTTTTATTATAGTGACATGTGTGAATTAAACATACAAATACAAAAGTATACAAATTCTAAAATAGCACACCCGGCCCTTTGGGCCTATAAGTCACCTATTTATAAAAATAGCCTGTTTGTACGATAGTAGCAAGTCACGAATAATATTCTTATTCTCAACCTGAGCGAAAGTTTTATCGTTCTTTATCAATTTACATGAAATGACCAGCGAAGATCAGCGTGCACTGTTGTGCGTGCCGATCCTCGCTAACAGTCCATGAAAGTAAGTATTATTCAAGTTAAGTTTTTATACAATATTACATCTCGATCGAATTGCACTTTTAATGTTTCATTTTGTATAGTTGAAAATTGCTATAGCAGAAGTATATATTGAATGATTTTCAAGAAATAATATATTAAAGGGAGGTAATTATTAAAAGACATTAATAGTACATTGAGAATAATGTCTACCATTATAATTTATCTATACACTGATTTCCTTCTCAGTTCATAGGCTTTAGCTGTAAACTTAGCAACACGTCTTGGATAATTGCTAATCAAATAAACAAATTTTTCTTCGTTGCATAATTGTGTTATATTTTGATCGTGTAAAAATTCCCGTCTTAAGTTGCTATACAATCGACAACTTGTGAGAAAATGACATTCATCCTCAATAAGTCCTGAGTCACAAAAATTACATAGCCGTTCTTCTAACTTTTCACCTAAATAGCGTCCGGTTTCTATTCTAAGCGGTAGAATCCCGCATCTCAACTGTGCCAGCATTGAGCGCTCATATTTCCGAAGATTAAAATAAACATAATCCTCGGATTTAAACTCACTTTTAAAACGTAAATATGTCCTGAGCTTAGGAACATTACTAACTTTTTCACGCCAAATTGTATTATAGTAATGACGAATTCGTTCTTTTGCAGTATTTATGTCAATAACTAGTTTCTGTTCATAATTAGGCTGAAAGCCCAATGCTGACGTAATTTCATTTAATTCACTACACCAGTTTTTTTACTTTTGAGTTATAGTCTTTGGTAAATACTTTGGTGAATACATTTGTATTTCAAATAATAGAACTTGATGAATAATCGACAATAACTTGACTTTGACAGAACTTGACAGAGTTGATCGCACATCTTACCTGCTAGTGCGTAAGTGATATAATCAGAATGATCTAATTGAATGAAATGAAAGGATTTGGTATTTGATATGCCGGTAACGATGATATTGTTGTAAATCGTGCAAATCAGTTTTTGTTTTTTTTTTCTTTGCTCCAAACAATCATCCAAAGTTCTCATTAAACATAACTTAAATTAAGCAAACCCCTAAAGGAAAATCATTTTCCTGTAATTCGGATTCGGATCAAGTGGTTTTAGATTTTTCTTTCAAATTTTTAATTCCAAAATTAAGGTACTCTTATACCTTAGTACTTTACGTTATAATAAAGCCACTGGTTTTGACGTTATCCCGTCATTTTTAAGGATGCTGCCCCCTTAATTGCATATTCTCTTTGTCATATCATGTATCTGACATTAATCCAAGGTAGAGAGCCAGATTGAAAACAGCTCGTGTTATGCCTTTATTTGAGAAAAATGATGAAACCGCAGCAGGATATTGTTGCACTATGTTTATTTAGACATCATTTAAAAAATAGAAGGGATGGTTTATGACCAACTTATTGAGTATCTTGCTTCGAAAGGTCTTCTCTAAACGTCTGGCTTAAAAAGCAACTTTCTACTGAGCATTGTCTTATTCATCTCCAACATTTTATTAGAGCTCACATGCACAAAGGACATTTTATAGGGATGATATAACTTGATCCCCAGAAGACCTTCGATATTGTCAATCATTCTATTTTGTTTAAAAAAAAGTTATAAACAATTTGTATTTCTTTTTCGGCTGGCGATTGGTATTCTCTCTACCTTGCTGGCAGGCAATAGTTGGTTAATGTCTTTTTTTCATCTAATTGTTAGTTGACTTTGATTGATTCATTAGTATAATACTGTATAGTTGTGTTTGTAAAACTTACTATAGTTTCTCATGCCTTATTATAAAGGCTCCCTGTGTCGCACTGTCTCTATTGCTAGGAGCACGGAGAAAGAAGGGGATATCAGTCCGTACGATCCTTACGATAGATATAATCGTCACATACATTTTCTTACCCAAGCTAAGCCACTCTGTCTTCATATCAGGGACCCTGCAACTAAAATAAGAGGTCCTCAGCCGCTTGTGTGAAGACGATATTGGTATCAAGGTGTCTTCCTGTGTAGCACTATTTTCTTTTCCTTTTTTGTGGAAAACGGTCCAAAATTTAGTTACATAACCAACACTTTATCTAGCCATTTAAATACATTGCCATGCATAACGCTTTTTATGTTGTTATATTTTATACAGAAATAAATTTACCAATATAACAGGAGGTTGGATTTAAAAAATATGTGCATAGAAAGATAGATTGATTAAGATGAAAGTATCATTCTTTCCGACTATTTGTCTCCTACCAATGGGTTGATAATCACAGACCTATGTGTGATAGCAGCTTGGGGTTAAAAAAGGATGTTATGGTATTTCTGGATGCGAAATAATAGGAACCAATTGCTAGGTGGTCAAGCCTCCGAGATGTTACAGAGATCGATAAAAGCGGCACAAACCCCCATTCAAACTGTCAATCATTAGAATTATGCATGAAAACTTTCAACCCTTGTCAGCTTGTATAATCTATGCAGTCTGAGTTACACGACGCCTTACCCAGTTATTTTTCAAAAGATTTTTTCTAGGATGGCACCAGGTTGTGTTTAACAAATCGCGTGATAGGGAATAGCTCAGATAGTATTAATTGCATGTTTGCTCATTAAGTGTCGGTTTGATAGATAAAATTTTCACGTGCTGTCATATGTCACCTGTCAAACAAAATGAGTCTTATTTGATAGCTAAATGGACTTCCTGTTTTATCTTTATTTCTGTAATGAAAGCTTTGGCAAACTATACGTTATTGCTACTGATACAGATCGTCTCATCAAGTAAGAGAGAGAGAGAGAGAGAGAGAGAGAGAGAGAGAGAGAGAGAGAGAGGGAGAGGGAGAGAGAGAGAGAGAGAGAGAGAGAGAGAGAGAGAGAGAGAGAGAGAGAGAGAGAGAGAGAGAGAGAGAGAGAGAGAGAGAGAGCTTTCACAGTTTGCCCAATGAAATTATAAATTGTAGCAATGTTAATAATTATTAAAGCTCTGTTTTATAGGAAAATATTACAGTAAAGTCAGCACCCGAATGCTATTGGCCGGAAGCATATTATACAAGAATATACAATGTTGAAGAGAAGGACCATCGAAGCCCACGCCTAAAATGGTCTCATTCGCAGTTAACGGGTAGACAACAGGTATTACTTGCAGTAAGCTTTCGGCCTAATTGTCCTCTGGTTGAAAGTCCGAAGTCCGCTCAACAAAATCGTTAACACGGTGTATTTCAATTTTTACAGGAATGATGCTTAGAACATGTTCTTTCAAATTTGTTAGTAAAATTCTGATCGGGCCGGTGATATTGGCTCTACACGCTTCCGCGTCACTGATAAATGGTCCCATATAAAGAAATATAAAAAACCTTCTTAACTCAAAGTACAGTTCATATAAACAAATTTCACAGAAATGATAATTAAAACATGCCCTTTCATGTTTGTTTTTAAAACTTTGATTTACGGGCTGTTGCGTCACCTATAGATGGTCCCATATGATAGAATATAAAAAAATATTTTTCTCTGAAACTAGTTATCAGAATTCAACCAAACTGCACAGGAATTATGCTTGGGGCATGCTCTTTCAGATATCTTGGTTGACTTTTGAGCATTTAATAAGATTGGCTCTTTTGTATGTCACATCACCCAAAAAATGCCCCATAAATTATGACAAAATATAAAGACATTTTCTTTTCTGAAACAAGTTGGTCAAAATCAAACGGAGCTGCACAAAAATGATCCTTAAGACATGCTCTATCAATATTCTTTGATTTTATGTGATGTTGTACTGTCTCATGGAAAGGGGACCTTGTAACATTAATTATTAGCTTAGTTCTAGTAGAGCGATACTAGCACTCTTTGGATTCTTGTTTTATAATTGAGGGTGAATTAACCTTAAGTTGGTAATTCTTTTGAACAACATCTTTGGCTAAATAGTCACGACACCTAAATTATATGAGGTCTTGAAATATCTTACGGCTTAATTTCACGACTCGAACTGCCATAAAAATATCTTTGATTGGTGTGTAGAGCCGATTTCGAGAACGATTGTTACGGCCAAAGGACGGATTGTTATCCTGGACGTAAGGCAAGTCCGAGGTCACTCGATTAAGTGAAAAATTATCGAGGAACAGCGACATCTCCCTTTAGCAACACCCAATCACGCGCTTTGGGATAATACTCGAGTAAACGATAGTATGGGAAAGCTAGCGTAATATGTTAAAAACGCAAATAGAGATATTTAAAGAAATCCCAAACTCGCGTTTCGGGGTGGAACAATTCAACTAAACAATTGACAGATTTGGACCTTATTTGAGTCTTGGAACAACGTTAATAGAATAACGAAGACGATAATTCCCCTAACCCGAGCTTCCGCAGATCGCTTTGTTTTTAATGTCAGTGTTATATCAGGGTGTCTTTAGGGAATAACATGCCGATTCCCAGTCGCGGATAAATATCATCGTGTGCAGAACTACCCTTTATCCAACCGTCATGCAGTTGCTTGTTCTGTACAAAATGACCATTTTTGGTGGACGTTTACGTTCACCAGTGTTAATACCACGTTTGAACAATCCTGTCAGATGTTAATAGGTTTTCAAAACAGTAGTACTCATTAAGATTCAATTTACTCTTTTTGAAGAATTGTAACCGTCTGACAACTCTGCATTTCAGAAATGGAGTGAAACAAGGAGTCTACGTAACTTGTTGCAACCCCAAAGACATCTTTTAAGTGTGAAATCATATTCAATTCTGAGATCGGGTGAATTGTTTGCTTGCGTAGTACTTCTTTTCTGACAGAGTGAGTAATTTGCCCCTTATTTCCCAATGGTCAATGGGAGGTCACTCATGAAATAAAATTACTGGAATGGCAACCTCCCCTGACACTACTAATGTATATAAAACAAAGGCAAATTAATGGAAATGTCGGTATACACATGAATACGGATACAGTCTGAGCAGGTAAAGTAAAGCATTCAGGCCATACGATAAAGGTTTATGCAAAGGGGTTTTACTTTACATTACGAAAGCCAAACTCGAGACGAGTGTCTGCAATTTTTTACGCGTTTATATGAACTCTTACCCTTTCTTTTCTTTGAGAATGAAAATCGCGGAACAATCAATATCCTTTTATGGAATTTTTATCTCCACTGGCCGAAGGACACTGGGGCTATTGTCATGGCGTTGTGTCCGTCGTCCGTTCGTGCGTCCGGTCGTAAACTTTTTCTTTAAAAATCTTCTCCTCAGAAACTACTAGATAAATTTCAATCAAACTTCACAGGAATGATCCTAGGGTGATCCTCTTTCAAAGTTGTTCAAGAAATTTAGATCCAATGACAAACATGGATTTAATGGGCATGGCTTATTTCCAAATATGGTTAAAAGTGGGTTTTTCTCAGATTCTAATTGATGGATACCAATTAAATTTTACATGAATGATCCTTGAGTGGCCTTTTATCAGTCTATAAAAAAATATTGTGATTGGTTGAAAAATATGTATTTTTTGGGCGGAGGTCATTTTTCTATATGTTATTTAGTCGAAACTTTGAAAATCATTTTCTCAGAATGTAACTGATGGTTTTCAACCAAATTTCACTCGAATGATACTTTAGTGATCCTTTGCCAGGCTATTAGAAATTATTGTGATCGGATGAAAAATAATTATTTTAATGGGCGGAGGTCATTTCTCTATATGTTATTTTATGGAAACTTTGAAAATCATTTTCTCAGAATGTAACTGATGGTTTTCAACCAAATTTCACCGGAATGATCTTTTTGAGTAACCCTTTATGAGTCTACCAAAAATTACTGTGATCGGATGAAAAATATGTATTTTATGGGCAGAGGTAATTTCTCAATATGTTATTTTGTGTAATCTTTGAAAATCATTTTCATAGAATGTTATGGGTGGATATCAATCAAACTTCATTGGTATGATCCTTGGGCGACCCCTTTATCATGTAGCCAAAATTATTGTCATTTGATGAAATATATGTTGTTGTTTTTAGCTCACCTGAGCACATTGTGCTCAAGGTGAGCTTTTGTGATCGTTGAATGTCCGTCGTCCGTCGTGCGTCGTCCTCCGTCAACAATTTAAGTGTTTACACTCTAAAGGCCACAAATATGATCCAATCTTCATGAAACTTTGTCAGAATGTTGGTCAGGTCACAAGGATGAACCCTATTGAAAATGGAAAGGATCCATGCCATATCACGGGAAAAGGGGCCTTAAAGACGATATTATTTACACTCTAGAGGCCACAAATATGGTCCAATCTTCATGAAACTTGGTCAGAATGATTGTCAGGTCACAAGGATAAATCCTATCGAAAATGGGAAGGATTCATTCCATATCACAGGAAAAGGGGCCTTAATGACTATTTTCTTGTTTACACTCTAGAGACCACAAATATTATCCAATCTTCATTAAACTTGGTCAGAATGTTTGTCAGGTCACAAGGATGAACCCTATTGAAAATGGGAAGGATCCATGTCATATCACGGGAAGAGGGGCCTTAATGACAATTTTCTTATTTTCATTCTAGAGGCCACAAATATGGCTCAATCTTCATGAAACTTGGTCAGAATGTTTGTCAGGTCACAAGGACGATCCCTATTGAAAATGGGAAGGATCTGTGCTATGTCACTGGAAAAGGGGCCTTAATGACAAATTTCTTGTTTTCACTCTAGAGGCTACAAATATTGTCCAATCTTCATGGAACTTGGTCAGAATGTTTGCCAGGTCACAATGATGAACCCTATTGAAAACGGGAAGGATCAGTGCCATATCACAAAAAAAAATTATGACCTTTGCTTGAAATTTGCTTATTAAATGAGACAAAGATACGAAGGTGAGCGATATAGGACCATCATGGTCCTCTTGTTTTCATTAGCGGAGTCTTTTCTCTATATGTTTTATAGTGGAAACTCTGAAAAGTTTTTTCAACATCAGAAGAATCCAAAAATATCTAAAAATCTAGTCAAAACTTTTCTTTTTCTTTTACAAGAATTTCAAGCCTGTGGAGCGACCCAAGCCATTCATAGCTTTCTAGTTTAAGCAGATAACACCATAATTTTAATAAATAGATAAGGGAGAACTGTTTAGCATTACAAAATAAGAATAACCTAGATCATCTAATTGTCATTTCTTTCCTTTTATAACAAATGGATCGGAGAATCACTGTTTAAACACTGTGAACTTTTGGTCAGGCTATTTGTCTGGGGTTTTTTTAATAATGTTCTTGTGTATGTGTACATAAAAGGCAATAAAGTATCACCAAATAAATTGGTATACGCAGAAAGTGATATAAACCGTGCGGCTCTTGAATGAATATAGTCAAAAACGACGAACAATAAAAAAAAAAGAGATTGTTTTGTTTGTTTGAATGGGTTTTACGCCGCTTTCAACAATTTCGCAGTTATATCGCGGCGAACGGAGCACCTAACAATGGATTCCTGGTATTTCTTTCACCTGTACTACAATTACACCCTTTCCTAGCCCCCAACTGCTATCTCACATAGGTTTAAGATTATATACCCATTGGTGAGAGACAAACGTCGGAAAGGATATTTGCCGCCACCCAAGACCTGCAGATTGGGAGTCTTATGCCTAACCAACTACGCTATGGTGGCGGCTATAAAAAAAGAGAACAAATTATCATAATTGTATTTGATATAGTAAATTGGATATTCTAAAACGTGAATTAAAGAGGCAGAATTAAATCCTATGTTATTGAACTGAGTTGTTTGTGTTAAAGGTTGTGAAAGGACTTGGTCTGAATAATGATGAGTTCAAGTATTGTTGCCTAACCCCATTCTCTGTTCCATTATCTTAGGACAGAGTTAACACCAAACCCTTTTCTCTGCCGCACATTCATTCTGCCGAACGCAAACTTATAATAAATTAAGATAATATAGAAAATATTTCTTTATTTTCATTTCTTTTTTATATCATTATTATTCGACCTTTCGTAGTAAAATTATTAGTATCTCCCCAAATGATACCTTTATAAGTTTTCTATGTTGCTGATATCTTCAAATTTGACAAAAGACCCATTTACGGAGCTGGCATGTGGTTTTATCTCGTGCCTTTTAAGTACTTTTTTTTAATCGGACAAAGTAAAATTAGGACAAAATGATGAAATGTAATTGTTCGTCATAGGAACTTTTTTGATGTTTTAGATGAAAATAACTTACAAACGCCCTAGGATATGTTGGTGAAAAAATTCCCTTGTCATCTAGGTAAAAATAAGTGTTTATTATATCAATCAATGTTGGGTTTTTATTGACAGGAGAGACCTGTTAATTGCAAGGTCTTCATACGAAAAAAGAAGTGTTTGTTTGTCTCGATATTTGAATTAACACGTTAGTAATTTAGCTTAATGTCACATAACATTGTCCGCACAAACGTCATTTCTCCTAATTTACAGTGATCTCAGATGTACCTAATGTTTCTTTTAATTGAAGAACATCGCCAGATTAGCCCTGAAAGTCCATTTAAGTTAATCAATCACGTGTCACACGTAATGTCACCGTGCACAGGTTTGGTGCCCATCCTTATAGTTTGGCAGTATTAATTTATTTCATGGTGACATGAAACTTAAAACCTAATAACACTGTATCAATCCGCGTAGACAGTATATGGCCTGTCGCAGTACTGCTATCGGAAGACCCCCTGTTGAAGTCAAATGTCGCTCAAGCTTTATTTTCTTTAGTTGGTACGTGCGTGATTCCGTCCACTAAATTTTTCTATTAACATCATTTACTGTCCTGAATTCAACCTTATTTAAAGGACTTATCTTTGGGACATGCACTTTGAGATCCCTTCGTTAAATTCTGTTTGGGTCAACACCGTTTGACCTACGGGCTGTCTTATCCCCGAAAGATGGTCATATATAATAGATAATAAAAAAAATAGTCGTCCCCCAAAATTGGTGCACAGAATTCAACCAGCTCACAGGAATTATCTATATGACACGTTCTTTCAGATTAATTTAATTTTTGATCGGCCTGATAACATAGTTTGGTTAAAACAAATCTTCTCTGAAACTACTGGTCCGAATTTATACTTACAGTTTCGTTCGTTGAATGATGATCGAGTTAATCTGATGGATGCTGCAGGCTGACGAGTCCGGCAAAGAGAACTGTGAAAATCTTATTCTCTAAAACTACTGTTTTAAAATTTAACGAAATTTCCTAGTAATGGTCCTTAGGAAATGTTGACCACATCGACTCTACTGGTGGTTGAGTCATTAAAAGTATATTCAGTAAAAAAAGAAACTTTACATGTCTTACTTAGGGCTGTAATGTCGATATAAAACCATATAAAGGAAAAGGTTGCTAAATATGATTTGCTATGAAAGAATATACATTTACCGATCGCCTTAATTTTTTAGCCAATGATCAACCGCTATTTCATTTGAAATTCAAAAAATATATCGCATAACCTGACAAACAGCTCGAATAAGTGAGCTACATGACTTTAGGTCATTATGGGCGGAGACCTCAAAACAAACCAGACAGTGACGTCGTACCTTGTCTAGTGAACGGTCTCTAAGGACCCTTTACTTGTAATCGAGCGAGTGAAATCGTTTATTGAATAAAGTATTTATGTTGCGTTTTCAACAAACCTAAAATTTAAATAAGAAGAAATACGGGGATTTTTTTTCATATACATGTAAATCAATAGAGAGAGGACTGAACTGATATTCTGATTCCGATTTTAAAGTAGACTCGAATCAAACCTTCCTGTAACACCCTTTTAAGTTAACATAAAAAAAGACGACAAAGTTGAAATGATCTAGAATCTTATAGTCCGTGGGCCAGGAGGGGTCACCGTGCACCCCCCTAAGGGCTCTCCGAGAGTGGTATGGAAATGTTCATAGGACCTCCCTGAGTGAGAATCACGATGTTAACAGCTGGTAATTTGGGTCCCGACTGCCATTCCGAGTGGTTTTCTAGATGGCAGCCAAGAATAAATTCATTTTACCTTTGATACACTATAGAGGGATTTTGATCATTTTAAATATGTTTTGAGGGTCGAAAACATGTATATTTTGCGTTCTGGTAAAACACTTAATTACTTAATATGATTGTAAAGGTCCAAACTTCCGAAATGGGAGATGGCAGCCAGTTCTAGCTAAGATTTTTGCTATTTTTTCGATGAATGCAATGAGATAAAAGTGTTTACCATGTACTACACAATAAATCATAATTCAAAGTGCTATGATATTGTTGATATGACCTTCCCGAGTTCAAATCAAGTTGTTAACATTCGATATTTTGGGTCCTGACTGCCTTTCTCGGTGTTTTTCTAAATAGCAGCCACTAAAAATACAAATTAACCAGAAGGTTTTTTATAGACACCCTTTGATTTTGAATCATATCTAAAGACCAAAAGATGTATATTTTGCGTTCTTGGTACGATAACTATTAGTTAAAGATAATTTGGATATCCAAACATCCTGTATGAGAGATGGCAGCTATTTTAAGATAAAAATTTTGCTATTTAATGTTTCTTTCTATGAAAGATGAAGGGTCAACATGTACTTAACAAAAAATCCCCTCTGACTGTGCTATGAAATTGTTAATGCAACATCCCCAAGGTTGAATCAAGTTGTTTATAGTCGATATATTGGGTCCCGACAGCCTTTTGGTGTGTCTACATGGCAGCCAATACAAATACAAGTAAATAAATCGGAACAACTTGTATACGAGCAAACTTTATTTTTGATCTTTAAGAGCCAAAAACATATATATATATATTTGGTGTTCTAGCTACAAACTGGAAAAAAGCTAAATTCTATTTGAAGATCAAACATCCTGAATGGTAGATGGCAGCTAATCTTGAATATGGAATTTGCCAATTTTTGCTGCAGAGCATAAGACAAGAGGAGACGAACCATCCTAAAACCCTTTCTGAGAGTGCAAAAGAATGTTTCACCGATCTCACCGAGTGAGATTCAAAAATCTTTTAATCGATAATTTGCGTCCCGACTGCCTTTACGGGCATTTTCTACGTGGCAGCCAAGAAGATGCTTAAATTACATTAGAATCCCTATGCAAACATTGTTTCACTCATTTTAAGGACCAGACACCTATATTTAATATTTAAGCTACCGTTCTATCAATTAATGTCGAAATTGAAATCCCCCCAAAAAACATGAATTTTAAACATGAATTTAATTCGTGTGTGTGTGTGGAGGGGTGGGGGGGGGGCTGAAAAATTTTTTATCAAATTAATTGTTCACAAGACCCTCCGCGGTAAAATCATGTATTAATATTAATATTTGGTATCTTTGGTTTCACCTTCTAATAAACGTTTTCAAACTGAAAGGGAAACATATTTGATTTTTTGAAATTTTCTTCTTTGTTATCTAGGGCTAATTTGATGTTCCCGAAATTCTCAAAGCGAGATGGCAGCCAGAAATTTATACAAATACGCCATATTTATTTAGCTCGGTATAGGAATACTCCCAAATTGCGACCGAAAATGTCCGCCAAATTAAGTAAATATAAAAGAATCCGAAACAATCCACCAGTTTTGCTTATTTCAATATCTTAAATTCTTGAAGGGCTCAGCAGTGCTTATCCCTACGTAGCTGATACATTTAGAAATTCATATATCAATTTGTTTAGGACGTTTTACTTAGCATTAATTAATTTATTTTTTCTTTTTTAAAAACTTGGCCGCCATTTGACCATATGGAAGTTTTTCTATATTAACTTTTACAAAATATATCTTTATCATTGTATGGAAATGTAAATCTGGATTTATCTGGTTTAAATTAAAAACATGCGCCCTGTTTGACACAATAAACGCCTCACTAAAACATTCTTAGAACGAATGACTCCTTTTTTGTGACGCAGCATTATATATGGACAAACGTTTAATGTACGCTCATATTCATATCATGAAGTATACTTCGAAAGTGTCATCAAAAAACTCCCTTAAAGACAGTGACTATATAGCATGGACAATCATGTGCTATGATTGTCCAATGATCAGGAACATTATGTGCAACCTTCTTACAAATCCATCAATAGTTTGATGAAATCCATGCACTGATGTACAAGGAGTAACATTTACAAGACAATTTCTAATTGTGCAGCTTTTGCGTGATTTGGAATAATGTCATCCAACGGAGATGATAAGCACACATAGTCACACGATGAGGAACATTCTTAGAAAGTTTCGCACAAACCCATCAATAAATGCAAGACGAATGTGTGGACAAGATGTTTTACATCAAGTTCCCTTTTTCCGTTACTCGGCATTATATCAGCAATCATCACAAAAAGAGTTTTGTTATATTGTGTGAAAGTTTCAAGAAAGTATGTCTTTAACTGAAGTAAATGTTTTGCTGTAAAAAACATTGTGTACTTGACACTAAGTCCAGTCAAACCCATTATTTATTATTTAATCAGCGTTCCATTCATGGCATTTTTGAATCACTAACTCTAAATGTCCCAAAATCATTAAAAAAACGTTGAATCAACCAATTTTAACCGCTCCGAAATCATTCATAATTTTCCAATCATTCAATAATTCCATTAGCTTGAGTGGATTTTGAAGCTTCTGATTGGTCCTGAAGACAAACATGTCATCTAATAGAACAATATGTCATTATATTGTATAATTATGCTCAAGTTCGATAAAAATGAAAACATTCAAATCTTTTAAATTCGCTTATGCTACTCACCCTTGTCAATCCCACAATGTTCTTAATCGGACTGACAGATGGAGAAAATGATACCAATATGCATCCTTCTTCGACAGAAACATGTACACATAATATGTTTTTACAGAAATAAGATGAATTCAAATTATGACCTGACTGCCATCTCATAATTTCAGATTTCATTTTATCATATATTTTTTCTGAGTCAATTTAAAACTACCCTTATCCGTCAGATTGGACGAAAGAGAGAAAATATTGATATCAAGGATATATGGTGAACAACTTGATACATCCCCCCTTCCACAGGAGTGACATGCCCACCGACTATTTTCAGAGACTATTACAGTTTAGTAAGCCATCTTCATTTCAGTATGTTTGGTGTTTAGATTAGACACTAAATAGAAGAAATAATAAGAGCTGCGCTATACTTAGGTGATTTGGTCCTGAAAATAAGATTAAAAATAGACCAATGTTAGCAAAGGGATTCTTATATAATCTATACTTTTTCTTGGCTGCCATCTAGAAAAAAACATTCCGAAAGGCAGTCGGAACACCAAAAACATCGATTGATACTTTTTTGCTTCTCACTGAGTAATATTGGTTAAACTTTTCCTTTGTCCTATCAGAGATAAATTTTAAACTTTTATGATGATGATGAACTGAAAAAAAAAGACAAATTTCATATTCAAAACTGGCTGCCATCTACCATTCAGGATGATTGATCTTCAAAAAGACATTAGCTATTTAAGCATGTAGCACGAATACTAGATATTAATGTTTTTGTCATTAAAGATAATAAAAAAGCATAGGTTGCTCATTTATAAGTTGTTCCAATTTATTTACTTGTATTTGCATTGGCTGCCATCTAGAAAAACATCCCATATAAGCAGTTGGGACTCAAAACATCTACTGTAAACAACTTGATTCAACCTTTGGAATGTTGAAGTAACAATTTTGTGGTACAATCAGCGAGGATTGATCGGCAAAGTACACGGTCACCCCTCATCTTTCACAGATTACAGCAAAAATAGCAAAATCCTTGTCTTAAACTGGCTTCCATCTCTAATAGAGCATATTTGGATATCCAATTTAACATTGCCTTATAGATATTGTACCAAGAACGTAAAAAATACACGTTTTGATCCTTAAATATGATTTGAAATCAAGTGATATCCGTTAAGTGTCTCCTATTTTTAAATCGTACTGCGAAGCAGTAGATTTATAATTACCGTTTTCTAGAAATCCAGTCTGTTTGACCCACTACATTTTTACCATTATCTTCTGAGCAATGTGTTCAAACCAAATTATGTGTTTTCAAACGCCGAAGAAACGGCCTTTTCAGTCACAATCTACAAACTTTGTTTTTATCTTATTTACTTTTCGACAATTACTGAAGAGGCTTATACAAAATTTGATGTAATTTTCGCTTTTAGTAATTGCCAGTTAGTATTTTCAGTGTTTAAAACAAGATTTTCGGTTGAGTAAAGCAGTTGAAACGTACAATAGGTTAACTGTATAATAAATTTGTAGCACTTACAATATTACTGCTCTGATGTTTTTCTCGAACGGTCATTTACCAGTTGTAGGGCTGACAACCAATCAAATTCTGTTATGATTATCACGCGTTTTAACCCGCGCGTAAATACAGACCACGTCATAGATGCAAATTGACATCGTCTGCTCGAAATGTGTCCATTAAGTTGTTTGTCATTGGTCAATAGTCGTCTGCACTCAAACAGGGAGCGTGGGAAGTTAACTGTGGAATGAGTACTGTTGACTATGTGTTAACAAATAGAAATAATTTTGTAATTTTGAAATATTTGATTTCAATGTGCACTCTGATCACGCTCCAATCCTATTTTCAATAAATTCAAATTTGAGTATGAAGAAAAATTATTCAACAACAAATAAACCGACAAAAACATACGATAAACTGATATAGGATATTATTTATCTACAATGACCTGGCACTCATTAAATATTCCTTTTGACCCCTATTGATAGTCGGTAAATTGTTTCTTAATATAGACTTATACTCGCGAAGTTAAGATGGAAAAATATGTATCACAGTTCGAAGTACACACGGAAATTTAGCGGTGGTGGTTAGGCTGCGTTCCCATAATCGGGAGGCCACGAGTTCAAGCCAGACTATGACCATAAATATTTCTATTTCTTTTTTGGGAACACTTAATTGAGTACCGATTTTGATACTTTTGATATTTTGAACAGTGTTGCCTAAGACTATTTGTATTCGGCACAGCCTTTCCGTAAGCCTCAATTTGACTACTAAGTATTGTAAAGTCCTGTCCATTAATCATTGGTAATTACTGAAAAAATATAAATTTTGAAAAGTATCTAGATCTTTCTTTAAGAGATGAAGGGGCACTTTTTTTTACAAAAAATGATTGTATGAAATTAAAAACACATAGAGGGTTTGAACACGTTAATCGAATTCCTGTTTAACTCTTATCTCTATCTTTTAATTCAATACCATGGAGCAAATGAGATCTTTATCGTAACTACTTTTTAGTACAAGCTTACTAACAACTAATTATTTGTTTCATTTAGGTATGAAAAAAATCTTACTCTCGATCAGAATGCAATAATCTTGGTTGGTGCAAACACACAAAATTGAATGATGTCAGAATAAAATATATTGATCGTAACTGACAAAAAAAACCAAACAAGGTACAAAATAATAATAAGAAATGTAATTAAAAATAAAAAAACGAAAAAAATTAATATGTTAACGATAATCACAATGATTATAACATGTGTCTCTGTCAGGAATTGAACTCGACCCAACAACTTATCGGTGTACGGGAAGGCGTCTGTAACCACTGTGCTACCGCGACTTTTTGAAAAGGATGTGTAATAAAAACTAAAACGGTGAATGAAATTGGGTAACGATGCGGGATTACTCGAGCGTTAACAGACGTTAATGAGTGCCAGGTGATTTTAGATAAACAGTACAAACGTGTCGGTAATCAAAATTGTAAATAGTTAAATGAGAAATGTATGTTGCTAAACAGACTTTTAAACTCTATATAGAGAGGAATAATATTAACAGACAAGCTTTTAGCTTGGCGCATGCTCATTATAACAACGTAAAAAATCTGCTAAGAAATAATTTAGACTAGCAGAGGGCTATCGAATTAGCAACCTTTCAAAATCGGACCCACGAGGTTGGATGAGCTGGCGATGTCCTCGAAAAGATGGAGTGTTAAGACAAAAAACTCACAAATTGGGCAAAGATTTTACCAACTTTTATTGTCCAAATTTGAGCCCTTTTGATTGGCGAACTATTGCACTATCCCAGCCTCTCAAAGATGTACGATTTACAGTGCTGACAGCACTTTGATATTAGTATTGTTAGTGGCTACCATTTAGAAAAACACCAAGAAAGACAGTCAGACCTATAATATTGACTGTTTACAGCTCGATTTGAACTTGGGAAGGTCATATCAACAATATCATAGCACTTTGCAGTATGATCTATGGTGTAGTACATGGTGAACACTTTTATCTCATTGCATTCATAAAAAAATAGCAAAAATCTTATCTAGAACCATCTCCAATTTCGGAAGTTGGGATCTTTACAATTATTTTAAGTAATTAAGTGTTTTACCAGAACGCAAAATATACATGTTTTAGACTCTCATGAAATATTTAAAATGAACAAAATCCCTCTATAGTGTATCAAAGGTAAAATGAATTTATTCTTGGCTACCATCTAGAAAACCACTCGGAATGGCAGTCGGGACCCAAATTACCAGCTGTTAACATCGTGATTCTCACTCAGGGAGGTCCTATGAACATTTCCATACGACTCTCGGAGAGCCCTTAGGGGGGTGCACGGTGACCCCTCCTGGCCCACGGACTATTACTTCTTGTTTTAACGTGAATACTTGTAATTTATTTATTCTGCAATGCCCCCCGCCCTTATATGTTTTTTTTTTTTTTTTTTTTTTTTTTTTTTGTCAATTCAAAAATACATATTCATTTCCAATCATGACGGGTTTCGCGAAAATTGCAATACATTCGTCACACGGATAATCCCTTTGAATTAAAAACTCAACCGACACGGTGTTTATGTTTGCTGATATGAAAGGGTGCATACATGCTTAAACATATGAGCAGAATAAACCATAAAGTTGGACTTGCAAAATTAAATTTCTTTGAAGCATTTTGTGTCCGTGGAAGCTGACTAGTTTCGAAACTTGAAATGCGAGACCCATTTAAAGATAAATTTTCAATGGGCTACCAAATCTTGCCCCGCGTTCAAAACTAAAAACGCTCGCGCGATGGTTTTCCGTTTTACGTGTATTTTTCAGCAAAGCAGGGTTCAAAATATTATCGTTCTCAAACGTTTTTGCAACCTGATCAAAGGGCTGATAACTTTCGGGGCACGATTTTATTTGCCTAATGAACTACTTGTTGCAAGCATTCACGCGATACATTACTTGTATTTTCTCACAAATAAAATCCTCATAGATGTTTATATCGTCCGCGCATAGCTTGCTAAATAGAATATAAAATAAACAATTAGCTGCAACCAAGAGGTATTCATCGCCAAACGCGCCTAAAGGGTATTTAATCCACTGAAACTGTCTCGCCAAATGACGAAATAGGAATGAAAGACCGTTAATGCTTAAATTCGCTCCTCCCCTTTTTACGTTTACGTCGATTTGATTGAAGAATGTATGACGCAACAAAATTGACTGACATCATTGATTGACACACAACCCACTGGAGCTAGAGTTATTGGGTAAAAAATTAAGTCGATCGGTAAAACAGTTATAGTTCATATTCTGACAATTTACGCGTATAACCTTGCGCTCCGCTCACGCTCCGCTTAGGATATATCGCGTAAATTGTCAGAAATGAACTATAACTATTACGTAAACAAAAATCTTCTCTGAATATACCGAACGGAATTCAACAAAACCTTGTAGGAACGAGACGTCAGATAACTTCCCCCCCATTTTATGCTGGTTAGGCTATGAACATGGGTGTTTTGGGCTGTTGTGTCAGCTTAAAATAAGTCGACATAGTGAAAAAGAAAAAAAGTTCTTCTTTGAAATGAATTATTTGATATAAATCATTTTTGACAAGAATTTTCTTTGTGTGGATCACTCTTAGACTTCTTCGTATTTTTGTAATTTGATACAGTTAACAACATCGTGAAATTGACAAGGTGAATGATTTTGGAATGAAATTGAATGAGTGTGTGGAGAGAGTTTTGAGTGAATTCAATGGGAGGTAATCCGGTATCGCAAATTTTGTTCAGGATGAACAAAATCAGCGATATTTATTACCTCCCTTTAATCAAATATGCCTATAAGTTTTATAAATACCCTCCTATTTCTCCAATAATCTATCAGACGCTTACGATTTGAATAATGTCAGTGAAATCGCGATTTTTTCTAGCTTACTTTATTTTGAATAAAGTTTTTGATTCTATGTTTGTCAGTGAGATTTGAGCGTTTGTGAAAGGTTTGAGTGAACTAACTCGAGGCTGAGCGAGTGATTTGAAATGGTTTTGATCGAGGTTAATGTCAATTTCACGATGTTGTTAACTGCACTCCGTCATTGAAAAAGGACCTTATTTATTTATGATGCAATATTTCTAATTTCTTGTTCCAGAATCAAGTTTTTCCCTTAACCTGTGTAATTAAACAGATAGCAGACAGTGTAACAGAATATCAGACTGCACATCCGTGCAGACTGATCTTTGGCTATACCGTCTGGCAAAACTTTGGGCAACAGCATGGCAAGGGTTAAATCCACGTTACGACTCTATCAATCATAATGTAAGATGATTTGTAGATTACCGCGAGGCACCAAATACTTCGTAACTACATCTATATCTCAATAGTAGTTATTATATTTTGGTCGCTTATCGACGTTATATATATTCTTTCCCTCTCTTTGTTTTATCATTCCCCTCCGTTAGTTCCTATTTCCGTTTTCTGTAAGAAACTCGGTTTACATGAAATTAAAAGCCATATAAGAATGAATATTAATTTCCGGGCGTAAGGTTATCGCTTTTTTTCTCTCTCGATGTTCATTAGTCTCCTGGAAATCGGTCAGCTCGTATTTTTTATTTCTATTTTTTTTTTTTTTTTTTTTTTTTTGTTCAATGTGAGCCGTCAAACGAAAACAGACCATGCTGAAACTCCGTAATATGCAAGGGCGTAACTCCCATTACGCAATTTACGCAAGTGCGTAAAAGAGGTAATCTTTTGTTGAAACATATCGTTGATGATTATCATAACATCGAAACTACAGCTTATTCAAGCTGTAGTTACGATGTTATGATTATTCAACAATGCTCAAATCACAAAAAGGGAGAGGACGGAGGGCATTTTTTTTCTCAGTCAACAAATCGCCTTTATCATATATATTCCTCGGTATTTGTTCACGTCAATGCATTCCGTTTTAAAGAATTATAATAATAGAAGAAAAACAGTTATAAATAAAAAGAAATGAATTGAAAAAAAAAAAATATGTTTTACGATAAAAGCTATTTCCGATAATCTAAATTCAAACGGACTTCAATAGTGGCCATTTGAACAAGGGAAATGATCCCAATGTATTATCTTTTAATAATTGTGGGAATCGTTATTGGGACATCTTGAGAATCAATCGCGAAACCACTATATAATACAGTTTTGTTTCAAAAGCATGGCTATTATTTGGCTAATTTGGCCTGAGACCCTGTGCATATTCTGTATACGAGTATCTTCGGAAGATCTCCGAGTTCTTAATCCATAAACAGTTAATAATACATTTATAGATACGTAATGTTACAAGCGAAATAGAGTAAGAAAAAGTAGCTCAGTTGGTTAAGGTGTATCGGTCTCAATCACTCATTTATAGTTTCAAGTCTCCGAGGGGTAGGTTTTTTTTTTCGTCTCTATTACAAGTTCACAAGTTCATTATTTTTGTTGAATTATTAAACGGACCACTTTCTGCTGATTCATATAGCGATATCTAAGATGCAAAGAATCTTGTGAGATATACACTGCACTTATTTGTCTTAAACCACGAGGAAAAGATGTTTCATAATTTTCAGAAATCAGCAGAATTTTCCGATTAAGCCTAGTTTCAAACCTGTTCTCAAAAGGAAGAAAATGAAATATATATAGAGAGAAAAACGCCGCTTCAAAAGTAACCCCAAAGGCACCCTGTATCAGCAGAGCAACCTTCGCTGTTGTTATTTTATACTTCAAAATTACAAAAAAGTGGGTAAATCCCAATACACCGTCTCTCTAAAAAAATACATATGTGATTGTAAGACAGAAAAAAATTGAAAATTTGAGGGAGAAAACTATACTTTCCCTTACTCGGTTTGACCTTGGGTTCTCTAGTATCAGAGGCGGATGACTGAACCTCTGCACCACAGGTCTGAGTAGAATGCATGCCCCCAATTATCAATTAAATCTTAACGCTAATTGGCTGAATTCGTCGGATTCATTGGTGACTTTTCCGATTTCTTTCACGGAAAATAAATAGAGACTCAGGCGAAATTAGCCACGGAATACCTGGATGTACGTTTGAAACGTTTGCATTCAATAGTTGTATACGCTTTTAACTTGGTGTAACTGTAACCAAATCCCAGTCGAACTTGTGAAAACTTTATTTAGACCACGCTTGTCGTGAATCGGCCAATCAGGGAACAGTATTTCAAAAGTATATATCACAGATACCATTCCGAGCGTTGTATTTACAGATATACGAAGGAAGTTTGTCGTGCACGTGAATCTCAACAGGTTTGAGTGCCAAGTCATTCCGAAAAGATGATGAGCTTTTTATATGAGCGTTTTTAAAAAACTTTCTACAGTCGCAAAAATGCAAAAGATCTGCTGTAAGTTACGGAAATAGATTCAGAAGTAATTTCAGCATAATTATTAACAATTCATGTTAACATCTTAGCCAGTTTTACTCTCTTTCATTGCTTAAGGGCTCGAGTAAATAATGATAGACAATGTTAGAAAAGCGTGGTCTAAGTCAGATGGACAATCTCGTGCCGCGGTATATGTATAGGATAGACAACGAGTGCCGTGGTATATGGGAAATAGACACGAGCTTCAGCGAGTGTCTATTTTCCATATATCGTGGCACGAGATTATCTATCTGACTTAGACCACGCTTTTCTAACATTGACTGTAATTTTAACCCGAACATCTGGACAACGAAAACGAGTAAACTCGCTGATATATTACTGTTATTATGCGTAATCATGCCGAAATAATATTTATTAATCTATTATCGTTACTTATAGCAGCTCTTTTGCATGTATGCAACTGTACAAAGTCTTTTGAAAAAAAAACGATTATATAAAATATGCTCGACACTTTCTTAAAATGACACGGCACAAAAATCTGTCAAGATTCACGTGCACGACACCTTTTCATTGTATATCTGTAGATGCAATGCTAGGAGTTGTATCTGTGATTTATATTTTTGAAATACTGCTCTCTGATTGGGCGATTCGCTTCAAGCGTGGTCTAAGGGCTATTCCCCGTATACCACGGCACTCGTTTTCTATCCTATACATATGCGTTATTAATGAACTGGCAGGGCGGAGCTTAGCCGTGACGAAACTTTAAAATAATTTCGGTTCATTGAAAAGTTAGTCGGCAATAATCGTGATCGCTTGCAAATAACTGTATCCTAAAACCAAAAGGATTTACGTGCTGAGAGAAAGTGAACACATTTCATCGTTGGGTTACCAAAGCCTCGTATCTTCAGCTTGGACAAGCTGAAGTTACGAGGGTTTGTTTACCAACCTACGCTTAACGGTCTTAAGTTAATTATGTCGATGAATAAAAGGCTGTTTTACCTTAACCTTAAGTGCATCGACCCGTTACCGAGACTCCGTCCTGCCAGGGGAAAAATCGTGGAATATACCATCTCGGATAATTTTACATGAGGATATTGAATTGGTATCCGACAAATTGTCTGAATAGAAAGATATATATAATACATACTTAGTGTTTTGTATGAAAAAAATATCTAACGAGGTTTGGAGAATTGATCATTGACGAGGCTCTGCCGAGTGTTAATATTAAATAGAAAAAGCCTAATCTAAGCTGGCAGAACTTTTGGTCAGGCTTTTAATCTGTTTTTTTCTATGCCCCCGCATCGATAGATCGGGGGCATATTGTTTTACTCATGTCCGTCTGTCTGTCCGTCTGTCCGTCCGTCCGTCTGTCTGTCCGTCCGTCTGTCCGAAAACTTAACCTTGCCAATATCTTCAAGCCTATTCAAGATACAAAGCTAATATTTGGCATGATGATAGATCTCAATGATCCGCATCCGCTGGTACCAAAGTCAAGGTCATGTGACAAGGTCAAAGTCATCTGTCAAGGTCAAACATCCGAAAACTTAACCCGAAAACTTAACCTTGCCAATATCTTCAAGCCTATTCAAGATACAAAGCTAATATTTGGCATGATGATAGATCTCAATGATCCGCTGGTACCAAAGTCAAGGTCATGTGACATGGTCAAGGTCATCTGTCAAGATCAAACTTTGAAAAAAAATGCCTTTACGGGGGCATTCGTGTTTCACAAACACATCTTGTTTCTTAATAATCTACCTTGTGTATGTGTACATAAAAAGCAATAAAGTATCACCAAATAAATTTGTATACGCAGAAAGTGATATAAACCGTGCGGCTCTTGGATGAATATAGTCAAAAACGACACACAATAAAAAAAGAGAACAAATTATCATAATTGTATTTGACATAGTAAAATGGATATTCTAAAACCTTAATTTTGTTAAAGAGGCAGAATTAAATCCTATGTTATTGAACTTAGTTGTTTGTGTTAAAGGTTGTGAAAGGACTTGGTCTGAATAATGATGTGTTCAAGTGTTGCCTAACCCCATTCTCTTTTTCATTATCTTATGACAGAGTTAACACCAAACCCTTTTCTCTGCCGCACATTCATTCTGCCGAACGCAAACTTATAATAAATTAAGATAATATAGAAAATATTTCTTTATTTTCATTTCTTTTTTATATCATTATTATTCGACCTTTCGTAGTAAAATTATTAGTATCTCCCCAAGTGATACCTTTATAAGTTTTATATGTTAAGTAAAATTAGGACAAAATGATGAAATGTAATTGTACGTCATAGGAACTTTTTTGATGTTTTAGATGAAAATGACTTACAAACGCCCTAGGATATGTTGGTGAATCATTCCCTTGTCATCGAGGCAAAAATAAGTGTTTATTATATCAATCAGTATTGGGTTTTTATTGACAGGAGAGACCTGTTAATTGCGAGGTCTTCATACGAAAAAAGAAGTGTTTGTTTGTCTCGATATTTGAATTAACACGTTAGTAATTTAGCTTAATGTCACATAACATTGTCCGCACAAACGTCATTTCTCCTAATTTACAGTGATCTCAGATGTACCTAATGTTTCTTTTAATTGAAGAACATCGCCAGATTAGCCCTGAAAGTCCATTTAAGTTAATCAATCAAGTGTCACACGTAATGTCACCGTGCACAGCTTTGGTGCCCATCCTTATAGTTTGGCAACATTTTTGGAGGGATGAACAGAGTATTCATTCATTTCATGGTGACATGAAACTTAAAACCTAATCACACTGTTTCAATCCGCGTAGACAGTATATGGCCTGTCGCAGTACTGCTACCGGAAGACCCCCTGTTGAAGTCAAATGTCGCTTAAACTTTATTTTCTTTAGTTGGCACGTGCGTGATTCCGTCCACTAAATTTTTCTATTAACATCATTTACTGAGCTGAATTCAACCTTATTTAAAGGACTTATCTTTGGGACATGCACTTTGAGATCCCTTCGTTAAATTCTGTTTCGGTCAACACCGTTTGACCTACGGGCTGTCTTATCCCCGAAAGATGGTCATATACAATAAATAATAAAAAAAAAAATCACCCCGAAAATTGGTGCACAGAATTCAACCAGCTCACAGGAATTATCTTTTCGACACGCTCTTTTAGATTACTTTAATTTTTGATCGACCTGGTAACATAGTTTGACTAAAACAAATCTTATCTGAAACTACTGGTCCGAATTCATACTTAAGATATGCTCTTTTAGTTTCGTTCGTTGAATGCTGATCGAGTTAATCTGGTGGAAGGTGCAGTCACCAAAAATGGTCCGGCAAAGTGAACTGTGAAAGTCTTATTCTCTGACACTACTCTTTTAAAATATAACGAAATTTCTTAGTAATGGTCCTTAGGAAATGTTGATCACATCGACTCTACTGGTGGTTGAGTCATTAAAAGTATATTCAGTAAAAAGAGAAACTTTACATGTCTTACTCAGGGCTGTAATGTCGATATGAAACCATATAAAGGAAAAGGTTGCTTAATATGATTTGCTATGAAAAAATATACACGTTAACAAAAATCTTTTCTGAAACTACCGAACGGTGTTAAAAAAACAACCTTGTAGGAACGAGACGTCAGATTTCCCCATTTAATACTGATTGGGCTATGAACATTGGTGTTTTGCGTTGTTGTGCCAGCTTAAAATACGTCAAAATGGTGAAATAGAAAAAACGACTCTTCCTTGAAACGAATAATTTGATATAAACCATTTTTGACAAGAATTTTCTTTGTGTGGATCCCTCTTAGACCTCTTTGTCTTTTTAGCTCACCTGAGCACGAAGTGCTCATGTGAGCTATTGTGATCACCTTTCATCCGGCGTCCGTCCGTCGGTCGTCGGTCGTCCGGTCGTCGGTCGTCGTCCGTCGTCCGTCAACAATTTCTTTAAACGACATCTCCTCCTAAACTACTGGGCCGATTTACACCAAATTTGACAGAAATGTTGCTTAGGTGGTCCCCTTCAAAAATAGCTAAAAGAATTGAAATCCATGAAAAACTCTGGTTGCTATGGCAACAAACAGTGAAATTTTAAGAAAATCTTTAAAATTCTTCTTCTTCTCAACCAGTAGTCCTACAGACTTAAAACTTGGCATGGATGATCAGTTCATAGACCTGAATTGAAATAGCTAAAATCATATCTTTTGGGCCACCAGGTGCAGAGCACCAGGGGGGAGGGGGTAGTACTTTGGGTAAATTTTGTAATCTTCAAGCTGCTTCTTCTTCGGAAGCAGGAGCCTTACAGACTTGAAAATTGGCATGGATGATCAGCTCATAGACCTGAATAAAAATAGCTAAAACCATATCTGTTGGGCTGCCAGGTGTGGAGCACCAGGGGGGAGAGGGTAGTACTTTTGTGAAAATTTTGTAATCTCTAACCTTCTTCTTCTGATGAATCAGGAGCCTGACAGATTTGAAAATTGGCATGGATGATCAGTATATGGACCTTTATAAAAATAGCTAAAATCATGACTTTAGATTCACCAGGTGCGGAGCACCAGGGGGGAGAGGGCAGTACTTTTGTGAAAATTTTGTAATCTCTAACCTTCTTCTTCTGATGAATCAGGAGCCTGACAGATTTGAATTTTGGCATGGATGATCAGTATATAGACCTTTATAAAAATAGCTAAAACCATGACTGTAGATTCACCAGGTGCGGAACACCATGGGGGAGAGGGTAGTACTTTTGTGAAAATTTTGTAATCTTTTACTGTCTTCTTCTTCTGAACCACAAGCTCTACAGACTTGAAAATTGGCATGGAGGATCAGCTCATAGACCTTAATAAAAATAGCTAAAATCATGACTGTAATGCCACCAGGTGCGGAGCACCAGGGGGGAAGGGGTAGTACTTTAGTGAAAATTTTGTAACTTTAACCTTCATCTTCTAAAATAACCAGGAGCTCTTCAGACTCCAATATTGGCATGGATGATAAGTATATGGATATTAAATATAATAGCTAAAAGCATGAATGTAGGGCCACCAGATGCGGAGCATTAGGGGGGAGGGGGTAGTACTTTGGATCAATTTTGAAATCTTTAACCTTATTCTTCTCCTGGATCAGGAACCCTACAGACTTGAAAATTGTAATGGGTGATCAATATATTGACATTAATAAAAATAGCTAAAATCATGACTGTTGGGTCACCGGGTGCTGAGTGTCTTGGGGAGGGGGTAGTACTTTGGATCATTTTTGAAATCTTTAAACTTCTAATGAACCAGGAGTCCTACAGACTTGAAAATTGGTATGAATGATCAGCATATGGACATCAATTGAATTAGCTAAAATCATGACTGTAGATTCACCAGGTGCAGAGCATCTTGGGGGAGGGGGAGTGCTTTGTTGAGAATTTTGAATCCCTACAGCCTTTAAATTTGACATGGATTGATCAACTCATTAAAGAAAACTTTAAAAGTCTCAGACTCAGCCTGTATATCTGGCATTGATTAGCTGATCACAGACCTTTTATGAAAAAAGCTTAAATAAATAATGACCAGGTGAGGAGCAGATGGGGGGGGGGGGATTATTTCAAATGTTATCTGATTGAATAAGTGAAAATCTCTTTTTCTTTGGTTGCATGGACATACCTAGGTAATGAAGCTTTTTTCTCAGGTGAGCGACCCAGGGCCAACGGCCCTCTTGTTGTAATTTGATACAGTTAACAACATCATGAAATTGACAAGGTGAATGATTTTGGAATGAAACGAGTGTGTTGAGCGAGTTTTGAGTGAATTTAATGGGAGGAAATCCAATGTCGCAAATTTTATTAAGGATGAACAAAATTAGCGATATTTTTTACCTCCCTTTAATTAAATATGCCTACAGGTTTTATAAATAGCCTCATATTTCTCCAAGAATCTATCAGACGCTTACGATTTGAATTATGTCAGTGAAACCGCGTTTTTTTCTAGCTTAATTTATTTTGAATTAAGTTTTTGATTCTATACTTAGTTCCAAAAGAAAGTGTGCACTTTTGATTTTGGAATATCTCTGAAACTATGCAATCCATCGTCATGAAATGTCGCATGACTATCCCCAAGAGTATGTACAAACGATATTTGAAAACAAAAATCACGCAATGAGCAAACATTTTCTGCTAAATTGAGACATTTGATTTTGCATGTTTTGCATGTCTAACACGCGTTAGACAAATGATTGGTCTGAAAATGCATTCAGTTCAATCTTTGTGGCTTCCCTGAGCATAAAATCACATCTTCAATGCAATTGTACATGATGCTACAGCGTAGTTTGGCTACCAATAAACGTTGTTGAATAAAATCGAACCCTGTCAGATTTAAAACGTCATTAAAATTTATTGAGCATTCATGTTCGTATAGAAAATGTAATGTCTTTGATAAGCAAATCGAGATGTCATAGAACGCCATGGCACCATTTAACGACAAGTAACTGGCTTAACAACGTAGCAATGTCTACCGTATACGTACACGTTGCGTATGCATAAAAATCGTAACTTTTGTTTGGAGATGGCTTGGAATGGCTTCTTAAACTCTATATGGAAACATCAACACAAAGCTTTTACCAAAGAAAAAGTTGTAAGGAGGTCAAATTGCAACAATTTAAGTTCTGCCTGCGCATATGCAGCATGCGATACTTTATCCAAATCTAATTTGACTTTTTATTTCAAAAAGGCCTTGACTAAAATATGGTATAAAATTTACTCCATAATTTCCTTCCAACTTTGTAAAAATGTGAAAAAATGCAAAAAGTGAAAGTGCACACTTTCTTATGGAACTCAGTATATGTTTGTCAGTGAGTTAAGAGCGTTTGTGAAAGGTTTGAGTGAACTAATGGAAGGCTGAGCGAGAGATTTGAAATGGTTTTGATCGAGGTTAATGTCAATTTCACGATGTTGTTAACTATACTCCGACAGTGAAAAAGGGCCTTTAAGATGCAACATTTCTATTTAAGATAGCTTTAGCGTTTTAGAAAGGTTTTCAGGACGTTAATGGTAAATGTTGCTCATCATGTGACAACACGCATAATGAGCTGTTAGGAAAATTAATGGAAAAAGGGGTCTTCGCGTCGTGTAAAAATTCATATAGAAATGGATCCATCTATATTGATGGACATTTTTTTTTTTTGAAATTTCCAAAAGAATGTTCTTTATTCGCACATGAGTTTACTGGTTGCCTCTATGGTGATATGCTATCTGAAAACGGGCATATATGTGACCCGTCACGCGAAAAAGGACCACCCGGGAATTCTGTAAAATTAATTATGGGAAAAGAAATTTGACCCAGCATTGGTCAACCATAATTCGCATTTCAAAACTTCTTCCAATGGAAAGTAGATTGAACATTATAGTTTCAGAAATAGGCACGGTGCAAAAAGTTTCGACCCTAGTCAGTCTGCGCAGTCCGCGCAGTCTGACTAGGGTCGACATTTTACGCACAACCCAGGTGGTCCCTTCTCCCGTGACGGGTCACATATGTTAAACTCCTTGCAAATGCACTGCCTCCTGAATCTATTAGTGGGCTTCCCTGAATAATGCAGAGAATATTCCTCATTATTTGACCATGCTTGTATTATAGCTGTATTGTTATATAGGGGGGGGGGGGGGAATCACGGAAAAGGGACATTTGTAATATGAAATCACATGTTATTACAATTCATCCTTCTTTCATGAACAGATTTGCATTATATTTACACTTAATACAGTGCAAACCTTCACTATGTTACCGTTGAAACGAGATCTTACATTTGGTGATGCTATCCTCGAAAATCAAATATGCCCGAGCCAGAAAATTTCTAAAGCAATTTAATGTTAATTGGTTATAATTTGCTGACCTGCAAGTGCCTGGTGAGCGAGCGATAGTGGCCACCCTGAGCCTCGTGTCTTCTTGATGCCAAAACATGACAGGCGAAAAGTAATGGACGGCACTTCACGTACTGGTACGTGAAGTGCCGTCCAGATTTTGGGGTGGGTATTTGTGGATTTGGACTTAGTCTTTTCACAGAAATGTGAACTTAGGCTTGTGGGGAATATGAGTGTGGACTTAGTTTTTTGTACAAGACATGCGGGTTGGGTTGTGAGTTATTTGCGTGTGGACTTAGTCTTTTTACAAGAAATGCGAGTTGGTTTGTGAGTAATGTGCATGTGGACTTAGTCCTTATCTTACCGTCCAAAGACGGAAAGATAGGGACTTGGTATATGGACTTTGTCTTTGAAATAAGTGGTTGAATGTGTTGTGAAAGTGAGGAGTGCAAAGGAGACTTTGACAATTTGCGAAAGAAAATGAATTCTTTCTTGGTGTTGGGTGGTCCTGAAAAGGACCGTTTTTGTTGATTGATAGTTCTACTATCATATTTTAGAAGTGACTGCAACCGAATCGTGCATTGCAAATTGGACAATGTCTCCTCATTCTTTTCCTCATGACCAATGTTTCTCCATTCCATACCACTCTTCTCCTAAATTGAGTACCCATGTAAATGACATCAGGTAGTCCTCTGTTTAGTTGTTCTGTTGTCCTACCCAAGATGGGTCTATCCAAGTAAATGACATCTTGCAGATCATTCGTTGGTGTCTGCTCAACGGCATTTTCTTGTGGAGAAATGATTTGAGTATCTCTAATCATTCCCTGCACGCGATACAGTCGCTCAGCAATGTTCAGCAATTCCTTTGCTATGTCGGTGAGTTCTCTACGAATCGGTTCCATGATCTAGAATGTTAAAGAGTGGAAAATCTGCTATGTATTTATATTGACGACGCGGACCTTGCTGGAAGCACCTCTACTTTGAATTGAAGAAATGGATGGCGAGATGAAAATTTGTGTTTTCTCCAAGCATGAAAGTATGAGATTACTCATTATTCTCTACCATGAAACCGATTCTCTTTACCTTTATCATGAACAATCATGAGAAGGATGGCATATTTAATGACAACAAAACACAAATATTTACATTTTCTATATTTTATTGAACAATGAACTGTGAACTAAGAACAAAAATGAACAATCATGAACATATTTACAATCAATTTTATATTACAAAATGTCTATACAATTCTACTTAATGTCTGTACGAACCACGATGTGACTACTCTGTCATTTTGTGTAAGTTCCTTGTGCTGAATGTCTTTCTTAGAAGTTTTTTTTAAGTTGTATCCTCTTGCTACCCCATCCAAGGCAAAAAACAATAGTATCCACAAACTTTTCCAAGGATGCTTTGAATAGGTTGGTTATTATAAGTCCATGAACGTGAATTATTTTGGATAAAATGAGATATTTCCCTATGAAGTGGTGGAAGACCGTATGAGTCAAAGTACATTGCTTTACCATTTGGATAGAATATAACTGCTACCCAATGTTCTCCTGAGTTGTGTGAATCTGCTGTATTGATGATATAAGCCTTCACATGTGAAGGTTTTCGCTTTGGTAATAAATCCTTTGCACACACTCTTCCATTGAGTTTTTTAATCCACACTCCACGATCCAAGATATGTTGAACTTCACTGGTGTACATTATTGATCCCAAGACTGCTTTACTTTCTCACTCCAACGTTCTAGCCATGTATCTGTGAATCCACACAAAATGTTCTTTTTTATACTTTGCCATAGTCGATACGCTTCTACTGATTCTTGTTCGTTTAGTTTTAATTCTTCAAGTTGTGGATACCATGCCTGCATTATTTTGTATGGATTTACTTTAAGCATTGCTTGCTCAATGAACAAGTCTGTATGTTCTTCTCTACTCATAAATAAGCAAACAGGGTGTTCTATCTGACTCGGATGATCTATTTGACACCCGTTACAATTGTTATGAACTTCTTCATTGATAAGTTCTTGCAGTTGATCCACCATGCACTTTTGAAAACTGTTGTGAATGTCATTTTTACGAACTGATTCAATGTTTGATGAATATTTCACTTTCTCTGCTTCTTCTCTAAGTTTAATGGCGTACTGGTATCCAAGCATGATTTTTAGTAATCAGTGATAACTTCTCTAAGACTGTTGATTTCGATTTGATTATCGAATTCAGCGAAAACAATAACGTTGATGACTCTAGCAAGGTTAGATCCAAACTGAAGTTCTATTCTCATGCCTCCAGTTTTTATGGGATGCAATTGTCCTTCTTCACTGCCTTGATCTGGTGTGAGATCAAACCCCCAAAGAGCGAATCCAGCATCATATTCCTCTTTTGTTATACCAAATGATTTGTCAGCACCAATGGATTTTGTGGCATTGAACAAAGACAGATATGATCTCAGTGTTAGTCCATTTGTGAAGTTAGGTTCAAATGGTTACCATGAATACTGTGTCCATTGCATGATACGCCTATTTATCTTACGTTGAAATGGGAAAAGTTGAATGGGTTTGATGTATAAGTTCCATTGAAGGCCCCATTTGTTACCATTCCAATAAAAACACGTTTTGGTAACTGTCCTTGGAACAAATGATCTTCCACTTTTGATAGAGTGCCGTCAGTGATTGAAAATGTTTTGACTTCTACTCTACGAATAGGGATTTTCATGTTATTCTGTGCAATAAGTTGGTTCAGATTATTTGCAACTACTGGTGACAATTCAACATTTCTTACATGGAAACTTACTGATTCAAACTGAATTTTGACTTTGGGTTCACCTGCATGTTGAATAATGCAAAATTCTGGACGTGACTTATTTAATCTTAGTCTGATTTCAACTCCATTGGGAAGATATTTTTCCTGGAGAAAAACATCTAGATGAAGACGTCCGAATAATTCAACTGTCTTTCTTTCTGCAATAACAGCTATTCGTTGTTTAGTCCCTTCGTTATTTCCGTCGGTTTGAGCATCGTTCATATGTCCTGCTGTGTCTTTAATCCAGAGTTCTCCTGCTCTCAAATGAGTTCTCTTGCTTTCTGGACTATATGACAAAAGGTTTTCAATGTAGGCTCTGTATGGATAATTATTTGATCCACTGGTTGTTAGTTTGTTATTCAGGTACAGATCTATGTTACTGAACATACTATGTAAGAAATTATTGACTGGTGCAATGTTAGCACCATCTGCTAAAGGTGAACCATCTGCTGCTTGGATAATTTTAAATTTAACATACAGAAAGGACTGTGATAAATCCGTCCAAAACTCTGTCTGAGGTGGTATCATAAATTCTATTGGTGAATCATTTGCAATTGATGCAACAGGAAAATGTTCAACCCATTGAGATTCCTGCATGCTTGTCATGGTAGGAGGTACTGATAATACATCTAGCTCAGTTTTACTACACTCACATGATCCACTTTGCATCATCATTTTTGGACTTTTTACAAAAATGTTAATCAAAAATGTCTAATGGTCTGGCTGATTTTTGGTGAATCCGTTGTTTCTTTGACGTGATCTTACCACGACAGGATCGAGAATGAGAATGATGTGCTTTGCTTGATTTCTTTTCATTTATACTCGATAACAACTTGTTAGTCAAATGTTTTAAGGATTGTTTTCCTCTTGACATGAGAACTTTCTTTGGCTTTTTACGATGAACTAAAATGTCTTGTGCTATTCCTAATCCTTGTTTAATACCTTCATCTTTTATTGCATGCAGTCCTGATTTTACCATAGGTTTTATTAGTGTTGTTACTGATCTTAATGCAGATTTAAACAGAGACCCTAAGCCAAAACCATATTGATGTTGAACACCTCTATAAACAGGCACCATGTTTTTTTATTTTTGATTTTCTTTGCGCTTACGAAAATGCAACTTTACTATTGTCTTGCCGATGACAAACTGAATAGGATGACCAGAATCACATGTTATATTAATGTGAATGGAATCAAAATCTGATTTTGAAACTGGGAAATAATGTGGTGCAATAATTTCATGATTAATATGTTGGCTTCCATTATCATTTTCAATGGAGTTAGATGTTTTAAAAGGTACAACTCGAAGTATTGGAACTAGTGTATCACCAACAATGGAATATTCAACAATGTCTGAATATACAAATAAATGATTATACCCCGCATCAATGTTTGGTGAATATTTAAACATTTCAAAAACACTTCGACCTTTGTAAATTGTTTTTCCATCAAACAAAGGATCACCACCAAGTTTTTGAAATAATGATTTATTGAATTTAATTCCAGTTTTATTAATATTTCTGAATTCAAACTTTGGACGTTTTGATGATTCAGAATATCCAACATGAATAGTTGCACTACTATCATGAAGTACTTTTCCAATTTCATCATCAATGCATTCATTGACTTCATCTAACACATGAGATGGCGAAATATAAGAGCCAGGTGTGAAACGAAATTTGATTGCCCATTTTACTTGATGACCTCCTGAATTAGTTTTAAGGGCAGTAATTTCTAATGGATTGGGTTTTCTCTTATTTTCATCAAATATCTTTTTGTAGATAGCAGTATCTGCCGTGATGATATCAAACCTGGCTTCTTCTTCACTGATACTTAGGAATTGACTTGGTGTTATCAATTGTGCAAGTCCAACTTCCCAATCTTCCTTATCAATATGAACAGTTTTAGCTAATTTAACTTTAAAACAACATTGTGTGTTTGTAGGAAAATAGTTCAAAGAACTATCACTAGGCAAAGTTATGTAGAAGGAGTTCATTTTTTACCATCAATGAAATCAAATGCTGAATGTTTATTCTGTTTTGTGAATTTTAATCCGGGTGATGGTAGAATGTAGCCTAAAGAACTACTGAGAAGAATCAACCACAATTCACGATTATCACTTTGAATACTAAGATGTACTATAGATGTAGCAATAATGGCATAAATGACTATTATTTGTGATACATAAGTGAACTGATTTTTAGGGACACGATTTCCAAAACATGTGAAAGGAGTTGACTGACTGACACTGTCACCTCCAGATTCCAACTGAGATTGCATGATAATTACTTAAGTTTTTATAAGTTTTTTTCAAATCACGTTAAATATGATTCTGGTATCCAACTCTGAAATTTATTAGGATAACCTTTCCAATTCACTTTAATTTCTGTAATTGATTTTTTACCCTCACGTCTTGTTCGCTTATCAAGAACTGAATCTATCTCATAAACTTCATCATCTTTTATAAGTTGCAATTCTTGTTCATAAAATGACCCAAGGATAGGTTCATTTGCTAAATTTTTAATTTTATATGTGATTGGAGATGTTTTTGAATTTACATGAGTGATTTCAAATAATTCTTGTGTCCAATTTGGAAGTTATCCTTTCTCAAATGTATGTTTTGTTTTATTGATACGAACACGATCGCCTTTCTTTAATTTTGGTTTCTTTTTTGTCTTCTTAATCACTTTTGTTTCACTTTTTGCATATAAGTTCTCTGAAATTTTTGCTTCATTAGAATGATTAACATCTGATGGATTTGCTTTTATGCTCCGGTGAAAAGTATTGTTATAATTATTCACAAAGTTTTGAAGAACATCAATGTATCTTCGTGTTTTTTCATGAGTAAAATATTTCCACATTCTTGTTTTCAACGTACGTTGAAATCTTTCCACAATACTTGCTTTAGTCTCTGGATTATCTGTAGTGAAATAATGGATCTTTTTTTTTCAAAAACTTTTGAAAGTCTTGATTTTTGAACTCACTTCCTTTATCTGTTTGTAATGTTAAAGGTTTTTTTGATTTAAGGATGGACTGAAATGCATTTATCAATGTTTTTCCCATCTTATTCTTGATAGGCACAACCCATGCAAAGACATCAATAACACAAAGTAAATATCTAAACCCATTATTTTGATTTGAAAATTGTTGCATGTCTGCTAAATCAGCTTGCCATTGGTGATCGATTCCTGCAACAATAGTTTTACGTCTTTGAAATTTCCTTCGAATAGGTTTATGTAAGGTGTATGTTGATTCCCCTTGTAACCATTTTTTAACATCTTGATATGTTATGTTTTTCAAAATGGACTTCGCTGCTTTGTATAATTCTTTTATGCTTGAATATGCAAGTTTATTTTTATTTAATCCATAATATAATTTTCTTAACAGTGCATCTTTGGACTTACGCTTCAGTATGCCTCCCATGACTGAAGACTTTTAGAAATTGAATCTTTTTTTATAGGACTTAAAAGTTGTTGAGTGTAAAGATCTTTTCTTTTTTCTTTTTCATGAGTCGTGGCAAATGGTGACATTTTTCTTAGGTGGCTTAAGGTTCTCTTCTTTATGGTTTTCATTGTGGATGGAGATCTTACTAAACTTCTGACTGGGGTTTTAAAGGGTGTAGTAAAACTTATTTCTGATTCACTAGATTCGCTTTCAGGCTGATATTTTTGCATCCATTGCCATCTTGACATGTTTCCAACTACTTCTTGTGGAACATTGCTTTCATGTAAAGCTATGGAGAATACTTCCCAACCTCTAGGTTCAATTCCTTTTCTCTTACGTAATGAATCATTTATGAGATCAATGATATTTGAACCTGGGATAGGTTTTCCTTTATATGTTACCATACCTTGATTATCCCATGATATATTATCATTATCTCTAAGAAAATTTAACAGAAGCTTAGCTTTTCTCTGCATGGTTTTCGGTACACTTTCTATGATACGATCATGTAATGAAACATTTATTGATTCTGTTCTTGAATCCGCTTCTTGATTTTTTGAAGATTGGGGTAATGTTGGATTTTTCACTTTTTCAAATGAATTTTGTAGTCTGAACAATGTTTCTCCATACGTTTGAGCTTTATCTGTTTCAGAGATATCAGTTCTTTCTAATGTTTTTTTCATATCCTTATAAAGGTGGGAAACATTGGTTACTTGTGGGTTTTGTGGTAGAATAGGTTTTTGATTTTGTTCATCTCTCCATTGTTTTAGATCATTTAACACTTGAAAAGGAACAATGACCATTTTTCTTACTGACATTTTTTATCCTAAGATTATAAGGCTTTTATTGCACCACCAATACCTCCAATGACAGCTTTACCTAATAATGGTATTAATGCAGACCCTAACAATGGGAGAAAACCACCCTTCTGATTCAAAATGCGTTTCTTCTTTTTTACAGACACTGATTTTGAAGCAAGATTTCGAAGATATTGACGGTTTGAATACAACTTCTTCTTCTGACCATCTGATAGGTGTACATTGCCTTTTAAAACATTGTGACAACATTCTGATATACATCTTATCACTGGAGATGATAATTCTTTAACTAATTTTTTTCTTAGCTTCGGTGAAGATTTCATTAATGCCATAACCAAATGACCATGTTTCCTAATTAAAGGAACCTTTCTTATTTTTTTCACCATGTTATCACTTCTTCAGATAAAACATAAATGATGAAGAACGTGTAATATCAAAAGTATTTATGAGGTAGAAAATTTTTCTCGTAATGCTGTAAGAGCTATTCTAGCTGGAGAAGTTACAGTTCTCATATCCAAAGTTGTTAAGGGTGAAAAGGGTGCAATTCCATATTTTCTGTTTCTAAGTTTCTGCTGACTTGATTTTGGCATACGTCGTGGTGTAATGAAATCACTGTCATAACTTGAATCAGAGGTTGAACTTGAGATTGGGGTTGAAAAACGGGCAGATGAATTCGGAGACATATGCATCGTTGATTGTGGTGAATGAAGTGATGAAATGGGGGAAACATTTGGTGTTACATTTGTTGATGACATTTTAGAAAAAGGTCTATGTGATCTTCTCATTGTAAGGAACCTTTCATCAATTGAGACTTTGCTTTTTGATTTCTTTGGGGAATTTTTCTTTTCACAAATTTTTTCTTCGGAGATTTTCTTTTCAAAGTTTTTTTCTTCGGAGATTTTCTTTTTACAACTTTTTTCTTTGGAGATTTTCTTTTAACAGAATTTTTCTTCTTAGGAGATTTTCTTTTAACAGATTTTTTATCATGACCAAATTTTCTTGCAGTTCTTTCTCCATCCCATCTAAGGAGACTTCTTATTATTACACCACCAAGAAAACCACCACCACCTGGTTTCAATATGATTTTACGTTTTACTTGTTCATTAATGTTTGGATCTGCAAGCTTAGCTACATCATCTCTATGCTTATTCATATATGTAACAGTTTGCTTTGGTAGCTTGATTCTATTTTCAATGATATTTTGTGCTGCCAAAGAAAACCATTTCAATATTTCCTTTAAACCAGCATTCAATAACGCTTCTCTTTCATACTTGTTTGTCTGTCTACTTAAGTTCTGTAAAGCATGAATCACTGATGTAGATGTTCTCGGTAAGGCCATGTTCACTCAATGACTTAGATCAAAAGACTGGACTTGAATGATCACAAGTTCACCCATTTATACAGGTGAATAAATAATTGGACCTTGATCTTCATTCTTTGTATACCATCTATGAAATATATCAGTTCTTAATCTCAATACTTTTTGAGTTCGAGAATGAAAACCAATGACCAAATAACCATGAGGCAAGGATGTTGCATCAAGTGTGGGGCTTGCATTTGATTTGCTAGAGTCTTTATTTGGTTATTATCACGTTCATTGCGAAAAAGTATCATGTATCTTGAATTCAAACTAATGGTTCTACTTGATTTCGACTGTGAAAACATGTTTTGTGTTATATAGATGACACTTGCATTACGATGATGACCTTTTCTAGTAAACCATAATTTGATTTTCTCTTCATCCTTTTCTCCTAACATATCATCAAATATTACCAAATGTGGTATAGATGCATCACTCACAATTTCATTTTCATCTTCAGGTATTCCGTCAATGAAAGTAATGAAATCAAATTTTTCTTTCATGATACTGTATGCATTTTGCCATTCTTTATAACACCAAGTAATTCTTTTTGGTGCAATGTCAAATAAATCTTCACGATAATCTATCAATTTGTGAACGAATTCTGTTTTACCACATCTACTTGGACCAGAAATGAAAATATTACAAGGATGGTTAAACAAGAGGGAGAGAATATCTACATCCATTTCTGACGTCCTAACCATTCAATGGGTAGAAATTAAATGACAAAGATATATTCATTTTATAACTTTTATTCTTTAACATTTTTGAAACATAAAACATTCTTTTACAACATTTTTTACAATAACATATTTACAATTTCATTTTTTATTTAAAAAACAAAATCAACAGTTTTTAAACAGTTCTTTAGTTATGATTAAATCCACCTTTAAGACCACTTATCCATGTCCAATAATGATTCAATATTGATTCGGATAGTATAATACTCGTCTTTCCTACTTCACGATTTCCTAATTCACATGGAAAATAAAAAGTGTCACTATCCGGTTTGTAATCCACTTCATTGACAGGAAGCACTATACAGGATGAAACTGTGGAGGACACTATTTCTTTGCTAACATCTCTGTCAAATATGATGATTCCCTCTATTGCTTCAACTTCTTCAACAGTAGTTGGAGTAGTTCGATAATTCACATGATCAATCCATGTCTTTTTATACATCATGTAAAAGTTAAATTGCTAAGCTTTTCTTCTAAGTTTCTCAATGAATTCACTACATGTTCTCCCATTCAGCATTGGTGTTTTAAATGACCACTTATATGTATCTCTATCTCTCCAAAAGTAGAAGTTATTAAGTAAGACACTTGTCAACACTTTTATTTCACTATCGTCGAACTGTGTATCGTTTATCATCTCCTGTATATATTCTCTCATTTTAAACAATTCTATTGCAGGCTGTCCTCTCGTGATTCCATTTTTCATCTTTCGAATCCACATTGATATACAAACAACTTTCATTCTTTCTTGTATATCTTTATCCATTGTATGATATCCGATGAATATCTTGTAGATCTTTTCACGTAACTCAATTGGTAGTGGAAGTTGATAAGGTAACATTTTGAAATTTAGCTTGCACAAGTAGTAAATAATAGATGCCATATATGTTATCATCTTACAGTTCTTTAATCATTTTTCTCATTGATAGAATTGTTTATAAGATGTAATGATCGTGAAATCTCTTTTTCTAGTTCATTCCTAATCAGTTTTTGTCTTACAAAATCATGTGTTAAGTACAATACAATATGAACTAAAACAATTATTGTTTTCTAAGAGACAGAATCAATATCTTAATGTACAGTGTTCAGCTTGTTCACAAGAAATGATATCCGTCTAAAAGTTTTTATTGTTTTTATACCCTAATACTTTCATGTCCAAATGGGACAGTATCTATATCATTGACCATTACTCTCTTTGTATATACTGATCTAAATGTTTTTGTTTGTGCTTCACTAGTGACTTTTCTATCTCTATGTCTCCTAATTCTACAGTCATAGGTTATCTTAATTTCAGTACTTCGATCCTGCATACATTTTGTAAATGCATCAAAATTGACCAACTTGAAGTTTTGTAGTCCAAGGTTATACCCTTGACTTTACATTTACTTTCAATATCACCATCTTTGGTAACCAATTGATATGCATAGTTTTTTGGACCCAACCCTCTGAACTTAACAATTTTTGAGTTGGGTTCTTCATCGGTCCATTTTCCCAATCTACTATTGATAATAGGTGGATTCCATAACTGTGGGTCATGAATGTACATGCAACTATCAGTGTCAAAGTACAACACTCTATCATTCAGTTTTTCTAGGATGCTATATAATTCAAGTCTAGCATAGGCCGTAACATATCATCCGACAATGACATTGGCTGTTCCATAGGTCTCAACATGATCCAGCTTTGATTCATAGTTGACCAGAATGAATGGACATTCTTCATTGAATATTTCTACATGTTTAATAATGTAGTAAGGGTTGTTGACCAGTTCAAAGTATTTTGATGGTTTTGATATATATTCAGATTGGGTCAATACCTCTCTTTGGGCAAGTTTTCCCCATAGACAATTTAACATTATCTTTGCAAATGCCCTTCTTCCTTTGTTTTTTTATCATTGTAAGATCCAGACTGATTCCTTCATCTGGTTCATATTCCCGAATAAATGTATCTTTGTCAGCTTGGGTTTTACACCATTCAGGATAACCACTGGCTTCTTGTTTGATTTTCAAAAAGTTGTCAACATACCCCCTAAAGAAATTATTGGAGAGAGATTCAAAGTGCCAAACTTCAAAGACATGAAGTAATCTGTAGCCACAGTCCAAAGCCTTGAACAATTCAACTGTGACCCATGTTCCTATCAACGCTCTCTCGTTTTCATTGTGAGAGCAAGTCTGTGAACTTTCTTCCGCACATGTTCTACATAGTGGAAACATCATTTTGTTATTACAATGTACGGGTAAAATAGGGTGAAGCAAATCATCAGGTGGCAACACCTTACATTTGACAAGACCTTCATACTGCCTAATGTTTTGAATGTCAATGCTTTCGCTTGTCAGGACTTTTGGGTGTCCAACAGGGTAGGATTTATACTTGCATACATAAGGATACAAAGAGCAAATGTCAATGTACTTAATTTCTTTTTCACTTGATTCGTCTATCTCATGAGCAATCTTGACTGCATTACAACGCCCGCCATACAGTCCGTCCCTTGGATCTATTGGGTCAGAGTATGGGAATAAACCATTGATTACTTCACGATAATCTTTGTCTTTTTTTACTCTTGCATCAAACTCATGTTCCCAAATGTATTCAACTTTATAGCCTAACCTCTTTAGATATTGTAGACGGGCCATTGTATCGTTATACAAAGTTTGCATTGTAAAACCATTAATTGGGTTGGTTTGTTAACGGTTTGGGTGACAGACTGGACAACCGTGCCATAGATCACCAAGAAATTCGTACACTGTGTTGGTTTCTGCATGAAATCCATCAACAGATAAAGACTTGATCTCAAATGGTCCCAAATTCCGGGCATGCTGGATAAAGATGCCCTTTTCATTTGCAATACTTTGGAGCCAACGAATGGCTTTCATAGAGAAACGACGCCTGGAGGAATCCTTACTTGAAATAATTGCAATTTGACCTTTAGGCAAATATCTACTTCTCCAGACCTTGTTACATGCATCAGCTATTGTTATAGCTTCCAGTAATGGATCAATACCTCCGTACTCAATTAACACTTTCCTGAAATGACCACACCCCCTTCTGAGGATATCAACATCTGAACGACAATATGACTCCATTTCTTTTTGAAAATTGAACTTTTCTTTGTTTGTAACCTTTTCATTATACCATTTCATGAACTCTTTTCTTAATTCTGGGGACATAGAGTCACACATGTAATAGGAGGTATCAAGATATGGACCATCATAGTCCCAAAACTGATCAGTGTTGGCAAGATGAGGAAAGAACCCCTTTTTCATTTCTTCCAGACCAAACGTATCAGGGAAATTACCAAGACGAAAGTTCATGAAGTTATAGGAGTCGATCGAACGAACTCCATTCAACTCCAATTTCATCATACTGTTACCATTCATGATCAGAGATGGGGGTTGATTCCCAATTCTTATTATTTCATTCAAGATAAATTGGGCATCGTATCCTTTTGCATTGTGAGCTATAGCAGTCATACCTTTGTGCTGCTTAGAGAAAAGCCATTTACAAAAATCAGTCAGAGTGCTATCACCTTGAAATATAACCTCCCTTCCTTCGGCGAACTCACTGCATGTTGAACAGTGATAATCAAGTAACTTATCTATGCATTCATCACAAGCTCTCTGTGCTATGCAATAGTTTGGTATTGTAGACCAGTATCTTGCTTGCATTCAAAATCATAGAAAATAAACAATGGTTTATTCTTTATATCACCTACATCATCATCATCCACATCATCATCACTTTGACCATCCTTGCAAGACTTTTTTTCTTTTTTTAATTCTCTATCACCATTGTCGCCTTTCTGTATCTTACTTTCGTAAGGCTGAATATGACAACGATGATCAGAATTAGTCACCTTTTTGCAGTAACGACACCTTTTCATACCTTTGCAAACATGATTATTTGTTCTAACATTGTATTGTTGCTTACATTTACTGCAATGTTTTACCAGATTACATACGGATTTTTTCTTTTTACCTTCAATTCTTCTATGATTATCAAAGCATTCTTGACCAAAAAACTTTCTTTTGCAACCATGACAGTAAAATTCTATGTTGTAAATATCACAACGTGGGGATGTGAAACAAGCTGAACAAATGTACTCACAGTAATGCGACTCTCTATGATCATATCCAACATCACAAAATTCACAATAATAGCTACAGGATAGAAACCCTGTCATACTTGTGATAAAGTCATAATGTCCTTGATGGTAATACAAATGTATCACTTTGCTATCCTGGTACACCACTGGATGTTGAAATGTCATTTCCACTTTAGAATGTTGTTGATGGACTTTGATCACATAGTTCTGCTCGTACAAATAGGTCTGAATGATCTTGTACTCATCAACTCCACATGGTTTGTTAGGAGAAATTCCTACTTCCATCAGTAAACGTTCAGCTTCATCCTTTTGCACCGTCTTGTTTGAACGTTGAATAAAATTCCATTTTCTTTTCCATTCATCACTATCATCTCGGTTAACATGGTGTATTCCAACGACAACTGCCCTTGCAAAACACATACTGTCTTCTGCATTTTTAATTTCAACAATTGATTTTTTCTTCTTTGCAAAAACTTTCGTATCAAGTTCAACTACCTTTCTTTTGACTCAGCCACTTGGTAATCGTGTGTGTGTAACATCTAATTTCATCTCACCATCATCTACCTTGAATTCAGTATTTGACTGCATGACTTTTTCAATTTCACTTAAGAATATTTCACCATTTAAATCACGCACATCCATGAAAGGTATATGTATCCCCATATCTAAAGCGGGGTGGTTGATGGTAACTCTAATTTTGTCATCTGGTTCAGTATCAAGTGTCTCGCTGAGTTGGGTTGTAATATCATCAAACAAAGTTCCAAGTTGTTGAGGTGAAATTTCATCAAATTCTTTAAATGTCACTGACACAACATGTGAGTCAGTTCTAAATAACCTGGACTTCTTATTTATTACTTTGGACAGCTTGTATTTTTCTTTCATAGATCCAGGCGATTTTTCTTTTTCTACTTCATCATCCGATTCTTTTTTGGTATCCAAAATTCATCATCAGATGAGTCAGTATCATCTTGCATCGGAACATCTTTTTCCGACTCACTTGCTTTGTTTGACTCATTAGACTCTGAGTCACTGTCGTCCAAAAGTTTAATTCTTTTCCACTTACGTTTATGAAGTGGAATCCATTCATCATTATCATCTTCCCTTTTTCGTTTTGACATGATTTCTCTTTCGGGTGTTCACAAAGAACTGATATCGAAATGAAACAAATCACAGCTTTTATAGGGTATTCATGACTCACCAGTTCATAACTGTATAAATACCACGTAGCTTTCATGTTATTTCATCATTCACTCACAAATCTTTGTAGAGAGAAGACATGTCTGAATTAGCTAAGAACATGAATTGTTATGACATTGTGTCAGAAGTTGTGAAAAAGATAAAGAACAGAAAACGTATGCAGGTGTAAGTTAACCCCTACACCCATGAATACGAAATAACCAACATACCAGCAGACTACCCAATCCAACATATTGGACCATACGTTGGTATGTTCATGTCTTACCAGTTCAGCAATGATGAATATCGGATTACAAAACAGAATGTATTTGATACACTTACCATAGATGAGATATATGCTCCGGGGATGAAAAGACCTGAATTTTGTTTCATCTGTCACGAAAAGGGTCACTTTGAGAAAGATTGTCCTGAGAAGACGAGGAAAGGAGTCTTACTATGCTTTCGTATATGTGAATCCAATAACCCACGACATCATGATCTCAAGAAGAAACGATCGAACACCAGATCTGGACAATATGGAATACGTTGGCGCATTCCTATCACACTGTAATGAACACAACAGATACTGTTTAAGGGTTGATAGAAAAAACACTGTGCAAAAGTTCGGACCAACAAATACACTAAAAAACAAATGTTCAGTGGAAACTCAAACTGCTCATGTTCAACAGGACATTGATAACCATGAAGTAAATGACACCCAGAAAAATGACGGTCAGACAATTGACAATGTGAAAAAAGAAACAGAGAGTCAGACTGAGGAAAAATGTTCTCTGGAAAAAGTGGGTAGTGAAGAGATATCAAACCTAAAAGATATCAAATCGGACACTATCATCATGAATGAGGAGAATCAGAACTGTTTCTTCTGTAAGACCAGCGATCACCCGGAGAAAGACAATTGTCCTACACTAGTGATTGACGAAACAAAGAAGTCAAGAAAGAGAAAGACAAAGACTGAATCTGGCATCCCAAAGAAGAAAAGGAAGCAAAACTAAGGAACTTAAATAAATAGACATTTTAAAGACATTCTATAGAAGAGACATTTAAATGTACATAGACATTTTTGTTCTTGAATTAAATAATAATTGTTTGTCATATTTTCGATCCATGTTTCATTCATGTTTCATTTATTTTGTATTTGAATAAATTTAAAAAACATTGTCTCTTTTTTATTTTTTTATTTTTTACCATCCACCCCAAATTTGCAGAAAAGTTAAAAACTTTCAAGACAATTGGATGGTCCTCAAAAGGACCTTTTGATTTCTCCAAGTTCAACATCATTTCAATGAAAAGAAGTTAAACTTGGATATAATTGTACCATCCCCCTTTTCCATTCACTACATTCAGTAGGTGGCATGAACTCTGAAAGATCAGGGTACATTTTCCTATCTTTCACATGAAAGGAAGGCATGGTTGGATACAACTGTAACATTTTCTCTTTCCACCCGGAATGTTCAGTTGGTGGTTTGAAGGTTGAAAGATCAGGATATAAATTTCCCATCTTCACTAACTTCTTCTTCGTGTAGAAATTATATCCACGCCGCAACATAAATTCATACAAAGCCTGGTTTCTTTGCTTCAGTTCATCATCGACTTTCTCTTTCTTCATTTTCTTAAAGATTCGTCGAAAGAAATCAAATACAGAATTCATCTTACAAGATGAAAAAATGTATGGAAAACTGCATTTAAATACTGGTTGAGATGACCTACTAACCTACTGACCCACTGACCTATATAGAAAAACGAACATAATAATAATCTTCAAATGACTTTAAGAGAATTCAAGTGCTTCCTCCCGAGAACGCGCTCTCTTTAGGGTATAAAAAGACGTCAGTTCCATAAGAAATTCATTCTCTGAAACTGAAACATGGACTCTGAAAACATCCGATCATTTGCCGTGATCTACATTAGGCACCCGCCACCATCGCAGGTTTTGCTTCTTGAGCAAATCCAGTATAAAGCGAGATTGGAGGCCGGGATTTGGACACCGAAAATGACAGATGACTGGGTGTGGTATGAATTCATGGCACCCATCGGGCAGCCAAGGAGAGAGAGAGTTCACCCAAACATTCCCGGTATTTACAGGGAGGAAGAATACTGGGGTTAGAATCTCTTTCCTCTAGAATAAACGGCCCTTTTCAGGGCCAACCATATTGCAAGAATGCATCCATTTCTCAAATTGTCACATTTAAAATACACCAAACATAACCCGTATAAAGTATTCAGAATGTAGTTACAAGATTTCATAGACCCAATATCGCATTTTCAAATAAATTCAACAATACGCTAAGTCAAGTAAAACAATGCTTCACTTGCGAGTTTAATCCACCCATCTACATAAAATATCGATTTTTATCTGACATGTACACCGATACCCGTTTCATATCGGAGTTTTACATTTTAAAGCTTGCTAACCGGTTTTAAATCAGCGTGTTTCAAATAGTCGCGTTAAGATTGAATAATGATAAGATTTCAACTCTTTTTCAGTCGAAAATGATAAAAATGACAAGTAATACATCTCAGCTAACATTACCAGTCATCAAAATAAAAATGAAATCAGTTTCAAGTAGAAAACAAAGGAAAAACATGGATCTACAGCAGAAATTCACCGTCAATTTCAAAAGTTTTTGCGAATTTATTCCTCACGTTCAATAACTGTGCGAAGAACTTAATGGAAATGATAAAAGAATAGGTTGACAAAACGTTTGAGATAGAAAATATTTACATTTTCTTCATCATAAAGAAGAAATTTGAGAAAAATCATCACTGAGAAAACACAAATTCCCATCTCAACGTCCATTTTACTTGTCAAAGTAAAGGTGCTTCCGCCAAGGTCCGCGCGCCCTACACTGTAGGCTAACAGTATAAAACTTCATCAGTCGTTCGTCAACCTCCGAAGCGAACACACGCAAAAATGAATTCAGATTTCAATTTACAAGAAATCATGTCTCAGGCAAATATCACACACGATGATTTGCTAGCATCAGCCATGGATTCAACATTTGGATCGCAGAGTTGTCAGATACTTGGACCTCAGGAGAATTCATCAACAATTCAACAGAATTACCAACCAGTGAGTACCAATGATGTTGTTCTTTAAAACATTCTCGCTGAATTGAAAACCATGAATTCGCGACAAGAAGCTATCATGATAAAAATTATTGCGGAGCTGAATACCTTCAACAAATCTTTTTTGGATTTCAAGTCACTGACGGAGAGAATACAGTTTCTTAACCAAAATGTTCAAAAATTGTGTCAACAATCATCATCTCCAGTCACATTCAAACCAACGCCGCTGAAGATTCCAGTTGAATTTGACTTTGAACAAACGAACTTTCACAAACTCGTAGATAGTATTATGACTGCGATGAAAAAGAAGCAATCGTCACACACTTCATCCACCAAGAGATCATCATCATCTTCAACGGAAAATGTTCGTCCAAGTAAAAGACATTGTTCAGAAAAAGAGAGGGGATACAAAATTCCTACAATGACAGGGATGGGTGCCTACGGCAAGAACATCGATAACTTCAAGAAACCAAAGACCAAAAGGAAGTGCTGAGATGAATAGCAGAACTATCAACCAACAAAAACGGTCCTTTTAAGGACCACCCAACAACAAGAAAGAATTCATTTTCTTTCGCAAAATTGTCAAAGTCCTTTTGCATTCCTCACTTTCACAATACATTCAATCACTTATTTCAAAGACAAAGTCCCTATACCAAGTCCCTATCTTTCCGTCTTTGAACGGTAAGATAGGGACTTAGTCCACATGTAAATTTCTCACAAACCAACTCGCATTTCTTGTAAAAAGACCAAGTCCACATGCAAATAACTCACAAGCCGAGGTTCACATGTTTCGTAAAAAATACTAAGTCCACACTCATATTCCCCACAAGCCTAAGTTCACATTTCTGTGAAAAGACTAACTCCAAATCCACAAATACCCACCCCAAAATCTGGACGGCACTTCACGTACCAGTACGTGAAGTGCCGTCCATTACTACTCAGGCGACATTTCACTGGAAATTTTTATGATTATGACCACTCCCGACAAGATATCGACCGGTTGCACTCAAGTTGAAGGTAGTGGACCCGTAATAGTTCCGCAACATTTCGGAACTCATGAACTTTCACAATGTTGACCGAGATTTCCCAATGAAGATCATTAGGAAACCTCGGTCATCACTGTTAAAGATCATTACTTCCGAAACGTTGCGGAAGTATTACGGGCGCACTACCTTAAGTGTACACATGTCAAAAAATCAACCTTACTTTCACATTATAACCGTAAGTGTTAGTCCAGACATATAGGATCTTTGAGTGCCTTCCGTTGTCTTCTTTATCCCTGACGACGGCACTCATTCTTTCCGACAAGTCAACTCCCACCAGTAGGTTGATCGTCGTGCACCGATGTCGGATAGCAGCTGGAGGCTAGGAAAATATGTAAAAACAGTGCTTGTTCGTTTATACCAGTAATCCATTGATTGGTGTTCCAGGATCAGCGATATCACTGGAAGATCGTTCAATTCAAACAAATCGTCGTCTATTTTTTACTGGGATTCTTTCCCCTATCTGTATTTTCACATGACTCTATCTTTAATATTTATCACAATGCGGCTAATTTTGAAGTTCATTCCAGAAAATTGTCAATTTTTGGCATATTCAATCACTTAGATTCACGTTCTTCCTCTAACATATGTAATTAAAAAGATAGCAGACAGTGTAGCCGAATATCAGACTGCACATCCGTGCAGACTGATATTTGGCTATACTGTCTGGCAAAACTTTGGACAACAGCATGACAAGGGTTAAATCCACGTTACGACTCTATCAATCATAATGTAAGATGATTTGTAGATTACCATGATGCACCAAAAACTTCGTAACTACATCTATATCTCAATAGTAGTTATTATATTTTGGTCGTTCATCGACGTTATGTATATTCTTTCTCTTTCTTTGTTTTATCATTCCCCTCCGTTAGTTCCTATTTCCGTTTTCTGTAAGAAACTCGGTTTACATGAAATTAAAAGCCATATAAGAATGAATATTAATTTCCGGGCGTAAGGTTATCGCTTTTTTCTCTCTCGGTGTTCATTTGTCCCCTGGAAAACGGTCAACTCGTATTTTTTTTTTTTTTTTTTTTTTTTTTTTCAATGTGAGCCGTCACACGAAAACAGGCCATGTTGAAACTCCGTAATATGCAAGGGCGTAACTCCCATTACGCAATTTACGCAAGTGCGTAAAAGAGGTAATCTTTTTCTGAAAAATGTCGTTGATGAATGATCATAACATCGAAACTACAGCTTATTCAAGCTGTAGTTACGATGTTATGCTTATTCATCAATCCTCAAATCACAACAAGGGAGAGGACGGAGGGCATTTTTCTTTTCTCACAGTCAACAAATCGCCTTTATCCTATATATTCCTCGGTGATCGCGTTCTGACTGCGTAATAATTACACAATCCTAGCTACGCCTATGATGTGAATATGTGTGACCCGTCAGGCGAAAAGGGGCCATCTGGGTAATGTATGTAGTGCTGAGGCTAGTCAAACTCCGTGATCTGGGCAGACTGACTGGGATCAAAACGTTTTGCATTTAGCTGATTCTCTAAAACATGGATGACTAATTTACCTTCCTTTGTAGACATTTTTGAAATGTTACCCAAGGTTGGCCTGCACTGGTACCAGAACCTTTCTAAAACAATTTATTTCAGGGAGTCCTTTTCAAAAAACACATTTCAAAACCAGATTTGATCAATAAAAAGTCAATCAGAGGTCGCATTTCAAATTTTGATTCTATAGGAATTTAGAATATTATTCTTATTTCTTTTATTATTTGGAAAATATACAAGAAATGAAAAGATATATTTGTCTTCGCAGAGGTATGAACCTACATCATCATGAATTATGAATGAAAATGAGAGGAGGATTCATAAATAAGGTTGGTTACGTTTTAATGCCCACACATCAATGAAAGTATTCTCTTATTTTTGAGATTTTTTTAAGATATAATTCCAGTTATTGCCTTCAAATTAGCGCACTTTTTTGAAATAATGGTGTCATACGTATATGAAAACAACTTTGAGTGATCACCTAAATGTATTTTTATGCTTGCTTCCAAAGCAGTCCGAAAAGAATTCTGTCTCTCTATGAAGAAATCTTAAAATTTTAAGCTTTAGCTTGTAATATTGAATTATAGGATATCAAAAGAAGGTTGTTTGAATTCAGAATTAATTGAAACTAAAAACCTTATCACATTCTGCATGGATTTTATTCGCGTTTTCATACAGTGTAGTTAGATTTTTTTGTTTTACATCACCATAGATTTAAAAAAAAAGGAACATGTATTCAATTAATCTCTTGAATCAGGCAAATACATTAATTGATAATCTGGTTGAGAAAAATTCTTTGAGAATGTTTTAAGTCACAACATACAAAATAGTTTCGCTCTTACAATTAGTTTCATGGATATATGAAATAATTTGTAACCAACAAGAATACACGAGTCTTGATGAACTGAATTTTTTAACCGAAAGACAACAGGTCCCGTTAGGGCTATAGAAATCTTCATATGCGGTACATCGCATTTAATTTCGCGATATTGTTAAGAGATGGGTTTATTATAATTTATCATTTCTTTCATACATCACGTGTATTACTATTAGAATTATATTAAACTTAAATAAATCCAGTATTGTTGTTAATTAAATGAAAATGACGACCGGATGCTCTAACATTGACTTTCTAATCTTTACACTGATCATACAAGTATGCGCACCTCTGCATCAACTTATTACAACGGAATCATTGGAAGCAACGGCCCATTTTGTTCAGGAAACTCATAATTCAGCTAGATGGTATCATATATATAGAGGAATTGAGGTTAATGGACAAAGATTCAGGCGGGTTAATGGATGGGTATCGAGTTTTGTATTTTGTCAGATGGTAAACAGGAAAATCGAGGTTCGTCTAATGGTTAGAACATGATTTATGATGTAATTTTCAACTTTTAACAACATCATTATAAATATCAAGTATACAGTTAGAAACATCGTGAAATTGACATGTTAAATGATTTTGGATTTACTTTGGAAACATATTGAACTGAATGAGTGCGTGAAGAGAGTTTTGAATGGAATTTAAGGAAGGCTTCCAAATCACTACCGTCTATAAGAAAAGAAAAATAGTGATTTCGATTTGAAAGAAGGTGTGAAACATTGTGAACGATTCTGGCATTCGGAACATCACTCGGATTTTTCCGTAAACTGAAAAGTACCTCAGAAGTACGTGTAGTAGTTTTAGGTCATTTTTTCAGGTAATTCGGCTTCTGATGGTGTTTCGGGTATTTAATACACTTGAAGAAAAAACATATATCTTGGTAATCCTTTACGGTCGTCTGCGGAGATCTTTTGTCATATAATAATTTGATTACAAAACACAGTAAAATACTGAGTTTTGTTATCAAATCATAATATTCCTAATTTATCCTTTCGTTGATTTTGTTTTTCGGAACGTCATCCTCAGTAATGTTTGTGACGTCACAAAAACCCGCGTGCGATATGACTCGCTTTCATGTCTGCGCCCTCATTATTCCAGAGGTCTATTTCGTAAAATCGCCGCGCGTTCCCGAGTGCGATTCTGGGGTATTTTGGAATGATTTCGGGGCGCCTGAATTGTTTGTGGCATGTCTCAATGACTGATATGGATTATGGTTCTCAATTGAGCAATGCAGGACCATTATGGATTTCTCTTAGTTCAAAGTGCCATGCATTTCAAAAGAGAAAATATTTCAGTTGACTACGATAAGTGGCTTAGTTTAGAAATTAAACCATCTTATGTGGTAGAGAATAATGTTGGAAAATGAGAAATTGCTTGTTCCAAGAAGTTTCTATCCTTTCCGCAATATTTTCTTAATTAAAGCATCACAGTGGCGTACAATTCAAGGACTTTATTAACTTTACAGGGGAAAAAGAGCAAATGGTTAAACCGTAATAATTTTACCAACATTGTGACAGGCGGCAACTGGTATCAGACCACCTTAAAACCGTCAACACCGCTGCAGATATGTGATCCGTCACGCGAAAAGGGACCATCTCGGTGGTGGGTGAAGTGTTGATCCTAGATAAACTGCGCAGACTGAATTCGCTCGAAAATTTGTAATAATTTTCTGAATCTAGAGTGATAAATTTATCTTTATGTGGGAGAAGTTTTTAAATGCGACTTCTGGTTGACATGTCCTAGATAAAAACTCATTTTCAAATATTTTTCAAATTTTACAGAGTTTTCAGATGGTCACCTTTCGCGAGACGGGTCACATATACTCTGTTCTGTTCTATTTATTAGTTTAATCATAATAGAAATTCTTATTCCGTAAGTTGATTAAAGTAAATAAACCTCAAATTGTGTACTAAACTAAAGAAAAATACAAAAAATAAACATTCTTTGAAAAAGACTCATTAATTTATTAAGAATAAGAATAATAATTAAAACTGATTGTGTCAACCAATCACTGAGTTTATAGAGCTGTAAGATGAAGTAAGCGAGTAAAAGTCAATTTCATCTTTTTGTCTATGTTGGCATGAATACATAAAATTGACTTTAGAACACTTATGTTCGCTTACAGGCTACTGCGTGGCTCAAGCGGTAAAAATAAGTTGAATCCTAGTTCAGATAAGCAGGACATCTCGACATCATGCCCACTTGCTATAAGGTTTTGATCCTGACAAGCCTAGGTTTGAAATGTATTGTTGTGAGTTCTTTTCCCGTTAATGACCCGTGTCGATGATAAATTTATCCACTAAAAAATACCAGTTGGTATGTGTTTTTTTCAAAAATCAAGTAAATTTTACACTAACGCTGATTTATAGTTACAATGCTTTTGTCGCCGACGACGATATATCTTTCCGTCGAACAGATAAAGGCGATGGTTTCAAAATCAAGAGTTTATCATATTAATTATTATCTAACAACCTATATCACAAAAAATATATTGATGGAACACCCTTTGGAGGAAAAAAGTACCACCAAAAATACCGTCAAAAACTATAAGTCTTAATCGATAATTAAGGCAATTGGCTTTTATAACTTTTCAACATGCCAGTCTATTCAATTTAAGCAGCCTTATCAGAGTAAATGCATGTTCCAGTATTTTTTTCCGGTTTATTCCCGATTCTCCCACATTTGAAAAAATCGATAAAAAATCGATACAGGTAAGGTGTGGGATAATCCCTGCCTGGGGCCAAATTATTGATAAGTTCATCAACCTTGTTCCACGAGCGTTTCAATACACACCGTACAACCGGTAGCGGCGATGACAGCATCGGAACATTATGCCGAGGAGACGGTAGGTCAAATAAATTTATTCGTATAAATAAACGATTGAAGCTTTGGTATTCTAAAGCAGATAAATGATCGTGTAAGTGTTCAGCGCTTCTATATAATAAATATTTTCTCATATCCCTCCAAAGTAAGGCCACAATCATTAATTATTACGGAGGTTTCGAATTATTATTGCTTCAAATTTGGAAGAAATACCGGCGGATGATTAGACTTCAGCTGTGTACAAGTTAAACTAGCATTTAATGAGAGATAGGCGAAATATGAGAGCATAAAGTCTAATTTCGTAACTTTTCATGGGAAACCTCCGAAATAATCAATGATTGTGGCCTTATTTGGGAGGGATATGAGTAAAGATTTATTCTTTAGAAGCGCTGAACACTCACACGATCATTTATCTGCTTTAGAATACCAAAGATTCAATCGCTTATTTACACGAATAAATTTATTTGACCTACCGTCTCCTCGGCATAATGTTCCGATGCTGTCATCGTTGACCCTCACCCGTCATCGCCGCAACCGGTTGTACGGTGTGCAATAGGAATTATTAGATTTTAGTCATGAACATACACGTTATCCTATCCCTTTTTTAATGCAATCGAGAATTATAATCATTTAAATAAAAGGAACAGTTGTTTATCCCAAGTTACTTTCTTTTACCTCACAAGATTTAACATGCTTTCTGGCTTACGTTTTCCAATTGCAGTTACGAGATATTTGTGGTCATTAGACGACATGATGTGTGGATGACAATTTTTTGCGACAGAGAAAGTAAGGAAGAATGACTAATTCACAAAATCAAATTTTTCAACCATACATATGCTGGGGTTAATAGAATATTCGAAAAGTGTCTTGTGAAAAATGTGTGTCGCAGAGAAAAATAGTACTGGCTTTATTGTTATTTCTTTGTCATTCTACCTTACTTTGTCACAAAAAGTAAACCACAAAAATCTACATTTTAAGTATATACCTTTTATTTGATTCAAAGAAAATAGTAAGAAATAACGTGAATAAGATATAGTCTTAGATCCTATATTTTCCATAGTCTGAGAGTTCGAGAGCGTCTCTATATATCTATAAATGTAATAGATACGAAGATGCATCAGCATACTGGACTAGCGTCAAGGTCTTTTCACGGAGTCTGACTTTCAGGGTAGCCAAGCGCTCTGTCGATACTTTCTTCTCTTCAAAGGCCTTGTTCTCCCAGGGGCATATTGTATTTTCCTAATACAGGAAAGGGCCCCAACCTCTTGTAATAGCACGAATCGATGTTCGGATGTGGATGCTTGATGGATTTCTTCAGCATACTGTGCCAGCCCTCGAGGTGGTTTGTAGTTCAGGGTCCTTTTGTTTGGAAGTGGTTCCATGTCTCCTTTGCGCCTTCAACCCAGTATTCTGTGACGTAGTCCATAAATGTTTCGACTACAGTCGGTTGTTCCAAGTGACCAGCGTCTGTAAGCGCTTCAAACCATACATCTACTACGCCTGCTCATGGTACCAGAGGTAGTGGTGCCGACCGACATTTTATTTTTACAGACCGTTTTTGGTTTGATTGGACTAATCGCACAAACCGTCCTAATAATGTAATGTTCGCAATTATCGATAAATACTTATAAAAGAACTGGAATACAATTTGAACCTGACTGTAATCACACATTTCCCCTTACCCCCGTCTCCCCACCAGGTATATGGTATTATTGGATTTTCAAATGTGGGAGAATCGGGAAGACACCTTTTTTCCTATTAAAAGGTAGCTGTATTTTGCCCTCACTTAATTCATAATACATTATATAAAATTTTCGACTTTCCATTATTAATGCATCGTTTAGGAATAATTCCTATAGTAAATATAGAAGTCTAGCTCAACCAGACCTCCTACGAAGCAGGTTTGGCTGAACCCGAAATTCAAACGGTTAAATCGATAAAGTAGATCAGTGCTGAGCCATCTGGGTAGATACCCACTTTCCATTATTGCCCTGGAAAGGTCGATTAAATATTGGCTAAAACTTCGCCGAACACAAAATCTCATTTTGAAAAATACATATCTAGAAAGCTGTAATGCACTGATTGCAAATAAATCCAGTTGGGTTTATAGAATTAAATCGCGGTTACAGAATTTGGGTTTAAATAATATTTGGATTGAAACAAACACCGATATTAATTATTTCCCTTTAATACAAAGACGAATAAGGGATCAGTTTATTCAGAAATGGTCTTCTAACATTTCAAATTGCAGTAAATAATTCAAGAAAGAATTTGAAATAGAAACATATGTGACAAATATTAAAAATGATAAGCATAGAATTCTTCTCACGAAACTTAGAATATCTGACCACAGGCTAGCTATCCAAACCGGTAGATATAATAACACTGTGAGATCAGAAAGAAAATGTAATTTATGTAACCAAAATCTTTTGGAAACAGAATATCATTTCGTTCTTGTTTGTTCTAGGTATAGAGAAAATACATTGAAATATCTTAAATGCTCTTTTCCTAATTTACCTTTATTTCTTCAATTAATGTCATCTTCAAGAAAAAAGACGCAAATTAATCTTTCTAAATATTTAGCAGAAGCGATAGAAATTCGTAACAATTTGAACAACACATAGAATCATTTTCAAATTGTGACGAAATTTCATCGTACCAAGTGTACGAAAATATATTTTGAATAATCGTTTTGACTAAATTATTATTTCTTGCCTAATATTGAAATATGAATTATGGATATAACAATATTATGCTATTATTCCATGTATGTAAATATGTTATTATGTAAATGTTTGTTTGGCCAAAGGCACACCAAGTGCCGACATGCCTAATAAAGTTATTTGAAGTTTGAAAGTTTGAAGTTGAAGTTTGTTGAGAAAAAGACTTGTCTTGGCCAAACCCGGGGCTCAGCAAATGATTGGTCACGTTACAATAATAACGTTGCTGACTTTTTAATTGATTCGAATAATTTCATTACCCCGTATTTGGTAATATTATTTAACAGAATTTTTGATACCGGCGAATACCCGGAAAATTGGTGTAAAGGAGTTATTGTTCCAATACATAAAAAGGGCGATATTTTAAACCCTTCTAATTATAGGGGGATAACTCTAGTCAATGTCATGGCAAAAGTTTTTTCCCTTGCACTCAGAAACAGATTAAATAAATGGTGCGCGTCTGAGTATATTTTTAACGGCAATCAGTTTGGTTTTAGAGAAAGTCGGAGTACGGCAGATTGTGTATATCTGTTACACGCAATTATACAGAATATACTTAATCTTAAATCCAAACTGTACTGAGCTTTTATTGATTACCAAATGGCCTTTGATACTGTTATTCGCGATGTCCTATGGTTGAAGTTAGTAAAAACAGGCGTAAGCTCTAAAATGGTGAATACAATTAAATCAATTTATAATAATGTTCAGTCATGCGTAAAGGTCACGCCATCAATGAGCTTCTCGGTTTTTTTTTTGTTTTTTTTTTTTTTTTGATGTCACGGTTGGATTGAAGCAAGGATAACCCCTGTCACCCATATTATTTATTTTATTTATTAATGACATTAGCAATGAATTAGATTTTAATAATTTATCTGAAAATGATTTAAACTATTTGTCGATGTATATGCTTCTTTTTGCAGACGATATTGTCCTTTTTACGACTGATCCCAAAAGTTTACAATCTCAGTCAGATGCCATTTCACAATACTCTAATAAATGGGGTCTTCAAATAAATGTCGAAAAAACAAAAAATTGTATTTTTGAAAATCGTAAAAGTCGTAAAGATTTTGATTGGTATATCTTTGGAGAAAAACTCGAAGTTGTCGACCATTTTAAATACTTAGGTGTTACCTTTACATATAATGGATCAAGGAAGAAATCAGTCACTACTTAATATGAGCAGGCCCTTCGGGCTTACAATAGTATAATATCGGTATTTACTAGGTTAAAAATCGACATGAAAACTAAACTTTCCATTTTTGATTCCATGGTAGTGCCTATTTTATTATATAATTCCGAGGTATGGGGAGTATACGACATGAAGGATGTTGATAGAGTTCACTTACGATTTTATAAAAAGCTTTTAGGAGTGAATAAATCTACACGAAGAACTAGGTAGATTCCTCTTTCTCTAATTTGTAATGAGCGTTCACTCAAATTTTGGCTTAATATAATGAAAAGTCCAGATTCACAAATGTATAGAATTTACAATGAACAATGCCTTATCAATAATGATAAATCATGGGCATCGTCTATAAAAGAGCTAGTCAATAATCTTGGTTACGGCAATTTGATAGATAATTTTGATACTCAAATAAATTACTTCCCTTTATTAAAGCAACAACTGAGAGATCAATATATTCAAAATTGGCATTTTGCAATTAACAACTCCCCGAAACTCGATTATTACAAACGGATAAAGGATATGTTTTGTAGTGAAAAATACCTAGAAGTAATTCAAAATGATGGTTTAAGACAAACATTGAGCAGATTTAGACTTTCGTTCCATAAATTAGAAATCGAAACAGATAGATATTACAGTACAGCACGTGAACTAAGATTGTGTTAATTGTGTAACCAAAATCAAGTTGAATCTGAGTATCATTTTTTGCTATGTTGCCCATTCTACATAGATATTCGCAAAACGTATCTGAAAACATTACCGTGGCCAAATATGAATGTCTTTATTAAAATTTTATCTTCGGCGTCTTGTGCGACCATTTTAAACACAGCAAAGTACGTCAGGGATGCACTGAAAGTAAGCGAGGATAAATTGCAAAACAACTTGCCAGCCTGATTATGGTTGCAATGTTTTATTGTATATGTTTTGAATATGAATACTTTCTTGATGATATGTATTGTATTTGTACATGTTTATGCTATATGCCACATGTTATTGTTAATTGCCAAAAGCACAGACTGTGCTGATTTGCTGAATAAATGAAATGAAATGAAATGTTATCCGTTATGATCTCGAGCTATAACGTAGCCTGCAAGCGGGCATAATAAAAACCAATACATCTATATATATATGATAACTCTACGATTTACCTGTATACCAAATACTTTGTTATCGACGACTTTATACATTAGTACTGTTCCCACCAGATTGACCCAAAGATCTCTAACGAACTAAAACGGACACTGGACAAGCGGAATTCCGGAATCCACCAAACACGGCCAGGTAAACAGGAAATGTCCTTGAATGACACTAATTACTGGTTTTCTCTCCAAGGTTTTTATCGACAGCTTTTTGACATTGACTTTACCGGGGTGTTAGCTTCTCATTTGACATCAGCATTTCAGATTCTTTGTCTAAGATTGTGTTCTTTTATTTCTATGAAATTGTACTTTACCCATCAACAAAGCACAACTCGATCTTAACACTTTCCTGTTTTACAAACTTTTGGACCTGTCCAAATTCAAAGGTTTTGCAGAGGAAAATTTAAAGTGGATTTAATTTGAAAAATAACCATTCAGTAGGGTATAAAATAGTGTGGAAAAACAAGAAATTGCTTGTCAGAGGCAATTTCTTCTTTTTTCACAATGTTTTCGCAATCATAAAGTCACAGGCACGTAAAAAGCAGGGATTAAACAGCAAAGGGTTAAACGAGAGCACTAGTGTCACAGCATACGCCGCCATATAATTGACTGGCAAATATATAATACGTTTAATTTAGAAAACTCGGTCAACATTTTGAAAGTTCTCGAGGTCCGTAATGTTGCGGAACTATTATGGGTCCACTACCTTAACTGTCCCCTAAATATCTCTGTAAAAGATTATTATTACACAGGAATCTCTTAGAAAGACATCAAGGAGATCATCTAAGAAGTTAACAAGCTTAACAAATTATATCTACTTATTGTCCATATACTTATTGTTTAGACTCAATCAAAAGAAGTTCTAACCCCTGGAAATTCACGGTCAAGGGATCAATGAAACTTGAAATCAAAAGCAAGCACAATCACTGCAGATAAATGTTGATTCTGACATATTATGTTGTAAAACAAATACCTATATTCAGACTTGACTTTTCGCATAGTCTGTCGTAAAACAATGACCTATGTTAAGACTTGGCCTCTGACATAACCTGCTACAAAAAGACCCATATTTTGACCTGGTATGTGACATAATCCGTTGAAAAACAGTGGACTCATTTAAGACTTTGCTTGTGAAATAATCTGTTGTAAAAGTAGCCTTTATTCAGACTTGGCCACTGACATAATCAGTTGAAAAACAATTACCAATATTCAGACTTGGTTTGTCACATAATCTGTTGTAAAACAACGAACTAATTTCAGACTTAGCTTCTGACATAATCTATTGAAAACGGTGACATATTCAGACTTGGTCTCTGCAGCAATCTTTTGAGAAACAGCGTCCTTTGTTCAAACTTGGCTTGTGACATAATTTGTTGAAAAACGTGATCTTAATTCAGACTTGGCTTCCACAAGAGTACCAATCCCTCTTAATTTTACATAATCTGTTGTAAAACAATGACCTGTATTCAGACTTGGCCTCTGACTTAATCTGCTGTAAAATAATAACCTATATTTAGACTTGGTTCTCACACTTAGCTTCTTACAGATTTGTTTTGTTAAAAAATATCTGATATATAGATTCGGCTTCTGACAGAGTCGGTTATAAAACAATGACCTAAATGTAGACATCTAGGTGGTGTTTTATATTGAAACTTGTCATCAAAATCGCTTCCCCGAGAGACAATTCTTCAAGTAATTCGTCACAAAAGTTCCAAAAATTATAAATTCAATTTTATGAATGAGATTAAAATAAATGACTCGACTGACATGACCATTTAAGTGAAAGGTAAATATTGAACAGAAAAGAAAGCCAGCATGTTATAAGTAGAGCAATCTCGATATATTTAGTATTTAAGGATAGTAATTTTCTGATCCATTTTATCGAAAATTAAACAAAATCGGTGTCATTTATGGCCTTTGAGGCACATAAAATTCCAGTAAAGAGTATTAAATAAAAAAATAAGTCACGTAGAACACCTGCGCATATCCTTATAGTTTTCAAAATTCGAGAAACTTCCAGCGTTTTGTATTAGATCTTCCTCATAAAAAAAAATAAAATTGGAACCCATCGATTAATAAATTTTCGTATTTTTTGCAAGAAAATTTATCTTAGGAATTTAAGTTGTATTACTCAATATCCAGAGGATATTTCTTTCTTTTTTTATTATTTAGTGAACAAGAAACGCCATATTTTCACGTGTGGTGAAGCTTTGATTGTTCCAGAAATGAAAGGATATATATTTCTTTATTTCAAGAAAAAATACAATGATTATATCTCTTTCGTGCAAACATGAGAAGGAGTGTGAATATTCGTCGCCAAAGTATTTTCAAGCGTGTCATTTGCACTTGATTACTAAGCAAATTTACGACGTTTTGTGTTTAATGGGCTCCGCTAATGTAACGTCAAAAAAGAGTGAAATGAGCGGGCGCGGCGCATAATCTTTTAGAAATTTCACTGACTCCCAGGTGAAATTACTAAGTGTGATCCACTGATATTTGTCAATAATCCAAAAAGAAATTCATTAAAAAGGGAGTTGTATTGGGGTTAATATCAACTTCAACATAAGTTCAGTCATATTGCGTATGGGAAACATTAGAGAGGCCTTGGACGTTTTGTTTGCATTTTCAGAAAATATTTTCGTTGTAGTTTAATTACATGCCCTAATTCATATTAGCCAATTCTGAACAAAAACTTCTTTTTAGAGACAGAGGACTTACGTATATGTAAGATTTGTAATGATATAATTCCCTTTGAAAAAAAAACATGTTTTATGCGACCACTAACGGGGCCACTAAAACAACAGAAAGCAGGGATTAAACAGCAAAGGGTTAATCGCCTCGTGAAATGGGTTGTCACATCGGTCCGGTTGCCTGAGTTGGCATTCCATTGTTTGCCACCGAATTAAGCGAGTTAGGCTCCACGTGTTTTCGAGTAAACATTTTCTTCAACTCACCTCGAAATTTAGACCCACTCAGACAATATAATAGAAAGTTAATCGTACTGTTCATATACATGAGAATGTTGACAAATGCCCACCAGGGATCCTGTAACTGGACACCTCTAGGGACATCTTTAGGGATCCAGTAGGGTTCCCCTATGAAATATATACACACAGGTCCCGTACACACGATAAACACCACGTTCAGACAGACTAAGAGTACTGACATGGTTGATGTTTTATTGTTCGATTTGGGTGCACTAGATGTTTGGGTTGGTGCGATGCGGGTCTTCGATCTGCGTCCACTCTGGAACAAGTTCCATATGATACAAACGTTACCGATTGTAAGAATAGCAAAAGGCAACAGTGAAAACTTACACAGATCAATCCATGTCCACACGTCCGCGAAGAATTCGCCGTACTCTGGTGTCAGAGGCGCGCATGGTATAACCATTGTGTCATTGTCTTCTTGAATCACTAGACGTCCAAACCCGTATAGAAGATGTGAGTTGATCAATAGAATAAAGATAGGCAGTACGATCAAGACAACTCTGGCTACCTTGGCTGTACACAGTCTCTTACTTTTGTGTGGTAGAATTGTTGAGATGAGACGCTCGATGGTTATTGTAACAAGGATCCAGACCGGCATATCGGCACTACTGTACATCAACCACCAGTGAATCTTACACGCAGCATTGGACAGAAACCGGAAGTCTTTGTCCCAGGTGTACTTTACCCATTGTCGTAACAACCCTATATATAATACGCAGATATCGGCGGCGGCAAGACCGATCAGGTAATGAGTAGCTGACCAAGCTCTGAATCGCTTTTTAGACAAGACCAGTATAGACAACGTATTACCGATGGTTCCACAGGCGATCAAGATCGGTGACACTACCTGCCACAAAACGACACCGAGCCTTAACTCCCAGTCAGAACGAAAATGAGGATAGGACATTGTACTAGATTCTAAACCGTTCACAGTTCTAATGAGTTCTAATAAGCACTAATCCACATGATCTTGTGTCTTAATTGCAAATTATCATAGATTGGTTCAGCTTTATTACTGGCATTTGTTGAACATATACTGCCTTTCATTTTTAAAAATTGCTGCACTTTTAGGAGTATTCTCTGTCAATCTTCTTTTATAGCAAAAATTAACTATCAGAGCTTTTTGTTCTTGTTCCGTCTCAATTTGTTATGTCGGTAAATCCACTGTATAAATCGTTTTCGCGTTATAAAGAATACTCTTTTACTTTTTACTCTTTACTTTTTTATCACAATTGCTATCATATAATTATTTGATGAATTTTATACGTGTATCATTAAATCAGTGTTTATTTTTACTTCACGTTGCCTTTCAGGTAGATTACAAGCCGTCACGACTAACTATCATTATTACTCTCCATTCAGTTTAGTCCAGTTTCCCAATCAATCAGAATTTCTCTTGAAATAACAATTCTAACCTATTCCGTGTCGTATCTATGTCTAAAGTCCCTCCAGGGTGTATCCGATGTTCAATGAGCAGTTGGTTTCAATAGTAACACGTTTTAACCAATCGCAGCACAGCAAAACTTTTATCTGAAAAAAACCGAATAATTGTCGTTACTGTGGCATCTTAGTTTCTGATTTTATTGGTAAAATAATGGCATATTTGTAAACATTATACAGCGGTGAATTCAAGTATAAAATTCCAATAGCCATATTCATTCTTGCGCCGATTTTCTTAATTATTTACAAAATTAAGCTTTGCGCGAAAAGGCTATCCGATAAGAGCAAAAATGTTCGACAATAATTTCACATAGTCCAAAGAAATTTGAAATACAATTTTGGTTTTGCTTACGTTTGCTGTTTGAAAAGTTTCATAAATGAAAAACTAGGCCTACCTGATTTTATCTTTCCCTCGTACTGTTTCTCTTCTCTAAACTATGTTAAAGGGTCATACGATGTTAACTTTAAACTTTTTTAAAAACAATCATATAAATGTCAAGGTCGCTTTTGATTATGTTACTAAATCTGACCATGCCACTACTTTTCAATGTATACTGGACGCTGTCTTCAATAATTTAAAATTTTGTTCGTGATAATCACTGGTTACATGGTTTTGGAATTTTAATTAGAAATCAAAACACGTACGCGACCCTTCCACTTATATTCAAAGTATAATGCATTAGTTTTTAATTAGTTTACTTATCAATTCAAACTCACTGCTCTTTTATCGAGATATAAGTGCGTTGTCGAATGAGATAACGAAGTATGATATTAACAAATTAAAAGAAGTAGTAGCTCATATAAAAAGTTGAAGACGCTTAACAAAGGATGTAAGTCATTATTTAGGGCGAAAATAGGCTATATTCTGAATGTTTTTTAATCTTAGAAATGAAATAGATTCTTTTTTTTAAATCAGTAAAAATAGGTTATGTTCTGAATGTTTTTTAAAACTTAGAAATGAAATAGATATATATTTTTTTAAATAGGTAAAAATGTTGAGAAGTCTTTCTCACATAGCTACCTTATATTTAGTCCTCAATAACGAACAGACATCAGATTTATCCTTGTCTTACACAGTAATGTGCAGGATCACATTCTTAATGACGTCATGGCGTCATCTAACGCATGTTTTCGCGGTATTTCAACCCTCTCCGCGTAACAAAAATGGATTTTAATACTCAAAACCGTGGTGTATGTTAGAAAAAGAATCTGTTACTCGATTTTGTTTCAGACAAGCTGATCTTAACCTCGTCTAGAATAGAAAAGTTTTTAAGCTCGCCAAGGCTCGGTTACATGATCAGCTTGTCTTAGAATAAATCTCATGACAGAGCCTAAATGTCTCTTCACAGAGTAACAATCATCGGTCAGTCGAATGTTGTCATCCTTGGATCCCCTTCTTAAATTGAGCTTGTTACTAGGCCAGGGAGGAGGTCGAATTACAGATTTTTCTGTATAAATCCTTTTTAACAAACGTTATGACAATTAGCTTAAAATGGCAATTCCGGACTATTTCTATCCTTTAGTGAGTTTTTTTTGTTATTGTTGTTGTCTTTTTTTTTCAAACTGTCTAACATCTGTAACGTCTCGAATAGCGTTTCTGTTCTTTTTTGTAACATTCGTCAATTAAGTCGCCAAAATAGAAAAAATGTACAACCAAAATATGAAATCTCTTCAACGAAATTCGAATCCAAAAAATCAGTCAGTGCGATTTGTTTTAATATAAATTCATTAGTCCGATAAAATAGGATATTTTTATCACCCTCAAGCGTTCAATGTTCGATATCAAAAACAACAAGAAAAAAAACCTCTCAGCTTTAATTATTGTTTGAGTAAAGACAGTTTATATCATACATACATATATACATTTATTGGATTATATCGACACTATATGTTTACAATACAGCAAAAATATGGCTTTGACACAAAACATAGCAGTTTACAAATACAGTGTCTCTTCAAATTCGATATATAATATATCTACCATAGGTGAGAGACTTAGACATGTGTAACATTGTTAATGGTCAGTATTTTAAAGATAGTTCTTATGAGCTTCAAACGCATATGCAAAAAATTTAACACTATTTAGTACATTTCTTATTTGTTTGTCGGTTACATTATATTACGGAATTTGTGTATATTAGATCATGCTTTTCTTCAGGAAATTTTACGCTTTATATCTAAAAACTAAGGACAGCATAAAAGAAAGTGGTAGTCATCTTCAACTTGATCCAAATTGCATAATTTACCAAGTCTCCCTTGTCTTATGATTTTACTACATGTATATCGATAGGTTTCGATTTCTGAATTATGTGTACAAAGTCTGTATCTATTGGGTATACAAAGACAAAACACACACACACACAAAAAAAAAAATAGCGGCCTATACACAATCAATAATCTGGACAAAATTTTTGACTTTTAATACTATTGAGGAAGAAGAGATTTTTTTTGGCCACAAACCTGCCTACAGTTTTGCCAATATGTTTTATTAAATCGTATTTTACAGCCAGAAGAAATAATGCTGAAAGTTCCTGAAAGGTAATGCATATATAATTGATGAAAAAATTATGATGAATTTACATGCACCTTGTATTTGATGGTTGTAGAATATTGTAGGCAATATTTCAGTGTTTCGTGATTTTCATCAATAATATTGACAAACGTTCAATACTGCCCACATACGTTCAACATGGGCCCATTTATGTAAAGCTCTGAAATGACATCTTTTCGCACGAATGTTGTCTATTTTGATTCTCTCTTTATAACTCAAATTAGAATTTCGCTCATTATTTTAGAAACGAAAGGAAAAAAATATATAGTTATTTGGTTCTGAAATTTGGGAAATACATTGGACAAACAAACGGCCCTGCGTTCAGGATGACAAAAGGGTCCAAACTCTTTTCAAATTATACCCAGCTTTGCTCATGAACTTGCATGCAAAATTATATTTTCAATCAATTTTTCTGCTACAAGTGCAAATTCAAAGCGGCTGTGATTTCTTAAACGTTTCAGGACAAGTACATCTTGGACACCGACAGACGTTAGGTGGACCATGTTGACTTTCATGGCATTTTCCTCTTAAAGGCATTTCAAAAATATGGAACGCATGAGCCAATATGGTTGCATAATACAAGACAATTCTAATTGCTACAGGTTTTATAGGTCTCAGCTGAGTAATGATTAAATGCATCGTTTTAAAACAATAGACGCGAGCTCCATGGTAACCGCCGGGTCTTAATTCGCATCAAATGAACTTGTTCTAAATCTTGAATATGATAATTAAATATTCACGCTTCTTGTGTCTCGCAGACCACACCCCGCGACTATAAACTCATAACCTTTTTTTCATTCTGAATTTTGAGAAATACATTGGACAAACCAACAGCCCTACACTCAGGATGACAAAACGGTTCAAACTCTTTGCAAATTATAACCAACTTTGCACGTGAACTCGCGTGCAAAGCGGGGTAAATTTGCAAACAGTTTATACCGTTTTGTCATCCTGAACACATGGCTGCTTTATATTTCCAATCAATTCTACTGCTACATGCACAACTGAAAAGCTGGGTGTCATTACTTAAACGTTTGAGGATATGACTTTATCTTGAAGGCCGACAGGCTTAATGTGGACCACGTTGACTTTTCCTTTCATGACCTTTGCCTCTAAAAGGCATTTAAAAAATAAGAAACGTCTGAGCCATTATGGTTACATAATACAATATGATTTTAATTGCCATATGTTTTATAGGTCTCCACTGAGTATTTTTAAGACAATAGACGCGAGTTCCATGGTAACCGCCGGGTCTGAATGCGTATCAAATAAACTTCTTATATATGATAATTGAACCGCAATAGTTCCGCAACATTGCGAAGATCATGATCGTTCACAATGATTACCGAGGTTTTCTAATGAAAATCACTAGGAAACCTATGTTAACACTGTTTAAAGTTCATGACTTTCGAAACATTGCGGAAATATTATGGTTCCACTACCTTAGTTATTGACGCTTCTTGTATCTCGCAGACCAAAACCAGGGACTATAAATTCGAAACTTTTTATTTTCAATATTGCACGACTCTTTCAAGATACCCTTCTGATAAAGGTCAGCAGGGCAATGTTTCAGCTTGTCAGTGCACATATAGTTCCACTAATCTGAACTTATTGTTAAAGGGGTAGAGGATTAGTATCTTGCTGAATGGCAGTCTCGGGTCAAGCTAATGTACATGATAAGTGATGTCTAAAGCTACATTTTCTAGGACGAATGCATGTATAAAGTAGCTATCTAATGGTTTATATATCATTTCAATTTCATCTCAAAATAGTGTTTTGCTACATGTATGCAGCACAGCGGACCGGATAAATTAACAATTTGTACACAAATGATAAACCCACTCTTTTGACATAATAATTATTATCGAGGATCAAGTATGAAGCTTAGAGAGTCACGATTTTAAGCTAAAGTCGATTTTTTTCTAACTCTTAAGCGTTTGCATTATTTGTCGAGCTGTTCCTCTCAAAGACAGACTTATATTTTGATAGCGGAAAAAGATGAATGTCTCATCAACTTTTCATCCATGTATTGTCAGTGGGATACGACTGATCAATCCGTCAAAGTGTCCGCCGTGTGCTTTTTTCTGTTCAATATATCACGCATGTGGTGGATCTCCGTTGTCTCATTTCCTGTGTTTAAGAATACAAAACGGTGCAATCAGTTTGCAAATGATTCCCTGCTTTGCACGTGCAATTTCGTGCAAAGCGGGGCATAATTTACAAAAAGTTTGCGCCTTTCTGTCATCCTCTACGTAGAGAATATCGCTTTTAAAGTTCATTTTAAACCTCGCTTGTCTCCTAGTGACGGTTGGCTGAACACCGATTTCCTGATGAAGGACATGTGACAGTTCAAGAGGCTCTTTTTAAGTCTTTCCTCTGTTTTCTGGTTGGTTCGGGAGAGGGGAGCGACATTTAGAAAATATTGCAAGTACATACATGCTTCTTTTTAATGTTGCATGTTCATGTGTATACATAAATGCGTAGCTCGAGTGACCGATAAAGACAGACAGGCACATTTACACTGCCCTCCAAAAGATCCTTCACACACATTTCATTTATAAGATTTTCAGCTTTAATCTTTTTAAACAAAGTTATAGAATAGTTTTTATTACTTAAAATCTGATTATTCCCATTTGAACGCTACTTTAGACGACAAAATGACTGTTGATAAAGATACTATTTTAGAACAATGTATAACAGAAAATATTGAGACAAAAGGAGAAAATGCTGATTATCAGTGGAACGTTGTGAGAAACTTGTAAATAGCATGTCTAGATGCATGTTCAGGCTGTCTTACCTGCTAATGGAGGCTACACTAAATATTGACATAGGTTGATCCCCTTGATAGAAAATTTGGCAAAATGGTGAACTATTCTGATTTTGTCGATTTTACATGATTTTGCCATTTCTGGTATTGCTTCTTAATTGATACATTGCAATAAAGATATAAAGTATACATTTTATTTATAAAAATAATATAAAACTTTGTTTTAAATTACTTAAGCTAAAGATCTTTAAAAGAAGTGTGTGTGAAGAAAATTTTGGAGGTCAGTGTATTTTTGACGTATACAGATAGTACATAGTCACAGCACATAGGCATATAAAGTCTTTAAAAAGTATTGCGTAATCAACAACAATATCAATATAATCTTATCACAGATTAAATTCGTTAAATCATACAAACTTTTGTGACGATTAGTAAAACAGATCTTGTAATTACAGCCAGATTATACTTGTAACTTCACGGTCTTATTTATTAATTCCATTCCTATACATTCCCTGTATTTCATTCTTTTCATACATAGGAACTTATGCTTAAAAGAGGAAAACGTTTTAAACAAACGTTTTTCTCCTTTCAAACAATGTTTTACCACATAGGGCGGTTTCTTTTCGAATTTTAAAAATTTTATTCTTGCAATTTCTTTCAATTTGGACCAGTTTAAAGTCAAAACACTGTTTAAAAGCAACGGGTGCTTTCCTTCATTCAAAGTGTGTTTTAATGCAAGATTTAAAGAGATGAGGGTAGGGTAGGCCAGAGTAGGGTAGGGTAGGTAAGGTAGGCTGGTAGGCAGGCAGGCAGGCAGGCAGGCAGGCAGGCAGGCAGACTTTTCTGTAAAGGGTTGCACAGAATTGACATTTTTCTCTTAAAATGAACAGTTGAAGATTCAATCCCATTGTGCCGACCAATGCAATCTGAGCAGAACTAATATAGCACTGATTATCTTCTTTCTAAAGAAATCGTTAAATCAAATTAGCTTAGTTTATTCTAGAGATGAAGAGGGTTTTTTTTGATGTCATGGAAAAAATGAAAATGAAAATGAAATGAAAAAAAAACTACATGAGTGTGATAAGTATTTTTTCAATTTCATACCTCCATGAAATCAACGAATACCTTCTTCGTATCCTGATTTTATAACCTTGAAGCAAAAAATGTAACGGTTTCTCCAAAGTGAGACTATATCGTATGCAACTACTTTACGTCGATGCTTTCAAAATTGCTGTGTACTCATAATTGTTTTCATTTGCAAATAAAACCAATTTTTCATCCCACCAGAAAGCACGTATCGTGATTTACACAACTAGCATTAAATTATAACGCATTGTTCTCTCAATATATTTCTTCCCCTTTTCAGCCATCTTTCCATTCGACGTTAGACAAAAGTTATTATGACATGTGTCATAATACTCCCTCCAATGGGCGAAAAATATACTTTGTGCCTAGTTAGGATTAGCAGCTGCTGGTTCGTATGAAATGCGTAGTTATGCTGATATCGGAAACAATGCCTAGGAAGCAATAGGCGTGTGCACCAGCGGTTCATATATAACTGATATACTGTTGAAAGAGACATTAAACATATGTAAATACAGACCAGTATTAGTTTACAGCGACCACTAACGGGACCACCGAAAAGCGGTCGTTAAACGAATGACCGCTTAGTACACGTTTGTTTACTGAAAAGAAAGATTATTTTGATTGAATATGCATCTTATTTCGAAATTCTCAATTATCCTTTGTTGTTAAAACTCAATAGAACCATTGAGACGATTCTGTTGAGTTTTAACAACATTGGATTCGTTTTCAATGATTTTTTAGACCAACAACCTACTTTTTAGGACATTTTGAATTAAAGAAGGTTTTTTTTTCAAGCGGTCGCCTAATAAAAATGGTCGCTTAAAAGACGTAGTCGCTCGAGCAAGATTGACTGTTATCGTTTTTAATCTTAAACGTGACGATTCACCTTAGGATAAATGGATTTAAGAGGCTTAAGGTCAAAATCTCGAACACAAACACACCCTTTTGAATAGATTTGATATGGTTGAAGTGTGTTTTCTATTACCGTAAAATTTGTCATTCAATAATTCCGTATACTGTATGAAGAAGTTAAAGAATCATCAACTATGTCACGGTAATTCAATCATCGTGATTCAAGGAACTTGTGGACGATTGTACTGCTATGTCAAGTAGAAATCTTTATTCGGAGAAAATGATAATCAAATAATGCTTAAAAATTAGGCTACTGGTACTAGCCCTAAATATGAAGTAGTTATATTTTCCATCAGGTCCTAAACATGTATATATAATTTTATTTATTTATTTATCTATCAATTTATTTATTTTCAAATATTCTTTACCTTAATTCAGTTTTATGATGAAATTCAATTCTGCGTTAAAACGTTAAACTTGTACTTTTTTTGTTGTTGTTGTTCTCGTCTTTAATTTCATGTAGATTGGCACCACTGTCAGTTACAATATAGCTATTTGACAAAGTCGACGGACGCACCAGTCTATAATTTTATGCGGTCTATAAAACAATATTAATGGCTGTCATGTCATTCTTGTTAGCCCGATTATTTCAGTTGGTAGAAAACCGGACTTCAAAGCCATAGATGAGTTCGACCGCGTCGGTTCGATTCCCGGGCTGGCACACTAACAAACTAATTGTATTGCAGATGAGACGTTAAACCTAGGTCCCGCGAGACGGTGGTTTACACCGAGCACGTTAAAGAACCATAGCGAATCTCAGCAGTTCTTTCGTCATGTTTCTTTCCACTTTTCTTCGTTGCAACAAACGGTCTTCTGGGGGCGTCGCTCTTATGGGCATGTGCTACGGTAGCGATACATACATACATACATACATACATACATACATACATACATACATACATACATACATACATACATACATACATACATACATACATACATACATACATACATACATACATACATACATACATACATACATACATACATACATACATACATAAATACATCCATCCATCCATCCATCCATCCATCCATCCATCCATCCATCCATCCATCCATCCATCCATCCATCCATCCATCCATCCATCCATCCATCCATCCATCCATCCATCCATCCATCCATCCATCCATCCATCCATCCAGCCTTACATACATACATACATACATACATACATACATACATACATACATACATACATACATACGTACGTACGTACATACATACGTACATACATACATACATACATACATACATACATACATACATACATACATACATACATACATACATACATACATACATACATACATACATACATACATACATACATACATACATACATACATACATACATACATACATACATACATACATACATACATACATACATACATACATACATACATACATACATACATACATACATATTACATACATACATACATACATATTTAAATACATACATATACATATATACATACATATTTAAATACATACCATGTCATTCATAGCCCCGTTTCTGACACTATCACTGAATAATCCTTGCGTTTAGGTTGAGAAAACGGTGTAAACTGTTTACAAAATATACCCCGGTTTTGTACACAAGTGCTCGTATAAAGCGGGATATAATTCGCAAACAGTTTGCACCGTTTTGTCATCCTGAACGCTGGGAATATCTTGCAAATTATTATCATGTTACGAAATCCATCCATCCATCCATCCATCCATCCATCCATCCATCCATCCATCCATCCATCCATCCATCCATACATTCATACATACATACATACATACATACATACATACATACATACATACATACATACATACATACATACATACATACATACATACATACATACATACATACATACATACATACATACATATTTACATATTTACATACATACATACATACATACATACATACATACATACATACATACATACATACATACATACATACATACATACATACATACATACATACATACATACATACATACATACATACATACATACATACATACATACATACATACATACATACATACATACATACATACATACATACATACATACATACATACATATTTAAATACACACATATACATATATACATACATATTTAAATACATACCATGTCATTCATGACACTATCACTGAATAATCATTGCGTTCAGGCTGAGAAAACGGTGTAAACTGTTTACAAAATATACCCCCGTTTTGTACACAAGTGCTCGTATAAAGCGGGATATAATCCGCAAACAGTTTGCACCGTTTTGTCATCCTGAACGCTGGGAATATCTTGCAAATAATTATCATGTTACGAAACGATCTAAAACAGTAGCCTTTTTTAATAATCATTGCAATTACCGTATTTTAACATTGCTGAAAACCTTTGTTTTAGGTGCCTAGCCATGTTAGCTGCCATGTCTTGGATATGACATTACTGTTGTGGTGAAACTTATTTGGCGTTTCATTCCTACCGAAATCTCTGAATTCTTGGTTTTAGAAAGATATACAAACTAGGTTTCGATTGAACATTAACAAAATACCCTTTAACTACTGCGTACATTATATATCATATCACGGATGGCTGCCATTCCTTTCATAACCTTATCACCCTCCTACTACGTAATGGCGGGTAGCTACGTAAATATGTATATTGGATACACCACGTGATCTCAATACACTATTGGATTTCTTTATTACAATTTAACATTTTTATTGTCAATTTACACGTTTTTCCGATATATTTAATAAAGGATTTTCACACATCAGATTAAAATGACCATGGTTTGACGTGTTTGAAAACAAATTGAAACCTTGCAAATCGAAATCAGAAATTATTCTGTTGGATATCTTACAAAGATGACAGGTATATACATATATCTAATTATCTTTTCATGTCTATTATTTACTTACCTTTTTAGATCTATTTAAATATATCTGTAATTTGTTATCCTATAATACAAATTATATTGTACCTAAACCGCAATTAAGCTTTATAAAACGGCCGGCCCGTGAGGATGCATTTTTTATCTCTTTCTCTTAACCCTTTGCTGTTTAATTCGATTGAGAAAACATTGTGAAAAAAGAAGAAATTGCTTCTGACAAGCAATTTTTTCTTTTTCCACACTATTTTCTACCCTACTGAATGGTATTTTTTCAATTTAAATCAACTTGAAAAAAAAAATGGTTTACAAAACCTTTGAATTTTGACAGGTCTAGAATTTTGTAAAACGGGAAAGAGTTAACCACTTTGTCTAGCATTTTCCTGACCCAAAGTTCCTAAAAAGTGACACTTCTAATTACTTGTGAATTGTGGGTTGTGTCTCACTATCACTGTCACTGTTCATTCACCCGGTAGGCCTCTAGATACAAATATCCTCTGGAATTTCGGCAAAATGTAGTTGTTCACAAATTGATATCAAATTTAGCTGGACAAGAAAAATGTCGAAACGGAAGTTTTCGTTTTCAAATTGTAGTTACGACATCGAGTCGCTTGCTCACTGACAAATATCAGTTAATCGGTTGGACATTTGTGAACCTTTCCGAGGATAAAATCCTAGATCTGCGTATGTTAGTGACTGATTATTCTTTTACTAGTCCTTTTCGGTACGTTATCAAGAAAAAAATGTAGATTATCATTGATAATCTCACCGCCTAACCAGTAAAATTATCAAAAGCTTATACCCCGGTCCCGTTCATTATCATCCTGTCTGACGTCATCTAAGTGAAGCCAAATAAGTGACGTCATCGTGAAAGTTGCATAAAAATCACAGGCAAGATGACGCGCTTTAAGAAAATTTGTCTCATTTTTGCATTTAAAAGAGGCATAGTCATATGTTTCAGTGTAAGAGCGAAAGAAAGATTTTATTCTAAGCTATGTTAATAGGAATTGACTTAACCAAAATGACTAGATCACATCGATTTCGTAAATTAAAATGCTGGCTTTTTATTCGCATGAGCGTTTCGTTATTGTTTGATGGCGTACTTGTCACTAGACTTATGTGAAGGGAACACAGGCGATTGCTTCATAATCCATTTTTGTCTTATAGATTATAACCGCTTAAGAAATGGTACATCGCTTTTCGTGAGGACTAACGCACAAAGCGGGTACCAGTTTTAAATGTTTGCAAACGTTTTGGCATCATGGATGAAGCACAAAGTGGTTATCAGATCGATTTTCGGGACAATGGAAATCGTCACTTAGTGTCAGGGAAAGGTTCAATTAGCGCTGTCTCTTTTCCGAAATCTTTCGCGAGTGTCCTTAAAGTGAGAATTTCTACACCTAAGTGTTGAAATCGTTTGTCGATCATACCTCTAATACCAATGAGCTGTAGGCCTATAGCCTTTTGAATTTATATCGCAAGATCGGATTTCAATGGAATTTGCACGCACAATCAGACATGCAGGTATTTTTAGGTGCAATGACGAGCGAATTCAGTAACGACAAAACTGAGCTTATGCGCGACGTTTCCAACAATTTCACATGTGCGCAACGTTGAGATTCTAATCAGCCTGTGCGATCTTACAGTCTGATCAGAGTCTTAACTATGCGCTCTATAGATGGCTACTGAATTTAAAATCGCTCTTCACAACCCAAAATTATTTTTAAAGCATTGCGTGAGTGTCCAGGCTATTCAATGTGTCTCCATCACTCACACATGAAATTGTTGGAAATGTCACGCACGGGCTCAAATTCGAACTAAATGCTGAAACAGAACCGAATTATGCTTTTATTTGAAGAAAATGGTAATTCGTAGGAAACTCGTAACTTCAGCTTTGCCCAGGCTTTAGTAATTGGGTCGTCAATTGCAACACGGTAGAATGATGCGATATGCTATTTATACTTCGACAAAGGTTATTACATACAACATAGGCGTAGCTAGGATTTTGAATTTTTTACGCATTTCGAAGGCGACAACCAAAGAATATAATATATGGTAAAGGCGATATGTCGACTTTGTCTAACGACTAATTCCCTCCACCCGCTTCCCGTTCATAGGATTTGAGCATGGGTGAATAATCAAACATGGTAACTACAGCTTAAATAAGCTGTAGTTTCGATGTTATGATCATTCATCAACGAGATTTTTCGAAAGAGGATTTATTTGTATTACCCAATTGCGTAATGTGCGTAAAGGGAGCTACGCCCTTGTACAAATAGGCCTAAAAAATAAACTAGGGGCGATTTTTAAGGTACTGGACCCGTAATAGTTCCACAACATTTCAGAAGTCATGAACTTTAATAGTGTTAGCCGAGGTTTCCTAATGATTTCATTAGGAAACCTCGGTTTAACACTGTTAAAGATCCTGCGTTCCGAAATGTTGCGGAACTATACCTTAAACAGTGTGTAATACCTGAACAGGTAAAGTCAATGCAATTGGATTGTATATCTTGAAAAAGGCCATTTTAGCAGTGAGTGAACGTCGTTTTACTTTGTATCATGAGACATAATCATTGAATTTATTTTTGTTTTTGGTTATTGTCTAAACAGTTTTAACACATTATAACAGCTTGTACTTTTATTCAAATTCAATATAGTTTCATTCTGAGCAAACATTCACTTTCATACGCAAATACTCTAGATAGTCGCACGTCGCACTGGGCGCAACGAGTTAAATGAGGGAGCACTAAAAAAGTGATAATGGAATATTGGAATCAACCCGACGTATCGATTCCTGTGGTTGAACCGTTACATAGAGAATAGATGGTTGGTAAACTTGAGATGGAAAAGTTTATCGGGCAAGGCGTAGGAATTTATCTGGTGAGCCGGAGGCGAACCGGATAAATTCCGCAGCCGAGCCCGATAAACTTTTCCATCTCAAGTCACCTATCATCTATTCTATTTATCCTGTTACAATCTTTTTCTAAAGTCTAATCGTTATTTATGAACGAAAATTTACTCCGATCGGCCCAGATCCCGATTTACAACTTCGATATCGGCGAGTCCTCGTCTTAAGGGTGAATGGGTGAGTTTGGGCTTAAGAAATCGGTAATTGAAAGGATTTCCAATGCTGCAGCAAGAAAATATTTAACAAAAGAAAACTGTAATACTTTCTTACCTTAATCATTATGAAAATATTAATCGGGTGGTTTTCGCAATCTCAAACGTCCTTTTTTCTCCGAAGTTTTGTTGTCATGCAGCTAAAAGCAAATCTCAATTCAATGCCTTCCTTGCTCTTAATCAGAGGATGGACATAGATTGAGATCAGAGGTGCGTTCGTTAGATTGATTGATTGAATGGAGTTTAACGCCGCTTTCAACATTATCTCAGTTATATCGCGGCGGCCGGAGCACCTAACAATGGATTCCTGGTATTTCTCTCACCTGTACTACCATTACATCCTTTCCTAGCCTCCGACAGCTATCTCACATAGGTTTACGATTATCTACCCATTGGTGAGAGACAAACGTCGGAAAGGATACTTGCCGCCACCGGGGATCGAACCCACGACTTCCAGATTGGAAGTCTTATGCCTAACCAACTGCGCTATGGTGGCGGCCTGCGTTCGTTAAGCAAGATGAAAAATTCCACTTAATAAGATTTTTAAGACGTCATAATGAACGATTTTCGATAATTTGAGTGAAAACATTCGACGTCGTCATGACTACTCGTTTTAAGCCAATACAAAACCATCTTCGTTTCCTCATTGAGATATCTTAAGATTCTTATTAAGCGGCTTAAAAATCTCACTCTACCGAACGCTTTATCTTAAAAATCTTCATAAGAATCTTAAGAATCTCGCTCTAACGAACGCACCTCAGATGCAAAGCTACTATCTCCGAAATCCTCCCCATGCGAATAATTTCTGCGTTGAATCCATTCAGATAAATGTTTTAAAATCCTGACAGTTTTCGAGGTCGAATGTAAACATCGAGATAAGCTTCACCACAATTTTATTGATTACGTCATCAGTCATGTCCTACGTCATCGATATGGTCGCGACTTGATTTTAAATATATATGAGAATCGAGTGAAATGATTTTTTTATCAGAAATAAACACTCAAATTCAAAAGAAAAAAATGTTAGAGGGGATTTTTTTTCAGACCTTATAGCCGCAAAAAGAAGATCCGGCAGGTCACGTGACCAAGTGACATGATAAAGCTGTCACGTGATCAAGTGACCTGATATCAACAAGTTTATCATATCCCCTTTTATCAGGCAATATTTATAGCAAGTGACAGGATAAATAAGGATAATGGCCAGCCTCCACGTTTGCTAAAAGCATTTGTGGCGGTAAATGGCCACAAAATCTATAAGTAGCCACTGAGATAGTGACAGAAATCCGCCAATTTCATGAGGCTATTTATAGTTAACAACATCGACAAGGTGAACGAGTTTGGAATTATTTTAGAATGAAATAGAATGAGTGTGTGGAGCGAGTTTTGAGTGACTTTTATGGGAGGTAAGCCAATATCGCAAATTTTGTTCAGGATGAACAAAATTAGCGATATATATTACCTCCCTTTATTCCTTACCTCCCTTTAATAAAATATGACTACAAGTTCTATAAATAGCTTCCTATTTCCCCAAGAATCAATCAGACGCTTTCAATTTGAATTATCTCAGTGAAATCGCGAAAATTCTTTTCCCTAGCTTTATTTATTTTGAATGAAGTAGTTGATTCGATTTTTTTCATTGAGTTTGGAGCGTTTGTGGGTGGTTCTGAGTGAGTGTTTGGAATGAATCAATGGAGCGCTGAGCGAGTGATTTGGAATGGTTTTGATCGAGATGAATGTCAATTTCACGATGTTGTTAACTGTATATTAGGTTCTTTAATATCAGCCTATGACGACAAACCGTCACACGAAATATGAAGCACGTGATTTGTTGCCTCACAATAAATGGTGACTGTCAGTCTTGTCAAATTTGAAACAGTTAATACGAGAAGAAGAACGTGTAATTTCATTTTCTTTGAGGAAAAACAACTTTATCTCGTCTAAATGAAAAGGACAACGCTGTTCATTTCATTTTAATAACTATTCAATCCTTGACTCTGCTTAAATAAGATTTTCTCTGAGAAAATATCACGACCGTTTCCATTTTACGCATGTCCAAATATTTCTCCATTCTCAATGTCTACCTATGTTTTTTGTCAAGTTATGCTGGCCTTTGTGTTTCCATATACAAAGTTTTAAAAAGTTTTAATCGAGGAATGTACGATATTACTCAAAATTTTCACACAAAGAGCGTCAGTAACCGAGCTCGTTCATGAATAATTTATGATCTATGAAAATAGTTTTTTTTCTTTTATATTCAAAACTTTCAAACGAGTATTTTATGAAATGATCAGCCACAAGGTAAATCATGAATGTAAACTATTAAAATGTGATTTTCTCTTCCGAAAACGATCACATTGTCTAACACGTGTTTCTGTTTTTTTGAAATATTAGATGATATACAGTCGTAATAACTAATGAAAAACTCTTTGTAACAGATTTTGGTCAAATTAGTTGGTTTAGTATTATTTCATTTATTTATTTATTTATTTATTTATTTATTTATTTATTTATTTATTTATATATTCATTTATTTATTTATTTATTTATTTATTTATTTATTTATTTATTTATTTATTTTTTTATTTTTTTATTTATTTATTTATTTATTTATTTATTTATTTATTTATTTATTTATTTATTTATTTATTTATTTATTTCAACTCGTATATGTCTCTGAATCTGAAGAAAAGCGCCCTGATTTTTTTAAGAAGATACACGTATATCATTTTATATGTGATTCTGTTGAAAATGAGTATTTCGAAATATCGGTATTGTTTTTATGCGCCGTTGTTATAGTTCTAATCTTCTTGCTGTTTTTTCTTTCTTTTCTTTTTCTTTTTTATACTATGGATAAATGTGTTTTTTTTATTTTTCTTTGTTTTTGTTTTCGTGTTCTTTTCAAGACTTTTCACCATTTATCGTATGAAGTCCTTTACTCCAATTAAACCTCTTGTGGTTATACCATCTTTCTGGTCAGGTGTCTTGAAAGGATGTCATAAAGCAATCTTGAATCTTTGTTCAAAACGAAACGAGACGATTCCAATGAGTACCAAATATATAGGGTTTGCGCAATCATAATTGAAATATTTCAATCTAAACTTAAAAAAAAAAAAAAGAAAGAAAAAAACTCAATCTATAGCTCTGTTTCCCCTGACAATATAATACAAGAATAATTGCATTGCTACCATAATTAATTGAGCGGAAATTACAATATATTCATTAGTGTTATGTTAGACAGAGGTCGCTGGCTCTATAATTAAGCTCACGTGACAATCAATCAAAGTACCAAGAGAATTGACCTTGACTTTCATAATGGCATAAACAGTTTATATTACACGTAAACTTCGATATAATGGAATCATTAATGACATATTGTAATTAGTTAAAACGTTATTGACGCTCGTAGCTCCTTCAAAAGACAGTTCTTGTACCAGTAAGGTCTCTGCGAGAGAGACACACTTCTAGTATTGACAAAACGTCACAAAGAAAGACAAGCAGAACAGCACAAGTATTTTTTTTAAATCCAATTTCATCACTGTACAATATTGAAAAATATATACAAATATGGCGAAAGCCAAAGAATGCCGTGTTTACCAAAATATGAGTTCTGGAGACCTTCAGATTTGATGTAAAGATTGACTGGTTAATCCTTGCAACGGCTGTGAATGCAATAATTGATACGGCGGATCCACCCGATATCATTGACAGGATGATGTTTGTTTGTTTGTCTTTGCGACCGTCTGTCTATCTGAAAATACGTTAAAACTAGTAAGATGCAATTTATATGTGAGTTGGTTGTGACTTCGAAAGATGCATTTTTATACTGAATCAAGTGTAATCGACAAGGTCATGGTCACTTATCTAGGTCAAATTTATAAGAATAAGATTTTGTCTTAATTTGTTATGAAAGTAAAGAAACTTCTGAATAATCAGTGGTTTCTTGCATACGTAACTGTGATTGTGTTACATTCTGTTCATCGAGCTTGAACCTTACATAGGACTAGAGGATATAGACCAGCGAAGCATTCAGAATCTCCAAACGGTGCAAACAATTTTCAAATTATACTCCGCTTTGCACGTGCGCTTACGTGCAAAGCGGGGTATAATTGGAAAACTGTTTGCTCCGTTTGGTGATCCTAAACGGAAAGAAAGGTTTTCCATGCGGTCAACGCCAATATCGTTCGTTTGTTCTTCAAATTAACATCTGGTATGAGACTCTACTGATATTATTTACTTTTTCCAGAAAATCACGCCTTTGAAGATATTGACGCCCACAGACCCGATGTGATTGTGTTGTCCACAAAGTCACCCCTCTACAGACAATCAAGCGTTAACGAGGAAAACAAAGTCAGTATACCGGTAAGCATAACACTCAATCAATGTAGGATTGGTTGGTTGGTTGAATGGAGTTTAACGCCGCTTTCAACATTATTTCAGTTATATCGCGGCGGCTGGAGCACCTAACAATGGATTCCTGGTATTTCTCTCACCAGTACAACCATCACATTCTTTCCTAGCCTCCAGCTGCTATCCCACATAGGTCTACGATTATCGACCCATTGGCGAAAGACAAATAGTCGGAAAGAATGAGTGCCGTCGTCGGGGACAATCAATGTAGGATAGTCACCCAAGGGACCCATAGTTCCGCAATTTAGAGTTAGTGATCAAAGGTCAATTTTGTCTATACAGGTATAGTCTAAATTGACCTTTGATCGCTCACTTAAACTTGTGGACCTATACACACACACAAAAACGCTTTTTTCATCAATTGCCCGTCTTATCGGCATGATTTGTCTGGTGGACCTGATATAGTTAAGAACATCGTGAAATTGACTGAAATTGACTGTCATTCCAATCAAAACCATTCTAAATCGCTTAATCAGTGCTCCATTCATTCATTCCATACAATGACACAAACTATTCAAAAGCGCCCCAAAAACGTTCAAAGACGCTCCAAATTCACAAGAAATGATAAGATCAATAACTACATTCAAAATAACAAGATGTGTTTGTGAAACACGAATGCCCCCGTAACGGCATTTTTTTCAAAGTTTGACCTTGACAGATGACCTTGACCTTGTCACATGACCTTGACTTTGGTACCAGAGGATGCGGATCATTGAGATCTATCATCATGCCAAATATTAGCTTTGTATCTTGAATAGGCTTGAAGATATTGGCAAGGTTAAGTTTTCGGGTTAAGTTTTCGGACGTTTGACCTTGACAGATGACCTTGACCTTGTCACATGACCTTGACTTTGGTACCAGCGGATGCGGATCATTGAGATCTATCATCATGCCAAATATTAGCTTTGTATCTTGAATAGGCTTGAAGATATTGGCAAGGTTAAGTTTTCGGACAGACGGACGGACGGACGGACAGACGGACGGACGGACAGATGGACAGACGGACAGACAGACAGACAGACGGACATGAGCAAAACAATATGCCCCCGATCTATCGATGCGGGGGCATAAAAATCGGTAGAAAATGATATAATAGGATTCTGTGAGCGTATCTTGCATCCGTGAAGACATAGATAGCTACTCATAGAACCTGTATGCATTTTTTTAAAGGAAGTAAAAAATATTGCTAAATTGTTCATTTTGAACAAAATTAGCCATATGGGATTAACCCCCTTAAATTTCACACGCTTCACACACTCATTCGGTTTCAGCCCAAAATCATTCATCTTGTTTATTTCACGATATTTAAAACTGTACAACAACCATGGCAATATCGGCCATAACTAGTTAAACTCCTGTCTGTTTTTGTCGTGTTAATATATAGTAAATTGGCATATTTTGACAGTCTGTATCTCCTTTAAAAAACAAAGTTGGGCTAAATAACTTAGTGCTGCTTAAAGAGCGTTTTATGCTCTTGAATATCATCTCCAGAAAACAGTACCTTGCAGGATAACAATTTTCACAATTTTTCATTGTGCACGACTACCCTAAAAAGTCTCGTGGTAAGAAAGTGTACGCAGACTTGGGTACCTCCATCAAAGGTCAGGCTCCAAGAAAAAATAGTTCGCACCTACATGTATTTCATCCCATGCATTAAATGGAGCAGAGGTCTGGCACTTAGCATAACCTCATTCAAGCACTTTACTCTTACTGAAACATTAAAACAGAGTGGCAAAAGGAGCACACCATTTTTTTCTAACCGGACTATTTTAGTGTTGTACCTCGGAAGTAAATCAAGACCGGAGCGGATCAAACTACATGTGTTTGAAAAGAAGTACATGTATTAGATACTACACATGGACTTATTACTAGTAGGTCTCTATATCTCTGTAACAAGTGCACTTTGAATTAGTCTTATTCAAAAACCTCAGCTTTATTTTACATAGGTTTATTATTTATAGGTTTCTGCAAAAAGAATATTCGAAGGCAGCTTCTTTGGTTGTCCTCGAAGTCTACTCGTATACGACAATGTGTTGCATAGATAGAGGATATTGAATGATTGGTCATGGAATACCGAGTTTTTTAAACGAGTCATCTATAAACAGATACATTTTAACGTCATTTTCGCAGTTACAAAGTAGCGTTGCTTTTCGCTCTGAGCCCATTTGCATAGTTATTCCACTGGTGTAATAACACCCCTGTAATATCAAACATATTCAACGGGGTTATTTCACTCCTGAGACGTAGGTCATATTATAATTGTTCTTATTCATTGTCAGTCGACATGATTTTGAACTGGTTCCATTTGTACCGTCGTCGAAGATATTTTTGAAATTATAAAAAATAATGAATATATGTGCCTTTCGGGAGAGACAACATAGATTCACTAGTGTTTTTTATTAGAATTTTTTTTCCATAAAGTTCTAATTAACTACTCTAAGGGATGGGAAAAGGCCGGTTTTTAATGGAATGTGTTAGTATATTTAAAAGCTAATCAAATGATACTGTAAAAAGAAAAAAATGATATTGGTATAAGTTGCAGCACTTTTTCTTAGTATTATGACGATAATTTCAATTCCGTTAGTGATACTGCATATCGCGTTCTAGAAAAAAACACTTGCTCGGCATGCCGGTAGCTCAAGAGCAACTAATCATGATCAAAGAGACAATACTTCTTACAAGCATATGGGTACCAAGAAAAATAATTAGTAATGGCGCTCAGAGTGTAATCTTAATTTACGTTTACTTCTATTTTCCAGCCTCCGCCCCCAGGGGCAGAACCAAACGTTTACCAACGAATGCACCAAGAAGGGGTCGAAATACGGTTTGACAACAGCGTTGTCGCGGACATTAATAACAACAAAAACGTCAAAATTCCGGTTACATCGAAAATAGGAGGGTTTCTACGCAAGACTTTCAAATCGAAGAAACACACATTATTGTGACGGGGTATGGGACAGTATAGTTATGTGTTGTTTATGTTGAGATTATGTGCAGGTACCGAGAACTAGCTTAGTCCTCGATCGATCATTTGCTCAAATAAACTGTTAATACAGTATTTTCAGTTGGGATAAAGTACATTATGTTGGAAAACATTGCACAGTTGTGAATTCTTGGGACAGCGGGCATATTATTATCTATTTGGTAACTCTGCGTATGTTATGGGGGTTGCTTAATGGAAAGATATAAGAGGCAGGCTTCAAAGCAAATGTGATAGTGTTACTATTTAATGCGTATTATAGCAAGCCAATATAAAGAAAATAACGCTTAACCTTTAAAGATTAACATATCGTAGCTGCCTAAAACGACTGACCAATGAAATCAACAGTATATGCCGTTATTACATTTAGTAGCATCGTGAAATTTACACTCATCTCGATCAATAAAAAAAACAACATTCCTTATTTTTATTAGCTAGTGTTGATTTGGAAGCGTCCGCGGAGAAACGCAATCATTTTCTTTTATGAAATCGTACGTCGATTTTTAATGGAAGTAATGAATTATCAATATTTTTTATCCAATTCGGACGAAATTAGCGATATTGTATTACCTCCCTTATGATTCATACAAAACTCGCTCCACACACTCATTCAATATCATTTCGTAATAATTCAAATGGTCAATTTTACGTTGTTTCTTACTGTACACAATGGAACGCTCGTCATTTCCGAACATTTGAGTGAAAAACATTCAAAGCTACGAAGTTTGGGTCGCTTATCGTCGATTTGATTACGTCTTCATGTTGATGATCATTGACACCAAATGAGGGTTTTTAAAATCTGAGCCGGTCTGCCGTGAAAGAGTTCAATGGGCGAGGCTAGGATCAGTATCGTATCTGTAGGTGACTACGGACACTTCGCGTATTAACCCTTGTCATGATGAACCCGGAAAATTCCTGTTTTAACAGGAGGTATAGACAATGATCAGCCTGCACATATGTGCAGTCTGATCTTAGTTCATACTACATGAAATTCATTTTTAAACCATACAGGTGTAAAACAATGCATTTCCAAAATCAATACTCACCTACATTTTCCTGTACTTTTAGCACTTAAATTTTACATTTATTTTGCAAAGATTTTTATTCAGCATGACAATGGTTAAAATGAGCATTTACAGAGCATTTTCACATGCACATGAAGCACCGGCACGGAACACTTGAGAAAAACGGAAAAATCATTTAGACAGTTGCTGATTGTCTAAGTGCATTGTGAAGATTATGATCAGCCTGTGCTGGTACACAGGACCGATCAGCCCTTCGTTCAGGATGAAAAAAAACGGTACAAACTGTTTGCAAAGTATACCCGGCTTGGCACATAAATGTTTGTGCAAAGCGGGATATGATTTGCAAAGAGTTTGTACCGTTTTGTCATCCTGAACGCAAAGCTGAGTTACGCACTGGCTAAAATTATTTTGCACGGTTAAAGGATTTCAAAAATGTTATTTGTATTTGTTAGCTTATTTATAAAAGATATGTTAATGATCTTCGGGTCTTTTAACAAATGATGTTGGCATAAAATATAAGTTAAAAATAAAATAGAAAAAATGTAATTGTATGTGATTATGTATTATAATAATGTTTTTCTATTGATTGGTTGAGGTTGTGGAACCGTAATAGTTCAGAAAAAAAAATCGGAACACATGATATTTCACAGTGTTTACCGAGGTTTCCTAATGAAATCATTAGGAAATCTCTGTAAACACTGTTTGAGATCATTACTTCCGAAACGTTGCGGAACTATTACGGGTCCAATACCTTAATTTGAATAAATTGAAAATCTAGAACACGCTGTATGCATTTTTAAGAATTTCAATGTATCTGAATATATGCCAGCAAACTTAGAAGCGTCATATTATTTTTGATAGTTTGAATTTTATGTTGTTAAGATTTGGTAAGGAAATTAAATGAGTTATTTTTGTTAATCATGTGACTAATTTCGTTATTTCTTTTCTCGGAATTACCATCATCAAGAAAGGATCCCTTTTAAGCCTATGGCAAAATAAATGACTCTAATATTAATTTAAGGATATTGAATTGGTCGTGACGTCATGGAATTCCGAAATTATTGAGCTATCTTTTTAGAAATAGATAAAAAAAAAACCCGTATTGCTTTGTCGGTTTTTTATCTGTTTAAGAAGGCGAGTTTAATAAATTCTTTTTATCATCAACATGAATATGATATTAAATTTATGACATGCCCCATTTTTTTTGGGAACAATCGAGAATCTATTTGTTTTGTCGAAGGTCATTATGTTTAACTCAAACGCGATTGTCAAGTGTGGTCGACTATTTCTTATTAAATAAAGACGATTTCTCGTTGACAACGCACTTTAACGTTGGTGAACCGAATGAATTTTCGGATCACTCTTATTTAGAAATTAGTTTGAAATCATGCAAAAACAAGCACCCACGCAATAAAACCCAAAATAATAAACCACATATTAAATGGGACGAAAATAAAATTGATGTATTAAATGAAATAATATCAACGAAATTAGACGAATTTCATCGTTTGGAAACCTCACTTCAATCGGAACACTGTGACATTGATTATATTGCGAAAGGTTTAACAGATATTTTATATGAGTGTTCAAAAAATGTTTTCAGTACAAATCCTTCAAAATCTGAAAACCAAAAAACGGCAAATAATAAAAAACCCTGGTTTAACAAAAATTGCTACGATTCTAGGCGTATTTTCAACCACGCAAGAAATCGATTCTTGAAAAATAAAAGTAATCTTGAACTCAAAAACGCGTACCTCGATGCAAAAAAGAACTATAATACAATTAAAAGATCAGCTAAATCAGAATTTAATTTGAAGCAAAAATATACTTTGACTAAACTAGGCAAATTTTCACCAAAAATATTTTGGTCTAAAATAAAATGCCAATATAAACCCAACCGTGAATATCCAGAAAAACTCAAAATTGAAGAGTTATATCAGCATTTTAAAAATCTATATAGTGTAGATCCTAGCCAGACAGATCCCCAGCTACACGAAAGCAACCCGAACATTGATACAAATCCGAATATTAATTTTGAAGAAAATGTTAACACCCAAATAAATGACGACGATCTTGATGCAGAAATAACTATGTCTGAGTTAGAAAATGCAGTTTTTTCGCAGAAGAATGGTAAAAGTAGTGGAATAGATGAAATTTTAGCCGAAATTTACAAGCATACTTTCAACAGTATAGGTTTTTTATTATTAAAGTTATTCAATAAAATATTTCAGAATGGGGTTTATCCAAAAGAGTGGGGCACTGGCATCATTGCACCAATACATAAGGGAGGGGACATTGAAGATCCGAAAAACTACAGGGGCATAACATTAATAAATGTTATTGCCAAAATATATTCTCAGATTTTATTAAATAGATTGACTAAATGGTCTTTAAAACACGATAAATTAATTCAAAACCAATTTGGGTTCCAGAAAGGCAAATCTACTATTGACTGTATCTTCATGCTTTATTCAATCATCTTGAAGTCATTTAGTTCAAAAAAGAAACTTTATTGCGCTTTCATAGACTTTGAAAAATGTTTTGACAAACTCAACCGTATATTCATATTTCAAAAACTACTAAAATCAAATGTAAGCTCTAAATTCGTAAAAGCAATTCAAAATATGTACAATGTTGTTAAAGCAACCGTTCGATTCGACAATAAGCTATCAACATATTTCACTTCAAACATAGGTGCGAAACAGGGCGATCCATGTTCCTCCCTATTATTTTTATACTTTGTGAATGACATAATCGACTGTTTCGATACCAATATAGAAGGATTATTTGAACTCGACGAAACAACACTTTTTATTTTACTTTTTGCGGATGACGCAGTTTTATTTGCACAGAAACCGGAAGCGCTTCAATCACTACTCAATGATCTTTCATCATATTGTAATACTTGGGGGTTAAAGGTTAATACTAATAAAACTAAAATTATGATATTCGAAAATGGTCGACACACAAATTTTAATTTTAGTTTCAATAACACAGCGCTTGAAACAGTAAAATCTTTTAAATACCTTGGTCTACATATTTTTAAAAATGCGAATATGTGCAGAAGTCAGAAAACGCTAGCTCAACACGCGTCTTACGCACTACATAACTTATTTATTATCTTAAACCAATTACAGTTAGATATAAGAGACCAATGCAAATTATTCGATAGTCTTGTTGGTTCGATTTTGAACTACGGTGCTGAAGTTTTGAGCCTTCATGAAGGAAAGGATTTAGAATTAGTCCATTGCAAATTTTTAAAACGAATACTTTGTGTCAAAAAATCAGCTAACTTAGATGGTCTTTATGGAGAAACCGGAAGATATCCATTAAGAATACAGCGTAAAATAAGAGCTTTCAAATATTGGATAAAAATTCTTAACCAGGAAGAAAATTCAATAATTAAAAAACTATATAATCTAATGAAACGGGACGCGGACTTAAATATCACATACAACAATAGAAATTGGGCATATCAAATAAAAACATCTCTAAACGAAATGGGATTAAATAACTTTTGGCATAATCAAAATTATTGTAACATCAATATACATACAATCAAGCAAAGGATTTTAGATATATATAAACAAACATGGTACTCAAATATAAATAATTCAAGCAAACTTTCTACATATAGTTTATTTAAACATGAATTCATACTAGAATCTTATCTATACAAAATAAGAATAAATAAATATAGAGTAGCACTCTCGAAATTTAGAATCTCGGCTCATGATTTAAAAATTGAATCGGGGAGATATGAAAATGTATCCCGACAAAACAGAATATGTAACAACTGCAATATGGGTGTAGTAGAAAACGAATATCACTTTTTACTTGTCTGTCCTAAATACACAACTCTAAGACAAAAATATCTTAAAAAATACTATTATTGCTGGCCAACCATCCAAAAATTCGATAAACTTCTGAGTACGGAAAATTCGGGAACACTTATAAATTTATCCAAATACCTATTTATTGCATTTAGAGAACGTGAACATACAAACCCTAATTGATTGATGCTGATTTCAGTTTGTTTGATTTAGTTTATATATATAATAGTCTATATATCTCACTATATTAACACGGATTAGTAGCAAAGAGCAAACTAATTATGAAATGATCAAAGCCTATTGAAAAATATGCAAAAAATATACTTAGACTTCGAATCAGATTTTTATCTACAATATTTCAAATACAAAATGTAAAGATCGATTGTGAAAACCTCGTAATAATATCCTTTTGAGAATGCTTTTACGACGTTTTGACAAACGGTCACTAGGCATCTCTGAATTATCAATTTGATTTATCTCTTTAAGCATATTATTTTGATAATGAATAGCCACGCTAACTCACATTAAAAAGCAGTATCTCGTTGTCATCTACATTCTTTCGATCCCGCACTTACCTTCTCTGTTAACCTGAACGTATTTTACTATATCCTATCCACTTTGAATATGTATGAATTTTGTATTATATGACATGTGCTATGAATATGTTTGTATTCTATGCAAATAAAGTTATGTTATGTTATGATTAAGAAAATTTACATACGGCCCGACCCATACTAAATTATGCGCCCAGGATTCATTAAACTATTGGAAATCACTTACTGCATGCGTTAAAAACTCACCGAAATCCCTTTAAAAAAAGCCCCTATGTCGTTCATCAAAGGCCACACAACTTCGTCCGAGGCAACCATTCCATTACCCTTGAGCTGGAATGGATTTTGAAGTGTCTGATTGGTCCGTAAAGCTAAAAGATTAGAAGCATAGAAGTCGAACAATGAAGGGGACTAAACGCATTGCATTCAGTCTTAATTACTGGTGTGATTGGTATGCTTGAAAATTCAGTTTTTTATCTGTCACATAGCCATTATTAAGTAAGTATTTTGAATTATTGTATTTTCTTCTTTCACCAAGAGGATTATATAAAAAAACTGCCTCTATAATGATTCTATAATTGTTAAATGAAAAGTAATAAGAGAAAGAAAATCAGAAATTGTATGTGATCAAAGGAAGTTATGCGTAAAATGACGCATTAGTCGATTTATAAGTTGCCTCGCGTAACAAAAACATTTTTGATATCTTGTAATCCTCATCTACAAAACAAGAAAAACATCTTATAAAAAAGTGATGAAAAGTCATCTTTGAATTACTGGCTCTCTGTCTAAGCCGTCTTTGCGATAATTATTTCCTTGTAATCCGGAAATCAGCCGGCTCCAAATCATTAAACTCAATTACCTCGTTTAATGACTTTATAGATGATGTTAAAGATATAGGCTAAATTAACTCTGACCTCGATAAAACGTGAAATGACATACTTTTTATTCATTACCGCACAACTTTTTTTTTATTCCACGTAGGACCTATCTATGATCGTCTTGTCAAACATGGATCTATCTTTGTTTGTTTGTTTGTTTGTTTGTTTGAATGGGTTTAACGCCGCTTTCAACAATCTTGCAGTTATATCGCGGCGGCCGGAGCACCTAACAATGGATTCCTGGTATTTCTTTCACCTGTACTACCATTACACCCTTTCCTAGCCTCCGACTGCTATTTCACATAGGTTTACGATTATCTACCCATTGGTGAAAGACAAACGTCTGAAAGGATATTTGCCGCCACCGGGGATCGAACCAATGGATCTATCTTAGGTGAATAAATAGGTGAATAAATGTATTGATCCTGATGGGACTGTGCATGCTGATCCTAGAATAATCTCGCTGTCTAATTATATAACCATTTGATCTAGTGTGTGACCTTTCCAACACTTTCACATGTGCGCATAGCAAAGCATCTGGCGAGCCTGTGCATCCACAAAGGCTGACAAGAGTCATCGTTTTGCGTTATGGAGATAGGTAAGGTCTTAACCCCTCTTCATGCGGTCAGAAGATAATCCAATTGCAGTAAGTGGCTGTAATCTGGTCAATATCTTGAGAATACGTACACATGACATTATTGAATTGTCACGCACTGGCTCATTTTTTTTTTTTTTTTAGGTCCACGTGCAAAGCGGGTCATTATTTCTTGACTACTACAACTACGTCCGCAATCGGGGACGTTCGGAGATTCTACGGAATTCGGGAATAATAAGGGCCAAGTCATGAAAGCGCGTCATGTCGAGCGTGGGTTTATATGACGTCATAAAGCATTTCTGAAGATGAGAAAAATAAAATCAACGAAATAATAAAACTAGACAGTTTATAATTTAATAACAAAACGAAGTGTTATACCAGAAGCCGAATCACCTGAAAAAATCACAGGTAAAAGACGCGGTGATTGGTCCCCCCCCTCCCCCCCCCCCCTGCCTGCTACCTTAAAATTATGCCAAAAGCCTAGAAATTAATCCAAAAATTGAAAAAAAAAAAAACAAACTCAACTTCCTATCAGTATATTATAGTATACTGATAGGAAGTTGAGTTTTTTTTTTTCATAAATTCTTATACTAGGCTAAATTTGATAAATAAACATTATTAATTTCTAGGCTCTTGACATAATTTTAAGGTAGCAGGCAGGAGGGGGTGAGGGAAGGGGGGGGGGTGCTATCACCAACAGACCAATCACCGCGTCTTTTACCTGTGGAAAAAATACCCCCAAATTACTACTCTTACGTCCGATTGATTGGAATGGGGTTTTACGCCGCTTTCAATATTATTTCAGTTATATCGCGGCGGCTGGGGCACCTAACAATGGGTTCCTGGTGTTTCTTTCACCAGTACAACCACCACATTCTTTCCTAGCCTCCAGCCGCTATCTCACATAGGTCTACGATTATCAACCCATTGGTGAGAGACAAATAGTCGGAAAGAATGAGTGCCGCCGTCGGGGATCGAACCCGCGAACTCTAGATTGACAGTCCGACGCGCTACCAACTGCGCTATGACGGCGGCTTCACTCTTACGTCCGAGGTACATTTCAGTTTATCGAGTCAGGACAATCAAATTTGGTTAATACTACATTTACCACTGGTTCAGATGTCGATTATCATATACAGCTATTTACCTTCAATTTACATTTGAATGTGAGAGCATCGCCTGCGGGTGCTAAAGCTCGACTGTAGGCGCCGGATTATAAAAAGGTATTGGTCGAAAAGGGGGCATAATTCTTACATACGTGCTTCCAGAGTATTCTCTTTGATGGATCTCAATAGCACACTCACGCCAACTTTCATGAAGACATCTTGAATGACCAATGAGATATGACCTATGTTAAGGTTTGTCACGCACCAGCCTACGCCTACGCCAACAGCAACGCTTACCCCAACGATACCAAGGTGATAACATTAGCTCTTAGACTTTTTGTTCCAAAACGATTGAGATTAAAGAAAAAAAGAAATTTAACAATCACGTTTGTTTGTTTTTCCTCGGAATTTAACCTTTGCATGTGGATGTCACACGACCTTAATTACATTATATTGTAACGATCACAAATGACAGCTATCTAAATGTCCTCATTAATCAGAATAAACGTAATTAGAACTACATCTAGTGCCTCTCCCCTTCCGATATTAATCATTTCAAGGTGAACCTCTTTTTTTAATTTAACTTAGAATTGACGCACCAGACCTTTATAATTTCCGGACAACAAGCTGCTGCTTTTCAGTTAAAATGTTGAACCTATTAGAGATACGTTTTGTTAATTGATTTTGAAGAGCCGCCACCAAAGCGCAGTTGGTTAGGCATATGACTTCCAATCTGGAAGTCGTGGGTTCGATCCCCGGTGGCAGCAAATATCCTTTCCGACGTTTGTCTCTCACCAATGAGTAGATAATCGTAAACCTATGTGAGATAGCAGTCGGAGGCTAGGAAAGGATGTAATGGTAGTACAGGTGAAAGAAATACCAGGAATCCATTGTTAGGTGCTCCGGCCGCCGCGATATAACTGAAATAATGTTGAAAGCGGCGTTAAACTCCATTCAATCAATCAATAATTGATTTTGATAAAACAAAATAAGATTTCCGTTACAAGTTCTAATAATTTCATATTGGATATACTGGACATACAGCGTGCGATGTTAATCGTCTTGCAGATTAAGTAATTCTCTATTGCTCACTTTATATATGCACAAAACATGATTGAACGAACATACCGTCTGTTTTCTTCCAAACCCCCGTAACTACACTTAATTTAAGCGGTAGTTAAGGCATTTTCGAAGAAAACCGAGGCTCCTAACAAAACTCGTGCAATAATTGAAGTTTACTGATTTTTAATATTCAAAAATCGTGAAATTGAGTTTCAAAATTGCTCTCTCAATGCTCTTTTCACTCATTCCAAACACTCACTCAAAAACGGTTCGAAATCGTTGAAAAATAACTCGAAATCGATCAATATTTTATTGAAATCTATCAAATTATTCCATGATTTTTTCATTATTATTATTATTATTATTTTGTTTTTTGCCTGGTGTTTTTTGAAACGCCTGATTGGTAGGTCAAGACACAAAAAATAGAAAGACCGGAGAATTTTTTTAAAGGGAGGTAACAAAACGATAATGTATTATCCCCTTTAAATATCATTCAAAACTCGCTCCACCGACTCATTCGTTTACATTCCAAAAATAGTCCAAAATCATCCACTTTGTCAATTTCACGATAGTCTTCACTGTGATTATGATAGTTTTCTTCGAGCGACCGAAAAAACAAAAATAAGAGGATGTAAAGGTTTCACTTAAACCTCTCTGGTATTTTAGAATAAAGTAGACAGAGGAAAATTCGCATTTACCCACAATCTTTATCCATTTCAATGTGCCCCCCCCCCCCACACACACACACAAACACTAAAATAATAAAAACAAGATAAACAGTCACATGACGATGTTTCCAAGGGTCAACGGGAAGTCTCTTGTTAAAGAGCTAAGTACATTTTGGCTTATAGTAGGTTTATAGATATTACACCTCAACTCAAACTTTTTCTAAAATTTGGCGAAGCGGCACAAAAAGTACCTGTAGCCATAAACATAAATATTACATCAATGAGCACATGCACTAAACAATAAAACAAAAACAAACATTGTATAAACAAATCACGCAGAAAACATTATTATTTAGTGTTTTGTTACTACATGTAACAGCATCATGTCTTACAAATGGATCGTAAATAGTAAACAGGAAATATTATTCGAGATGAGCTTCATCTCGGTTCTTAATTATAGCATTACGCGTGATTCATTAACTTCTTTTAATTAAGAAAATTTAGATTTAGATTATTTCCTCGTAGACGGCAATAATTGACAATAGATATGTAATGATGTTTTGTTTTGTTCGTATGGGGTTTAACGCCTTTTCAACAATATTGCAGACATGCCGCGGTGGCTAGTGCACCTACCCATAGTTTCGCATCGTTTCTTACACCAGCATATGCCATCCGAGCCACCAGCTGTTCGTTCCATTCATTCTAATACCATGCTTCTCATCTTACGTCTATTGGTGAGACCCGTGACCCCAATCGGAAACCCTCGGCAATGCTACGGAATTGACCTCGTCAATATTACGGGCGCAGCCATAAAAGTGAGCGGTTTCGTACGTAGGTCTATATGATCTCACAATATTCAAGTTTACTTTGAATAGGACAAAATCAACGTAATATTAAAACTGGGCATATTGTAATTCGATTTCAAGATGCAGTGTTTTACTGCTTTTTGGAATCAAAGTATAATATGCCAAAATTCTGTATAGGTGAGCAGAAAGATTAGAGGAATTTAATTTTCTTGAAGCGTATTGACCAAAGTACCACCGGAAGCCGTATTATCTAAAAATAACCGAAATTACTACACTCATGTCCGAGGTCCTTTCAAATTTACGGAGAAGTCCGAGCGTTGTTCGAATGCCATGACTCGTGTCACATTGACTGTCAATTGTTCTGTAAAATTTAGTCGAGCCAGGGGTAGAACTCACGATCCAAAGATTGACAGTCCAACACGTCACCGACTGATCTAACAGGCCCCGACCAATTGGAGTAAATAGAAAGCTTGATTCCGGATAAGGAGATAATTTGTTTGAATGTGGTTTAACGTCGCTTTTAACAACATTTCATGTATCGCGACGGCTTGAGTATCCAACAAGGGATTCTCGGTATTTCCGAGGCCCATCAATACTTTGATTTTAATGCAGTTTTGACAGGATTCGTATTCAGCATGACAGGCGTTATATGTCGCCTAGAAGCTCATTACGATGGACGCCAGTCCTGTGTTAAAGGTCACAAAACGGTACAAACAGTTTGCCAATTTTACCCCGCTTTGCACGTGCACGCATGCAAAGCGGAGAATAATTGGCGAATTGTTCGCACCATGTTATCCCGAACGTAGGACTGGTACATTTATTTCTCAAACTAGTACTACCAATTCACCCACTTTTAGCCTCCGGCTTCTACCCCACATACGTTTACAATTATCCACTGGGTGAAGACAAATGTCGGAAAGGATGTGTAGCCTACCGCTGTCGAGAATTGAATCCGGGGTCCGAAGAGCTACCAACTGCACTATGAAGGCAGTGCGACGAAGATGAAACCAGCTGGCGAGATTGTTACCTTGTAATGCTGACCCTATCCGATATCTTTAAATCAATAATTCGGTTGTTTCTCTATTCCTAATTGAGTCACAATGTTTTCTATCTCAAACCTGTGGCTTTCATAATAATTTGGAATACTAGCACAAAAAATTAACAAGAGGGCCAACGTGGCCCTAAATCGCTCACCTGAGTTAACGGTCTTAGATCTGAATTCTTGACCTCATTAATAAAATTACTTCCTTTCAATGTTGTCTGGAATTTCATGAAGACACTCCTTTCGACCAATTTTCAGGTTGATTGACCCAAAATTAGGCCTCTAGAGTGTCCACAAGGTTTTTCTAAGATTTGTCCTTGTGACCTAGTTTTTGACCCCACTTGACCCAATTACAAACTTGTCCAAGCTTTCATCAAAATAATTATTCTAACTAAATCCCAGGTTGATTTGGCTTAAAATGTGGCTTCTAGAGCGTCCACAAGGTTTTTCTAAGAATTGACCCTGTGACCTAATTTTTTTTACCCCACTTGACCCAATTTTGATTTTGTCCGAGATTTAATCAATATAATCATTCTGACCAATTTTCAGGTTGATAGGGCAAAAATGTGGCTTCTAGAGTGTCAACAAGGTAAATGTTGACGACGCACTGACGCACATCACACAACCCCAAAAGCTCACCTTGAGCACTTCGTGCTCAGGTGAGCTAAAAATGGAACTAGAAATGCGTCACAGACACAGATGCCTCCGCAAAAACATGTACTTAATTTTTACTCAAATAGACATTCAGCTTTGACCTTGATCTTATCCTGACAAACTTTTCGGATGACACTAATACACACCCAGGGAACACCTGTGCCAAGTTATTTTGAATTTCATAAATGTAGAAGTAATGCCCCGGGCAAGATTGGGACAATTACGCCAGCATTCACGCACAGGGTCTAACTCTATATGTCCGTCGCCATTCCATGGCGGGGCAATAAAAAATACGCGTTGTAACTTTAATGACTATCTATAAAAAGAAGGCAGAAAAACATCAAAGGGAACTAACTTAGAAAGAAGCAATGGGCCAACTTATTTCACACCCGGCCGGGGCCCTTTTTTCAGCTTGAATCCAGCCCTGCGTTCAGGATGACAAACCGGTTCAAGTCTTGTCCCGCTTTACCCGTATACTTGCGTGTAAAGCGGGGTATAATTTAAAAACTGCTTGCAATATTTTTTCAGTCTGAACGAAGGGCGGGTTTCAAGCTGAAAAACGGGCCCCGGCCGGGCGTGAAATAAGTTGGCCCCTTATTGATTGTAGCCAAACAGTTAACACACATATAGATGGTGTCAGTCAAAGAATAGATTGACAATTCAAAATACTCATTTATAATTAGATGACTGTTTAACTCCCAATTTTTTCCTTGAAATGTTTTCGCAAAGGGCACCTCGTTACTAGTTTAAAAAATGCGTAAGATAGTTCATATAGTTATAATTAGATGACTGTTTAACTCCCAACCTTTTCCTTGAAATGTTTTCGCAAAGGGCACCTCGTAACTAGAGTTTAAAAAATGCATAAGATAGTTCATATAGTTATAATTAGATGACTGTTCAACTCCCAACCTTTTCCTTGAAATGTTTTCGCAGAGGGCACCTCGTAACTAGAGTTTAAAAAATGCGTAACGAAGAAGGACCACCTGAAGTTCAAAATAACTCAACCCTAGTTTGATTGTGCGCACTAACCAGTAGTCGAAACCTTTTCGACCTCAAAATAAATTTTCCTTTGACCTTCAAAGATCATTCTACCATACATTAATTAAGTTCTCATTACAAAAGCATTTGATTCCCTCATTTCATCTAGGTTAATTTTCTTTCACGAACATTTGTCTCACAAAGTCTCTTTTGTGTGGTAAGTCTTATAACGCCAGGAGGCTATCAATACCTCATAACTTCAGCTTTTATTATAAAAGCTGTAGTTACGAGGTATTAATAGTCCACTGACAATATATGAAGTTCCCATCATCTTATCCCAAGGGCTGAGCACAGAGCAGTTGTTTTAGCATGGGGTTTAACGTGGACTTTAGCAGTTTGTAGTCATATCACAGTGTCTGGAGCACCAAACAATGGGTTCCTGGTAATTCTCACCAGTACTAATATATCATCCATTCCAAGCCTCCAGCTGCTACCTCACTTAGATTTAAGAATATTCGCCCACAACTTTTTGAAGGGATTTGTGTCGCTACATCTGTGACTCCATCACAAACAGATTGATTGATTGATTCAATGGAGTTTAACACCGCTTTCAGCATTTTTTTCAGTGGCTGGAGCACCTAACAATGGATTCCTGGTATTTCTCTCAATAGTACAACCATCACATCCTTTCCTAGACTCCAGCTGCTGTCTAACATAGGACTATCAAGCCATTGGTGAGAGACATATAGTTGGATGAGTGCTGCCTTGGGGGACCAAACCCGGGACCTCTTGATTGACAATCCGATGCGCTACCAACTGCGCTATGACGACGGCCCCATCACAAACAGAACAGACAAAGGAAAATGACATACAGGTAGAGCAAAAGATATTAGGGGAGCATTAAACTAATAACATAAGCAAGGATCTTTTAATTGCACAGTTTTATTAAATATGCTAAATAAGTTTCAGAATTATGACGAACCCTGACAATTATATAAGGTCTACTGATAGCAACAAAATGCAAGGTAGAATTTTAATCGGCCACTTTTTGGAAATTCTTGGATGAATTTTAGATACTTCAGGATTGCATATAATAATACATGTACCTAATACATTTTTCAACAACTCAAAAGAATTTGGAATTATTCAAAGTAACTGAGAAATCTGAACGTCGGTCTGATTTTTTAAAATTGTGAATGCACAAAAAATTGATGGAATTATCTTTATTTCAATTCTATTTCTGTAATTTCATACTTGAAATATCTTGGGAAAAGAAGAAATTGCTAGTAACAGATAACTCATTTTCATACCATATTTCAAATCACATAGGATGGTTTATTTTCCAATTGTACTCACTTTTCCTAATTGTCTGCACCCTTTTTTTTATTTAAATCAGTGTAAAATTACAACAAATGGCAGAGTTAAACTTATGAGGCACTCTAAAAAACTTCATGTTTAACTTTTCATGTATGTAAACTATGCACAGTAAGACATTCTTATGAGGAAGTCTAAAAAAACCTTCCTGTTTAATTTTTCATGTATGTGAACTATACACAGTAAGACATTCTAAAGACATATTGAACAAAAAGTGTAGAAATAATTCATTTACTCATTGTAGGAAATTTTTAACTTGTCCTAAAAAAGAATTGCATAATTCATTGAGCCTAGTCAGTATGCAAAGACTTTACAAACTGCCCGGTGATAATTTTTAAAAATACTCAAATACGGTAGAACTCTACAAAGCCTTGATTGTCTTTTTTAAATGTTGGCTTCAAAGGGTTTCCCTTTTTTCCCTTTCTATTACCAAACCAACTTTTTTTCACTTTGTAGGTTCATTTACATAAGACAGTAATTAGAAAGGAACACTCTATTATTGTCTACTGGTGGCAGAAGATACACGTGTTCATACAAATGTCTGTTGAAAGGAAGAAAATGATAGAATATCTTCTAAGATTCAAAAACTTAGTAACTTCCAATAATCAAGACTTTAATCAGAGCCAAAAAGACTTAAATATATGTGTTGTATGCAGGTGGCGGACAACAGCACAGCAAATAGTTTTGATATTCTTTGTAATTTATATCCATTTATGCAATTAAACATCTCACAAAATTTTCAGAAAACTTCTAAGAAGATTACTTTTCTAAATGCTTTTTGGTGGATTTTTACGAAATTACAGTGCATTATCATTTGATAAACTGACCGCCAAACCAGTAAAATTATCCAAACCTTATACCCCACATTCTTTCATATCACCCTATTCAACATAATCTAAGCAGAGCCCTATAAGAGATGTAATCATATGTTGCACTGCAATTACCTGCAAAATAATTTGCTTATAAATGATTATCCTGTATATAATTTTCCCAACTAGGTAAATGTTCAAATGAATTTTACAAAAAGTTTAATAATATGATATAAACCTTGGTTTAATAGACTTTCTTGTATTTGTTTTGGTTAATATATTCATTTGTCTATAAATAGTCTTCTCATAGAAAACTGGGTACAAGTATGAATATAGAGAAATGCTGTCGTTCCGCTACACAAAATATAGTATTTGCAGCAGCTGTGGATACTAAATTTTGGTGGCCAACAAAGGATGTGAGACCCCATGGAGGAAAAGTATACATCAATTTATAACATTACATGAGCCTGTGTGTGACATTTCCAACAATTTGACATGTGACTGCATTGCAAACACTGACCAGCCTAAACAGCCAGAAATAGTGGTTATAAGCTTGCCTAACTGTCTATAGATACTTTGAGACCTTGTTTACCTACAAAGGGCATTGTGAAGACTCTGGTCAGACTGTGCGGATGCACAGTCTGACCAGAGTCTTTGCATTGTGCACATTCAAAATTGTTGGAAATGTCATGCACAGGCTCAAATGATTGTTGTACAGTTGAACGCCATACATGAAGCACAATATTTTATCACTGTTTTATCAGTTTTGTTAGGCTGATAACCCAAGCACATTGCTGAATGAGAACACTGTTAAAAACTTGTCCGTAAACTAAAACTGGAACACTATCAAGATTTCTGGGAGGCTTCTTCCTTAGCTGAAAGTATAGAAAGCAATGAAGAATTGAGTTTTTAAAGATTTCCATCTCGTTCATTTTTCATCAATTACCAAACATCCAAACTTCAAACTCATCAAAATTTGTCAAATTTGTGGATGATAATTGAAAAGTTTTAGGACTCTCTCTTTTAGGAGAAATACTTGTTGAAAAAGGAAGAAATTGTTTGTTAAATGTAATTTCTTCTTTTTTATCAGTTCTTCCCACAGATTTTAACAAAACATCTATCAAGTTCAATACCATCTGATATTCATTCCTATGAATGCACATGCAAAGACCAGTATGAATAATCAGATTTTTATTCGTCTAAAATCAGGGGTCAAAGTCGGGTCAATTAAAGCCCACTATACTTCCATGAAAACAGATGTTATCTTCATTCTTATAACTTAATATCAAGAAGCAAAAATGTAAAGATTTGTCAAATATGACACAGATTTCTTATGGGACTACTTTTTGCAGACGCTGAAAAATTATTTTCATGTGGAAATAAAACCAGTTTTTCAGCCAATAAGAATAAACAAACATTGATAGAACCATTAGAAATTGAATTATACTACTACAATAGAAGGGAAGCTTATATAAGGCAGTGTATTCTTATCAAAGTTAATTTATAAATGAGCCTGTGTGTGACATTTCCAACAATTTGACATGTAAGTGAGGTGCAAACATTGAGTAGCATTGGTAGCCACATACTTTTAGTATAAAGTTACCTGATGGCCAACAGATACTTTGAGACCTTATATATCTACTAAATGCATAGTGAAGACTCTGGTCAGACTGTGGGGATGCACAGGCTGGTCAAATTCTCCGCTTTGGGCATATTTGAAATTGTTTGAAATCTTATGCACAGGCTCAAATACCTTTTTTTTCTGCTTCTTTCTTTTTTGCAGCTTCTTCTCTCTGTTTTCTAATAATTGCAAGTCTAGCTAGATCATTTCTTGCTTCCTCTGTTTTTCCTTCTTTATGCAACTTCTGGTAATTCTCTGCGGCTCTTTGTTTGGCTAGTTCTTCCCTTTCAAAAGAAATTGTTTTGTTTGAATGGGATTTTAAGCCACTTTCAACAAACTTTCAATTATCTTGCGGCCACTGGTGCACCTTATGAAGCAATTCTGGTATTTCTCATACCTGTACTACCATTGCATCCTGTACTAATGTCATGTCATTTCCATATTGTGTGGTCTGAGCAACACTATTGTATACTATATGTTTATAGGCATGTACAATAATGTTGTGCTAATAACCCCTTAATTTTGTCTTCTTTCGACAAGGGTATTCTCGCAATTATGTAATATCCAAAGCATGCATTCTTATTTAAGAAAGTATGCAAGACTATTTCACAGAAGCTAAAATGACCTTTTAATAAAGCTTTCTTTCCAAACACATTTTGAGGTATCTGCCTTTCAGGGTGATAAGCAGATGACCTATATTCCTTTATTTGTTTGATGGTAGATAAACTTTTATATTTCTTAACTACAAACAAAACTCAAAATATCAAAGTCACAGTAAGCTGTCTCATTTTCTTAAAAAACAAGATGTGTTTGTGAAACACGAATGCCCCCGTAACAGCATTTTTTTCAAAGTTTGACCTTGACAGATGACCTTGACCTTGTCACATGACCTTGACTTTGGTACCAGCTGATGCGGATCGTTGAGATCTATCATCATGCCAAATATGAGCTTTGTATCTCGAATAGGCTTGAAGATATTGGCAATTTTAAGTTTTTTGGCTAACTTTTTGAGTTATTTGACCTTGAGAGATGACCTTGACCTTGTCAAATGACCTTGACTTTGAGACCAACAGATGCAGATCATAGAAATCTATCATCATGCCAAATATAAGCCTTTTATCTTGAATGGGCTTGAAGATATTGGCAATGTTCAGTTTTTTTGAGTTATTTGACCTTGACAGATGACCTTGATCTTGTCACATGACCTTGACTTTGGTATTGGCAGATGCAGATTATTTAGATCTATCATCATGAAAAATATTAGCCTTGTATCTTGAATAGGCTTGAAGATATTGACAATGTTAAGTTTTTTGAGATATTTGACCTTGAAAGCTGACCTTGACCTTGTCAAATGACCTTGACTTTGGTACCAGCAGATGCGGATCATTAAGATCTATCATCATGCCAAATATGAGCCTTGTATCTTGAATAGGCTTGAAGATATTAGCAATGTTAAGTTTTTTGGTTAACTTTTTGAGTTATTTGACCTTGACAGATGACCTTGACCTTGTTACATGACCTTGACTTTGGTATCAGAAGATGCGGATCATTGAGATCTATCATTATACCAAATATGAGCCTTGTATCTTGAATAGGCTTGAAGATATTGGCAATGTTTAGTTTTTTTTGTTAATTTTTTGAGTTATTTGACCTTGAGAGATGACCTTGACCTTGTTACATGACCTTGACTTTGGTATCAGAAGATGCGGATCATTGTGATCTATCATCATGCCAAATATGAGCATTGTATCTTGAATAGGCTTGAAGATATTGGCAATGTTAAGTTTTTTGGTTAACTTTTGCAGACAGACAGACAGACGGACAGACGGACAACGGTAAAACAATATGCCCCCGATCTTTCGATACGGGGGCATAAAAATATTGTTACCTAGGTCTAATCATATCTTGATGACTGATGAGACTGGAAGAAATCATCTTAAGGAAATTATTCTATTGTGATGGATCTATACAGAATTGAACAAGAATTAATCTACCATATCTGTGAGCCAGTTTATTAGTGGCCTATCGAGTGGTAACTAAAGAGCTTAAGATAGAGGGGTTTTTAGGTCAAGGTAATTCTATAATTATAGGATAAACTCTATGTTGTTTGTACTCATTTTAATTATTAAGATGATTCAAAAAGTACCCATAACATAGGGTTTCGAGAAATAAATATTTCAAACTGGATTCACCCCTCTTATCTGTACCTCTGCAGCGTTAATGTAGTGGAACTGTAATAGTTCGGCAAGGTTTTGGAAATAATGACCTTTAACAGTTTTAAGGGGTTTTAGATTTTCATAAGGAAACCTGGGTCAACATTGTGAAAGATCATGAGGTCCAAAATGATGCGTTACTATTACGGTTACACTTCTAGCCTAAATACAAAGTTTCACTCAGTGATCCATCACCCCTGCCTTTGTAATACATATCCTACCTAATTCTAGTTGATTTTACACCATTGGTCAGGGCAGGGTGTAAGTATGACATCAAGAAAATGGGCTCCAAAGGACTCATTAATTGGGACCTAAGGGGTCCTTTCTATTCAAATCAGTGTCTGAAATGTTGCGGGTCATAAATATTCATCAAGTTAGGCCTATATTTAGATCATCACGTCATTGTCATTTGCATTACCGAATATTGGAATGACAAAGTCCAGCTTATCTTTGAGAATTAAAGTCTAGTTTTTGTGTTGTTTAAACTCACTGCCTTGCGTTTCAGAAATGTTCACAAACACAGATGAGGGCTTTAATATGGTCAACAATCAATTTCTTGTACCCTTTGAAAGCCATACCTTTCTCTTCTAGTTAACTGAGGACCTGATGCACTATTGTCTACATCTGAAATCTTCTTAGTTTTGTTTGCAACTCTATTAGGATTTTCTATATCTATAAGATGGGATACTCCTTTGTGTCTATCCTGAAAAGAGAAAGAAAATATCATTTCCCATTGTATAGTATTTGGAAATAATGGACTATACACAGTTAAAACTAAATTGTTATTGTGTATGACTGCTTTCTTTCACCAGTACAAAATACACTATTTCATTTTTCGTCACCACATTTTTATTAAGCTGCAAAAATTAAAATACTTGCAGCAATAAAGAAACAAAAATAAAATCTCTCCCACCTCTCTCTCCCTTCTCCTCCCCTCCCCCTTCTCTTTCTCTCTCTAAGGTTGAACACTATCAGTGTCCCAGGACCATGAGCATCCCAAATATCGGGAAGGATCCCATTAGGTCTAAGCAAGGGATTCCATCAGGATCCTTCTATATCCATAAAATTTCAGTGATTTTCAATCAGAACATCATTCTTTTTTTCAAACCATGATTCTTACTACTTTGTTCCTTACACTTTTTGAACAATTTCAGTTAAGGGTCACTAAAGGTACATCCATGCCAAGTTTCATTGAAATTGGCCCAATGGTTTGGGAGAAGATTTTTAAAGATTTTATTATGAAAAGATGCAGCCCTGCCACACCTATATTTGGGGGTCAATCAAATATCTTTAAAAATTTAAGAAGAGGGTCACCCAAGGATTATTTCTACCAAGTAATGCTAAAATCTGCCTATTTGTTTGGGAGGGGAAGATGTTAAAAGAAAAAGTTCGGAAAGACTGACACACGGATGAATGACAGACAATCCGCCATGACAATAGCTTGTTGGCCTTTGGCCAGTGGAAGTAAAACTAGAAAGCCATGAATGGCTTGAGTCGCTCCAAAGGCTTGAAATTCATGTAAAGCAAATCAAAGTTTTTACTAGATTTTTAGATATTTTTGGGTTCTACTGATGTTGAAAATGATTTTCAAAGTTTCCACTATATAACATATTATAGAGAAATGACCTCCACCCATAAAAGACATATTTTTCAAAGTTTCCACTATATAACATATTGAGAAATGACCTTCCCCCATTAAATACATATTTTTCATCCACTCACAACAATTTTTGGTAGACTGATAAAGGATCATTCCAGTGAAGTTTGGTTAATTCCATCAATTAGATTCTGAGAAAATGATTTTCAAAGTTTCCATAAAACATATAGAGAAATGACCTCTGCCCATAAAATACATATTTTTCATCGAATCACTATAATTTTTGGTGGACTGATACTGGATCACTGAAGAATCATTCCAGTGAAATTGGGTTGATACCTATCCATTACATTCAGAGAAAATGGTTTTCAAAGTTTCCACTATATAACATTTAGAAAAATTACCTCCGCCCATAAAATACATATTTTTCATCTGATCACAATTATTTTTTGTAGACAGATAAACAAGGATCATTCATGTAAAATTTGGTTGATACCCATCAATTAGAATCTGAGAAAACTCACTTTTTATCATATTTAGAAATCTTCGACCAGTTGAGCTAAAAATTAATTACCTCACATCTTGTTATACAGTGAAATCTTCTAAATAGCAACCCTGATATAAGCAACTCATTCCTTAATTGCAATTGACCTCGTGCAGAAATCCAGGGCTAAGCGCAAAAACAGTTGAAACTGCCTAAATATTTATAGGCAGTTACAACTGTTTTGCACTAAGCCATTGAAAAGATACAGTTATAGAAGATCATAGAATATCTCCTTTTTATGGCAACTTCTGGCTTATAGCAACAAAATTGTTGACAAATTGGAGTTGCAATTAACATGTAACAGGATACCACTGTACTGTACTTACATCATCCGAGTCTGAATCTTCCTCAGACGAGTCACTTTGATTCTTGCCTCCCTCGGCACCCTCTTCTTCCTCTTCATCTTCTCCTCTCTGTTTCTGTAAAAATATATGCCATGTGTCAGATGATAAGGGATCATCTTGGTAGTGCATACAGTGGTGACCCTAGGCAGACTGTGGACGATACTCAGGCTGACGAGGGTCAAAACTTGACACTAAGCTGATTTGTGAATCTTATCAAGAATGGTTATTCTACCTTCCTGAATGAGAATTTTTGAAATATTCGAAACTTTTCACACTAGACAGATTTTGTGAATCTAGAATCGTAAAGTAATTTTACCAAAATAGCCCAAAGATTAGATTGAGCTCTAAATTTATTATCTCAGTGTGCAATATTCCTACAAGCTTAATGCCCATGTGTAGCTCGGAACAGGATGGGACTCATTTAGGCTCATTATTTAAAAAAAAGCGAGTCATAGGGACCCCTTCTTTAAAATTTCAAAATGAATCACTGCCTTCTAAATGTCTTTAATGGTGTGACAACTAAAATTATAATATTTAGAGCATGTCCTGTTAGAACCTTTTGACAGTTCACACTCAAGAAGCTGCTATTCTTCAGTATCACCTATTTATGTCTAAAGCTGTTAGTTTTGAACTTTTAGGGATTCTTCTTCACTATTTTACTTTATTTCTGTTTAAAAAATAAATCAAACTGATCTATTTTCAATTTGCTGTCGATTTAAAGACATGGGAATTACAATTTCGAGCTGTCTTCACAGAAAGAGCCTCCATGTTTCTTTGTTGATAATTTGCTTGTGGAATGGATGAATTCATTATCTTGACCGACAGATGATGAACAATAGCATAAGGTCCATTACCCTTTAATATTTTGAAACAAGCGGACCATAATGGTCCTAGATTGCTTACCTGAGTCTCTTTGACCCCTGGGACATCACATTAATCAAATAAGCAGATGTCAAAAGGAGAGCAAGACAGATTTGCCTTTTCACTCTTTGATTCTATGTAAAAAGGGATGCGTCCAGGTGGAGCCAAAATGTGACCCCAGGGTCTTGATATGAACAAACTTGGTAGAGGTCCATTAGATTATGCTACATACTAAATATGAAAGCTGTCTGCCTTCTGGGTTCAAAGAAGAAGATTTTTAAAGATTTTCCTATTTTCAGCCATCATGCTCAGATGAGCTAAAAGGGTTGTGCCCGGGTGGAGCCCAAATAAGACCCCAGGGTCTTAATATGAACAAACTTTGTAGGGGTCCACTTGATGATGCTACATACTAAATATATAAGCTGTGTGCCCTCAGGTTTCCGAGAAGAAGATCTTTTTTAAAAAATTTCGCTCTTTGATTCAATGTAAAAAGGGGTGTTCCCTGGATGGAGCACAAATATGATCCTTGGGTTTTGATATGAACAAACTTGGTAGAAGTCCTTAAGATGACGCTACATACTAAATATGAAAGCTGTCTGCCTTCTAGTTTCAGAGAAGAAGATTTTTGAAAATTTTCATATTTTTTACCCTTCGAGCTCAAAAGAGCTAAGAGGGATGCGCTTGGGGAAAGCCCAAATATGACCCCAGGTTCTTGATATGGACAAAGCTGGTAGAGGCCCACTTGGTGATGCTATACCAAATATGAAAGCAGTCTGCCATCTGGTTTCAGAGAAGAAGATTTTTTTAAGATTTCGCTCTTTGATTCTATGTTTAAAGGGTTGCGCCCAGGTGGAGCCCAAATGTGACCCAAGGGTCTTGATATCAACAAAGGTCCACTAGATGATGCTACATACCAAATATGAAAGCTGTCTGCCTTCTGGTTTCAGAGAAGAAGATTTTTGAAGATTTTCCCTTTTTTCACCCTTTTTGTTAAGGGTTAAGGAAAAGTTAAGGGTGGATTCAATTTATTTGAACAACTTTGGTAGAACTTGACCCAAGGAACATCCCTGCCAAGTTTCATCAAGATTGGCTTACTGGTTTAGGAGGAGAAGATGTTTAAAGAAATTGTGGACAACGGAAGATGCACAATGCAAGACGGACGACCGACGACGGACATTGTACGATCACAATAGCTCACCTTGAACAATTCGTGCTCAGGTGAGCTAAAAATAAATATGCTGTGTACTTCTATGTCATCTTCCTGTTTTGAATGTCTCCAAGGTTTGGATGTCATTTTCCAATATTTTGTTTGGGAATATTTATCCCATCTTCATGTATTATTCAATTATGAAAACTTACAGAAGACAAAGACCAGTACTTGACATGTTTGATTAGTGCTATCTCAAGGAAAATTGAATAATGTTCCAGCTTCATATTTTATGAAAATACGTATTTATAACCACCTCTACCTCTATTGCTAATTAACAATTAGAAATGTGTTTTTTTACCAACTTCAATATCTCCAAATGCATTTTTGTTGATTTTAAATGTGTTTTCATGCAAAAACTTTTCTTATCTGAAGCTATGAACAATTTTGACTGAGGGACCCAGACTTTGAAAATTCAATATCTAACATTAGGGTATAGACAGTTTCCCCAAACAAGAGGACCATGATGGTCCTAGATCGCTCACCTGAATCTATTTGACCCCTAGGGCATCACATCAATTAAATAAGCAGATGTCATTAAGGAGATAATTTCTACACTAGAAAGCCATGAATGGCTTGAGTCGCTCCACAGGCTTGAAATAGCAAATCTAAGGTTTGCCTCGATTTTAAGATATTTTGGGTTCTACGGATGTTGAAATGAATTTCAAAGTTTCCACTATATAACATATAGAGAAATGACCTCTGCCCATAAAAGACATATTTTTCATCCAATAACATTAATTTTTTGCTGCATGATAGAGGTTCACTCAAGGATCATTTCAGTGAAATTTGGTTGATATCCATCAATTACACTCTGAGAAATTGATTTTCAAAGTTTCCACTATATAACATATAGAGAAATGACCTCCGCCCATATAAGACATATTTTTCATCAGATCACAATAATTTTTGTAAGACTGATAAAGGGTCTCTCAAGGATCATTCCAGTGAAATTTGGTTGATATCCATCAATTATATTCTGAGTAAATGATTTGCGAAGTTTCCACTATATAACATATAGAGAAATGACCTCCGCTCATAAAATGCATATTTTCCATCCGATCACAATAAATTTTGGTAGACTGATAAAGGGTCACCCAAGGATCATTCAGGTAGAATTTAATTGGTATCCATCCATTAGAATCTGAGAAAACTCACTTTTTACCATATTTGGAAATTAGCCACGCCCATTTAATTCATGTTTTTCATTGGATCAAAATTTCTTGAACAACTTTGAAAGAGGGTCACCCAAGCATCATTCCTGTGAAGTTTGGTTGAAATTCATCCAGTAGTTTCTGAGGAGAAGATTTTTAAAGAAAAAGTTTACGACCGGACGCACGGACGGACGGACGGACGACCGCACGAAGGACACAACGCCATGACAATAGCCCCAGTGGCTTTCAGCCAGTGGAGCTAATAAAACCAACTTTCATGACATTTCTGCCAAAAATATGGCCCCTAGAGTTATAATAAGAAAATTATCATTAAGACCCCTCTTCCTGTGATATGGCATGGATCCTTCCCATTTTCAAAAGGCTTCATTCTTGTGATCTGACCAACATTATGACCAAGTTTAATGAAGATTGGGCAATATTTGTGGCCTAAAGAGTGTAAACAAGAAAATTGTCATTAAAGCCCCTTTTCCAGTGATATGGCACGGATCCTTCCAAATTTCAATAGGGTTAATACTTGTGACCTGGAGACCATTCTGACCAAGTTTCATGATGATTGGACCATATTTGTGGCCTCTAGAGTGTAAACAAGAAAATTGTCTTTAAGGCCCCTTTTCCCATGATATGGTACAGATCCTTCCCATTTTCAATAGGGTTAATCCTTGTGATCTGGAGAACATTCTGATCAAGTTTCATGATGATTGGACTATATTTGTGGCCTCTAGAGTGTAAACAAGAAAATTGTCTTTTAGGCCCCTTTTCCCGTGATATGGCATGGATCCTTCCCATTTTCAATAGGGTTAATCCTTGTGACCTGAAGAACATTCTGACAAAGTTTCATGATGATTGGTCCATAATTGTGGCCTCTAGAGTGTAAACACTTAAATTGTTGACGTCTGACGACGGACGACGGACATCCAATGATCACAAAAGCTCACCTTGAGCACGATGTGCTCAGGTGAGCTAAAAATACTAGGTGTCCAGTCCAAAATCTAGGGGCCATGGGAAAGTGGGCCCTCACTAGTCTTTTTCCCAGCATATTTTGAAATGAATTAAGATTACCCTCCATTGTTTCTCTCTTTTCTCCTTCTCAGCTTGTTCTTTCAGACTCTCCTCATCCGTGAAGTGACGACTTTTGCCTTTATAATTCTTCTTGGGTCCTCTTCCTCCACCTGAAGTGGAAATCAGTAAGATCCATCATACCAAAAGAATTTGATTTGAATTGGGGTTTTACGTTGCTTTCAACATCATACCAAAAGAAACCATGAGATAAAACCACAAAGTTCTGAACCTGGTCAGACTGTTTGGGTTGCAGTTAGCCAGAGTTGAAACTTACTGTATGTTGCAGAACTGACTTTAGGCTGCTTTAGACTGACAGGGTTTGACACTAACACCAGTCCTCAGGCCAGAGGCCTGTGGATTTTACGGAGGACTGGTAGAAGCTACCATGGTGCAGGTCCTTCAGGTCTGTAGTTAATGGCCATATCATTTCCTAGACAATCCAGTTTTGAAAAAAATTGCCGTTCCCATACAATTTCTTTTTTCCTTACCATTCTTTACAGTTTTCCCCTTTAATTGCTAAATAATTTGTATTGTTTTCATTGAGGACCTGTTACCTTCAGGCAGGACCTGTAAGATTTGTGGCTAACTGGTCCTTCAGGCTGGTAGCATTAAAAGTTAATGTGTCAACTCCTGACTGACCATTGAAAACGGGCTAATTGTTATCTATGGCAGAGGTTCAGATAAGACAGGGTAAAACTAGTCTAGAGTGTTTATTTAGCAGTAAAACCCCATGTTGTGAGTAATCATTTGAATTGTCTTGCTAAGATGATTTAAATGAGTACCAACAACATTAAATTTATGCTATAATTATTGAATGAATTTATCTCAAAATATCTGCAGCCAGCCTGATCTTAGTCTATACCATCTTTTTTACTTTTTCAAACCAGAAAATTTCATAAAATTTTATTTTCAAAATAAATAATGACTCACAGTTAGTGCATCCAGTGCTTTCAGCACTTAAGTTTAAAAGTTATTTTACCCAGATTTTTTTATTTAGCATTAGGAGGGTTAAATAATTCCCTGGATAAAGCTACTAAAATGTATTGGATAGATTTGCATCTGTTGGATCAGCTGCAGGCAAGAATTGAAAACTGTTTGGTATCCAGGAGGTCCTTAGAGAGACTCACATCAAACAGTTTTGAGAGTCCAAGCTACTTATTCAGGGGTCTCTGCAGGGTTGGCAAGTATTGACCAGGGCGGTTTTAACCGAGTGGTTTTAACCGGTTAAAACCGCCCCGGTCAATACTCCTCAAAGTGGTCAATACCGGTCAATACTGGTCGATTGAATTAAACAGGTGGTCAATACTGGTTAATTGAATATTTTAGTTGGCTTAATAAGATTGAGTTGTCAATTAGTGTTTATTACTGTATGAAATATAAAGTAAATCATGCATGATACACATACAGATACACTTGTTTATCAATATGCTGGCTATGATCATGGGGTACTGATCATGGTAAAGGCTATTATGTCACTTCTACTGAAAACCTTGAACTGGCATAGGTAACTAGATTGACCAGACATTCACACTTATCAAATTTGAAGCACACTTTCACACATTTCACATTGCAATCAGATGTCAAGCACATTTACCATCATTTCCATGACCAGTAATTGTGTATTGATAAAACTAAGAGTCTAAACACACCAATGTAATCATAAGGCCAGTCCAGACTCAATTAGTATAACCTGTGTTGGTCCCTGGTAGATCCCAATAGATATATATACAGTCATTCAATTTTACTGCCAAATATTTTGGCCTTTAAATTTTACCTATTATTCCCATAATTTCTTTGACTGTATAGTTACTTAGTTATTGATGAATGAAATAAAGTACACCATTGACCAACTACATTTGTAAGGTAATACTGTATAATGAGAAAAAAACATACTGTATAATGACTTTATGACTAATTGACCACCAATCAACCACTGTATTGACCAGATTGCTTTTAGCCTTTCAAAACTTGTTCACTTTTATTAATATTACTACACCTCTAATTAATGTTGTCTTTGTTATTTAATCTATTTTATCATAATACAAGAATATGGCAAGATAGTAGGGGATGGTTACATGAAATGACCAATCGACCACCAATTGACCAGTATTGACCGGTATTGACCAGTATTGACCGGTTAAAACCAGTATTGACCACCGGTCTGGTCAATACTCCAATCGACCGGTCAATTGCCAACCCTGGGTCTCTGACTCACAAAACCTATGTCCTAAAACCTAAAACCTAGTTACACATCTTTAACTTTATACTAGGGATGGACTGATAACTTGATTAATCCCGTACTCATACAATTGTCTAAGTATCACTTACCAATTTCAATAATTGATTTATCGGAAAGAAAAATAAAATTCAAAATTGCAAAAGAATCATTACCAAACTTTTTTTTTTTTTTTAAATAATTTCTCAAAATAACAATCTTTTTATTTTCAACACTGTACAAAGCTTTAAGTAATGTATGCTGCACCTTGCCCGTTGCTGATCATCTAATTGGTCGATAAGTTTCAAAATTTGCAACAAAGTGTCAACAGTCACTGTTCTCGCTGTAACCCAGTGTCATTGTTTTTTTCACCTTAGACGTTTGATACCCTGATAAGGGTTGGTGCTTTTTAATTAGACGTCCTCTAGATGTCCCTTTCAGTAGATTGATAAAGATCTCTTTGGATCAGGAGTGCTAAAACCATATTACTAAAGGTTATTGATTACTTGATTTTGGTCTACCTAAGACAATGTATTATATAAAAATGTCAAATAAAGGTGAGAAATATGATCCTGAAAAGGCACTTTTCTAAAAATTTGATGGACCAAATGTCAATAGGCAGTTACAACTGTTTAACATACGCTTTGAGCCATAGAAATGTCATCACTGTTGTCAATTGAACAAAAGATATGTCAAATATGAATGTTTTTCAAACACAGTAAAATATCATAATTCGCCAATTCTAACCCAGTACTAGAGTACTGGATCTGAAAGGTCTTCAAGTACTCAATTAGTAAAATTGGTACTTGTTACAATCCCTCTTGTATACTAAATTACTAATTAATTTTGTTTGATTGCAAAAAAAGCTTTATCTTATAGGCACCTTTATCATTAGGCCATCGAGGCAGTCTATCTCTTTTACTTAAATCTTATATGAAGGATGATTAATGCTTTTTCCCATTCGATGCAATACAGGTAAACAATGTAATATTGCAGTAGCAGAGGGCTAGGTAACAGGGTAAAGCTAGTCTAAAATCTATGATGACAATAGCCAAGTGGCCTTTGGCTAGTCAGTCATTTCACTCTTGAGATATTTCTTACTCAGGACATTTCACTATTAGGACATTTCATTTTTGGATGCTTCACTACTGTTTTAAAATTGTTTAGACATTTCACTACCCATTTTATATAGGGGTATTTTATGCCATTATTTTGTTTATTTATCTAATTTCATATTTGAAAACAAGTTATTTATGTAATTAATTATTTAATTGATGAAATTTTATTTCAATTGCCTAGCTTTAGGGTGTATTTCCATCACAAATTCCAATGAAAATGATTTAAGCTTATAATGTTCACTTTAAAATCCTCCCACAAAAAGGAAAAATATGTTGTCTGGATTATTTTTTTCTGATTGGGTTTTGTAAGAAAAAAAATATTAGAAAATTGAAAGAAAGACATGAGACTGAAAATTAGGAAAATGTGAATAGATATATGAGTAAAAAGCATATTTTCTCACTATATACCAGTATTTCTACCCATGATAATGATTAATCATATTATTTGAACAGTATTTTATTCTCTCTCATGGTCTATACCATGTATGCCTAGAGCACAGAGGGACCTAAAACCTACTATCACACACAAGTAACAATTGAAAAAAGTATTATACTAGCTGAGAATGTGATGAAAAAGATAAACTGAAACTAACTTGAGAGCATTTTTTTCTATTTTCTACAAGGTTTTCTTAAATAATAAGATATCTCATTGTTATTAAAAATCTGTTTAATCTGTTAAATCTGATAATCATTCACAACGAGAAAAAGAATATAGATTTAAAACATGGCATTTTGATTTTATTTGTTTTCATTTTAAAGATTTTATCAGTTGGCATTTTGAGAATATATACCGATAAATTTGTTTTAGATATGATTGAGTAATATAAAATGAAATCCTATATAAAAGAGGAAACAGGTTTATATTAATGCAACCAATTAATTCAAAGACATACCAAAAAGCATCCCCAAATAGCATTTGTTTCAGATTCATGACATTATATTCAGCTCATTAAATGATTAATGTTAGATTGATATACTTGTAAGTAGCAGATGATTGTTACAGCTATGGATTAGTTAGTTGGTTCTTATATTCCAATATACATGTCACCTTTTTAAAAGGTGCCACACTTATCAGGACATTACCAGTAGCCTATATAACACCTTTTTTGATCTCTTAAATAGGCCACAAATCAACCAATTAACTCATAATGCATGTCTCCAAATAAGTTTTAAAAATGGTAATATATAAATCGACGAACAATAAAGAAAACTTGTATTACTAAAACGAGCAAAAGCAAAAACCACAAAAGAAAAAACAAAAACAACAACAAAAAAAAGATTTAAGAATGATTTTCTCAAAAGTTCTCTTATGTCGACTTCTATTTTTTTTTATTTCAGTTATCAGATTATAAAAGCCTTTTTTTGCATTTTCAGAATAGTTTCACTGCCACATGTGTTGAAAGTGAAAGATCAGGCAACAAAGGGGTTTCATATACAATGCCCCTCATAAACCCACACTATTGATCTGCCATTGAAAAAGAAACAAAGCTTTGAATGTAAATAACATTCATCACAAATGCAAATAATCATTTATATCATAATCAAACAGATGATTTATAAGGACAAATAAGAAAGAGAGAATTTATTTTTTTCAATTGCATTTCTTGCATGTAACAATTTCAATTGTAATAAAGAGTGAAAATATTGTTATGTCTATTATCGAAGGCTGATTATTTATGGTAATGTGTGAACAAAATATAGATTAACATTGTTTTGATGTTTCACTACAAAAATGTAGTGAAACGTTTTGGTAGGAAACGTCCAAAAGTGAACTGTCTAAATAGTGAAACGACTTCCACCCATAAAAATAATGGGAGAGGCAGGGTTCCCACTGAATTTTAAATTTTGGGGTGAAAACAGTCATTTTACAGCAGGGGTCTTGCTGCATATTTTTGTCTGGGGCCTGGGGCCAGTGAGATTGGGAAAAATAGCGGCGTTTTACCCAAAATTGGGAAAAATTAAAAAAAACTTATAAATCACATCATTTCTTTATTATTTATTAAAGTCATCAACATAAACAGTCTCTGTTTTTATATAGCTAGCATCACAGGTATTTGACACAATATACAATGATTGTCTAAATATGCTGTATAATTATACATGCTGTTTTTTTTTAGTTTATACTGCAGAGTGCATATTTATACAACCATTGTATATTATGTCAAAAACTTGTGCCTATTCTCTATAAAATGTAACCATAAAAATTCACACGAAAATGCTAAGCTTTTCATTACGCATTTGTATAATCAGTGAAGTTAGTTAAATTGGATGCTACATATCCCTGTTTGAAGGTAAAATGCAACCTAAGTTGAAAGGGATTTGCGTAAAACAATCAGTTTTTGAGGAACTAACCCTCCGGCTCAGAAGCTGTCGAGGTAGAAGGAATGGCTTCTGGCTGTAAATTGTCCGACATAGAATGTTTATCTGTGGCCTTTAAAGCTTGCATTTTAAACATTGTGTCTATTTTGGCACATTTTTCGCCACTTTTGCCGATTTTTTTTCGGTAATATTTATCATTGTGCGACATTTTGCATCCGTGGATGCTGAACGGTTACCCTTAGTTACGGTAAAGAAGATTAAATTGCGGATCACGTTTGTCAAGACGGTCAATTTCAAATAATGACTATTCCGAGTGAACAATTCTTTAGAAAACAGTTGAGTTTTTATTTCAACTCATGAAAGCAAAAAATGCAAACAAAGTAGTTAAATTTCGATGCGAACACCGGAAAATTATTATTCCTCTATAACGGCAATGGAAGCCGCAAAATAAACTGGCCATTCATTCTAGACTGGGTCACGTCTCTGATTATTACAACGGTAAAATACACAGTAAAACGACGAGTACCAGTCTAGCCGATATCATTCCGCGTATTTCGGTAATCTTGATCAATGGAAATGTAAACAAAACAATACAGGACTCTCTCGGTTGACCAGGGGTCTCGTTTGCCAATTTTTGGGGCCGAAATTCGGCCCCATTCCCAATGGCAAAAAGTATCTTTTTTTCCCAATTCTAGGCTGAAAATTCCCAATAAGCATCTAAAATTCCTCCCGATTTAGGCAACACAGAATGATACATAGAACTGCCATCCTTGCCTGTAAAATTAAGGTAAGAAACAACTCACGAATGAATAAACTGTCAACCGAGAGAGTCCTGTATTGTTTTGTTTACATTTCCATTGATCAAGATTACCGAAATACGCGGAATGATATCGGCTAGACTGGTACTCGTCGTTTTACTGTGTATTTTACCGTTGTAATAATCAGAGACGTGACCCAGTCTAGAATGAATGGCCAGTTTATTTTGCGGCTTCCATTGCCGTTATAGAGGAATAATAATTTTCCGGTGTTCGCATCGAAATTTAACTACTTTGTTTGCATTTTTTGCTTTCATGAGTTGAAATAAAAACTCAACTGTTTTCTAAAGAATTGTTCACTCGGAATAGTCATTATTTGAAATTGACCGTCTTGACAAACGTGATCCGCAATTTAATCTTCTTTACCGTAACTAAGGGTAACCGTTCAGCATCCACGGATGCAAAATGTCGCACAATGATAAATATTACCGAAAAAAAATCGGCAAAAGTGGCGAAAAATGTGCCAAAATAGACACAATGTTTAAAATGCAAGCTTTAAAGGCCACAGATAAACATTCTATGTCGGACAATTTACAGCCAGAAGCCATTCCTTCTACCTCGACAGCTTCTGAGCCGGAGGGTTAGTTCCTCAAAAACTGATTGTTTTACGCAAATCCCTTTCAACTTAGGTTGCATTTTACCTTCAAACAGGGATATGTAGCATCCAATTTAACTAACTTCACTGATTATACAAATGCGTAATGAAAAGCTTAGCATTTTCGTGTGAATTTTTATGGTTACAATTTATAGAGAATAGGCACAAGTTTTTGACATAATATACAATGGTTGTATAAATATGCACTCTGCAGTATAAACTAAAAAAAAACAGCATGTATAATTATACAGCATATTTAGACAATCATTGTATATTGTGTCAAATACCTGTGATGCTAGCTATATAAAAATAGAGACTGTTTATGTTGATGACTTTAATAAATAATAAAGAAATGATGTGATTTATAAGTTTTTTTTAATTTTTCCCAATTTTGGGTAAAACGCTGCTATTTTTCCCAATCTCACTGGCCCCAGGCCCCAGACAAAAATATGCAGCAAGACCCCTGGTTGACAGTTTATTCATTCGTGAGTTGTTTCTTACCTTAATTTTACAGGCAAGGATGGCAGTTCTATGTATCATTCTGTGTTGCCTAAATCGGGAGGAATTTTAGATGCTTATTGGGAATTTTCAGCCTAGAATTGGGAAAAAAAGATACTTTTTGCCATTGGGAATGGGGCCGAATTTCGGCCCCAAAAATTGGCAAACGAGACCCCTGTACAGCATACTTGTACCCCCTTTACATTGAACAAAGAAGGCTACTTGCAAAAATTGGAGGTACAAGATGCAAATTGGGGGTGAAAACCCCCCATTTGAGGGGTTTTGGGAATCCTGGAGAGCGGGGGGGGGGGGATTTCTCTGGAAATCATCAACATTCCAAATAGGATAGAATCTTTTGTTTTTTCTCTATGGGAGGAATTCTCAGAAGTATGAGCTAAAATGCACCCTCCCCTTCCTAGAATAGACACTGCCTCTATCTGCAGCTCTGATTAGGTCAAAATTCAAATAGGGTGAAGAAAAGGGGCCAAGCTTTAGCAAATCAGATTTCGAGAGGCCAGTGAATGGTAGGACATTATTTTACAAAAATGGTTTACAAAACAAAGAGCTTAACATTCTACTGTTTCAATTACCCCTTGGCATCTCTGAAACAGTCTGTAAAACAGATATAAACACACAAAACACGCAAAACGAGTTGACGATTTCTAGACCGGAAATTGCAACAGCACGGGGAGGGACTATTGAAATAAGTTATTTAATGTTAAAAAATCAATGGCCAAAGTCTTCAACTTTTGTAGTAATAAGTAGTCTAAATAAATTAAAATCTAATATTTTTTGAGCAATTAAATATTACAAAAAAAAGGGACAGGATAAAAAGTTACAGGTGTGGGGAAAAAAATCGAAATTGCTCCCTCACTTTATTGGTACCCCGCTTTACACTGACAAACGTTTTGATTTGGCAGAGGAAAATAAGTTTTGAGAAACAATGCCGAAAATTAAGAGAAGTAGAAAGCCACCGCCAGACGGATGGGAGCTTATTGAACCGACTTTAGATGAGTTGGAGGCGAAAATGAGAGAAGGTTCGTGTTTTACTATTGATTGCTTCGTACCCTACATATTTCGTAATTTTCTGAAAAAAGGAAGTACCGGTAGGCCTATTTAGCTCATGATCAAGATACAATTAATCAATTATAGTTTTATTGACCGGATGTCACCCTGCTACTTAGATAAATAAAAAAACGATTATTCTTACTCGGCTTTGCATGTGCTGTTCATTGATAAAATATGTCGGTAATTGTTATTGAAGTATTTTCCATAGAGGTGATATTGGGGTCAATTAAACGAATTATGGACGTTTCGTACCATAACCATTTCGTACCAGACGTTTCGAACCACAGAAGAAGACGTTTCGTACCATAGGGAAGACGTTTCGTACCTTAGACGAAGACGTTTCGTACCATAGAAAAAGTCGTTTTGTACCATAAGAATTAGCATTTTGTTGCACAGGATAACCATTTCGTATCAGGAGCTCTCAATATACAAATATATTTCGCGTCCGTGCGTTCATACATGATTCATACCATAAGTGTTTTATTTAGATGAAAGAAAAAAAATCAAAATTGAATTCATTTGATATTCTTGATATACTATTTAAAGACACTTCATACAAATAACGGTATTAGAATAGAATATACAAAACAAATAATATACAAAAAATGGATGGGCAGTGGTATTTTTTTTCTATTCATTTTTTTATTTTATTTATTTATTTATTTTTTGTTGAAGCTTCGTTGATTTTAAAATTTTAAAAAGGCGCCTGAATTTCGTAAATGTTTAAGGATCTAGATCTATACCTGCAAACTAAATAAAAATCATAAGTTACGAAACAAGAAACTAAACAAAATAAAAAATCGAGACTAAAACTTATAATATCTTATTTATTTAAACGGTGCCTTAATTGCTGTTAGGACAGCTTATTACGAATCTTGTATCAAACAAAAGTCAAACGGGTCCCGAGTCAAACAACATACCAGCCAATCAACCTTTTCATTATTTGGCCTTCTCCTTTAATAAGATAAAGACTATAATCTTTATTGGCTCGCTGCAAGATCAGATGCATTTTCATACGATTTTGAATGGAAAATAATAAGTATTTAAAAGAAATCCAACATTTTGAACATAAATAGTTAATATTTTCATAATATTGGTGTAAAATGGTCAATGTTTGGTACAAAATGGTTAACGCACGGTACGAAACGTCTTCGCTTATGGTACGAATGATCACTGTATGGTACGAAATGGCAATATATTTTATGGTACGAAATGGTTATGGTATGAAACGTCTGTATACCAATTAAACTAAGGTATACACAAACAAACAAAAAATGTTCTGTTTTCAGACAAGAGACAGACATACCTGCAATTGTAGAAGTTCAAATTTAAATACAAGTAAACCTTTTCCCTCTTAATGGGTCTTAAGCCTCATTTGTTTCTTGTAGTTTCTTATTAATCTTGTTTTCTTGTCTGAATCCAGCTGAGACTGATCCCCATGAAGGAAAGCGTAAAGTAGAGGCACTGTGGCCAATATTTAGACTGCATCACCAACGCTCAAGATACATCTATGATTTATTTTACAGAAGAAAGGCCATAAGTAGAGGTAGGTTTATCATCAGTGAAAATAGATATTTGGTCTATCATACTTTAGCTCTGGGTCATACCTGCTTTGTTCACCTCAAAAGTAGGTCTGTTTGCCATTTTGGTTGCCCCTGATTTACATACCAGACAGCAATTTTTGTAATTTTTTTATTAAAACATCGTGAAAAAAAGTTACTAATTTTGTTATCTCATTGTTATTGAAGTAAATTTTGCTTGTTTATCTTGTATTTGTGAGGTGATCACTACAATTTTGATTGGCATTTAATCTCAATACTGAAAAAAAAAAGAAATGAAGCATTTCATTACATGTTTATTTACACTGAATATATTTATATTTGATCAGTTACGATTTGCTTTAATATGTTGAAAATATGTTGTTGTTTTAATTATTTATCAAGTAGTTATAGACGAAAAAGTTGAATAAATTCTTATTTCATTATTGAGTTTGAGAAATCTGTGAAGGTAATTTATGACAACTTTGAAAATTTAAGCATTTACATCTCTTTTGACTTTTCCCAAAACAAGTGAACAATTCCACCTTTGAACTAATATTTGTAAATAAATCCATTTATTTTTATACGCCACCGGAGGAATATTGGCGACATCTTCTCTATCCGTCCTTCCGTAGGTACATCAACTTTTTTTTGTGAACACAACTTCTCCCTCATTTATGGACCGATTTTGATGAAACTTTCACAAAATGTTTTTAGTCACCTGACCTAGCGCATATTGCCACGGTTTGCTGAATTTCAGCTGCGTCATTAGGAAAGGTGTCTTCATTTAAAAAAATCTCTTAAACGCATCTCCTCCCTCGTTTATGGACAGGTTTGGATGAAACTTTCACAGAATGTTCCTAGTCACCTGACCTAGCGCATACTGTCACGGTTTGATGAATTTCAGCCGGGTTATTAAAAAGGGTCTACATGTTAAAAAAAATCTCTCGAACGCAACTCCTCCCTTATTTATGGACAGATTTTAATATAATTATGCACATTGTCATGGTTTGTAAAGTGAATTTTAGCAGTGTCATGAAAAAGAGGGCCTTCTTGTAAAAATTCTGTAGAATGCAGCTTTCCTCCATTTATGGAATGATTTGGATGAAACTTTCAAAAAATAGTCCTAGCCACCTGACCTTGAATATAGAGTCGTGGTTTGGTGAATTACAGCTGTATAGGGGGCCTGCATGTAAAATTCTTGCGAACGCAACTCCTCTTTTGATTGTGGACTTATTTTAAAGAAATTTCTTAGAAATGTTCATTGTTACCTGAATTTGTGCATGTTGTTGCAGTTAAGTGAATTCAGCCGCATCATGGGAAAAGGGGCCTTCATGTCAAAGTTCTTTTTATTATTATATTTAGTTGTATTTTAAAGAAGTGTAAATCCCATTCAATCAATCAATCATAACAAACAGTTTGAACTTGACAATTGTAAAAGGTAGTCTGCAAATGTTTTGAATTTGGTTCTGTTAAAATAAGTAGTGTCTACAATTATTTTTGTGAAATAGAAGTAAAGTGGCGGCGTATATTGTGAAAATAGCACTCTTTGTTTTTATTATAATAGAAATCATTTTCATCAAGCTCGCTTGTGGTAGGGGCCATTGGTCCTTAATTTTTGGGGAATATATGTGGAAAGTTCTACCAAAAATGAAAAAGAATATTTAGATTTTAAGCTTGGCTGTTTTCAGAGAAAACCTAAGGTATTGCTATAGCCTCTGTGTCGTCGTCGTCATTGTTATCGTCGTCAATGTGCAAAAACTTTGACATTTTGTTATATCTCTGGTTCTCTGGCATTCACTTGAAACTTTGCACACATTTTCACCATCAAAAGAGCAGCCTATACTATCAAGGGCAGGGTATCCAGCAGTCTTGAAAAGTCAGGGAAATTGGATATTTTTTAAGGTCAGGGAATTTTGAAATTTGGTCAGTGAAAAATGAAAATCCTAAAAAGTCAGGGAAAATTCAGGGAAAAATTATTTCAAAGGTTGAAAGATGTTTGCACTGAAGGTTTTCAATGGCTATTACATTCTTTAGGCATTTGATATTTGACTATCACACTCACAATTAAGCATTAAATTCAAATAACAGTAAACAAAGTATAAAAGTGATCTACAGAAGCACTACCTTCTTAACTTGTTGTTTATAATTACCAGTTTTCATCTTAGAACTTCATTCAGCCTAAAGATTGTAAGGCCTTGCAACCCTTGCCTCCAGAGCTGATTAATTAGTTAGATTATCTGATGTATTGTAGGAATTATATATATAACACCGGAAAAGAACATCCAAACGTCAATAAAAAAACCAACCTGAATTAATATGAATTGATACGATATAATGTACTTAAGCTAAAAAAAATAAAAAAAAACTCCTAGGTAGGGTGAGTCTGATTTTATAATGTTTTATCCTCCTTTTTTTTTGATAGCTGATTGTCTACTTATCATGATAAGCTTGGTAGCTACTTTCTAATGTTTGAAAAAATAATTTAATGCCAATATTCATTTATATGCAGCAGAGATATTGAATCAGGGAATAGTGATACAAAATATAAGGAAATCTTTTGAAATGGAATAATGTGATGCTTTATTGTCTAATGTAAACAGTTTGCATATTATAATCAAAGCTTATCACTGTTATTGTATCACATTTATGTCCCTTATTTGTTTTATAACTGTTTAGATATTTTGAATCAGTGGGTATGGATAATAAAAAGGATTTCTTCCTTACTTACCACTTGCTCCACTGTAAAAAAATCAGATAAAAATGGGAAAAAGGTTAGGTTTCTCTTCTTTTTCGAGGTCAAGGGTCTGGACATTTTTAGGCATCCTGTGAATCAAAAAAAAATAAAAATGTGGCTTAAGGAGGTCGTTTAAGAATTAAAGTATTTGACGATTTTTGTCAGCGAAAAACTTGAATTTGTCAGGGAATAGTCAGTGAAAAGTCAGGGAATTTTGTTTTACCAAAGTGCTGGCAACCCTGAAAAGGGATAACTCTAGATGCATTTTGTGCAAATTATGCCCCTTTTTGACTGAGATTTTTTCCCACCATCCAGCACTCAACAGCCAAGGGTAGGCACCCACAGGTGGGTGCTCTTGTTTAGTAGAAAGCTTTTATTCCTTAAAGAAGTAATTCATTCAATCAACAGTTCATACTAGAATCCAAGTCATACATTTGTATATACCAAATAAATAATCAGATGACCAGTTCAAAGCAAATATGTCATCAACAATACCCTTCTCTTACTTAAGAATTCTTATATTCCAGAACTATATGAATATTGTCTGAAGGAGAATATTGCTGATAAAAATCTGATAGCAAAATGGAAGAAGCAAGGCTATGAAAATCTGTGTTGTTTAAGATGTATTCAGACAAGAGATACCAACTTTGGAACCAACTGTATTTGTAGAGTACCAAAAAGTAAATTAGAGGCAGTAAGTATTTATACCAACTATGGAAGCAACTGTATTTATAGAATACCAAAAAGTATAATGGAGGCAGTAAGTATTCATAAGACCGTTGGAACCAACTGTTTTTGAAGAATACTGAAAAGTACAACGGAGGTATGTAAGAACTGGGTATTTATACCAACTTTGGAACCAACTGTATTTGTAAAGAACTGAAAATAAAAGAGGCAGTAAGTATTTATACCAACTTTCGAACCAACTGTATTTGTAGAGTACCGAAAAGTAATTTAGAGGCAGTAAGTATTTATACCAACCTTGGAACCAACTGTATTTGTAGAGTACAGAAAAGTGAATAAGAGGCAGTAAGTATTCATACTAACTTAGGAACCAAATGTACTAGTACAGTACGGAAAAGTAAATTACTGTATATTCTGGACAATAAGCCACATATGTGTATAGGTTGCATCTTTCTTTTTATCATTTAGGAAATAATAATCGAGAGAAAGGTCGCATCGGTGTATACACCGCAGCCTTTATTATGGTATTTTTAGCTCACCTGAGCACGAAGTGCTCAAGGTGAGCTTTTGTGGTCGCATTATGTCCGTCGTGTGTGGTCTGTCGTCAACATTTACCTTGTGGTGGTCAGAATGATTGTCTTGATAAAATCTCGAACGAGTTCAAAATTGGGTCAAGTGGGGTCAAAAATGAGATCACAGGGTTAAATTTTGGAAAAAGCTTGTAGACACTGTAGAAGCCTTATTTTTTCCTTAATCAACCTGAAAATTGGTCAGAATCAATTTCTTGATGAAATGTAGGTCAAGGTGAAATCTGGGTCAAGTGGGGTCAAAAATACGGTCACAGGGTCAAATCTAAGATAAACCTTGTAGACACTCTAGAAGTCATATTTTTTTCTCAATCAACCTTAAAATTGTTCAGAATGATTGTCTTGATGAAATCTCAGTCAAGTTCGAATCTGGGACAAGTGGGGTCAAAAATGAGGTCTTTGGGTCAAATCTTAGATAAACCTTGTAGACACTCTAGAACCCACAATGTTTGCTCTATCAACCTGAAGATTTGTCAGAATGAATGTCTTAATAAAATCTAGGTCAAAGTCAAATCTGGGTCAAGTTTGGTAAAAAATGAGGTCACAGATAAACCTTGTAGACACTCTAGATGCCATATATTTTGCTCAATCAACCTGAAAATTGGTTGGAATGATTGTCTTGATAAAATCTCAGACGCGTTTAAAATTGGGTCAAGTGGGGGCAAAAATGAGGTCACAGGGTCAAATTTTGGAAAAACCCTTTATTCACTCTAGAAGCCATATTTTTTTGCTCAATCATCCTGTAAATTGGTCAGAATGAATTTCTTGATGAATTCTAGGTAGAGTTCAAATCTTGGTCAAGTGGGGTCAAAAATGAGGTCACGGGGTCAAATATTGGAATTACCTTGTAGGCACTCTAGAAGCCATTTATTTTGCTCAATTGACCTGAAAATTGGTCAGAATGAATGTTTTGTTGAAACCTAGGTCAAGTTTAAATTTGGGTCAAGTCGAGTCAAAAATGAGGTCACAGGGTCAAACCCTAGAAAAACCTTATAGACACTCTAGAAGCTATAATGATTGCTCAATCCACATGAAAAATGGTCAGAATGATTGGCTTGACGAATTCTAGGTCAAGTCCGAATCTGGGTCAAGTAGGGTAAAAAATACGGTCACAGGGTCAAATCTTAGATAAACCTTGTAGACACTCTAGAAGCCATATTTTTTTGCTCAATCAGCCTGAAAATTGGTCAGAATGAATTTCTTGATGAATTCTAGGTAGAGTTCAAATCTTGGTCAAGTGGTGTCAAAATGAGGTCACAGGGTCAAATCTTGGAAAGACCTTGTAGACACTCCAGAGGTCATAATTTTTACCCAATCATCATGAGAATGTGTCAGATTGATAGTCTTTATGAAATCTCAGTCTGCTTTGAAAGGCTGAGTAATGAATTAGAAGTATCATATACAAAGGTACCTTAAATCCATTACCATGCAATCTTTCATTATTGATTTAAAGATTAAGGTTAAGGAACTTGATGTGTGAGTAGCTCTAAAATTACATAATTATCGTAAAAAAAGTCCATCTTGCTCGAGGGACCATGTCTATTTAGTGACCACTATTAGCTCCACTGGCCGAAGGCCAGCGAGCTATTGTCATGGCGTTGTGTCCGTTGTGCATCCATGCGTGCGTGCGTAAACTTTTCTTTAAACATCTTCTCCTCCTAAACCATTGGGCCGATTTCAATGAAACATTACCTGAATGTTCCTTGGGTGACCCTCTTCTAAAGTTGTTCAAGAAATTTTGATTGACCCCCTAAAATGGGCATGGCAGGGCGGGGCTTATTTTGACCCCGAAATCTTTGAATGACATCTCCTCCTGAACCATTGGGCCAATTTCAATGAAACTTTACCAGAATGTTCCTTGGGTGACCTTCTTCTAAAGTTGTAAAAGAAATTTGGATTGACCCAAAAATATGGGATTGGCAGGGTGAGGCTTATTTTGACCCTGAAATCTTTAAAGGACATCTCCTCCTGAACCATTGGGCCAATTTCAATGAAACATTACCAGAATGTTCCTAGGGTGACCCTCTTCTAAAGTTGTTCAAGAAATTTTGATTGACCCCCTAAAATGGGCGTGGCAGGGTGGGGCTTATTTTGAGCCCGAAATCTTTGACAGACATCTCCTCCTGAACTATTTGGCTGATTTCAATGGAACTTTACAAGAATGTTCCTTGGGTGACCCCCTTCCAAAGTTGTTCAAGAAATTCAGATAGACCCCCAAATATGGGTGTGGCAGGGTGGGACTTATTTTGAGCCCAAAATCTTTGAGCGACATCTCCTCCTGAACCATTGGGCAGATTTCAATGAAACATTACCAGAATGTTCCTTGGGTGACCCTCTTCTAAAGTTGTTCAAGAAATTTGGATTGACCCCCTAAAATGGGCGTGGCAGGATGGGGCTTATTTTGACCCCAAAATCTTTGACTGACATCTCCTCCTGAACCATTGGGCCGATTTCAATGGAACTTTACAAGAATGTTCCTAGGGTGACCCCCTTTCAAAGTTGTTCAAGAAATTCAGATTTACCCCCAAATATGGGCGTGGTAGAGTGGGGCTTATTTTGACCCAAAAATCTTTGAACATCATCTCCTCCTGAACCATTGGGCCGATTTCAATGAAACTTTACCAGAATGTTCCTTGGGTGACCCTCTTCTAAAGTTGTAAAAGAAATATGGATTGACCCCCAAATATGGGTGTGGCAGGGTGGGACTTATTTTGAGCCCAAAATCTTTGAACGACATCTCCTCCTGAACCATTGGGCCGATTTAAATGAAACTTTACCAGAATGTTCCTTGGGTGACCCTCTTCTAAAGTTGTTCAAGAAATTCAGATAGACCCCAAAATATTGGCGTTGCAGGGTGGGGCTTTTTAGACCCTGAAATTTTTGAATGACATTTCCTTCTGAACAATAAGGCAGATTTCAATGAAACTTTACCAGAATGCTCCTTGGGTGACCCTCTTCTAACGTTCAAAAAATATGGATTGCCCCCCAAATATGGGTGTGGCAGGGCGGGGCTTATTTTGACCCCGAAATCTTTGAACCTCATCTCCACCTGAACCATTTTGAGCCCAAATTCTTTGAAAGACATCCTCTCCTGAGCCATTGGACCAATTTCAATGAAACTTTACCAGAATGTTCCTTGGGTGACTCTCTTCCAAAGTTCTTCAAGAAATTCGGATTGACGCCCAAATATGGGTGAGGCAAGGCGTTGCGAGTCTGAAATCTTGGAACGATATCTCCTCATGAGCCTTCAAGATATCCAGGGTTCCCACGCGTCAGGGAAAAATGGATTTTTGAAAAAGTCAGGGAAATGTCAGGGAATTTTGTTGAGTGTCAGGGAAATTTGGCAAATAAGACAAAAGTCAGGGAAATGTCAGGGATTTTTGAAAAGCCTGTCAGGGAATTTTTCATTTCAGGAGTATTTAACACAAAGGCAGTCTCTAAAGATTTTATCAGCAAATTATTTACTGAAAGGTCTAATGTCTTATTAATTTTAGACTAATTTATGTCCTTAAGCTCCTTCATCTATCATTGTTTGTAAGGTAATTTCAGTTTTGAGGTTCAAAGAATTATGTTCAGAGTATCGATGAATTGATTCTACTTAATACAATAACATGATACTTTTATCTTCACCACAATGTGTAGGTAAGATGATTTCATAATTCAAATTCTTTAATTTATACACATCTTGAAATCTAATGGAATTGTTGTAATAAAATGGCTTCAATTCTTTCTGCAAATCTGTCTAATGTTGTCAACAATACTAAAAAGATGTTGATTACATTTTCCAAAGTGGTTTTGTTGCAAATATTAGGTTTGTTAGCTTCAGACTGGACCATCATAATTGAAAAGAAATCTGATCAAATCTAAATTTTAAGATCCTGTTTCTGTGGACCTTGAATTGCTTAGATGATAGTTACTTTAACATGCCTTATAAGACCCATTTGGTCAATGAAAGTATTCACTACATGACAGATTTTTGTCTTACTTAGTACACTTTGCTTTCACTTTGATATAACTTGTACAGTTACAATTAATAATTATATCTCAATCATGTCAAAGGCTTTTGTTTAAACCTGTACATGTATTAACGTTACATCCATTGGGAAATAAACTTGGATTTATCCCCCACAACGTTTTACTGGAAAATTCACAAGTACGGCCTAAAATAGGGTTATAAAAGAACTAAAGGATGCAAAACCTCTCTGCCATGGACGGCACTGTACCTCTCTGTCACAGACACCATAGGCTTTGACTTTTGATAAATAATATGGGTACTTTTGCATTAGACCTACTGGTATTTGAAGAGTTTGCAATTGTATACATGTATGTGTACTTTATGTATTATTTCTTTAGTACTATAATTCCACCAATAACACTTTAAGGTGATTGTCATAAACTTTAAGGCCCTTGGCCTTTGTATTCCTGAGATAAAGTTTCTTTTGTAGTAAAATATCCTACACAATGACTTGAAGGTGTTCCAATTGAACATATTAAGCATGTTTTAGGTTTTCTCTTTCATAGTATTGCTCTTTACTTTTGGGCTATAACAAAGTTTCAGATTCCTACTACATATACTGATTGTCTTGTACAAACCCTACATGCTAAGGGCTTCCTATTTCTAGGGTGGTAGGAGAGAATCTCTGCCTCTCATAGGGCCTCTTTATTAAATATGCTTGCCCTCATGCAACAAGTGAGTTTAGGACTGCTCATCTTTCGATTAAAAGTTTGACCCCTACAGCTTCTAACATTCTTTTGACAAGATAGAAGTGTGTCTCACAAATTGGTGAATAATAACTTATATTGGATGTGCAGCTTGATGTTTCAGATAGGACATCATATTTGTAATGGCGAGATAAGTACCATAAATGGTTAGATTTTGAGCCCTTGTTCTATACATGAATTAGTTTGGAAAGAGGCTTTTAAAACCTATGCAAGCAAACTTGAATTAAGAAAATGTAATACATTGTATTTACTGTATAGTGCTCAAGATAGGGAGATTAAAAGGAATATTTCTAGAGCTATTTTATAATTTTACATAAATACATTTGATAAAATTGTAAATTGATAGAATAACATGTGCCGAAACGTCCATTAAATGTCAGGGAAAATCACTTTCTTGTCAGGGAAAAGTCAGGGAATTTTGGGACTGTAAGAGCGTGGGAACCCTGAATTATCTCCTCATGAACCTTTTGGATCTTTTTCAATGAGACTGTGCTAGAATATTCCTTGAATGACCCTCTTCGGAAATTATTTATGAAATTTTGATTGGATAAGATCCACTGGATCAATAAAATTCAGGTGAGCAGTTTAGAGCCATTCTGGTCCTCTTGTTTGAAAGTGATATCTAAATGGTTTTTTTCCTCGTAATTTTACATATTAGTTAAATAAGTTCATCTCTTCATAAGTCAGTTTCAACTTAGAAAAAGTCGGAATTCCTTCTGAATGCTGGTTACTTTCATTACCTTCTATATTCAATATCTCTCTTTCAAATCTTGAGATTTTAAAGCCAGTGGAGCGATACTGGCCCTCTTAGGCCTCTTGATTTTGAGCAACAGTTTTCAAAATTCCCTTCTTTAGATAGAAATATCTTTAAAAGACTAAATAGATATTATTGGTCTTAAAAATATTGTAAACAAATACTTGATTTTAGCTCACCTGAGCACATCGTGAGCTTTAGTGATCGTTGAATGTCCGTCGACGTCGTGCAACGTCCCTCATCCGTCGTGTGTCATCCTCCGTCAGCAATTTAAGTGTTTACACTCTAGAGGCCACAAATATGTTCCAATCTTTATGAAACTTGGTCAGAATGTCGGTCAGGTCACAAGGATGAACCCTATTGAAAATGGAAAGAATCCATGCCCAATCATGGGAAAAGGGGCCTTAAAGACAATTTTATTGTTTACACTCTAGAGGCCACAAATATGGCCCAATCTTCATGGTCAGAATGTTGGCTAGGTCACAAGGATGAACCCTTTTGAAATTGGGAAAGATCCATGCCATATCACGGGAAAAGAGGCCTTAATAACAATTTTCTTGTTTACACTCTAGAGGCCACAAATATGGCCCAATCTCAATGAAACTTGGTCAGAATGTTTGCCAAGTCACAAAGATGAACCCTATTGAAAATGGGAAGGATTCATGCCATATCACCGGAAAAAGGGCCTTAATGCCAATTTTCTTGTTTATGCTCTAGAAGCCACAAATATGGCCAAATCATCATGAAACTTGGACAGATTGTTGGCCAAGTCACAAGGATGAACCCTATTGAAAATAGGCAGGATCCATGCCATATCACAGGAAAAGGGGCCTTAAAGACAATTTTTAGCTCCACTGGCTGAAAGCCACTGGGGCTATTGTCATGGCGTTGTGTCCGTCGTGCGTCCGTCCGTCCCTGCGTGCGTCTGTCTGGTGGTAAACTTTTCTTTAAAAATCTTCTCCTCAGAAACTACTGGATGTATTAAAACCAAACTTCACAGGAATGATCCTTAGGTGACCCTCTTTCAAAGTTGTTCAAGAGACTTTGATCCAATGAAAAACATGGATTAAAGGGGCGTGGCTAATTTCCAAATATGGTAAAAAGTGAGTTTTCTCAGATTCTAATCAATGGATACCAATTAAATTTTACATGAATGATCCTTGGGTGACCCTTTATTAGTCTACCAAAAATCATTGTGATCGGATGAAAAATGTGCATTTTGTGGGGGGAGGTCATTTCTCTATATGTTATATAGTGGAAACTTTGAAAATCATTTTCTCAGAGTGTAATCAATGGATATCAACCAAATTTCATTGGAATGATCCTTGAGTGACCCTTTATCAGTCTACAAAAAATCATTGTGATCCGATGGAAAATATGCATTTTATGGGCAGAGGTCATTTCTCTATATGTTGTAAAGTGGAAACTTTGAAAATCATTTTCTCAGAATGGAATGGATGGATATCAACCAAATTTCACCGGAATGATCTTTGGGTGACCCTTTATCAGTCTACAAAAAATCATTGTGATTGGATGGAAAATATGCATTTTATGGCAGAGGTCATTTCTCTATATGTTATATAGTGGAAAATTTGAAAATCATTTTCTCAGAATGTAACTGATGGATAGCAATCAAAAATTTTTGGTATGATCTTTGGGTGACCCATTATCATGCAGCCAAAAATCATTTTGATTTGATGAAAAATATGTCTTTTAGGAGCGGAGGTCATTTCTCTATATGTTACATAGTTCAAACTTTGAAAATCATTTTCAACATCAGTAGAACCCCAAATATCTAAAAATCAAGTCAAAACATTTATTTGCTTTTACAAGAATTTCAAGCCTGTGGAGCGACTCAAGCCATTCATGGCTTTCTAGTCTTGTTTACACTCTAGAGGCCACAAATATGGCCCAATCTTCATGAAACTTGGTCAGAATGTTGGCTAGGTCACAAGGATGAACCCTATTGAATATGGGAAGGATCCATGACATATCACGGGAGTAGGGGTCTTAATGATAATTTTCTCGTTTTAACTTTTAAAGCCACAATTTTGGCCCAATCTTAATGAAACAAATGGTTTTTGTGTAGAAATTATATCCTTAATGACATCTGCCTATTTAATTGGTGTGATGTTCTAGGGGTCTAAGAGACTCAGGTGAGCGATCTAGGACCATCTTGGTCCTCTTGTTTAAACTTATTAGAATTGTATCAAGGAGACAAATCTATTGAGCTTTAAAGCTGCTCTTTTACATATCGGGGAAATGTGAATTTGATAACTTTTGTAAAATCACTTGGGAGTAATGACCTCACCATGTTGGAGCCTTGAAAATGATAAGATTCAATCTGGTAATGCATGGAAAGAAAGACTGATATTCAAGCATCTACTAACGCCTTAAAAATTATTCTTCAATTTTGAGCCAACTATTTTCGTATGTGCATTCCACATGTTTGTCTTAGTGTTATGTATAATCTATAAATAAACCTAATGGTATTTACCATGTCTATTTTTAGAATTAGTCTGGGGATTTTCCAATATCTCTTGACACTTTAATGTAATAGATGTAGAAGATTTTAGATCTTTATAGAAAGGCCTTTTGGAAGGTGATTCAGACTCTAGAGTATTCTTATGTTCTATACTATTCCAGATTGTTCTATAGTATTATATAAAGGGGTTCCTACAGCATTCTTGGTTCACTTGATTTAGACTTATGGTTTCATTTAGTAGTACTGTGTTAAACTAAAAGGGGATTTCTCGTTATCTTAAAGGTGTGTTTGAAGGCGTGTTTAATTTTGAATTCGGATATTATTGGACTTATTATTTGTGGACCAGGAACTTAAATAAATTGGATCTAAAATTAAAAATTTAGGATTAAACATTCAAGGTATTGTAAATTGTTTTTGTATTAATTTCATATTGTCAATAATTCTGGTATTATTGTCAATAAATATTGTTAATTGTAAAGTTTGTTGCTGGCTTCTTTGTTCGTGTTACATTGGCACGTAACATTTGGGGGCTCGTCTCGAGATACGAATATCAGACAAACATACAAAACAAATCAAACAAATTCTTCATTTAAATCTGCTGTTCAAAATTATTTAAGAAATTAATTTCATATTTCAATTTTGATAAATCTAGAGTGCACTTTTACTATTATTTATCGAAATCTTACATTCTTATTTGAATACAGCAACAAGCTACCATGTCTTTTGACTTAGAAAAATTTACGCACGAACCTTCCGTGGAGTTATTGAATTTGGGTAAAAAGCCTGATTTGCTCAATCTTGCCAAGCATTATGAATTAAAAGAAGTCAAGTCCTCATTGCGAAAGCATGAAATTAAGAATATTTTGGTTCAATATTTTGTTGATGAGGACATTTTTGATGAAAAGGCTCTGTCTCTCATTGTTGATGTTCCATCAGTTTCAAGCTCAAGAGAGCTTGAACTGTTAAAACTTCAACAAAGGGAGAAGGAATTGGAAATAGAAAGAGAGAGAGAAGAGAGAAAATTACAAGAAAAACAATTAGAAATTGAAGAAAAAGAAAGAGAAAGGCAATTTCAAAGAGAAAAGGAAGAACGAGAAAGAGAAGAAAGAGAACAAGAAATAGAAAGAGAGAGGGAAAGAGAAGAAAGAGCAGAGAGAGAACGAGAAAAAGAACGAGAATTTCAATTACGATTAAAAGAATTAGAAATTCAAGATAGAGCAAATCAGCCCTGATATATGTATAATGACCACTTTGATGTAACAAAACATTTTAGGCTTGTCCCTCAATTTCAAGAAAATGAAGTTGATACATATTTCGAACATTTTGAAAAAGTTGCAAATAACTTGAAATGGCCAAAGGAGCAATGGACCTTACTTCTCCAAAGTGTCTTAGTAGGAAAAGCTCGCAATATTTATTCGCAACTTAGAACAGAACAAAGTAATGATTATGATACTGTAAAAGAACTCATTCTCAAAGGTTATGAGCTGGTTCCAGAAGCATACAGACAACAATTTAGAAGTTGTAGAAAAGAATCTGGCCAGACTCACGTTGAATTTGCAAGAAACGAAGAAAAATTATTTGACAGGTGGTGCTATTCTAAGAAAATAGACCAAAATTATGATAATCTTAGACAACTTATATTAATTGAACAATTCAAAAATTGCATTCAATCTGACATTAAGTCACATTTAGATGAAAAAAATGTTGAAACTATACATGAAGCAGCTCGCTTAGCTGATGATTACTACCTTACACACAAAAATTCCTTTGTTAATAAAGCAAAACCTGCTTCCTCACATCCCCAAAATAAATCTATGTCTGGTGATTCATCTAGCATATCTAGTCAATCGAATTCACCTAAACCAAAGTCTACTGGTGAAACCAATGTTCAAAATCCCTTATCTCGAGTACATTGTACTTTTTGTAAAAAACCAGGTCACCTTATTTCAGAATGTTTTAGATTAAAAAGGAAGAAGGAACTGAGTGCAGCCAAACCTACAGGGCTCACCAGCCTTCAGCCTAAATCACAGCCTTCTTTTGAGTTAAATTCAATTGTTAAGGCAGAACCAAATTCTGATTCCTGTATGGAGATTTTTGAACCGTTCATTTTGGATGGTTTTGTATCACTTTCAGGTGATATGTGCCCACCTACCCCTATTAAAATTTTAAGAGACACAGGAGCTTCTCAATCTCTTATTTTAGCAGATGTTCTGCCTTTTTCTGAGAAGACTTCGTCTGGTACTAGTGTCCTTATTCAGGGTGTAGAGTGTGGTGTTATTAATGTTCCTCTTCATAAGGTTAATTTGTCCTCGGATTTGGTTACTGGTTCTGTGGTTGTTGGTGTTAAACATTCTTTACCATTTAAAGGTGTACATTTATTGCTAGGCAATGACTTAGCTGGAGATAAGGTTGTTGTTAATCCTCTTGTAACTGACACACCTAATGTAGGTCAAACAGATGATCCTATTTTGCAGGAAATACCTGATTTGTACCCTTCATGTGCAGTAACTCGGGGTATGGCTAAAAAAGCTTCCTTGAAAAATTCATATGATATTGACTTAACTGATACTTTTGTTGGTCAATATTTCAATGACGAGATTAAAAAGTCTTTTAATCTTAGTCTGCCTGATACTCAGACAGACTCGTCAAAATTTTGTCAGTCATCTCCAAGGTCAAATGACCAAGGTCATGAAACGCATTCAAAGTCAAAGTTAATCCAGGAACAGCAAAATGATCCTGAGATTTCAAAGTTAATTGATAGGGCATTACCCGAAAAAGAAATGTCTCAGAATCCTGTTTGTTACTATAAAAAGAATGGTATTCTGATGAGAAAATGGCGACCATTTGATGTCCCAGCTGATGACGATTGGGCTGTTCATCACCAAATTGTTGTTCCAAAGTCATATCGCCATGAAATACTTAGTATAGCACATGAAAGTCCAATGTCTGGTCATTTAGGTGTAAACAAGACTTATCACAAGATTATGACTCATTTCTTTTGGCCTGGACTTAAATCGGACGTTTCCAAATATTGTAAAAGTTGCCACACTTGTCAAATGGTAGGGAAACCTAACCAAGTTATTCCAAAAGCAAGGTTACAACCCATTCCAGCTTTTGATGAACCTTTCAGTCGAATAATAATAGACTGCGTTGGTCCTTTACCAAAAACCAAGTCAGGTTCTGAATATTTGTTGACAATTATGTGTGCTTCTACCCGCTTCCCAGAAGCAATTCCTTTAAGAAACATTAAGGCAAAGTCAATTATTAAGGCTCTTGTCAAGTTCTTTACTTTTGTTGGCCTTCCAAAATCAGTTCAGTCTGATCAAGGATGGAACTTCATGTCAGGCATATTCCAACAGGTTATGCATGAATTAGGTATCAAGCAATATCGGTCATCTGCTTATCACCCTGAAAGTCAAGGTGCTTTAGAAAGATTTCATCAGACCCTAAAGAATATGATAAGGTCATATTGTTTTGATACTGATAAAAATTGGGATGAAGGTATTCATTTGCTATTATTTGCAGTCAGAGAATCTGTTCAAGAATCTCTTGGCTTTAGCCCCTTTGAGTTAGTTTTTGGTCATTCTGTTCGTGGGCCATTAACACTCTTAAAAGAGAAATTTCTTGCTGATGATGAAACACCCTTGAACTTGTTACAGTATGTTTCTGACTTCAGAAATAAACTGTCTAGGGCATGTGAGGTTGCTAGGTCAAATCTTAAATCATCTCAGAGCAAAATGAAGGCAAGATATGACAAGCATAGTGTTGATAGGAAATTTGAACCAGGTGATAAAGTCCTTGCTCTTTTGCCAATACCTGGCCGACCCTTACAGGCAACATATTATGGCCCGTATACTATTGATAAGAAAACAAGTGATTTGAATTATATCATCAATACTCCCGGAAGGCGTAAAAATAAACAAATGTGTCATGTGAATATGTTAAAAAAGTATTTTGACAGAGATAGCTCTATTTCAAAACCAATTACAGTTGTAAACACTGTCCCACAAGAATCAAATGTGATTGAATCAGAAGTTAGTTCAGACTTTAGTGAAAAATCTGTTCCTGGTCCACCTAAACTTGAGAACTCTGAAATACTAAAGAATCTTGACGACAAACTTTCACATTTGGAGCCATCTCAACGAGAAGAGCTGAAACAGTTGATTAATGAATATAAACACTTGTTTCCTGACATCCCAACAAGAACTGATAAAATATATCATGATGTCATTGTGGAAGATTCTCAACCAATAAAACAACATCCTTATAGAATGAATCCAGTGAAACAAAAAGCCCTTCAAGATGAAGTGAATTACTTATTGGAGAATGACTTTATTGAACCCAGCCAAAGTAATTACAGTTCACCATGTATATTAGTTCCAAAGCCAAATGGAACATACAGAATGTGTACTGACTATCGAAAAGTGAACTCTGTGACAAAAACTGACTCTTTTCCAATACCAAGAATTGATGACTGTATTGACAAAGTCGGTAATTCTAAATATGTCACCAAATTTGACCTTCTCAAAGGATTCTGGCAAGTTCCGCTCACTGATAAGGCTAAAGAAGTATCAGCATTTGCTACTCCAACTGGTCTGTACCAGTACAAAGTTATGCCGTTTGGGATGAAAAATTCTCCTGCGACGTTTCAGCGGCTTGTAAATATGGTTATAGCTGGCTTAGATGGCTGTGACGCATACATCGACGACGTCATCATCTACACAGACACATGGAGTGACCATATTCAAAGAATCAAACAATTCTTCGACCGTCTCAGTGATGCAAAATTGACTGTTAATCTGGGAAAAACAGAATTTTGTCATGCTACTGTTACTTTTTTAGGACATCTTGTGGGACAGGGTCAAGTTAAACCTTTAGAATCTAAGGTCAATGCTATCTCTGAGTTTCCTGTGCCTGCTACTAAAAAGCAACTGATGCGATTTCTTGGTATGGCTGGCTACTATAGAAAGTTTTGTAAGAATTTTTCTATAATAGCTGAACCTTTAACAAATTTATTAAAGAAAAATGTTAAGTTCAAATGGAATGATAACTGTCAAGTTGCCTTTGATCGCTTGAAAGCCATACTAAAGAGCACACCAGTTCTTTCAGCACCTGATTTTGACAAATGTTTCAAATTAGCTGTTGATGCAAGTGATGTTGGTATTGGTGCTGTTCTTTTGCAAGAAGACGATGATGGTATAGATCATCCAGTTTGTTATTATTCTAAAAAATTAAACAAACATCAGAGAAACTACTCCACCATTGAAAAGGAATGTCTTGCTCTGATTTTGGCAATCCAACATTTTGAAGTTTATTTAACATCTGCAACTTCTCCTATAGTTGTATTCAGTGACCACAATCCCTTAAGTTTTCTTCACAAACTTAAGAGTAAGAACCAAAGATTATTGAGGTGGAGTTTGTCACTTCAAGAATTTGATCTTGATGTAAGACACATTAAAGGAAAAGACAACATTATACCAGGTGCTCTGTCAAGAGTCTAAAATTTTGAATTGTCTTATCTTTAATATAAACATTGAATTTAACAGTTACATTTTACTATATTTTTTGTATATATGTATGTATGTTTGCATATATAACTCTTTTTCAATTCTTTTGATGAAAATTGTTTGTATTTTCATGCTAAATGTGCTGAAATGTTGCAACGAATCATGATATTAACAATTATGTGATGTATATTATCATTGTAAATGCTAATGATAATTCAAAAAGAAAGATTTATTTCATAAACCTTTCTTTTTTTCTTTCAAGGGGGAAAGTGTTATGTATAATCTATAAATAAACCTAATGGTATTTACCATGTCTATTTTTAGAATTAGTCTGGGGATTTTCCAATATCTCTTGACACTTTAAGGTAATAGATGTAGAAGATTTTAGATCTTTATAGAAAGGCCTTTTGGAAGGTGATTCAGACTCTAGAGTATTCTTATGTTCTATACTATTCCAGATTGTTCTATAGTATTATATAAAGGGGTTCCTACAGCATTCTTGGTTCACTTGATTTAGACTTATGGTTTCATTTAGTAGTACTGTGTTAAACTAAAAGGGGATTTCTCGTTATCTTAAAGGTGTGTTTGAAGGCGTGTTTAATTTTGAATTCGGATATTATTGGACTTATTATTTGTGGACCAGGAACTTAAATAAATTGGATCTAAAATTAAAAATTTAGGATTAAACATTCAAGGTATTGTAAATTGTTTTTGTATTAATTTCATATTGTCAATAATTCTGGTATTATTGTCAATAAATATTGTTAATTGTAAAGTTTGTTGCTGGCTTCTTTGTTCGTGTTACATTGGCACGTAACACTAAGTCAATCAAAGATTAAGGTAAAAGTATTTGACAGCTTGAAACTTCATATCATTACAAGGAAAAATGTAAGATTATTCACAAAAAGTAACAATTTTGTAATTTATAGACTGGAAAAAATAGACTGGATCCCTTACTAATCTCGCTGCTTCGAAAAAATAAGTAACAAAATTATTGAAATATGTTGTTTTTAGTACCAATGCCCTTGGGCCATTCTTAATAGTCTAAAAAACACCCATTTCCAAATCTAAGACCAATTTTTAGCTCACCTGAGCACGAAGTGCTCAAGGTGAGCTATTGTGGTAAGGTGGATGTCCGTCTTCCGTCGTGCGTTGTCCGTCGTGCGATGTCCGTCGTCAACATTTGCCTTGTATGCACTCTAGAGGCCACATTTTTTTCCCGATCAACCTGAATTTTGGTCAGAATGATTGTCTTGATAAAATCTCGGACAAGTTCGAAATTGGGTCAACCGGGGTCAAAAACTAGGTCACTGGGTCAAATCTAAGAAAAACCTTGTATGCACTCTAGAGGCCACATTTTTTGCCAGATCAACCTGAAATTTGGTCAGAATGATTGTCTTGATGAAATCTTGGACAAGTTCGAAATTGGGTCAACTGGGGTCAAAAACTAGGTCACAGGGTCAAATCTAAGAAAAACCTTGTATGCACTCTAGAGGCCACATTTTTTGCCTGTTCAACCTGAATTTTGGTCAGAATGATTGTCTTATTGGAATCTCGAACGAGTTCAAAATTGGGTCAACCGGGGTCAAAAACTAGGTCACAGGGTAAAATCTTAGAAAAACCTTGTATGCACTCTTGTGGCCACATTTATTGCCCGATCAACCTGAATTTTGGTCAGAATGATTGTCTTAATGAAATCTTGAATGACTTTGAAATTGGGTCAACTGGAGTCAAAAACTAGGTCACAGGGTCAAATCTAAGAAAAACCTTGTATGCACTCTAGAGGCCACATTTTTTGCCCAATCAACCTGAATTTTGGTCAGAATGATTGTCTTGATGAAATCTCTGACAAGTTCGAAATTGGGTCAAGCGGGGTCAAAAACTAGGTCACAAGGTCAAATATAAGAAAAATCTTGTATGCACTCTAGAGGCCACATTTTTTGCTCAATCAACCTGAAATTTAGTCAGAATGATTGTCTTGATGAAATCTCAGACAAGTTCGAAATTGGGTCAACTGGGGTCAAAAACTAGGTCACAGGGTCAAATCTAAGAAAAACCTTGTATGCACTCTAGTGGCCACGTTTATTGCCAGGTCACCCTGAAATTTGGTCAAAATGATTGTTTTAATGAAATCTTGGACAAGTTCAAAATTGGGTCAACTGGGGTCAAAAACTAGTTCACTGGGTCAAATCTAAGAAAAATCTTGTATGCACTCTAGAGGCCACATTTTTTGCTCAATCAACCTGAAATTTAGTCAGAATGATTGTCTTGATGAAATCTCAGACAAGTTCGAAATTGGGTCAACTGGGGTCAAAAACTAGGTCACAGGGTCAAATCTAAGAAAAACCTTGTATGCACTCTAGTGGCCACGTTTATTGCCAGGTCACCCTGAAATTTGGTCAAAATGATTGTTTTAATGAAATCTTGGACAAGTTCAAAATTGAGTCAACTGGGGTCAAAAACTAGTTCACTGGGTCAAATCTAAGAAAAACCTAGTATCCACTCTAGAGGCCACATTTTTTGCCAGATCAACCTGAAATTTGGTCAGAATGATTGTCTTGATGAAATCTCGGACAAGCTCAAAATTTGGTCAACGGGGGTCAAAAACTAGGTCACAGGGTTAAATCTAAGAAAAACCTTGTAGGCACTCTTGTGGCCGCGTTTATTGCCCGATCAACCTGGATTTTGGTCAGAATGATTGTCTTAATGAAATCTTGAATGAGTTTGAAATTGGGTCGACCGGGGTCAAAAACTAGATCACTGAGTCAAATCTAAGAAAAACCTTGTATCCATTCTAGAGGCCACATTTTTTGCCCGATCAACCTGAAATTTGGTCAGAATGATTGTCTTGATGAAATCTCGGACAAGTTCGAAATTGGGTCAACGGGGATCAAAAACTAGGTCACAGGGTCAAATCTGAAATTACCTTGTATGCACTCTAGGGGCCACATTTTTGCTCGATCAACCTGAAAGTTGGTCAGAGTGACTGTCTTGATGAAATCTCGCGACAAGTTTGAAATTGGGTCATCTGGGGTCAAAAACCAGGTCACGGGGTCAAATCTAAGAAAAATCTTGTTTACACTCTAGAGGCCACAATTTTTGGCCAATCAACCTGAAAGTTAGTCAGAGTGATTGTCTTGATGAAAACTCGGATGAGTTCGAAATTGGGTCATCTGGGGTTAAAAAATAGGTCACGAAATCAATTTTAAAAATCCTTGTTAGTCAATCTTAAAATTGTAAAAATGGATTCTCAAGTTGTATAGAAGCAACAGCTTTGTTTAGCTCAGTCATTCATCATTCCATTTCTCATTCTTCTTTTGAAAATTTAGACAGTTCATTCAGGTGAGCGATTAAGGGCCACTATGGCCCTCTTGTTTTACTTTGTCTATGAAAAACTGTAAAAGAGCAGCTTTAACAACTTGGGTTTATTCAGAAATTCCCAATAACAAACATAATTATTGATTGATTGAATGGAGTTTAACGCTACTTTCAACATTTTTTAGTTATATTGGAGCTCCTAACAATGGTTTCCTGGTATTTCTCTCACCGGTACAACAACCACATCCTTTCCTAGCCTCCAGCTGCTATCTCACATAGGTCTACGATTATCAACCCATTGGTGAGAGACAAATAGTTGGAAAGAAACAAACATAATTAATCAGAAGGATGTTTTCCAATTTCTAAACAATACATACATGTACTGAGCGACCATTCTCTTTAACAACGGCTTTTTGGTGGTTCTGTAAGTGGCCAACAAATACATGTTTTACTGTACCTTTAAATATGAAGGCACTTATGAATAGTTATACTTTTAACCTTTCAATTTAATACATTATCCACTTAAATTACTCGCAGAAAAAAAGGACTAGCAGGGATCAAGTCACCCATGGCCCCTATATTTTGGACTGGGCCCCTAAACAATTAGAGAAAAACACTGATTCCCCTTATGTTAAAAAAAACTATTTTGGCAGTCTTTGCAATTATCCTAAAATCCTCAGTATTTTTTCCCTGACTCACTAAAAATTGTATTCTTCATTGTCTTTGAATTTGGACCAGTCTAAAATGAGCATGTGCATTACATTTCCAACAATTTGAAATGTTGGCAAGGTGCAAACACTGAGAGGCATAGACAGCTACAAATTATAAATATAAAGTTACCTGAGGGTCTACAGATACCTGGACACCTTTTCTATGTATTAAGCGCTTAGTGAAGGTTCTGGTCAGACTGTGCGGATGCACAGGCTGGTCAGAGTCTTTGCTTTGTGCATATTTGGAATTGTATGAAATTCTACGCACAGTCTAAAATTATTTTGTCTAGTAATAAGTTGATTAATTTTACAGGGAAAGATTGTAGAGTGTATACATTGTGGATGTCGAGGATGTTCTGGATAAATACGCCGATCTCAACCCTTAATTGATGCTGTGATTGTCTTCATTGGACCATTGGCTGAAAAGTCAATAGTTTCAGAAAGAACAAGATACAATCTATATTGGTTATCCATCTAAAACCTTTGTTGTTGGCAAACATTGGAATTGTCTTTGAAGATAAGATGATTCAAATCAGTTCCATCAACATGTTTTTAAGCACAATACAGGCATATTAGTAGAGCGGCCTCTTATACTAAAGAAATAAATTTTTATTAAGTTGCCATCATTAAAAGTCCCATAAGTAGAATCTCTGAAAAAGTGGACAATTTTGAACAAATAATATTTTAGTATTGGATCTTATTTTGTTGGAACACATTAATACCGTCTAAATGAGATGATTCTAATAGTCTTGAACATCATAGGATTCAGTAAGGTTCATACGACAATTTAGATCTAAATGATTATGCTATCAAAATAACATGTCTTATTTTTCATTTAATATCTTTCGTATTAAGCGACCATTCCTGTGAGTGACCACAATTTGGTGTGGTCCCCTTAATGGTAGCTTAACACAAGTTTTACCGTAATAGGATTTCCAAACTGTTTAAACATGAAATCCCTCTTCATAACTGAAGCTGTTAAAAATGATTACATAAAGTTGCATCAGAAAACTTATACAAGACCTCCAAGATAGGGGTGAGGAATTCCTATGCCTGACTAGTCTGACTCAAGTTTAAGACTCGCTTAATAACATTTCAATTCAAGGCTACATTAAAATCAGTTTTTCTCGCGCTGTCTTTTGTAATGAACAGCTATCAGAGATATCCATGTAATACAAATGTGTAAGATCACATTCTAATTGACGTCATTCCGACGTCATCTAACAAGTGTTGTGGTATATGACCAATCAGAGCATTTCAAGAAATGGTATTAAAATACAAAATGTTTTAAAAGTGAGAAAAAAGTATCCGTTACTCGTTTTATTTGAGCTAAGCTGATCTTAGCATCGTCTAGAATAGAAAAGTTATTAAACTCGCCTAGGATTAACATTTCTATTCTAGACTCGGTTTAGATCAGCTTGTCTCAAATAAAATCTCGTGACAGATTCTATATGTCTCAAATAAAATTTCATTACAGATCATACATTTTGTATATGTCTAAAATATAATCTCATGACAGATCCTGTAATGTTTTAAAATAAAATCTCAAGACAGATCCTGTATGTCTCAAATAAAATCTCAAGACAGATCCTGTATGTCTCAAATAAAATCTCAAGACAGATCCTGTATGTTTCAAATAAAATCTCAAGACAGATCCTGTATGTCTCAAATAAAATCTCAAGACAGATCCTGTATGTTTCAAATAAAATCTCAAGACAGATCCAATATGTCTCAAATAAAATCTTTAGATAGATCCCGTATGTATGAGTATTTTCAGTTTGAAACTGTTAAACATTTTATATATGGTTTTCATGCTTTGCACGTAAGTACATCTGCAAGGCTTTATACCATTTCTTGAACGCTTTGTGAATGCTTTCATCTTGAATATATATGACTTGTTCTTACTATACCGTCAGTGGGTGACCATAGTGTCATAAATTCCGATTTGCTCAAGTTTATGATATTTCGATCTCCCATCGAGGATATATGAGAAATAATCATTGGCTTATTCAATGCATTAATATTTTTAACACCCCCACCCCTGCATGTATGCTGTATAACTCGGTTCTGTCTTTGATAAGCAACTAGAGCTGTCAGAGAGGGTGAGGTGGGGTGTATTTTATAAGATTTCAATTAAAGTAGCTACCTTGTCAAAGATCAATAAAAAAGGATAAACTTTATGAAAATTACAACCAGATTTTCCTCTGTTAAGTTATCCGTTCATATTGTAACAAGGGTCTGTGGCCTTTGAAAACTTTGTGTAATATATATGAATAATAATAAATGACTTTTTTAAACGCCAGTTTTATTTATATTGCATAAAAAAACATACTAGGTAAAGGTTGTATTTTGCTTGAACATGCTGCTAAGTGATTTACAATTTATTTACATCCATCAATTCTCCTAACTCATAATGTGTTGTTAGATCAATAACAAGCGTGCACTAGAGTGCAGGCTGACCCCATCAAGTGGTGATGCTTGCAAAAGAAATGCTTTTTAGTGCGGAAATGGTCTCTAAGATAAAATCATTACACTTTGATGGTTGGGAATCTTTGTGTACGGTAAGTGTACTGGGTTTAAAATACAGGTTAAGTTATGAAATGTAGAATATTTGCGAATCTAGAAACCTAGTAAATCCGTACAAGAAACAACTGCTTTAAGTGTAACATTTAAAGAGTTTAAGGTTTGAAGAGTTATGGTTTGAAAGATCAGTGTAAGATAAGTGTACTGCGTTTGAAATACAGGGTAAGTTATGAAATGGTGACAATGCTTGAAATGAATAAATTTGTGGACTATAACAGCTTGTATTCCAAAAAAGTTTAAAGGATATGACAATCGATTCTTTATTTAGGTTTTATTTTCTTCTCGTAAGAAATTTCAAAAAAATTAGCGAACACTTTCAGAAAATTTTATTTATGTAACAGATTATCATTTTTTATGCTCCCCATATACATTTGTTACTATGGTAACGAAATTTCAGGCCTATATGTAAAAATAATGACATTTGTGCTCTTTGTAGATACTGAACTTCACACACAAAAAATCATACACTGAACAATCTAGAAATGCTAAGTTATGAGCCAATTGTACCGACTTCTGGAACATCCCTCGTAAGTAGATCCAGGCCTAATCAAAGTACTGAAAGTACTGATAAGTTGGAATGCGTTACAGAGCCGGTGACCTCAAGCTACTAGCGAGGCTGACGCCTCCCGCCCACCACAGGTGATCACATAATACGTCTCGTCTTTTGACGGGCGTATATAAATCAATGTATTTCAACAACGAGAGACGCTTAAACCAGTGAATCGCTATACAGGCCTGAATCTGATGGAAGAAAAATTATACCAAGAGGGACAGAATGGCCCTAAACCGCTCACCTGAATTCGATTGATCCAGTGGATCTTATACAAGAAACTTCTGGCAAAGATTCATTCAAACTTGCCTTATTGTTGAAGAGGAGATATTATCCGAATTATAAGCAGTCATAATAGACCCTGCCAACCCATTTTTTACAGAGGAGACTCAAAATTAGCCCTACCCTGCCACGCCCATATTTATGGGCTAATGAAATTTTGCCAACAATGTTTGGAGAAGGTCATCAAAGGAACATTCTTGCAAAGTTTCATTGAAATCTGCCCAGTGGTTCAGGAGGAGATGTCGTTCAAAGATTTTGGGCTCAAAATAAACCCCGCCCTGCCATACCCATATTTATTTGCCAATTAGAATATAGCGACAATTTTGAAAAGGGTCACCCAGGGAACATTCTGGCAAAGTTTCATTGAAATTTGCCTAGCGGTTAAGGAGAAGAAGAAGTTTAAGAAGGGTGACGACTCACGACGGACGACGGAGTCAGGGTGATCCAAAAGCTCCCCTTGAGCACGTTGTGGTAAGGTGAGCTAAAAAGGAAGAAAATGATACGGACCATACAGTCGACTAATGGATACACAGGCGACCTTATACACTCAAAACAGTTTTTATATTATTTTTCGATAAACTTATGCTCCATTTGAGTTATCAATTACATTTTTAATTAGAAGTGTCGCAAATGATTTTTCCACGATGAAAAGCTATTTTCGCAAGGATGTCTTTTACTTCATGAGTTGGAATCTCAAGACAATTTTTGGACGAAGTTCAATTGTGATTTCGACCTATGTGACTCCAATATTGGACACTTTCTCGGGTCATTGACAACATTTGTGTCAAGTGCTATGGTTTGGGTCAATTAGTTGTTCAGTTAGAGTGAAAACTTTTAAAATTTACTGATGCCCGTGACATCTATGACCCCGAAACAAGAGCGCATTTCTTTGGGTCATGGGCAATATTTGTGTAAAGTTTCGTTATTGTAGGTCAATTTTTTATCTAGTGGAAAGCAAAAGGTCAATGGACTGAGAGACAGACATGATGAAATCAATATAATTATGCTCCTCTTCTTCTGAGTTGGGGGTATAGTTAATAACATCGTGAAATTGAAAGGTGAACGATTTTGGAATGATTTAAGCATGATGTTGAATGAGTGAGCGGAGCGAGTTTTGAGTGAAATTTTAGGGAGGGAATCAAATGTCGCTTATTTTGTTCAGGATGAACAAAATTAGCGATATACAAAACATATATAAAATATGCATAAAAGTTCAATCAATAGATTTCTATTTCGCCAAGAACCAATCAGACGCTTCAAATTTCATTTATGTCAGTGAAATCGCGATTTGGCATTTGCTTAATTCATTTTGAATGTATATGTTTTTTTTCTAATAACTTTGAGTGTTTTTTGAATGCTTTGAGTGAGTGTTTGGAATGAATGAATGGAGCGCTGAGTGAGCGATTAAGAATGTTTTCTATTGAGATGAATGTCAATTTCATGATGTAACTAACTGTATGATGGTGCTCTTAAACATGTTGATGTGTAAGAATGTGAAGAAAGCAAGTTGAACTAGATGGTTTGTTTCAAATAGCAAATTGTCTTGGTGTTGGAATTCAATTGGGCAAAGATATTCATAATTCAATTAAAGATGCGGTGGCAAGGGTTTTATTGGATGAGTATTGGGTTTTTACAATAAAACATTTATGTAGATAACTGCAATATGGCGGAAAACAAAAGACAATGTGTTGCAAAAAAAAAAAATTAACTTCAAAAGAGTATCATCACTTTAAAAAAGGGTATTTATTTCGTAGCTTAGACTGAAATTTACAATATAACACCTTGTCAAAAGTTAAATGTGTAATAAGGTCGTTCAGAGAGAGAAACTATACCTTTAAAAGAAGCTATAACATAATTCTACGAAAAACAGGTCGCGACCTTACTAAATAAGCAGATCACGTGATTGGTCTGTGCTATTGCCACAATACTGAGAAAACAGATCGCGACATTACCAAATAAGCAGATCACGTGATTGGCTAGTGCTAATTGTCAACTGCTGACCTAATTGGACTTGACTTATCACATGATTTCCAAATATAGTAATGCAAACATGTGATACTAATATATTCGTACGCAACTTTCAATAGATGTCGTTTAAAACATAAATTAGCGTGTTAATAATAAACACGAAGTGATAGTTGTGTAATTGTACAGCATTATTACTTTTTGATGAAATAAACTGTATGTCTTTGTCAAGTTGAGATATACGAAATAGGCCGAAGTGTATTCACATCCTGTTCACGTGATATGTGTTCTCAAGAAACCCGAAATGAAATTATCTTGTGTTCATTTTGCGGTTTTGTTAAATCTAAGTTGGAATTGCTCCGCATTCCAACTTAAAAATCAGCTTTCAAATCAGCTGTATACAATATGCCCTTACTTTTGATAGTATCTCCTTACAAATCAACAACATCTGAGCTTACGACCTTTTAAAGCAATTTGATATTAATTAATTGGTCATAAATTTGCTGAGCAAAACTTGCCAGTGGAGCAGCGTTACAGGCCCTTTTGGGCCTAAAATTTGTGTTTTTCAAAACTTTTGAATACATTCTTCAGCATAAAATGGGATTTGTCAAATAAAGAAGTGTAACTGTGCCGGATACATTATGGGACACAATGAAAATCAATAAACCTGCGCGACTTGTCCCGAGCTTTTCATTTATGGCATAAATTAACGAATTAATGTTCCTCATAACTGTACTGAATAATGACATCATGTAGCTTAGAATTCGTTAAGATATAGCCTCCATACAGCTTCTTTCGAAAGGAGAGGAATTCACTTTGACTGCATTTCACCTCTGACCTAGGGCTCGATAGCATTTCCAAACAAAATTTTGGTTTGCACGCATGTTACGTGTGCGTCAACGGCACTTATCCATACGTTGATTGACCTTATCAAATATAATGACAAATTGCGTCTAAGCTCTTTAGCTCACCTTAGGTGAGCTTTTTGTGATCATTGAATATGCGTCGTCAGACGTCAACAATTTATGTGTTTACACTCTAGAGGCCACAAATATGGACCAATCATCATGAAACTTTGTCAAAATGTTCGTCAGGTCACAAGGATTATCCATATTGAAAATGGGAAGGATCCATGCCATATCACGGGAAAAGGGGCCTTAATGACAATTTTCTTGTTAACACTCTATAGAGGCCACAAAATATGTGGTCCAATCTTCATGAAACTTTGACAGAATGTTGGTAAGATCACAAGGATTAACCCTATCGAAAATGTTTTAGAATATAGTCGGTACACAAACTAGGGACCCTTTTTCAGCAGTATCCATAATTCATTTACTACAAAAAGATTATAATTTCAGGGGCTACTTATTCAGAAATTTTACCCGTTACGTTGTTTTATTTGACTTTTAAAACAAGCCAGATAAAATAACGTAACGTGTGGGAGGTAAAACTACATGTATATTGCTTATTCCGTCCAAATTGGAAATCGATAATATCGATATTATATTACTCCTTTTTCTATAAAATCTACGTGCATTTCTATAAAAAAGATTTGTGTGTCTCCGCAGACGCTTCCAATTCAGCATCAGCTAATAATTAAAGCGCGGAAGGCCTGGTTTATAAAGAGACAAGGTGACATTTGAAGGCATGCACTCCAATTTTTAATCTTTTTAGCGAGATTTTTTTAGCCGAAGGAAACTAAGGGTTCCATTTCCTATAGGGATCGTAAGCCACATTACAAACTCACTTCAAAGGAAAAATGTCGAACGGTATGCTCACTATATAACGCTGAGTCTGCCAGAAACTACTTATTCCCAAGGTATAGATTACTACGCCCGATACGGCTTTGCAGACAGTCGCAACTCGCGTTTTTATAATTTAAGTTGAGTTGATTGGTTTGCTACTACTCGGTCAATTTATCCATTCGATAATTCCGTCTAACAATCGTAGTAAGGCTGTTTTTCTAGGTGCACAAGCTCGTCGGCTCTTTCTTTTACATTGAATTCCATGAAGAAGTTGTATTTTACTGTGGGAACACAAGCAATTGGTAGGGTCAATTCCCCCCTTTCCCACAATATGGTCAACCCTACACTTATACCCCATTATTTTCTAATTTCAACCTTGATATGTATCAAATTACACTGATGTTTATTTATTGTCTGCAATCTGTTCTAAGTTGGCCAAGTCTAAAATTTCGTCGTCTGTTAAAGGGTTTATAAATGGGACAATGCTTTTATTTTTTTCTAATTAAGATTAATCCATTAGAAGACAACAAATGTTTAGACATGTCCAGATTGTAAATGGTTGCAGATTACATACAGTATGAGTGTAAATTAGTAAAATATGTAGCAGAAAGGGAAGATTATATTAGGGAGAAAGAAGAAAGTGTTAGCAGTATTTTCTTCTTTTCCCTGTTTGCCTGGCCATTCGTCAAGATCAAATATAAAAGCTATGTATCTTTAACACAGCAGTGATTTTGGCAGTGATAGGTAAGAAAATATCTGGTATACATGATAAGGACAAGGTGATTAATCAAGGTTCTATTCCAGAAAAAATGACCTAGTGTGTTTTTTCGACTAGTCAGTTCCCTCGCCACCAGTACTATCAGTACTTTGAGCACAGCGTAGTGATATGCAAGCACTGCGTTGAACACTGAATGCACTTCTTGTCGCACAAAAGTCGATGACGTATACTAGACCTATTTTTGCGCACACGTGAGCGCAAAAATAGCTAAGTAGTAAACACGTTTATCGGTTTTTGACTCTATTATCTTTTTCCTAGGCAATTTCCCGGATAAGTGGTTGTTTCCTTTGGCCTGCTCAACCAGGCCAAAAACAAAATGAGAGTCAATTTCAAAATGGCATTAGCTGAAATACATAGAGAATTATGAATGAGTGGTTATGAAAAACCAAAATTTATTAAACGAGTCATCTATAACGAGACTTTGTCGAGTTTTTATCTGATGTAGACGACGGGTTTGATAAATTTGGTATTTTATTAACACAAACATGGTATTCTATTCGTAATATATACAACACGAATATCTGCGATAAATCTACCTAATTCTTAAAATTTATTATTTAAAAATTTTCTGCGAGACATTTTTATCACCATTTGTAAAATGAAGTCATCACAGCCATAATGGCGTCATTTATACAATAACCAAAGAACGTTGCTATACGCTATGCGCTCTTTTGCACTAGTGTAAAAACATGCGTGTACGTAAATTGTCTCGCGTCAATGCCAATTATCTTCCCCTTTAAAGTGAGAACGGGTGCGTAAAATTTAGTTTTATTTCGAAAAATTCACTAACTTGAAGCGTTGTTGCCAGGAAATAATTAAATGTCAGTTCTCAGTCGTGTATATTCGACTTTTCAAACCATCATCTGCAATATGTATACTAAGTTCAAAAAGAAAGTGTGTACTTTCAATTTTTGATTTTCCTTATTTTGTTAATATTTTTTTACAAAGCGGGTGACTCATGCTTGTAAAATCAATTGCATACTGTAGTTACGGCCTTTTAGAAACGATTCATAAAATCCGTTGTGTATACTGCGGTCACATGGTCAGCACATATGGTGTTGAGGTTTGTCCTATTAAAATTTCTTTTCTAGTAAGAGATATTTGATTTATATGGCATTTCCGAGTTTGAATAGAGTTCCATACAATACAATAGAAATCACTATACGTAGATTGGCTAGTAACGTCAGGTCAAATAGTGTGATAGCGTTCTGCAATATTTTTGATACTTCAAAGAGAACACGAAAGCGGATACATTAGATTTCTATTGGAACATGAATTCTTATCTATTGTTATTTATTTTTGTGGAGAGTTTTCTTCGCACGGGGATTTATTTCTGCCACACTAAGAAATTTGTAGGTCAAAGTTCGTTGTTTCATAATGTAAAATTGTCGTTCAGATGCGCATTTATTACAACGTAGGACACAAGAATTGAATTGCGATTCTAGAATAACCATTCGTCAACTGAAGGATGTACAAACAAATTACTCAAAGTCGAAGGTCCATTACTATTCCAAAATCATTGATTACCGTGTTCCTTATGTCTCAAATTTTCGCCATTGTCAACAGTCTTGAGGTTTGCCATGCAACACTTTGTGACGGTACATGATGTAAGTTCTGAAATATTTAAAGTGCACACTTTCTTTTGGACTTGAGTATATATATTTGCCGGGTGTTTGGTTTGAAAAATTGTTCCCCACGAATAACAATTAATTTCATGCCCGGCATTATTTTAGATTCTTTTGTTGTAGTTGTTGTTGCTGGTGTTGTTGTTGTTGTTTTAAAGCATCAAAATAATCGTGGAATCCGATTATACAAGTTCGCAAATCAGGATTTTAGCAAATGACTACTTAAGAATTTCGTTTTTAGTTTTACATCTTTGTATTGAAATTACTGGGTCCGAATGAAAAATTAAGATATTTCACAGTCGGCCCTTACCCTACAACATTTCAGTAGGGCTATCAATTTATGACTAAACCGTACCTAGGAATTTATGCCTGGGCCTAGCATTAAAAAAAAACATTCCCCGAAAGACAGTTAAAACCACTGAAATGGAAACAACAGAAGGGAAGTCGATACTTTAAAGGTTACCCCATTGGTGGTATGTACTAATTTCTATATGCTACACTGATGATTTAAACTTTGAAATACATGTACGCGCTTTCATTATATTCCTCGTGATACAAGGGCACGGTTACGGTTTCCGGGAAAAAGAATCCTCTGGGACCCCGGTGTCTCCCTATTTACTACACTATATCGCTTAGCAAATAGGGAGACCCCGGGGTATCCGAGGATGAGGGTACAATTGACGTCATTTTGAAGCCAGACAAGTCACTTTTGCGAGGACGATACCAGGTTAGTTCTTGTCGATTTTTTTACATATATATTTAATTGTTTTTAATTGAACAATAAATCAATGATTCTTATCCCGACCAAATTCATGGAAATAAGGGCGGCTGTATGTAAGCTTTAAAATAATCATTGTGAACCCATATTATCTTCGTTTTTTCAAGCAGTTGTTTGTATTTGCACGAAAATAATACGAATAACTCGGGTGTTCTTTTGCTTGCTACATAGATCTCCATTCATGAAAATGTTACTATATCTGTATCTGTCGTAGTGCGTTTCAGTACCCAATTTCTAGTTTTTATGCAACGGTATACATTTGTATTACTTCTCGATCATCTGCATTTAATGAAGTTTGGAGGATCGAAACTGAAATTGGTACGGATTTTAGCCCATGATGTCGTCACGTCTTCGTTAATGAATACTGCAATAATTGTTTAGATTTCAAGAAACTCGACAATTCTTTTATTGATTTTGATATAGAATGATAATAATATTATTACAAAAAATGAAAATAAAATGTTGAATAATGAACAATTGTCTTTGGTATCATTTCGTCCACCTTTTAGCAACTTTTTTCACATTTCAGCACTATTTTACACCTATAACCACCTTTGAACATAACATCACATATATCTTATTGCATGAAAACATAACATGTTTATATCAATAACAAATTAACATAGCAACGTTCTGAAATGGATTTACGGAGGAGCACATGGTGTTACAGTGCATGGATTAAGATCGAATCTTCTTTGCAAAATAGATATACTTTGACAGATTAAAAAATTTAATTTTCAATGACGATGACAAAGATAAGACATTTTTTTGGATGGTTGGCCATGAATAATACATGGCTTTTGATATTTAGGAAATCGAGGTAATTTTCAAATGGAAGCAGGTCAACTCGTACCCACGGCAACTCGTACCAAAGTCAACTCGTACCCATTTTGGTCAACTCGTACCCGAACTTTGGTCAACTCGTACCCTTTGCAAAAATTATGGAGTCAACTCGTACCCCTTTTTCTTTTTTTTTTTTTTTTTTTTTTTGATTTTTTATTTTGTGCTGTAAAAAATAAGAAAACTTTATTACTTATAATATTATTTCATGTTGGACATCACTATTTAGCCAGGTCAAATACAAAAAAAAGAGAAAGTTTTAATTACAAAAAGAATAAAAAAATCGTCATGACGTAAATATTCATGTGTTGTTGTTTTTTTTTCAAAGTTTCAGAGCTTTTTTTTACAGCATATGTTTTCAAAGTCAGTCCGAAATTTCACTGTCTGCATATGTTTTCATTTACAGAGAGTGAAATCTCATGCTTTTGGCTTTTAAAATGCTGAATCTGATCAAGCAAGAATCCTTGTCACCTTTAAATAACACTGAATCTGTTATTCAATGTATATTTATCGGTCAGTGGTTATGGTTCACACCTAATCAATGCATAAAGATATTAAGTGTCAATTTCCTTTTGTCGATTGCAACCCTTTTTCAGCAGACTGGGAATAATGACAGTGGGACAAAATGTCCAAAGAAAGATGTTATAATTCTTTATTTCATAGTATTTATTCTTTGATGATAATGAATAATAATAAGTAAAAATAACTTTAAATAGATAACTTCAGTTTGTCTTATTCATTTTTTTTTTTTTTTTTTTTTTTTTTTTTGCATTTAATCACATTTATGAAAATACAACATTTCTTTTAAAAACATAATCATATAGTAATGTAGTTTTTTTGGTTATTATAAAATACAAATTAAAGTTGCGTTGTTTTCTTCCAGTCTCGCTCATTTTTCTCACTTCCTAATGTATAAAGCAGCCGTCGTAGGCTAATATCAAACTGGAAATCTTACACAGGCTGATACTTACCTATGGTGTCTACTAAAGATTTGTGTTCAGAAAAAAAGCAGGAGAAGGATTTAAGAAAAATATCAAAAGCCAAAATATTTACAAGAGTAATGATCGTCCAAAATTCAATGAACATCGATATTTTTTTATATTCATTTTTTTCTTAAGAGTTTCGTAAGTTTGGATAAAAAGATAGTAACCACGTTTCGCACATAAAATACGGGTATTAAATTTTCTGTCAGTGGTAGCTGAAAACTTCGTAACTGACCTAATATCATGCATGCGATCTCTCTTTGACATTCGAATTGAAAATATTTTTGATAATCAGTGATTAAGATAAAAAACATTGAAGCAAAGTTATTAAAATTTGGGTAAATTACATGTATGCAGTCACGACCATCGCTAACATAAAATGGATAAAAAGCGGTTTTTCCCGATCTTCAATAAATCTCGTAAATCACTACCAGTTCATCCAAATCATGTATCATCAGGATTTTTGGTATTCGTTGAAGATGTTGCAAGAATTTTATACTATTAAGTATTTGATGGGGAAGAAATGGGAAGTTTACATCAAAATAGTCTGGGCATTTTTTCTCAACTCAGGGGATTGGCGATTATTAAAATAGTCAACTTTTACCGAATATCGGTCTTAAAATGGCCGATTTTGGGCGGTGTTTTAGGGGATGGGCGATTTAGAATAGGGGCGATTATTAGAATAAATACGGTATTTCAAAATAAATGAATGGACAAAACACCGTAACAACAGCTTGACTAAGCTGTAGATGCGAGGTAATGATCAAATAGTTACACAAACAATATATTGTATAAAAAAAAAACTGTGTAATTTTAAAATATTGTAACCACCGTATCTTTCAACTGTCGTTACGACGTTATGAAAATACACCGACGATATGTGACATGCATAATTAGGAATTGGTTAATCTGATTTTATTTCAGTGGATAGAAAACTTGAGTTCCACTTTCTTTCACTTACTTTAATTATATAAAGATATTTTTTGTCTTAATTGAAATATAACATACATGTATTCAATGTCAAAGAAATTTTTGTCAACAATATATAATTACAATAACAGAGAGTTTTAATCTAGATGAGCAATTACATACAACCCATTATTACTTACCTGCTTCAAACAAATAACTGTTTGTTCTTCTGAGGTGTTAACTATCAAAATTGTCGGACAATTAAATTAAATTTGGTTTACGAACTGATTAAGATAATATATTCACCAAATAAACTCAATTACACAAACAGTTTAAACATGATTACTAAATCATTAACATCAACATTTATAGTTAAATCTTCGTCTCTGTAACACTCTTTTATCACCTTACAATTTATAACATTTTCTTCACAACAAAAACTTATCCAGTATCTGAAATAATATAAAAGATATATTATAATTATAATATTTTCTTCGAAGGAATGGCTAATTATGACTTGTTTTTTTTTTTTGTTTTGTTTGTTTGTTTTTTTTTTTTTTCAATAAAAAATGGGTACGAGTTGACTCCATAATTTTTCAAATTCAAGTTCATGCTTTGATGATAAGACTTTAGAATGATAGTCGTGGTGAGTTGTCTTAAAATTGACGAATACCAGCAGTTTGTAGATATCGCGGACATATGGGTTCGAAATACCCCCCCCCCCCTCCAACCATTATATAGACTACATAATGATATAAACGTTCCGAAAGCTTAAATAAGCACCTTCAACCATCTTTTTGCAACTTTTCGTATTTTAGGGACGCTTCTTAATTTGGTAATATAATTGGTCGAATTAAACTTTAAACGAAATAACAAATATTATTTGATATTAATTAAGTTCTCTAAATTATATTTACAGAATCATTTAATAGAAATGAATCTTATAATTTTCTCTTATGTGTAATAAATTTATATTTTAATCAGAAAAAACATTTTTTTCCAAAGAAATCGTTATCTGTTTCGTAAAATATTGCAAAATGGCGACAGCCAAAGGTGCAAACACGTACAATCGACAAAATTGGGAAGAATCAGTATGTAATCACCACAGGAATATTGCAAACGAAACGGTTTAAATGAGGGAAACGCTTTACTACCGTCCAAATGAATTATCATAACCAAGTCTTTCGATCTTATCCTTATTTTCTCCTTTTAAAATTATTTCTTCGATTCGTCACCGTTAATTGTCGTACCGAGTGCCAGTATGACGATTGGCCTAAAGTACGAAATGGACCATCACCAAGAAATGGACCTCTTATGACGAAATTGACCTCTTATGACGAAATGGACTTCTTTATAAGTAATTAATGAGACAAGAACAGACGACAATGCGCTGTTTCCCTTAAGTCGGATGTTTTATGGATTATTTGCTCACTCGGATTATTTTGTTTTTTTGCAAATGATAATGCCGGTTTTCCTGTTTTCAGGTCCATTTGGCTGTCTGATTCTTTAAGCAAGAATTTTATACGTCTGAGAAAAACCCCTTGTTTTAATTTCTTTGGTGCAGCTGCTTTTACATCATGCTATTTTTTTTACTGAAGGAAGAAATTGATCTATTGAATGATATTAACTAAACATTTGTAGTCCAGAATGAACTCCATAATGAACCCAATTTGACATCTAAAATGGCCATTGTGCTTGCTATTCAGCAGCTATTATCAGTCATTCTGAAATGAGCTGCCCGAGTTGTCCAACTTGTCCATTAAGCTGCACGGACAAGCAGATTTTGTAGACAAGTGAAAATATCTCTTAGAGTTAGAGAAAAATATTTTCTTATAAACTTAGCCGTTTTCTGATATTTCATGTAATCCCATGTCAGCATTTTTATTGAAGACAGGTTTACCGGTCTTTCAATATAGGGATCGTCGCCATCGGATTCTGATAACAAACCTACATGTGTCATTACGCTCAAAAAAGTAGACCCATTCATAAAAATAAACGCGGCAAAAATAATCAATAGTGTAGCAATATACCGTAAAATTTTGGTGCTGACCTAAATTCTGCACGGGGGGTGATGTCCATAATCGGAGCCACCGGCTCCGCTTTCAAAATCATGTGTGGAACTTCCGCTCCACGTGTGGCTCCGATTATGTAGATGTAAACATTTCATATTTTGAATGAAAAATGGGGTAGGAGGTCGGGATTTCCTCATTTATATAATATTTAATTCATTTATCATAAAAAAGTCGAATGCTATTCGACCAGTTATGCATTTTGCAACGTTAACGTACTCAAAAAATGTAAGAACGCTCGTTGGTTTTTGTTAAAAATGATTTCTTCTGGGAGCAGTCTTCAGTCAGGAATGTCAAAACACGTGGTTTTTACCTCCAAAATGCAATATTCCGAACAGAATTAATAACACAGACCATTGTTGTCAGTGTAATCGAGTTTAACAAAACAACCACAATACTCTAACCCAACGTACTTTTCTGCAATATGATATAGATCAAAGAAAATAGTTTGGTTCCGATTATGTGGATTGGCTCCGATTATGTTCCCTGGCTCTGAAGTTGTGGAGTGTCTTCTTCTTCCATATAACATCTTCAATATAAAATTTCTACTAGTTTCACGGAGCGCTTTTTTATCACCATTTCACGATGCAAGTTTCGTTTGTTACGTTTCACTTCGACATGTTTACTTTTATTACAATATTCCGGTTATTAGACAGTTGGCTTCATTAATATTACTTAGTACATGTGCGTGCAAGAAAATTGTCGGACTATAATCGAGGATAAAATGTGAAGAGATATAGAGATTTCTTCGGAGCCTGTCAATGGTTTTTCTTGCTTATTATACTTCGCTCGCTAAGCGTTCCAATTTTAACAACGTCACTACTAACACTCTTTCAACGTCGATAATTCCATGAAATTTTATCAGATATATTTTGTGAGTGGTATCAAAAAAAGATGTTGCGAAATTCGCGTTCATTTGATTCATATTTCAAGAAATACGATTAATATATCTCACTAAAAAAGGACTAAATGATTCTTAAAACTCCCTTTTTGTTTGATTTTTAGCACATCTGAGCAGGAAGTGCTCATGGTGAGCTATTCGAGGGTTCAACGCAAAACTGTCGTAACTCCATTTTTTTGACAAAACCACTTTTTTTCATTTTTGATATCCTTATTTGATACTTTATCCATGGTTAAAACAGAAAATGAAAATTTGAAATATAAAATACTTTAATTGAAAAATGCAAAAATGTCGTAACTCAGAAAAAGGATATTTTGTTGTGCAAAACTGTCGTAAGTCTATTTTTGGAGTTACGACAGTTTTGCATTGAGGAATTTATGATTGAAATGGTTATGATGTTCATGCAAAACTGTAGTAAGTCCAACAGATGTAAATGTTTCTTAATTCATTCAATGATTTTCAATCTTAAAATACATGACTACGGATATTCTGGCTATAAATAGATTATTTACCTTCCAAGGTTACTTTTTATAAGATTTTTTTAAAAATTACAGTTAATAAAGGAGAAAAAATCACAATTTTAAATTATTCATTTTGTAAAAATTGGTCTTAAGTTCTTAAGTATGCAGTTTGTTTGTTCATTATGTAATTGTTAAATGTAAGAATTTGCTTAATACTACATTTATATATAAATATTTAAGTCAGAAAAGATTGCCAGATTTATTTTTTGAAGAGAAATGGACTTACGACAGTTTTGCATGAACATAATCAAAACTGTCGTAAATCACCCCAAATTGTCTCGGTCTTCTTATGGTAATTATTTCATTAAGTTCTTATCATTTTTGTTCCTCTGGCTTATTTTAAGCCAGGCTATTTTCTTGTTTTTGTGTCTGTGAAAACATCAAATGATTCTAAAAACTATTTTTAATAGCTTATCAGAAATATATGGATGAAGCTCAAACAACTTCTACTGGTACAGTTTTTATATCAACTTATATCAGACCCTATGAGGAAAATTTAGGATTATTGACCCGGTCCCACTGCTAAACCGACACAAAACATATGCTAAATCGACTCGACGGAAGAGTTAAATTTTCATCCGTTCTCATACGCTTGATACAAACTGATAATAGTGGCAAAAATTTGCAAAAGCAGAAAGTAAAGTATGTAGCTGAGATGTTGTGTGAATGCTTATCGAGAGCCTTGCTGATAAGCGCAGATGACAGCTCAGAAGAGGTTACCGGGTTTAATTGTGATGTAAACTAATAGTGAAAAGAGTGGATGCATAAAGCATTGGAGGTATATGCATGTATGCTGAGCAGAAACGAAATGGACACAGCAAGGATCATTAAATTTTAGGTGATGCAAAGGCTTCATATTGACATGTATCTGTGTTATTTCTCTAATATATTTTTCGTATACCTAATAATTCTATCCAGTGTAGGTTTACATCCAAAGCGGATAAGAGGTCAGAGGATGCCTAACCGATGGATTGGGGATGCAGTGGATGTATAACGGATGCTATAGGATACATAGTGTTTAATCCTCATAATGTTTCACATTTACAATCTACATAGCAGAAAGTTTATCCACTCTACAAGTTTTGTGTAGTTCAAAACTTTCTGTGCGGATGAAATCACAATGGACAGGTACTCGATGGACAGAGTGTATGCAAAGCGTATTTACAGGGTTAGAAATAGATGCAAAACTTCTTTTTCAACAGATGTGATGATTTTCATATGTTTTACATCCCAAATGCATCTGTATGTGCAATAGGACCGGGCCTTAAGGATTTATGGATTGATTCTTGTCTATATAGACTATCATTAGCCATTTAACTAAAGACAGGTCTTTCTTATTTGCATATCCTCTGCAATTTACCTCCATTTAAAACTGTTACATTACTCTCCCCCCAAAAATAAGCCTGAGGCTTGGCCTATCTGTGAGTAAGGCAACTCCAGTCTGGCATTTATCATTATCCCACCCCTGCCAACAATTTGTACCAAAAGGGCACATAGAAAGACTTGATCCTCTTAGGGTTAAAGATCCTCAACCCTGAACAGGTCGTCTGTTTGTATAGACCATCTATAAGCCATTTAACTAAGGGTGGGTCTTTATATCCAATGCAAGTACCTCCCTTTATAGTGTTACAAAGGTTTCTAATTTTCATAATGTTGTATGTAGTGAAAACTTTTATAATCCTAGAAACTTCTAAAGACTGTTAATTTTGTTACCCCAATAAGATTTTTTAATTTTCTCAGGAAATTTCATCTTGTTATCCCACATCAGGGTTTTAGATATACTGGCAGAGGGTACATTTTTTCTGAATGTCCCTTTGTCTATGTGTCCATTCGTAATATTTTTCTTGTTCTTGGCATCAGGTCAACAGTTTTCATCTAATTTGCTTCAAACTTTCACAGAGTGATTGGACTTATATAAGAATGGTTCCTTTTGAAAGTGGGCCAGGTTCGTCAAGTATCATGGAAGATAAAAATATGTCTAAAATATCCTACTAATTTTTTCAATTCTAGTCCACAGATTTCATCTGATTTGCTTTAAACTTGCATGGAATACATGGTTTTAACATTATGAAGAACATTCTGTTAAAATATGCTCTGGTCCATGAAGTTTCACAGCAAAAGGGTTGTAATGAAAATTTAATTAGTATTTCTTTTTTTTTTTTTTTTAACTTTTTCCAACTTTGGCAAGATTGATGGCTTCTTAATTAATTTCAAATGGCATATGATTACCTAACCCATGCTATCATGCTAAAGGCTTTTTTAGGGAGTCAGTAGAGAGTCCCAGGCCCTTATGGACCTCTTGTTTTGTTTAATTTAGTATCCGTGAAACCTTTGTCCCCGTATTTAATTTCTTAATTTCATGGGATTTGGGGTCCCTTTGTCTCTAATGAGATTCTTTAAGTGCTTACCACCTAAGAATTATCCTCAGATGTTTAAATTTACCTCTTCAGATTCTTAAAGAAATCCTCATCAAATTAGCAACATGACTATAAGGGTTCATGGAAAGATTCTTTTAGCTTTTCACGAAATCTTTAATTACACTCCCCTTCAAAGAAGATGGGATATTGCATTTGTCAGTCGGACCATCTGTCCGTAGACTGTTTTTTGTCATATCTCAAAAAGTATGCATGCTAGAATCATGAACTTCACAGGTGGATAGATTTCATTTAGGAGAAGACTTAGTGCAGTGTACAAAAACTGTTTCTCTACTCAGCATTTTTTGGTGTTATTGCCCTTTACTTAATGCCAAGGAATTTGACTTGCTCTTATTGGGGGCATAAATGTATTATATTTATTAGTCCCCCACCGGTTACCGGTTGGGGGACTATAGGTTTGCTCGATTCCGTCTGTCTGTCCGTCCGTCCATCCGTCCGTCTGTCGGTCTGTCCCTCACACTTTGGTCCGGGCTATATCTTCTAAACCAAATGTGCTAGCAACTTCAAACTTGGTACACTTATAGATCTCATTGAGGAGGAGTGTCATTTTCAAGAACCGTTACTCTGCCATGCCCACTTTTTGAGTTATTGCCCTTTGTTGTTTTTACCCTTACATTCTTGTCCGGAACATATCTCCTAAACCATATGTGCTAGCAACTTCAAACTTGGTACATTTAAAGATCCCATTGAGGAGGAGTGTCATGTTCAAGATCCATAACTCTACCACGCCCACTTTTTGAGTTATTGCCCTTTGTTGTTTTTACCCTTACATTCTTGTCCGGAACATATCTCCTTAACTATGTGTGCTAGCAACTTCAAGCTTTGTACACTCATAGATCTCATTGAGGAGAAGTGTCATGTTCAAGAACCGTTACTCTGCCACGCCCACTTTTTGAGTTATTGCCCTTTGTTGTTTTTACCCTTACATTCTTGTCCGGAACATATCTCCTAAACTATGTGTGCTAGCAACTTCAAACTTTGTACACTTAAAGATCTCATTGAGGTGAAATGTCATGTTCAAGAACCATAATTCTGCCAGCCCACCTTTTTGAGTTATTGCCCTTTGTTGTTTTTACCCTTACATTCTTGTTGGGATCATATCTCCTAAACTATGTGTGCTAGCAACTTCAAGCTTTGTACACTCATAGATCTCATTAAGGAGAAGTGTCATTTTCAAGAACCGTTACTCTGCCATGCCCACTTTTTGAGTTATTGCCCTTTGTTGTTTTTACCCTTACATTCTTGTCCGGAACATATCTCCTAAACTATGTGTGCTAGCAACTTCAAACTTTGTACACTTAAAGATCTCATTGAGGCGGAATGTCATGTTCAAGAACCATAATTCTGCCAGCCCACCTTTTTGAGTTATTGCCCTTTGTTGTTTTTACCCTTACATTCTTGTTGGGATCATATCTCCTAAACTATAAGTGCTAGCAACTTCAAACTTTGTACACTTATAGATCTCATTGAGGAGAAGTGTCATGTACAAGAACCGTTACTCTGCCACGCCCACTTTTTGAGTTATTGCCCTTTGTTGTTTTTACCCTTACATTCTTGTCCGGAACATATCGCCTAAAATATGTGTGCTAGCAACTTCAAACTTTGTACACTTATAGATCTCATTGAGGCGAAATGTCATGTTCAAGAACCATAATTCTGCCATGTCCACTTTTTGAGTTATTACCCTTTGTTGTTTTTACCTTTACATTCTTGTCCGCATCATATCTCCTAAACTATAAGTGCTAGCAACTTTAAACTTTGTACATTTATAGATCTCATTGAGGAGAAGTGTCATGTTCAAGAACCGTTTCTCTGCCACGCCAACTTTTTGAGTTATTGCCCTTTGTTGTTTTAACCCTTACATTCTTGTCTGGATCATATCTCCTAAACTATGTGTGCTAGCAACTTCAAACTTTGTACACTTATAGATCTCATTGAGGTGAAGTGTCGTGTTCAAGATCCATAACTCAGCCACACCCTCTTTTTGAGTTATTGCCCTTTGTTGTCTTTAGCCTTACATTCTTGTCCGGATCATATCTCCTAAACTATAAGTGCTAGCACATTCAAACTTTGTACACTGATAGATCTTATCGAGGACAAGTGTCATGTACAAGAACTGTTATTCTGCCAGGCCCACTTTTTGAGTTATTGCCCTTTGTTGTTTTTACCCTTACATTTATGTCTGGATCATATCTCCTAAACCATAAGTGCTAGCAACTTCAAACTTTGTACACTGATAGATCTTATCGAGGACAAGTGTCATGTACAAGAACTGTTACTCTGCCATGTCCACTTTTTGAGTTATTGCCCTTTGTTGTTTTTAGGCTTACATTCTTGTCCGAATCATATCTCCTAAACTATTAGTGCTAGCAACTTTAAACTTTTACAGTTATAGATCTAGTAAGTAGGAGATATATTATAAGATTGGATTTTTGGTTATCCGGTGGGGGACTCCTGTATTGCATCGCAATACGACATGCACTTGTTGAATCTTTAGTAAAATGAAATATCATATTTCACATAATTGCATAATTTTACAAATGGAAGTGAACTGCATTTGAATTTTGAGACTTACCTAAAATTCGATCACAGTAAAGGGTCAAATATCTTTTGACCTGAGGTCAATTGGTCATTACATTTCAGGAATTAGTTTATATCTAGGAGAGAAATAAAATTGAATGTACATAATTCACAGTATTCATCTAAGGATAAAGGTCACACCAGGTCAATTGTTGGTTTGCACAGGTTTTTACTCATTCTTTAACAGTGTTTCTGTATTTTTCCAACCAAGTGGTCAACCTAGCCAAATGGCTTTCTTTAAAAAGTTCCACAATTCAGCTCATAAGTACAAGCACATCATTTATATGATTTCATACGAACCACAAGATGTTTTTCCACCATGGCATAATCATTATACCCCAGTATTTGGAGACAAAAAGGCATTGACTCTTGAGAGACAAATGGTGGACAAAAGTTTACCAAACCATGACTCAAAACTCCAATTTTGACAGAGCTTAGACCTCATTACCAACTGTGGTAACTGGGATCAGCTCAAAACAACAAGAGGTTAAAGATAGCCTGTATTGCTTCAATGCAAAATCTAAATTCATGAAAAAAATTAAGAAGGGTCAAACTAAAACAGCTCCACCAAGTTTGGCTAAAATTAATTGTTGTTTGAAGCAAGATGTTTGAAAATTTCAAATTAAAAATACACCCTGTCACACCTTCCAACAAAATTTCACAGACAAGTTTTGAACAGAATTCACACAAGTTACATTCAAGTTTTGTTGAAACTGATCAAATGATTTTGGAGTAGAAACTATTTCAAGGTATCAAACTCAAAAGAAGATAAGCCCTGACAAACCCACATTATCCCGAGATGTTCAAAGGAAAATGTTATTGACACAAAGCAGACACACCAACATGATAGTGGGCTGAGCTATCCAACATCCAACAGATTCAACTCTCAGCTGTAGGTTAAAGCGGACAAGAGGCTGCAGCCTCAGCACAATTAATACTATGTCAGGGCTTCATATCAGGGGTTATGGTTTCTATCCCAGCTGTGGGATACATCCTTGTCAGCAAATCTCTCCCAACAATGAAAGGATAATTGTAAAACTTACTAGATTGAGCTTCTGGAGGCTGAGAAAGGATGTCAAGTGAGTACTGGTGTTACAATTGCAAAGAATCCATGGTTAGGTACTCAAACTGCAAAACTTTTAAAAGTGGTGTTAAAATCTTATTCAAGTGAAATCAACAAAACAAACATCTAAAAATATATAAGTAATATGCTTTCGAAATTGCATAAGGACTAATCTCTTCAAAAGGAAAATAGCAGTAAACCTAAAGATTTATGTCAAGTTTGAAGCAAATATTACATGTATCCTACTCCTTCGTATTCCTACAATAATTATGCATTAAAAGACATCATATAGATCAAAATACATCTATTCTATTGTCAAAAAGTGAGCTTAAAATAAAATGCATAACTTTGTCTTGTTACATCCAGTGCCTGTATAGGTTGCCCTCTCATCAGATAAGTTATATACCAAGTTTCAAGTAAATATCTTTGTCATACCAGAAATATCAGAAACATGTTTGTAAGATAATAATTCAACAACAACAAGCTAGGAAAATCCCGCATTTTTTCCTTAAAACAGCCATGTTAAGAAATGTTTAAGCTGAGTCCGGCTAGCAGTTAACACATTAGGCTGTCAACCCTGGGTTAGTTAGTTTGAACCCTGGCTCAGACAACTTTCATCTTACATTTGACAAAAGTCAATGTGATACAAGTCATGACTCCCACCACTGGGCATATAATAAGAAGTGCAGCTATGTGGGATGGGCAGCTGTTAGCTGGGATGAACAGTTGTTGTTGTTCTGGTTTGAGAAACAATGGGTAGATGTGCAAGCCTCTACAATATAACTGCCATTATAAATACTAAATGTTTAAAGTGGTGTTAAATCCACTAGATGATTAATTATTTTAAATTGCGTAAAATTGAAACAAATAATAATTGACTTTTTTCATGGTCTTTGATTCCCAAAACTGTTGAAATGCACTTTAAACACAGTACTTATTTCCCTTCTTACATTTCATCAATTAGTTTACTTGCAATAGGCTAGAAAATTTAAATAAAGGTGAAAACAGACTTGAGTTACAACAGTTTTGCACTATTTCTATGTAAAAATCTTCAGCAATTTGAGTGACAAAACTGTCGTAAGTCCACTTACGACAGTTTTGCGTGAATACATCATAAAATATTTGGGCATTTTCAGAGGCAAAACTGTCGTAAGTCACATTTTCTTTAAAACAACCTTTTTCATTAGCTTTGTTTAAAAATCAACTATGAGAATGAAATAAGACATATAACCTTTAATCAATTTATCCATCATGCTGAAATAATATCTACAACATAGAAATTAGAGAGTTTTTTGTCTCTCCTGTATAATTTTCAAAAAAGGAGTTACGACAGTTTTGCGTTGACCCCTCGTATTGTGATCAAGCTGTGTCCGCCGTCCTTCGTCTGTTGTCCGTCACCAATTTGTGTGCACTCTAGAGGCCACTGTTTTGGTCCAAATGTCTTAAACTTGGTCAGGATGTCTGTCTCCATCAAATCTTGGTCCAGTTCGAGATTTGGTCAAGTGGGGTCAAAAATGGGATCTTGTAAATGAAATGGCTCAAATTTTAGCAAAAGTCTTGTGTGCACTTCAGAGGCCACATTTTTGGCCAAAATGTCTTTAAACATCATCAGAATGTTTGTGTCCATCAAATCTCGGACAAGTTCGAAATTGGGTCAAGTGGTGTCAAAATTGAGGTCAAGGGATCATATCTTAGAAAACCCTCTGTTCACTTTAGAGGTCACATGTTTGGCCCCAATATCATGAAACTTTGTCAGAATGTTGGTCTTCATCAAATCTTGATCATGATGTAAACTGGGTCAAGTGAGGTCAAAAATGAGGCTAAGGGGTCATATCTAAGAAAAACCTTCTGTTCACTTTAGAGGCCACATAATTTGCCCTTATGTCCTGAAACTTTGCCAGAATGTTTGACTGCATCAAATCTCGGTCAAGTTTGAAATTGGGCCAATCGGGGTCAAAAATGAGGTCAAGGGGTCATATCTTAGAAGAACCTTCTGTTCACTTTAGAAGCCACATTCCTGACCCAAATGTCCTGAAACTTGGTCAGAATGTTGGACCCAATCAATCTATGTTTGTCTTTTTGATATCTTGACTTTTGTTGAGCTAGTCTCGAATTTCAAATAAGTAGTTTTGTCACTTTGTCACATTTGTCAAATACTTGTAAATCCTTCAGATTAGCGCTTAAGGGCCAATGGTCCATTGTTTTTAAGCCCCGCGTAACATTTAGTTCCGAATTTTCGCAAAGTTTTGAACACATTTATATAAATTCCAATTAATGTCAGAATTTACTTCTTCATCTCCGGATTTGATATTTGTCAACTTTTCAATCGGAAAGTAATTAGACTAGATTAAATAAAAATTAAAACTTATTTAAGACTTTGAAAATCAAATACTGAAAATGTCCCGAGCGCTTTTTCGGTATAGGGATGCCGTTTCATAAAGGCGATGTTGAAAATTAAACAGAAGTATAAAAAAATTGACATTTAGCATAACCGATCAATAAACAAGGGCGAAAACAAGTTTTATATATACTGAACAACAAAAATAACGCATCACTTAAATTTTTAGATACAACTTTTCCCATAATCTAGAGTTTGGAAAATTGGATATACCAAAAAAACAAAAAAACAAACAAAAAAAAACAAAAACACGTAAACTAATTATTGATCTGTGACAAAAAGAATTACACCGAAGACATACGCATTGGAGAGTTACAGGTGACTACCCCCAAAATCAAAATTTTGAAATCAAAGTCAGTTTTCATTGCTCTGTAAAATTCAATAGCGCGTGTGTTCATGTGCAATAATGCTCTCAAATAATGTTCGATACGTGGATTTCTGAATTTTACCTAGATTAAATCCTAACATGGCTATCCAATTGCTCTGCATGCTGCCTTAATTTGACTCAAAACCTTGCGATTTTTCGTTCTTTTGTGAACTCTCATTGCAAGCTCGTTTCTGATATGCTTGAGTTTGAGATAAGAGAAGGCATCGGTATAACTTAAAGAAGGTTTTCGTTATAAACAATGTTTTCTCATGCAGCAGATCGAATGCATCGTACGAAACTCAAGTTTGTCGAGTAATACAGCTTATAAAGAAGGAAACGACAAACCGTGAAAATATTTATCAGATAAAACCAAGTTTTCGAGTTTGTTGGTAGCGAAAAAATGAATTTCGGGACGTCATTGCGCATAGACATATTAAACTGATTCATTTAAGCGATTAAAATCAATGACACTGAAGGGTCATAACTCGACCATTGCCAGGTTAAAACGCGGATAATAACAACAACCGATGCCGAACTTCGGTGCTGACTGGATGGGGAGGACAGAATGTACTACAGTTTGTGTTACGACCGGAAACTTTTTACTCTCTAGGTCACAGATTTTTAAGGTTATCGTGGACTTATGATGACAGTGAACCACAAAGATGAGGTATCTGGGCCGTTTGTCGACTCCTTCAAAAAGCAAAAGCCATAGGGTGAAGCGCTGTAAATAAGTCAATGTTATGGTCTATTCATCTCATGCCATTGTGGATTTAATTCGTGAACACCTCCTTAAAGTGAGACCAATGGCCATTCTTTCACCGACCGGACTCATTTCAAACTCGAGCTTATCGAAAACGAGTTTACAAAGAGAGTAAAAAAAATGCGAAAACCCAAGATTTTGAGTGAGATCGAGGCAAAATGAACATCGAATGCATAGCCATGTTGGGATTTGCTCATGGGGATAGTCGCCTTCACGCGCTTACAACTCTTCAATGCGTATGACTACGATGTCATTCCTTTTCTCACTAGCTAACTAACTACCTCACTAAAAAATAAATAAGATAAATAAATAAATAAATGTAGTTTTTTAGGCAAGTGATTTTGAGTTTCGGTTCCTAAAGGCTAGGCACTCCAAGACGTTGGAGCATTGGTACATAATTAGAGACAAATAATTTTCTTTCAACTAAGAAAATTTCAGTAAAGAAAAATTTTCTAGAATGTTGTGGTTGTTTTTCCTGAATTCGTACTCACTGAAAACAAGGGTTTTACATCAGACATACTGTTCGGAATATTGCATTTTGGAGGTAATAAAAGTAACCGAAAAAGGAAGGTGAGACGTAAAATAGACAACGTGTGCCATGGAATGACGAGAAAACAGTGCCCCGTGGAACTAACAGAAACGCCCCATGGAACTAACAGAAACTTCATATTGAAGGCTGTGGGGGCATATGGAAGAACAAGAAGACACTCCACAACTTCAGAGCCAGGGAACATAATCGGAGCCAATCCACATAATCGGAACCAAACATTTTTTTGTATATACATCATTTTGCAGAAAAGAACGTTGGGTAAGATTATTGTGGTTGTTTTGTTAAACTCGTGTACACTGAAAACAATGGTCTGCGTTATTAATTCTGTTCAGAATATTGCATTTTGGAGGTAAAAACCACGTGTCTTGACATTCCTGGCTCAAGACTGCTCCCAGAAGAAATCATTTTTAACAAAAACCAACGAGCGTTCTTACATTTTTTTTAGTACATTTACGTTGCAAAATGTATAACTGGTCGAATAGCATTCGACTTTTTTATGATTAATGAATTAAATATTATATAAATGAGGAAATCCCGACCTCCTACCCCATTTTTCATTCAAAATATGAGTTGTTTACATCTACATAATCGGAGCCACACGTGGAGCGGAAGTTCCACACATGATTTTGAAAGCGGAGCCGGTGGCTCCGATTATGGACATCACCCCCCCGTGTTCTGGTCGGGACCTCAGGGGAGTGAAAACGTGATCTATGCAGAAGTTGCCTGCAGAAACGTGTTTTACATTCGTAAATGGTGCTGTTTTAGGGCGTTTTCGACTGCAATCTTTTGCATTTGCTCCAAATTTTCAATTGCATCCTACAACTGTTTTTATACATAACATTGGCAAGCTATTTTCAGTTCCCCATTTTAGACTCCCTATTTCTCGTAAAATTGTGTGTTTGTGTGTCCTTAAGGTTGCTTATTTATCCGTCTCCCGGGCCTGTCGTAGTGTAAATGGATAAAAACTAAAATAGCACAAGGCTATTTGAATAAACTCGTAAACCCTTGGAATTTCCTAGGTTTGAATTTTTACTTGGATTTACGGAGAATTTCGATGGCTTATCAAATTACTTTATTATTAGGCTTGTTTTGTCTATCCATATTGCACAGCATTTGGAACATCACTCGGTCATATCCGTAAACGGCAACAGATCGTGATCGTGATATTCACTCGGCAATCATCGGGCGATCTCCAGGGTCTCAGATCATTCGGAACATCGCTCGGACTTTTCCGTAACTTGAAAAGTACCTCGGACGTAAGTGTAGTAATTTTTGGTCATTTTTTAGGTAATTCGGCTCCTGGTGGTACTTCGGTTAATACGCATGAAGAAAATCACATTTTGTTAATTCTTTCCGATCGTCTTTCGAGATCTTTTAGGCATATTATAATTTGATTACAAAACGCAGTAAGACACTGCGTTTTGTTATCAAATTATGATATGCCAATTTTTATTCTTTCTTTGATTTTGTTTTATGCAACGTCATCCTTAGCGGGATCATTAATGTTTGTGACGTCATATAAACCCACGTGTGAAATGACGCGCTTTCATGGCTACGCCCGTATTATTCCCGAGGTCTATTCCGTAGAATCACCGAAGGTTCCCGATTGGGTCTCAGATAAATGTAGGTTACGGAATCGGCCGAGTTGTGACGAATGCGTTAGATTGGCCGAGTGGTGTTCCGAATGGCCTATACAGTAGTACCACGCATGCGCGATCCCGGTTTTGAGTTTCCGCTTTTGTTTTCGACAATTTTCTGACAATAACAGAAACTGTTTTGGAAACTGGAATGGATTTATTTGTAACATTCTGGAGTGGACTTTGAAAGAATTCTACTCAAGGTGATAAATGCTGTAGCTCGGGATTTCATTTAACGATCTGTCATTTTGGCAGTTTTGTCAAAATTGATAGTTCACCGGATAGTTCAATCCGAATCTTGATCTAGAAAAGCAGTTCCGTGGAAAAGGCCTGAAATGTTGGTTGTCTTAACAGGTGTATATATTATTTTGTAGTAAAAATAATTTTCTACTAAGTAAGACCATATGCAAGGAGAATAACCTGAAATGGAGATCGAAATATCTCAATGGAAAAATAGAAATAGAATGTTTCACTCCTGGAAGAAACTTAAACGGTATTCATAAAAAAGCTACAGCTATTGTACGGGAAAATACTTCTTCTTAGTATTGACTTTGACTAGTAAAAGTATAAGAATATTGGTATTACTTTCATTGCTTCATCTATGTGGAGATAATTAGTCAAATCCTGGATCAGATAATAAATGTAAAAGAAATTTGAACAAATTTCCAATTCAGGGCAATATTCACCATGGCAATGAAATGTTCAGCTCTTCATCAAGGGGTAAGCAATGTGTGTCATGTGGATTAACATTTTATTTAAGATTTTTACACATCCACTTAATAAGTTTGACTGGAAAAATATCGGATTTGGATCATATTGGATTACTGGGGATAATCTATACAATTTTATAAAACAGGGTTGCAATAATTCATATGAGTTTTTAGAATACAGGAATTGCCACCATATTTCTGTTGGTTAAATGAATATTTTTCATTTAGGATATTGAAAACTTACACTTGGGGATGAATAGCGATTATGAAGGCAGTTACCCTCTTGTTAAGCTTGAATTGGCTAGAGGGATAGGTTTATCTGGAAGTGACGAGTCTTCAAAGTAAAGCATATTCATTTGTTAGGAAGGTGCAGTTTCCATATGTAACCATCAATGATTGTTTTAAATTTTTGATTCCCACTCAAGAGATCTTCTCAAAACGCCACAATTTTCATTCCAATTGTTAATATTCAGTCCTGTCTTCAATTCAGGCCTTTCAGGCCTTTGATTTAAGTCTATTTCTCGGATACTTTTAGGTTTTTTTGCGACATAAATTTTGTGTTCATTATTTAGCAAACTTTCCAAAATTCAACAGACAACTAGGCCAAGCCAGTTTGTGATTGTTACTTGACAATGGACAAGCAGACTTTCAAAATATTTCAGAACCACTGATTATCATAAATACAGCTTACAAAGATGTCCAAAAATCACTTCATTGAATTAGCATTATGATATAAAACCTAGCTACATAAGGTTGATATAAAACTATATGAAGAAACTTGTATAGTTTATTGTGATAAAAGAAGTGTATTTTGTTGAGGAGGGGGTCTACTACATTGTCAGTCAATGTCAGTCTTCAAAAGATAACAAAATACACTAATTTCTCCATTTCTAATGATAATACTTAGTGAAATGATCTACAAAGCATTGAACTGGCCCATAAAAGTATTTCAATCGCATGATAGCATGTTACGTCGTTTATAAAAGTCCATTTCATTGCTTGAAGGTCCATTTCGCCCCATTTCATGCTAGGAAGTCCATTTCGTAATTTGGGCTGACCCGGTTATTGATATCAGTGGATTTACACAAAATGGTTGTATGTATCTGTGCTGTCTTAAGATTTAATCTTGCCATTATGTTTTGATCTTTAGCAGTTTCTATTTGTCTGATTTTGTGACCATAACTAATTTTGCGCAAGTCTACAAATAATGATTTCCAAGGGTGTAATTTCTAATGCCTGAATTCTTCAACTTGGACTTTTTATACAGTAGACAAGCAGGACTTGGAATAGTGGGGTAATAAAAGTAAAATTGCTTGGTTCCTGAAAACTTTGCCTGCTACACAAAGCTTAATTCAAATTGCCTGAAAAACATGCATAGTACGCTGGTTATTTTCTGTCTAAGATCAGACTGCGAATCTATCCATGCCAATCTTAGTCTATACTGTTTGCGAAAGCTTTGTAGAAGCTATGATCAGCTTGAGAAGTATTGAATACATTGAGTGGATGTCTGAGTTGCAAAGTGTCTACCATTCAAGTTTGTACCAGTGTTGGGCAAATGGTTTCAAATCACAATCAATAATCGTTTTTTAGTTGGAAGAGTAAATAATGATGGATTTACAGTTGTACAATTGTTTTCTTAGAAATTAATACAGCACTCCCAGTAGCATCCTTTGAAGAATAGAATGTGAAAGTTAAGTGAAAATTTTTCTACCAACTGCATGGCTCAGCATGAAACAGTTGTAACTGCCTATAAAACCAATGTTATTAAACTATTACAAAAATCATGCAAATGATGCTCATAATAATATACATTCAATACAAATGTCATGTGCTTTATCTATTACAGGACTTTCCAATTTTGTGTCAAACATGCCTTGGGGATAACCCTTATATCAGAATGGTAAAGTATTATCTTTATTTCAATTTAGTAAATTTTATACCAAAAGTGATATAAAGAAAAGTTTTATTTGGTATGAGCAGACATTTGGTGCAAACTGAAAACTGAGATAAATTGAAAGATTCATAATGACTGCTGTTAAGTAAACCAAACCAGGTGTTACTTCCAGGACTTTTTTAGCTTGTCTATTCATAGTATAGGGGGCTATTCCAGTCACCTGGACGACGGCGTTTGACCCTCAAAAAATCTCAGTTTGACTCAAAAATTTCATGCAGGGGTCAATGCAATCCTCTGAAATTCCAGTGCTGCAACCTCTACAATATAAAGGAATATATAGATCAATTTTCGTCAAACTATTACAAAGATCTATATAATGAAACAACATACTCAATAAAGTGTGTCTACAGTTATTTAGATAGATTACTCTAGAGACTGATAAGTTTTCATGTTTTGCTCTTTTTTGACCCCTTTAAAACCAGTCTTGACCGGCAGAATTTTATGTTGAGGGGGTCAATGGCATCCAAATTTAAAGAGCTAGCATAATCCCTTGGTTAATTTTTTTAGCTCACCTGAGCACAAAGTGCTCAAGGTGAGCTATTGGGATCGTAGAATGTCCGTCGTCAGTCGTGCGTCGTCCACAATTTCTTTAAACATCTTCTCCTCCTAAACCTGTGGGCCAATCTTGATGAAACTTGGCAGGGATGTTCCTTGGGTCAAGCTCTACCAAAGTTGTTCAAATAAATGAAATCCACCCTTAACTTTCCCTTTACCCTTAACAAAAAGGGTGAAAATATGAAAATCTTTAAAAATCTTCTCTTATGAAACCAGAGGGCAGACAGCTTTCATATTTGGTATGTAGCATCATCTAGTGGACCTCTACCAAATTTGTTCATATCAAGACCCTGGGGTCATATTTGGGATTTGCCCGGGCCTAACCCTTTTTACTTAGAATCAAAGAGCGAAAATATTTAAAAATCTTCTTCTCTGTAACCAGATGGCAGACAGCTTTAATATTTGGTGTGTAGCATCACCTAGTGGGCCTCTACCAAGATTGTTAATATCAAGACCCTTGGGTCATATTTGGGCTTTGCACGGGTGCATCCCTTTATCTCTTTTGAGCATGAAGGGTAAAAAAATGAAAATCTTCAAAAATCATCTTCTATGAAACCAGAAGGCAGACAGCTTTCATATTTGGTATGTAGCATCATCTAGTGGACCTCTACCAAGTTTGTTCATATCAAGACTCTAGGATCATATTTGGTCTCCACCTGGGCGCAACCCTTTCAGCTCATCTTAGCATGAAGGGTAAAAAAATGAAAATCTTCAAAAATTTTCTTCTCTGAAACCAGAAGGTAGACAGCTTTCATATTTAGAATGTAATATCATCTTATGGACCTCTTCTAAGTTTGTTCATATCAAGACCCTGGGGTCACTTTTGGGGTCCACCCGGGTGCATCCCTTTTTAAATAGAATCAAAGAGCAAAAAGGCATATCTGTCTTGCTCTTCGCTGGAAACGTTCCATGGTATTGATCTTAGGCAATTATCTTCTTTTTGACATCTGCCTATCTAATTAATGTGATGTCCCAGGGGTCATAGAGACTCAGGTGAGCGATCTAGGACCATCTTGGTCCTCTTGTACTTGTAATAGTGTCAAAGCCCAAGCTATTGCTTGGAAACTGTGCCCATGCTTCTGTGACCATAATATCAGCCTCTGGTCAAAGATTCATTTCTCTGATATTGAATTTAGTGGAATTTTAACCCTTTTTGGACTTCAAAATCTTAATCTTGGGTATGTTTTTATATGCAACTGATGTGTATCTGATATCTCTCTTTCTACTTAAGCTGTTGCATGGAAACAATTGCACACGCTTCTGTGACCATTACACCAGTCTCTTGACAAAGACTTATTGCACTTATATTGAATTTAGTGGAATTTTAACCCTTTTCAGACTTAGAAATTCTTGGTTTAGTTACATGTATTATGGTCAACTGTGTCAAAATCATGTTTCTACTAAAGCTATTGCTTGGAAACTTAGCACATGGTTTCTTGACTATAATATCATGATCTAGACAAAGACTCATTTCTCTTATTTTGGATTTAAAAGAATTGATTTGCTCTCACTATCCAGCACTAGGAATAGTCAAGCTTTGCTCTCCTCTGACAGCTCTTGATTAAGGATGGGGGAATGGGCCTGTGACCCTTAATTTGGGGAAAAATGCATTATGAGGGGCAAGTTTATTACATAATATTTTCGTAGACATATAGAGATCTGCATTTAGGCAAACAGAACTAAAATTTGAGTCATTCTATTATGATCTATTTATTTCTGTAGATGAAGGAGAAATATGGAAAAGAATGCAAAATATGTGCCAGACCATTTACAGTGTTCCGGTGGTGTCCTGGTGCAAGGATGAGGTTCAAGAAAACAGAAATATGTCAGACTTGCTCTAAAATAAAGAATGTTTGTCAGACATGTTTATTAGATCTGGAATATGGTAAGATTTTTTGGACCATCTTTGTACAATTAATAGCTTTTGAGATCACAAATGCATTTTTTATGCCCCAACATTGATCAGATCCATAGGAGTCCAAAATTACCCCCCCCCCCCCCCCACCATATAGACCGATAATATTATATTATTGGTCTAAATGGTGGTGTGTGTGTGGGGTTAATTTCGGACCCCTATGATAAGATCTTCGGTATATAGTTTTACCATGTCTGTCTGTCTTTCTGTCCATCTGCTAATCTTTAACCAATAACCTTAACAATGCCAATTACCCAAAACCTATTTGAGATGCAATGCTGATATTTGGCATGATGACAAGCAACATTGATATGCATCTGCTGATGTCATGATCACCTATCAAACTTGTAGAAAAAATCCATTTGAGGGGCCTTAGTGTGTCACAAACACATCTTACTTTCTCATAATTTTTTCACCAATTTCATACACTGTCAAAGGTGAACCTATCATCTCTATTTGTCCATCTGTCCCTACCACATCTTGTAGACGCAACTCCTAATACAAAAATGGCTGGAAGCTTTCAGTCAATGTTCATTATGATATACTTGACCGTAGAAATATTGGCAGTTTGGTAATTATCTGTAGGAACAATTATTAAGCAGTGTATTTTTTGACTTGGACATTCCAACAATATAATGACTTGTTGAAATTACTGGTTAACACTGGTCTAATTTGAATAAGAGTTGTTATGTGAAATGAAGGCATATGAGAAAAAAATGAGGGAAATGAAGAAACTTTTCTCAAGTTTGAATAAAATAATGTAAAATCCTTAGACTATACAGATATACTTATTCCCTTTTATCTTATAACTATAGAAATGTCTGTATGATAACATCTGGTATGATATTTTTTATGATTTCACATAGTTATTTTTAGAACATAGATATAATGCGGTTATTTTTAGAAACTTGCATTTCATTTAGAAACATCGACAAAAACAAGACAAATAGAGGTTATAAGATAAATATATTGCATACTTAGTGTATTGTATTAAAAATTATCTAACTCGGTTGAGGGAATTGATAATTGTCTCGGATTGTTAGATAATTTTTCCATACAAACACTAAGTACATATTATATATTTATACACTGCCAAGGTGTGTGTATATTGGTACAACTTCTCTGTGTGCCTGCCCTGCCTGACATCAGTACACCTGTCCCTATGTATGTCTGAAATTTGTGAACTAAAGTTATTGAAAAGATTTGGATGAAATTTTCACAGATTGTTTCTTCAAGGCAATTATATGGCACCATATTTTGTAACATTGTTGCTCCCATTAAATTTTATCTTTTGTCTTTTATCCTATACATAACATTTTAGAAACATCCTTACCAAAGACAACAAATTCAAACAGATTATAATTTAAATTTTTTCTTGTGTATCAAGGAAGAAAATAATTTAGAACGAAAAAGGTGGTTGGCAGAAGAATATTTCATTTTCTGCAAAGTTCTTACTAGGGTGGGAGGTAGGCATAATAAGCCATAGCCCTGCATTCAGGATGACAAAATTGTGCAAATACTTTTGCAAATTAAACCCTGATTTGCATGTAAGTACACATACAAAGCATGATCTAATTTGCAAACAGTTATCACTGTTTTGTATCCTGAATGCAGGGCTGGATTGCATGTGCTTGTGTTGAATCAATATCAATATCACTTTAAGAAAGATTTGTATGTAAAGAGTTGACTTTCGTGTTTACAGGTTTACCAGTTGAAGTTAGAGATAATGCACTCAAAATCCAAGACAACATGCCTAAGTCTGATGTGAACAAAGAATACTACCAACAAAATATGGAGAAAGAGGTATGGTCATTTTTTATGTCAAAACCATAACAGGGTTATAGTCTGGCTTCAACAAAACGGGGTCCAAAGGACTCGTTAATCAAGATACTAGGGGTCCTTTCTTAGAGTTTTGGTCTTTGGAGCCACTGCTTAAGATAAAGACTATTTCTTTTTAGCCTTAAACTTTTTTTCATATAAAAGATTAGAGATATTTAAGATTAAAGGTAAAGAAATTATTGATTATAATATTGACTATTTGGGGCTCAACTTCAGGATGGAAATGATGACTGTCTGCAACAGTCCTCAATTCTTTTCTGAAGCTGACACTAAGAGGGTCTTTGGGACTCACATCAGATAGTTTTTAGGATCCTTGCTAATAACCTGAGAGTCTCAGACTGGCAAAACCTACCTCCCTTAAAACCCTGCTATAAGGATGAATTAAAGAAAACAAAAAACCCTGCTATAAGAATACATTTCATTTGGCAGTCAACTTATGTAGGTACTGCTTGTGGAACAAAATATTTAGTCATTTTTATCTGGCTTAAGGTAGTGGACCTGTAATAGTTCTGCAACATTTTGGAAGTAATGAACATTAACAGTGAAACTGTTATCTGAGGTTTCCTAATGATTTTCATTAAGAAACCTCGGTCAACACTGTGAAAGTTCATGAGTTTCGAAATGTTGCGGGACTATTACAGGCCAACAACCTAAAGGTATCATTAAATGATGCATTTGAGTGAAATATATTTGGAATAGGATAAAATTATCCCAATCTTAAAGTATTTTAGTTGAAAAGGTTAATAGCAATTTTTCTAAATTATCTTTAAACAGATTCCCTTTAACGCTTTACTAAATGATAATCGTTTTGTTTAGATTGAAATATTACTAATTACAAAAAAGGAAAAAAGCTGACAATAAGAAAATAAGGGGATGATAAGACATGCAACTTGGAATCTCTATTTTTGTCACTCAATTATGGTTCAAACTTTTGAGTGTCAACCCTGTAGATAAAACTGAACAATTGATCCATGTAGATGGCCCTTAATGATGGTACAGTGCCTGGAGGAGCTCTAGGGAAGGCCACAGCACCCAGTGATATGTTATTGAAGCTAGCTAGAACTACGCCATACTACAAACGTAACAGACCACATATTTGTTCATTCTGGGTGAAGGGAGAGTGTAAAAGAGGGGAGGAGTGTCCTTACAGGTAAGTGTAGACTTACACTTGACATGCTGTTTAAGGTAGCTAGAATTACTCGCTACAAACACAACAGACCAAATGTTTTAGCCAACCAGAATTTTGTAAATACAGCTTGAATAAAGCTGTATTTGCAATCTGTATGTCTTCCTGTGAGGATTTGTTTTTTCTTGGTGAGAGTGTAAGAGAAGGGTTGAGTTTTCTTTATGGTTTGGCGCTCACCAATTGTATATTTAATGTGGGTGGAAGGAGTGTAAGAGAGTGTTAGAGTGGAGGCATAGGTCAGACTGCTAGTCTTCACAGGCTGATCTGGGTTGTAATGTTTGTCAAAGCTTTATGGTATAAACTGGAATAATTGTTTATTTAGATTAACAATCTTACAGTTAGTTTACACCCAAAGCTATATTTTCATTTTGGGTGTTCTCAAAATGAATGACAAATAAAAACAGTTTGATGTTTGACAACCAAAACTCGGTAGGTAGACTTTCATTATATCCCCCAAACTATGTTTGGGGGTATATAGGGGACGACTTTTCGGTCTGTCGTTCAGTTTGTCCGTCTACCTTTTTGTGTCTGCTCAACATCTCAGCAACAAATGGACGGATTTCATTCAAACTTTAAAGATGTTATCAGTACATTTATCTAGCATAGATGTGCAAGTAATATTTTGTTATAATCCATTTGCTTTTGACTGAGTTATGGCCCTTTGATAGTAAATTGCTTAAATGCTTTTCATTATTGACAAGCACTTTAAGGGTGGTATAAGTTCGTTTGTGATGTCTAGTCTTTACTGTTGTTTTAATCCTTTGATGATTTTGTCACACCTTTTACAGACATGAGAAGCCCACGGATCCAGATGATCCCCTGTCCGATCAGAACATCAAAGACAGATTTTATGGAGTCAATGATCCTGTTGCGGATAAATTGTTAAAACGTTATGACTCCATGCCTAAATTAGAACCCCCTGAAGACAAAACTATAACCACACTTTATGTAGGAAACCTCGGGGAAAAGATTGGGGAGAAAGAATTAAGGTAAGTTTGCTTTCATTTTCTTCTAAAATGAAGTGAGTTTGAAGCAGTTGTATTCCTTATAGTGATGCTGTAATTACAAAAGATGTACTATAATTGTTGAATAAATAAGTTTCTTCAAGTCGAGGGGTAGACACAATACTTTTGTAAGTATCTATATATTTATAGGCACTTACAATAGTATTGTTCTGACCAATGGAAATATGTATCACAATTTTTTAGTAAAAATTTTGTGTATCTGTAAAAATGGTATTTTAATTGCCTAGTAACAATTTTATGGTACGAATTGTAAAACAACTGTCTAACTTTGAATTTTACCTTCAGAATTTAACTAAGTTTTTCACATGACTAAAAGTAGCATTTCAAATGAGCCTGGTTTAATATACAAAAATATTTGAAGTAATGCTATAAAATAGCTTTGATTTAAATGTTTTCAAGAAGTTGAAATACTGCTATGATCTTTGATTTGAGATCATATTCAGGTACTTCTATGTAACGTTAAATGTTAATTCCATTTCAGGGATCACTTTTATCAGTATGGGGAAATTAGGTCAATAAACATAGTTGCCAAGCAACAGTGTGCGTTTATACAGTTCACTATGAGATCTGCAGCAGAGTCTGCGTCAGAAAAGACATTTAACAAATTGATAATGATGGGTCGACGGTTAAATATCAAATGGGGTAAATCGCAGGGGCAAGCGGGGCCAGACAAAGATGACGAAAAGGTGGAAGAGCCACAAATTCTAGAACCTGTACCAGGTCTACCTGGAGGTTAGTGCTTGAACCTGTAACTTTACAAATGTGAACATTTAAGAGATGAAGAGAGTATTCTTTAATTTCATTGAGTTATGAAATGAAAACCTAATCACACTGTGAATATGCTAGGGGGATCATACATGAGTGTGATTAGGGTTTGAGGTCCATACTTCCCTGAAATTAAAAAAACTCTCTTCTTATCTAATGATTTAATATAATGAAGCAAAAATGGGTAAATTTCTCAATAATAAGACAGGTTTCTTAAAAGACTACTTTGCACACAAGATTTTAAACTTGTTGTGTTCAAAATTGTATTCATTGAGGACTTGAACCAAATTTTAAGCCAATCAGAATGCACGAAAGTCAGTGGAAACCAATATTATGCAATTATTAGTATTTGAAATTCTGAATGGGTTGACTTTTTTTATCTCAAAATTTTCAAATGCCAAAATTGTTTTAAAGGTGGCAAAATAATTAAAGTGTCAACAGACTTTCTAAGTTGTGTTTATTGACTTTTTAATGGTCTATATTGTATTTTATTAAGAAATTTATGTGAAATAAGAATAGTTTTAGAGCTGAATTAAAGTTGAACTGTTTGAGCGAGCGTTATGTAACAGTTAGTGTGCGTTTTGAAAATGTTGAGCGAGGCTTTTACATGATAAGAAAGAATGCTGAGCAAACGACTTAAGATAAATTAAGGCTCATAATAGGATAAGTGATTTGTCCTAAATAAGAATGTCATATATCAAGCAGATACAAAAGCAATAAGTAAATCCTCACTTAACCATAGAATATCAAAAATCTCATAACCATTTTGAACTCATTCATTTATTGAATTTTGAATAAAATGCCTCTTGTTTTCAGCACTACCACCCCCACCACAAGAAATAGCCAACAACTTTTTCAACCTGGGTGATGCAAGGCCTCCCTTCAACCCAATGCACATGAGACCCATGCAGCCCCATGGACCCCCACCAATGATGCCCATGTTTATGAGAGGGCCACCCCCTCCTGGTTAGTATCCAATTTGAGATGTACGCAATTTATTTAAGTTCTAACAATTTTATATCTGTAAAGTATACCTATTTACACCTTGAATAGCTAGTTAAGTGAAAAATGTGGATCATGATCTGAGGCAATACATTTAAAGCTCCAGCTTAATGCTGTGGACACCAAAAATCACTGGATTGGTGAACTTTTCCATGCTATGACTGAAATACAGTCAGAAACAGTTTAAGGAAGTTGACGCTAATAGTTCTGCAACATTTCAGAATTAATGATTTTTGACAGTGTTAACCGAGGTTTCCTAATGTTTTCATTAGGAAACCTTGTTTAACATTGTAAAAATTCATGAGTTCTGAAATATTGTGGGAACTATTACAGGTCCTCTACCTTAAAGCACAATGTCTTTTAAAATTTTGAGCTAGTTAAAATCCGAGAATCTATTATGCACAGGCTGATCCAAGTCTATAACACTGCCCTATACAGTGCCTGAATGTTAGGTCCCAATGATTTTGTTTGTTTGAATGGGGTTTTATGCTGCTTTTAATTCAAAGGTGAAGAAATAATTTATGGATTTCATGGTTTCTTACCTCCATAAAATCAACAAATATTGTCTTCATATCTTATAATTTAAAATCATGATTCAAAATTTAAGATTCATCAATAATGAAAGCAATTTCTTACAGGACTACTTTTTGTGGAAGCTTACAAAATAGCTGCATACTCAAAATTATTTTCACTGTGAAATAAAATCAATTTTCCGCCAATTAGAATGCACTAAAACTGGTGGAATCATTATAAATAAGTAATAAATCTTTAAGTCATATTACTGTGGTTTTTGTACCTAACAATGGATTTCTTGTACAATTCACACTTGTACTACCATTACATCCTTTCCTGGTTCTCAACTGTTATCTCTGGTCTCATCAATCAATTGGTTGGAGACAAATTGCCAGGAAGAATGATAGATTTTGTATTTGATTTTCTATTGTGGTTAAAGAAGATGTCTGTAAAAGCAGTTTTCCCTTTTTCAATTATATTTTCTACCACGAAAGATTGTTTGTTAAAAAATTTGTTAAAAAACACACACCCAGAATTTTAATATGTGGTATAAATGGATTTGATTTGTGTCTGACATGTCCAATAAAAGTATTTCATTTTTCATTGAAAAAAAGCGTCAGGCAATTTTAAATTAGGAATGGATATAAATGTGATGGGTTTTAATAATGATAAGATGTGTTTGTAATAATTCTTTTGTACACACTTGTTTGAATAAGTATAGTTATTCACATGTATTTTATCCATTTTCCTGTTTTTTGCAGTATTTTCAAACGGAATACAAAGTTTTGGCAGACAGTGAAAACTAAGATCAGTCTGCATAGACATGCAGTCTCATCTAAGCCTAAACTGCCTGCTTTCTACTTGATTTTTAGCTCGGCTGTTTTCAGACCAAAACCCGAGGTATTGCTATAGCCTTGGTGTTGTCGTCGTTGTTGTGTGAAAACTTTGACATTTTTGTGACCTCTGGTTTTACTCTGTATCTCTGGATTCAAATCAATCTTGCTCATGCTTTTTCCACAACAAGAACACCGCCTTCGAGTGCCTACACTCAGCTGTTGGGTGCTGGATTGTGGAAAAAAATATAAGTCGAAAAAGGGGTATAACTTGCACAAAATGCATCTAGAGTTAACCCCCTTAAAAGTATAGCTTGCTCTTTTGATGCCTTCACTTGAAACTTGGCACACATGTTCACCATCAAAAGAGCAAGCTATACTTTTAAGGGGGTTAACTCTAGATGCATTTTGTGCAAGTTATACCCCTTTTTCGACTTATATTTTTTTCCACAATCCAGCACCCAACAGCCGAGTGTAGGCACTCGAAGGCGGTGTTCTTGTTGTGGAAAAAGCATGAGCAAGATTGATTTGAATCCAGAGATACAGAGTAGAGTGGGTATTTCCAGTCTAAAATCCTTTATTTCTCTTTAAAAACCTCTATCTTGTGAGTTCTCATTTGAATCACCTTGTAGAGACAATTCCAATGACTACCCACAATGTAGGATTTATGTAAGTATTGTTAAAAGCAATTAATTTGAAATGGAAAATACTCCCTATATCTGTAGCTCTGTTTTACATTGTCTTTGTCACTTATGACAGATAACTAACTATGGATGTTTTCTGTTTGCAGGTATGAGATTCCCACCACCACCTCCAGGAATGATGCCCTTACGGCCCCCACCTGGGGTCATGCCAAGGGGTCCACCTGTCCACTACCCCTCACAGGACCCTAGTAGAATGGGAGCAGCAACTCATCACAACAGATAGATTTTTTTTATCCTCTTTCATGTTCTAAACTTTTCTGCTTTTACCAGGGATTGACACTAACACTAGTCCTGAGGCCTGTGAATTATAGGGAGGGCTGGCTTTTGCTTTCATGTTGCAGGTCCTCCTGGCCTGAACTGATTGTTCAACTTAGTTTCTAAACCATGCAAATATGAATGAATAAATTTGCTGTTTCCCAAACTCAACTTAGTTTCTAAACTTTGTGGAAGTGAATATATCCATTTGCTCATTTCAATATTCGGGTTTTTACTACCCAAAGGAACACATTGTGTTAAAAGAAGAAATTGCTTGTGACAAGCAATTTCTTCTTTTTGCACACTGTTTTCCATCCAATAATTTGCTTTTCCTTTTGACTTACAGCTATTTACATTTTGGATATATCTTGTAAGAAGTAATACAGTTTCTCAGGAGGGAGAGGTATGTTTATAAGTAGCCAAGTAATAACTACCTGTTCAGCAATATGTAATGGTAAAAACAAATTGTGACTTGTATTTTGGGTTCAAATATGAATATACACTTTTAAAATGGAACATCCCTTTGCTGAGGCACCACTTATAAAAAAAAAAGAACATTTTGATCCTGATTGTTGGGCATGGCTTAGTGTTATGAACCAAAGTCCTCGAAAATTTTAATAACAATTCGATCAAGCTTATCTAAAGACTTGTCATGTGTTCATTGGTAATAAAAGAAGATTTAATTGTGACCTATCACATGAAAAGGGACCATCTGGGAACTCCCTAAATAATTATTGAAAAAGGGATTGGATCTAGAAGAAGTCAAACACAAGGCGGAATTGGAAAATTATTATATCAGAAAGTTGAAAAATTATTCCATTTTGAAAAAATCTGTTAGTTATCAAAAGTGTCAACCCTGGTTAAACACAAGGCGGAATTGGAAAATTTTTATGTGAGGAAGTTGGAAAATTATTCTTTATTGAGAAAATCTGTGAGTTATGAATATTGTCATCCCTGGTCATAATGTGCAGACAGTGCAGTCAGACCAGGCCTCTGTTCAGGATGAAAAAACATTGCAAACTGTATGCCAATTATACCCCCTCTTTGCACATGCTCTTGCATGCAAAGTGGGGTATAGAAGGCTACCAGTTCGCACTGTTTTATCATTCTGAACGAAGGGCAGGATCAACCCTTTTCACACTTCCAAGGTGGTCCCTTTTCTTGTGACAGGTCAAACATCATTTAATCTTACAAAGCGAAGTAATACCCGAGACCTTCATTAAGCAAAGTCATTTGTTAAAGCGGCTCCTTCACAGAACGGGAAAATGCGAAATTTAAAACTTTTTGTAAAATTATTGAAAGTCATGACTTCGTCGCTTAAATGACTTTAAGAAAATTAGATTTGATCTGGTAGTATATCCTAATAGAGACATATAATCCTGAATTTAGAGGAATTCCCTCCTAAAAAATACAGTATCTCCTAACGCCGAAAAAACTATTTTAAATTTCGAGCCAAGTACCTTCACGCATGCGTATTTCATTTGTCTATGAATGTCAAGGTCGACTAATTTGACAGCTGAGGGACCTGTAGATTGAAACATGCTATGAAAACTAATACAATGTCAAAATGATAAATTAGTCGAATGTGGTACTGCGTATGGAATGAAATGTGGACAGCAGGTAAATTGGTAGTTGCGTAATTCAGACTTTCGGGGCGTTGGTCAATCCGCACTTTAGCGAAATCAATTTAACCGACCAATAACGAGTAAGTACCGTTAGTTTTTAGAGTGATAATGCTTGATTTTTCGAATATATCAATCTGTTTTACCTTTACTTAGTAACGTTATGATAATTGCTATAACCCACGAGTCATGGATTCACTTGTTATTTCGTACTCTTCTCAATTCGTACCTAACCGATGTTTTGATTTTGGAGTTTATTATCTGGTGTTATTATATACGTTGAAATCTGTTTGAGTATCTCTATAATGAATGTTTCAACTTGAGAAATGGTCCAAATATTTTGGAATTTCCCTACAAAACTGAAATTGGCGTCTGTATGTGTACCTAACCAATGTTTTGATTTTGGAGTTTATTATCTGGTGTTATTATACACGTTGAAATCTGTTTGAGTATATCTATAATGAATGTTTCAACTTGAGATATGGTCTTAATATTTTGGAATTTACCTACAAACTGAAATTGTGTCTGTATGCAGTGACGGGTCCAGGGTTTCACTAGGGGGGTTGGGTGGTCGTATAGCATTCGAGTAATTTGCCCCATAGTATCCTAATCTATATAGTTAGGGACTAAACGCTCAAACTTGTACATTTCTGTTATATTTTATCCTTAAAATTTCAAGTGCCTGTGGTTCGAACACTACAGAAAGAGTTATTTTCTTGTGTTGCAAAGTTTTGATTGAATTTTTCCATTACAATGAAAATAATTTGGATACAGAGGGGGCTTGTTTGACCCCCCTCCCAGAACCCCCTCTGGATTGGCCACTGGTATGCTAGTCATTTGACACTACCTTCTATCGTGGGGGGGGGGGGGGGGGGGGGAGGGGGGGGGACTGATGTTAGTTTTTAAGTTGGAATGCGGAGCAATTCCAACTTAGATTTAACAAAACCGCAAAATGAACATAAGATAATTTCATTTCGGGTTTCTTGAGAACACATATCACGTGAACAGGATGTGAATACACTTCGGCCTATTTTGTATTTCTCAATTTGACAAAGCCATACAGTTTATTTCATCAAAAAATGATAATGCTGTACAATTACACAAGTATCACTTCACGTATATTATTAACACGCTAATTTATGTTTTTCAACGATATTTTTTGAAAATCGCGTACGAATATACTAGTATCACATGTTTGAATTACTATATTTGGAAATCATGTGATAAGTCAGCAATTGACAATAGCACTAGCCAATCACGTGATCTGCTTATTTGGTAATGTCGCGATCTGTTTTCGCAGTATTGTAGCAATAGCATAGACAAATCACGTGATCTGCTTATTTGGTAAGGTCGCGACCTATTTTCGTAGAATTATGTTATAGCTTCTTTTAAAGGTATAGTTTCTCTTTCTGAACGACATTCTTTTGACAAGGTGTTATATTGTAAATTTCTGTCTAAGTTACGAAATAAAAATCTTTTCTTTAAGTGATGATACACTTTGAAAGTTAATAAATATTTTTGCAACATATTGTCGTTTTTTTCGTCATATTGCAGTTATCTATATGTTCATTGTAAAAAACCCAATACTCATCCTCATAAACCCTTGCCACCATATCTTTAATTGAATTATGAATATCTTTGCCAAAATGCATTTATCACCAAGAAAATTTGCCATTTGAAACAAACCAACTAGTTAAACTTGATTTCTCCACATTCTTACACATCAACATGTTTAAGAGCACCACCAAACAGTTAGTTACATCGTGAAATTGACATGCATCTCAATAAAAAACATTCATAATCGCTCACTCAGCGCTCCAATGATTCATTCCAAACACTCACTCAAACCATTCAAAAACGTTCAAAGTTATTAAAACAAATAAGATCAACATGTACATTCAAAATGAATTAAGCAAGTCCATTGACCTTTTGCTTTCCGCTTGATAAACGGAGAAGCAATTGGCCTGCAATAACGAAACTTTACACAAATATTGCCCATGACCCAAAGGAATGCCCTATTGTTTCGGGGTCATACATGTCACGGTCATCAGTAAATTTAAACAGTTAACAGTTTCCACTCTAACTGTACAACCAATTGACCCAAATCATAAAACTTGTCAATGACCCGAGAAAGTGCCCAATTTTGGAGTCAGAAAGGTCGAAATCACAATTGAACTTCGTCCAAAAATTGTCTTGAGATTCCAACTCATGAAGTAAAAGAGTTCCCTGCGAAAATATCTTTTTATCATGGACAAATCACTTGTTGGGGTCCAATAATTAAAAATGTAATTGATAACTCGAATGGAGCAGGAGTCATTCGAAAAATAATATAAAAACTGTTTTGAGTGAATAAGTGTTCCCCTGTGCGTCCATTAGTCGGCTGTATGGTTCGTATTATTTTCTTTCTTTTTAGCTCACCTGAGCACAACGTGCTCAAGGGGAGCTTTTAGGATCACCCTGACTCCATCGTCCGTCGTCAACTTTCTTAAGACTTCTTCTTCTCCTAAACCACTGGGCCAAGTCAGTGAAATTTTGCCAGGATGTGACCCTCTTCAAAATTGTCGCAATATTCGAATTGGCCAATAAATATGGGTATGGCAGGGCGGGGCTTATTTTGAGCCCAAAATCTTTGAACGACATCTTATCCTGAACCACTGAGCAGATTTCAATCAAACTTTACAAGAATGTTCCTTTGATGACCCCCTTCAAATATTGTTGGCAGAATTGTCATTAGCCCAAAAATATGGGCGTGGCAGGGTAGGGCTAATTTTGAGTCTCCTCTGTAATGAATGGGTTGGCAGGGTCTATTATGACTGCTTATAATTCGAATAATGTCTTCTCTTCAAAAATTATGAAAATTTGGATGAATCTTTGCCAGAAAGTTTCTTGGATAAGACCCATTGGACCAATCGAATTCAGGTGAGCGGTTTAGGGTCATTCTGGCCCTCTTGTTATCATTTTTCTTTCATCAGATTCAGGCCTGAATAACGATTCAGAGGTTTAAGCGTCTCTCGTTGTTGAAATACATTGATTTATATACGTCCGTCAAAAGACGAGACGTATTATGTGATCACCTGTGGTGGGCGGGAGGCGTCAGCTTCGTTAGTAGCTTGAGGTCACCGTCTCTTGAACGCATTCCAACTTATCAGTACTTTCAGTACTTTGATTTGTTTTGCCTAGTCTCCATCAAGTCTAGTCAAAAAAAAAAATAATCGAGTAAACCCTAAATAGAGCCAGTTTACGGGAGACTAGATGAAAAATAACATCAGAGTCAAACGCCTGTAAGGGAGTACTAACCCTGTACAAAACCATTAATTGTGTAAATTCCAGTTTTGTGGTCCTCAGATAACTCATTTTGTAGGATTTGAGCAAATATATTCAAATGGATAAAATCTATACACATCTGAATGACACAGCAATAAAGGATGAATTTTGGTGACCAGTCACCATAAAACTGAAAGTATTCCAAATATTGTTATACATAGATAAGTCTGTGGATATTTCTTCACTTAGGGGATTCTTGAACACTTGTCTGTTTTTATTGGCAAGTGGTAAGTGTGCTCAGCTTGTAATCTGGTTGCTGCATGTTTGAGCCCCACCAGAGGCAGGTAGTTTATTTGGGCATGACACTTTACAGACGGAGCAACAGTTGACCCAGCTGTAAAAATGGATAGCAGTGGGTAGAATCCATTGCCTCTCTATGACATGTGCATGATAAAATCTGGTATGTGTTCGGGCCTTGATTGAAATAAGATTCTTCTGACCCTTTAATTAATCTTGAGTAAAAACAAAATTTCCAGTAATGAATTTATAATATATTATTTATTTCTGTGAAATTATTCATGGGGATGCTATCAGTCCCAGAAGCCACCCAGGCTCTTCAACAGTAGTATGTCATTTGATAACTTTTGCATTGAGGCAAGTTTCATTTCTCATAATTTTTTGTTTTATAGGTCACAAACACTCATGAGGAAGATCCATGGTTAGTTCAACAGTGATTACAGCAGTAAATAGATTTGAGACACACTTAGGCTTGATTTGTTTTGATTATGCAACATGATGAAGTAGAGTTACATGATGGGACACTGAATACCAGAAGTTGATGGAATCAATGGTAATTGCCTTCTTATATTTGCCTTCTTATATTAAGTGGGAAAATTTGATAGGGAAAAAAAATGACATTCAACATGCATTCTTGCTTCTTAGGTATTTTTTAACAAAACCTGTAGTTGTTGCTATCACCTAGGCTGTCAGCTTTGTTGTCCCTACAAACTTTAGACCTTCATTTATTTTTTTATTTTTCTTTTTGAAAAAGAAATGCCACAGATAAGATCTACTGCCATCAATCTATATTCATAAGTGTAGTCATAAAAGTAGCCAAGGCAGGCTAGCATGAAATAATGTTAGCCTTTACCATTTTTAGCTCACCTCAGCACAACATGCTCAATGGGAGCTTTTAGGATCATCCTGAGTCTGTCAAACATGGTAAACAATCTATAAAATTCTTCTTCTCCTGAACCACTATGAACATTTCAATGAAACTTTACCAGAATGTTCCTTGGACGACCCTTTTCAAAAATTGTTTGCAAAATTTGCATTGGCCCATCAATATAGGGGTGGCATGGTTGCGCTTATATTGAGTCTGAATTCTTTGAATGACATCTCCTGAACCTGTGGGCGGATTGCAATGAAACTAAAAAAGAATGTTCCTTGGGTTACCCTTTACAAAAATTGTTTGCAAAATTTTGATTGCCCCATCAATATAGGTGTGGCAGTACAGGCTTTATTTTGAGTCTGAAATCTTTGAATGACATCTCCTGAATAATGAAACTTTACTTGAATGTTCCTTGGGTGACCCCTTTCAAAAATTGTTCGCAAAATTTTGATTGGTCGATAAATACGGGCCTGGCAGGGCAGGGCTTATTTTGAGCCTGAAATCTTTGAACGATATCTCCTAAACAACTGGGCTTCAATGAAACTTAATCAGAATGTTTCTTGGGTGACCCTTCTCAAAATTGTTTGTGAAATTTTGATCGGCTCATAAATATGGGCATGGCAGGGCAGAGCTTATTTTGAATCTTCTCAGTAATGAATGTGTGTGCAGGGTTTATTATCACTTTAAATTCTTGGAATAACATCTCCTCTTCAACAATTAGGCAAATGTGAATGAAACTTCACCAGAAAGTTACTTAGATGAAATTCACTGGACCAATAAAATTCAGGTGAGGGTTTTAGGGCCACAGTTAGATTCCTTGAGCCTGTGTTTAAATATTATAGCTTTAATTAGTTTAATGAAATTGTTATATTAGTGTGAGTGGAGCATTCCACTGCTGTATGAGAGTAAATTCTTGGGATTTCTTCCAATAGTATTTTCACACTAAATACAGTGTATGCTTAGATCAGAATGCACATATTTTCGGGCTGGTCTTAGTCTATACTGTCTGCTAAAGCCTTGTGTAGGCCTACAGCAGAAAATACTTTGATCAGCATGGGAAGGGTTAATACCTACTAAAAATAGCTGTTTGCAGTTTGAATGAAACTAATTTTTCTCACCAAAGTTCATCTTATTGCAATCTTACTTCTAAGTACATGATTTAACTTATAAAAAATGTGTTCTCGCAAACTTACCGCAAACTTCCTGTTTGTGATAGTTTGCAGTACATGTTGCACATTTTTTTTAATTCAAGGAGTTTGCAGTAAATGGATTTTTTTGCCGCCAACACATGTTAAGTTGCTGCTAATTGTTCTTGCAAACAGATTAGTTTGCAACAAATTTGCAGCAAGCTTAATTTCTGTAAGGGAGAAGAACAATCTATAGTCTCATCATCTTAGGATGTGCTACATGTATTTTTGATTTTATTTCAATTTTTTTCAGATAAAAGCTACAGAAATCATGTGTTGAGACAAAGTGTGTACCAACAACATAGGTTTATTAGAAATATTGGTATTTTTTTGTATCTTAGTTACATGTACCCCCTTCTCTCTATACCTTTGATGGGTAGTAACTGTGAAAGCAATTTTGCAAGAATTGTTGCCTCTTTACAACCTGAACCTTTTCGGCTATAAAGCCCATGTAATTGCATCTGTTTGTAGTGCTCTTGTTTGACTTAGAATTTCTACTAGCAAGCACCACTATTTGGGCTTTGATATTTAAAAGTAACATGCTGTGCTCTGCTTATTAAGATATGAATTAATGTGTGTGTAGGGAAATAGAATAATGCATAGATCTGGGGGCAAGGATAGGAGATCAAAACCCTCTTCCTGAAATTTGACAAAGATATAGTAATAAAGTAGGAACAAACATATTGAGGGGAAACACTTTTGTAAGTGCCTATATATTTATAGGCACTTACAATAGTGTTGTGTCAATCCCTCAAAATGTTGAAACTACAGTTGTATATAACCCTTGTCATGCTGAATAGAATCATTAGCAAAGTTGCATTGAAATTAAAGTACTGAATTCTTTTACTACGAGTCAGTATTTATTTTGAAAATATATCCTTAAAAATATCGGATTTAAGATGTATTAGGTGGTACAGATTTAATTCAGCCTGCATTTATGTTCCGGCTGATCTTTGACTGTACTTCCAGTCTACTCAATATTGTTTTTATAGTGTTCAGTATGATAAAGGTTAATAAATTTGGTTGTCTAAATAAAATTATACAAACAAGACTATTTCTTCAATTGGAAATATCAGAGAGAATTGATTCGGGATCTAAACAACTGTAATTACATATAAGAGAACTTACCAGTATACACACAAACAGTAAAAGCTGAAAGCAGTCATATGTCCTAGTGATTAAAATGAATGATTAAACCATTATAAAAAATAAATTATAAGCTGTTCAGCTGAAAATCAAAGCAACTAGTTTTTGAAATGTAGTTTGTAAAATTATTATGCCCCCCTGGCCCACCCTTCAAAGAAGAGGAGGTTTATTGCTCTGCACTTGTCAGACAGTCAGTGTTCTATCAGTCAGGTGGTCCATAGACCATTCTTGTCTAGAGCATATCTCAAAAAGTATAATAAGAAAAACCTTGTAAGTGCACTTTAGATGCTACATTTTTGGCCCAAATATCTTGAAACTTGGTCAGAATGTTTTTCTCGGTCGAATCGATTCTTGTTCAAGTTTGAAATTTGGTCAAGTGGGTTCAAAAATGCGGTCAAGGGGTCAACTGTTACAAAAACCTTGTGCGCACTGTAGAGGCAACATGTTTGGACTAAACGACTTGAAACTTGGTCAGAATGTGTTTCTCCATCAAGTCTAGGTCAAGCTTAAAATTGGGTGAAGTGTGGTCAAAATGGGGCTAAGGGGGCTGAAAAAAAAACTGAACATAAAAGCTTATCATTGGCAATCATTCCATCCTTCATATTGGACATTAAAATTTATTTTATTGATACACATGTGCTCTTATCCAAATACAAGTGACAAGCTCAAAGTTCCCTAAAAATGCTGTTCGGGGGGGAGGGTATTCATGTTTCACAAATATATCTTTTTTTCTTTCAGATTATGGTGAACTTGTGTGACAGTTAGTGGACCTTACTCTTACTCAAAAGACTTTGATCATAAAGAGGATAAAATGGCAGCAAACTAGATACATTTTAGCCTCTAGAATATAAAAGACAATCTTATGCCTTTAGATGTATATAATTAAACAACACCAACTGATTCACAACTTAAATCATTCTTCTATGGAAATTTAATAACAGCAATTTTTTGAAATCAAACAAACCTATTGCTTATATTCCCCCTAGTCACACAATCCTATATGCACTGCTATGGATACCAGTAGACAACATCCTATGACACATTTGGGCTCATCTAAGCACATACTGTAAACGGCTTTATATTGGCGTTGTCCACATTTGGTGGTTTTTCGATTACGATTTATTGGCGGTGATTTATTTTGGCGCATCTTACTTTAACGCCAAAATTAAACTCTTTATCTATATTTTTTTCACACTTTTCGCTGTGATTTCATCACAATGTATCAACCAACTTGGATATGGAATCTTGAAATTGAGGGATCAGTGCAATACTTTTGTAAGTGCCTATAATTAATAGGCACTTACAATAGTATTGCGCTGACCCGTCGAAATGTCAACGTTGTCAGCATAATTATAAGTATGGTCTGCATATCTTTGATATTAATCTAATTAACATTGACTAAAAATGTATAGATTTCATATCGATCATAATAAAGAAATTTCTTATTTATTAATGACTAATATAGGCGTCGCATTAATTTTGGCGCATTTTAACTTGACCGCCAATATAGCCAAAATAAAACCACCGCCAAAATTACCCCTTTTACAGTAGTGCTTGTGGCAAGGTTTAAAAGACAATCAATATCATTATTTCTACGTCTGTTTGTCCATCCACCCAATTGAGCTTTCTGGTTTCAATCAAATTGATCAAGCAACTCAAAGTGCTTTCAAGAATTCGAATAATTGAAGAATTCTCTGCTTGGTTCAGCAAAGGAGTGAAAGAAATTCCCATTACCATAAAACTTTAATATGAATCTGCATATGAAATTTGCTGAAATTTCATATGCATATTATGATCAGCCTTGACAGTCAAACTATCCATAAAAATATTCTCTGATTGGCATTGGGGGCCAGTGGTCAGAAGCTATGAATTAAGGTTACTGTGAAATTGATAAGGATTTGTTGGAAATGTAACACAAATGTATTTGATATGAAGCATTGCCTAACGCTTGCCAACTGAAATACTTTTTAAGAACAAATTAACTCAATGTTGTGAGTTTTTTTAAGATATAATAGTAGTCATAAATATGTATATTCTATTTTGGTTACGGTCAATTAACTTTTTATCCCCCACAGAAGAAATCTTCAAGGGGGGGGGGATATTGTTTTTGCCATGTCCGTCCGTCCGCCCGTCCGTCCGAAATTTGTTTCCGCGCTATTTCTTGAAAACTATAGACCGGATTTCAGTGAAACTTGGCTCACAGCTTCACTACAATGAGGACATGCGCATATCGTCAGGGTTACCCGGTTCGACCGTCGAATTTAGAGTTACTGCCCCTGACTGTTTAAGCCATATACATACATAGTGATATTCGTTTCTGCGCTATTTCTTGAAAACAATAGACCCGATTTCAATGAAACTTGGCACACAGCTTCACTACAATGAGGACATGCACATTTCATTGGGGTTAACCAGTTCGACAGTCAAATTAAGAGTTATTTCCCCTGACTGTTTAAGCCATTTACATACAGAGTGATATTCGTTTCCGCGCTATTTCTTGAAAACTATAGACCAGATTTCAATGAAACTTGGCACACAGCTTCACTACAATGAGGACATGTGCATATCATCGGGGTTACCCGGTTCGACAGTCGAATTGAGAGTTACTGCCCCTGACTGTTTAAGCCATTTACATACAGAGTGATATTCGTTTCCGCGCTATTTCTTGAAAACTATAGGTTGATGTAGATAAAAGATAACCTGTACCTAAGTTTGATATTCACTCCATCGACAATGAAAATATGTTCGGCGGGGGATATCAATTAAACGCATTTGCTTGTTAGCTTTCGTGATCATTGAATGTCCGTCGTGTAGATTGTTGTCTGTTGTCAACAATCTTAGTGTTTACACTCTAGAGGCCACAAATATGGCCTAATCTTCATGAAACATGGTCAAAATGTTGGTCAGGTCATAAGGATGAACCCTATTGGAAATGGGATGGATCAATTCTATGTCACAGGAAAAGGGGCCTTAATGACAATTTTCTTGTTTAGACTCTAGAGGCCACAGATATGGTAAAATCTTCATGAAACTTGGTCAGAATGTTGGCCAGGTCACAAGGATGAACCCCTTTTGAAAATGGGAATGACCCATGCCATATCAAGGGAAAAGGGGCCTTAATGACAATTTTCTTGTTTAGACTCTAGAGGCCATAAATATGGCCTTATCTTCATGAAAAGTGAACAGTATATTGGCTAGGTCACAAGTATGAACCCTATCAAAAATGGGAAAGATCCATGCCATATCAAGGGAAAAGGGGCCTTAATGACAATTTTCTTGTTTACACTCTAGAAGCCACAAATATGGCCCAATCTTCATGAAACTTGGTCAGAATGATGGCCAGGTCACAAGAATGAAACCTTTTTAAAATGGGAAAGATCCATGCCATTTCAAGAGAAAAGGGGCCTTGATGACAATTTTCTTGTTATAACTGAAGGGGCTACAATTTTGGCCAAAACTTCATGAAAGTTGTTTTTATGTAGAAATTATCTTCTTTATGCCATCTGTCTATTTAATGTGATGTCCCAGGGTTCAAAGAGACTCAGGTCTCCATTAGAAGAATAATAATCCTGTATGTGACATTTACAACAATTTCACATTACTGCAACAATGAAACTCAGATGAGCCTATGTATCCTTACAGTCTCACTAGAGTCATCACTAGGAGCTCATAGATGACATATTACGTAAAGTCTTTGCTTACAAGCACAAATCATACTTTATAATCTGAAGCGCTGTCCTTGTTGTTCAATACTATGTGCATAACACACAGATGAATTTGTTGAAAATGTCTTGCACAGGCTCAAATCTTGTCTTCTGGTCACATAACATCTATGAATTAGAGGAGGGACCATGCCTATATGTTTTTCATAGACATTTTTTGTCTTTGGTTTAACCCACAAGACAATTCACCTAGAACCATTCAGCTTAAAACTATTATTTCCACTGACCAAAGAAAGTGCGAATTCATTGGGTCATCTATGTAAAAAACAGACATTAAGTATTCATTTTCAAAATCATGTTCTTGACAGGCCTTGACGATTGACCTTGAAGCCTGGCGTCTGTGGTCTAGAGGTGAATCCCTGGACTCTGGACCCAAGGGTCCTGAATTTCCATTCCCGGGAGCGTCTATCAATCTTGAATATTTCAATGGCACACTCATTCTGCACATTTACTGGTGAACTTTCCAGTAAGCAGAATCAAAACAGATTCATCTAAGTTGTTATAACTTGTTTCCCAATCAATGAAATACAAATAGGCTTAAAAGACCTTCTTGACCACAAATCAAAAAGGCACTTTCTAGGGTCATGGGCAACCATTGTATAAAGTTCTATGATTCTAAGTCACCTCATTCTTGAGTCAGAGTATTGTAATAAAAAGGTGGACAGACAACCGCATAATCTGATACACATGGTGAAACCAATAATCCATCCCCTATACTTTGTAGGTGGGTTATAAGCAGAGCTCCAGGTGGGGGCCTAGCCTAGCTAAATTGGTTACTAGTGGGCCTTCAATCCTGGGATCAGGCTTGAAAACTATTGTTAGAAAACAATTAATGATGCGTTAACAGGAACACCTTACAATTGATAAGTCATTGTAACAAGCATCATTTGCCTCCTGCTAATAGGCAAATAACAGGTAGTTCGCCTAAAAGAGATGGACAGCTGGTGGCTGGGAGGAAATGTGGTTATAATGGTGTGGGAAACAACAGGAAGCCATGTGTAGGTGCACCGGTATCCGATATACAACTGCAATTAGAGCCACCTGAGACGCCGATTGGCTCCCCAGGCTTGAATCTACTGATATGATGTGAAAAAAGTAATCTAGCTCAACTGAGCACACCATGCTAAATGTGAGCTTTTGAGATTACCTCTTGTCTGTTGTGTGTGTGTGTTGGTCATTGCAAGTGGTCAATAATTATTTTAACATCTTCTCCTCAGTAAACAATGAGCTGATTTCAACCAAATTTGGCAGGAATGTTCTTTTGGAGACCTTTCTCAAAACTTGTTTGAGAAATTTTAATCGACACCCAAATATGGGCCAAGCAGTTTTTTACCCCATCCCACTTTTCGGAGGTTGAAATTGACCATTTTTGATGTGATTTTACCATCAATTGAAGCCTCTAATAAAGGCCCATACCCACAAAATCAATATCACCACAAATCCAACAGAGGTTTAATGCACCTTTTCCCCAATCAAATATTAGTATTTTGCGTGGATAATGTTTATTATTTGGCCATTTCTCCACCATCTTAACAAATACTGATGCAAAAGTTCTGTTACTTCATAAATGTTTAAATTCAGTTACAACCATTTTGCACTGAGCCATTGATATGTAGCGTGTGACTGTCCTGTAATGGGAATAGGATAATTCTAATACAACCTGTGGTTCTAATAGAACTTTTACAGTAACATAGGGAAATGACATTTGTCCATAAAAGAGATATTTTCAGCTCACCTGAGCACAACATTCTCAAGATGAGCTTTTATGATCACCTTTTGTCCGCAGTGCGTCCTCTGTTGTGTGTCGTCAACAAATCTTTAAACATCTTCTCCTCAGTAACCATTGGGCCGATTTTAACCAAACTTGGCAGAAATATTCCTTGGGTAACTCTTCTAAAAAGTTGTTTGTGAAAGTTTGATTGACCCCCAACTATTGGAGTGATTTCAATGAAACTTTACCAAAATGTTTCTTGGGTGACACTTTTTAAAAATTGATTGCAAAATTTGATTGACCCCCTAATATGGGCGTGGCAGGGAGGGCCTTATTTTGAGCCCGAAATCTTTGACTCACAAATCCTCCTGAACCACTGGGCTGATTTCTATGAAACGTTACAAGAATGTTCTTTGGATGAATCTCTTTAACAATTGTAAGTGAAATTCTGATTGGCCCATAAACATGGGCATGTCTGGGGTGGGGGAGGGGACATTTTGAGCCCGAAATCTTTAAACATCTTCTTCTAAGTAACCAACGGGTGGGAGGGTTCTATTCTAGGGTGAGATCTACTGGACCAAGAAAATTCAGGTGAGCGGTTAAGGGCCATTTAGGCCCTCTTATTTTTTAATCACAATATTCTTTAAAGTCTGATAAAGGGTCACCCAAGAATCACTTAAGAGAAATTTGGTCGGTATCAATCAGTATGATTCTATTTAAATGATTTTCAAAAATATAACATATAGAGAAAACAGATTGATTGATTGAATGGAGTTTAACGCCGCTTTCAACATTATTTCAGTTATATCGCGGCGGCTGGAGCACCTAACAATGGATCCCTGGTATTTCTCTCACCAGTACAACCACCACATTCTTTCCTAGCCTCCAGCCGCTATCTCACATAGGTCTACGATTATCAACCCATTGGTGAGAGACATTTAGTCGGAAAGAATGAGTGCCGCCGTTGGGGATCGAACCCGCGAACTCTAGATTGACAGTCCGACGCGCTACCAACTGCGCTATGACGGCGGCCATAGAGAAAACAGTCTGTAAAGGATCATCCCTGTGAAATTTTGTTGATATCCATGAATTACATGCTGAGAAAAGTCGCTTATTACCATATGTGGAAATTAGTCATGCCCATTTCAGGATTGTTTTTTCATTGAATCAAAGATCCTTGAGCAACTTTGAAAGAGGGTCAGCAAAGGAGCATTCCTTTTAAGTTTGGTTCCAAATCTTCCCTTAGGTTCTGAGGGGAAGAATTTAAAGAAAAATTCTTTGATCAGACAAACAGGCGGACTCACAACAGACACAGTGCCATGACATAAGTACAATTGGCCTTTGGCTAGTGGAGCTAATCATATTGTAAGAGGTATTAAACCCTAATAAATCAATCCAGAAAAGGGAGATATTTTACTTTGGAAATCAAAAGTTCTGCAATCCATCAAACAAATCCTATCTTGGGAGCATTAACTATAAAAGAGCAAAATAAAGAAAATACTTATGGATACACACTACATAGGGCTTTGAAAATAAATAATAGATTAAGATCATCATTATGCTTTTTTAACTCGAGCACAGCCCAAGTATGCAGAATGACTTGTTCCTTAGATGGACTTTTGTTTTATGTGTTTAATAACTAGAACTGTCGAAGAGCGGGCTAATATCCCCTACAAGCACTTTATCAAAATGCATGTGCTATTAGTGCAGGATGTGTTTGTAATAAATATTGAGGTCATATGCAGCATTTAGACAGAGTGGAATGATTCTACGTTGTTTTGTTCTTGAGTAAGAGTCCAGAAATGAAAATTAAACAAAAATTGACTGTGACCTTGATCTTTGACCTATGTGTCCCCAAAAACAAACACTTCCTTGGGTCATAAGCAACATTTGCATAAAGTTTCATGATTGTAGGCCACTTGATTCTTGAGTAAGAGTCTGAGAAGGAAAAGGTCTACGAACGGACTGATGGACGGATGGACAGACAGACAGACATGGTGAAACCAATATACCCACCTCTACTTCAAAGGAGGGGGGTATAAAATCAGAGAGCAATGTAAAGGATCAAGACTCTAATTTGTAATTAATTTACAACAACATGATGTGTTTGTGAAACACAAATGCCCCCGTAACAGCATTTTTTCAAAGTTTGACCTTTACAGATGACCTTGACCTTGTCACATGACCTTGACTTTGGTACCAGCAGATGCGGATCATTGAGATCTATCGTCATGCCAAATATTAGCTTTGTACCTTGAATAAGCTTGAAGATATTGGCAAGGTTAAGTTTTTGGGTTAAGTTTTTTCAAAGTTCGACCTTGACAGATAACCTTGACCTTGCCACATGACCTTGACTTTGGTATCAGCAGATGCGGATCATTGAGATCTATCATCATGCCAAATACTAGCTTTGTATCTTGAATAGGCTTGAAGATATTGGCAAGGTTAAGTTTTCGGGTTAAGTTTTCGGACAGACAGATGGACAGACAGACAGATGGACGGACAGACAGACGGACATGAGTAAAACAATATGCCCCCGATCTCTCAATATGGGGGCATAAAAAGTTACAAAATCCCAAGAATAAACACTTTTGTAATGATTTATGGAAAGACTTTAAAAAAAGCAGATCTGGTCACAATGATTGTTCGCAAGGGCTAATTACTAACACATTGTGCTGAAGGCCTTTTTCTCAATCAGCTAAGTTAGGAACAACATGATATTGAAAAAAAAGGAATGATTTCGAAATGAAATTGGAATGAAATTGAATAAGCGCCATGAGTAAGTTTTAAGTGAATTTCAAAGGAGGTAATACAATTTTGGGTAAAATTTGCTCTATCGTTTAACTCCCTTTAAAAAATAGACTTCAACATTCTATAGATTTCAATATCTTGCTTGCTTCTGAATTCAAGTAAGTCAGTATAAAACAGATTTTTTCAGGGCTTTTAAAATGATATAGAAGTGTTTTGAGTGAGTGTTTTATACAATTGAATTGAACATTGAGTGAGCAATTAAGAATGATTTTGATCAGAATGAGTGTCAATTTCATGATGTTCTTAACTGTACAATTTAATTAGAAAAGTAAACTTCTCAGATACATATTCCTAATATTTTTCTAGATGGGCTACACAAACAGTTTTATGTTTATGACAGCATTTGCTGGACACACAGACAAATGGTGGACAAAGCACCATGTTAGTATCCTCAGTGGCTTTCAGCCAGTGGATCTAAAATATGACTAATTATTGCATTAGAAAGGTCAAATGACATTTTCCATTGTCTTCCTATACTGCTGTATAACTATGTTGAGGGTTCTGAGCACCAATAAACACATTTATCCTTGAATTTTGAATTTCAAAGTACTGGTATCTTGTTGAGATCTGATGTGTATGACAAGTTGTTAACTTGGATGATGCATGTGAACTGTAGATCATGGCTTAATAAAGGGACGAAAGCTTCTTTCTATGGCTTCTGCACTACATCATACGGTTGGGTCTAAATCTATTTTTTCTACATAGATTTGGTACATCATCTTGTTTTATAGTCAATCCATAAATACTCTTTTTCTGTGCAAGTTTGAGTATGTCAAGGGCTTGCAAGCTGTAAATTGATGCTTATGGTACCCAATAATGCTTTGCTAGAGTTGAATTTATGTGGAGAGAAGATAGTAAATGGGGTTATATTATAAACTGTTCCATGGGTCTTTAGCAACATTCAATATTGGTAATAAATAACTTCCATGTCCAATGAATTACTGCTTTCCTCTGTCATTTTTTTGTTGTATTAGTTGCTACTGTCCATTAGTCAAAACAGTTGCTAATCAATTCTGAAAAAAAAACAACAAAAACAAACACATAAGATGTACAATACATGTAGTAAATTTAATAAGACTGCACTTTTTTGTCATGCAACACATTCACCAAAGAGTAAATAAACAGTAGTAGGGGGTCACTGTTAGCCATTGTAGGTGCACCAGCTTTTGAAATATAAGTCGAGGTTTATCTGTTTGAATGGGGTTTCTACAAATTTAACAATCCTTCAGTCACATCGGTGCACTAGTATCTTGATCACCTAACAAAGGATCCTTGATATTTGTCGAACAAGTACTACCATTTCATCCCTTCAAAGCCTTCTAGCCCTCTAGCCCCCAGCTGTTACCCATCATAAAATATGATTATCTACCAACTGGATGGAAACAAATGCTAGAAAGGAAATGTGCTGCTGTCTGGTATCGAATCCGGAACCCTTTGTATGATAGATACTTTGGAACTGATTTGTAACTCTTTACACCCAAACAAGATCAAATTTTCCATGCAACATCTTTTCCAAAGACACATTAATTAATTATACAATTCATAAACTTCTTCAAAAAGCACATGGTTACAAAATCCTGTGTTGTTTTTTTCATCATTAATTCGACACAAAATCATCAAAATTCATTCAGAAGAAATTTTTGATTATGAAAACTTCCCAAAAAAAGAATAAATAACCAACCCAACCACAATACAATAGAAATTTACTCTGCAACAATGAAAAATTTTCCTTTTTGATTTGTAGCAGATTGTTATTTGACTCTTTTTTGGGGGGCTAGGGGATATCTAGCCATGGTTTCCTGTCGTTTCTCACACCAGTACATCCATATAGTATCACGATGTTCCTTCCAAGCCAACAGCCACTTAGACATACATGTACCACATTCATATAATTTTGGAGGAGACATTTAATTCATGCCAGATGAAAAGTTGGCAGAACAAGGGATTAAGTGCCAAAATTACAGTTCATGGAGCAATTCAAAGCTTATCCTTTCCCTGATCAAATAATTCTTTGAATAACCCTTGTCACATACAAGGGAAAATAGGGACCTATTTCTGATCATGATCAGGTGGATCTAGGATTTCTGTTATTTAAGGGGTTCAAGTTTTCAAATTTGGTGGTTTATTTTAGACTACTATTACACAATTTTGAAATTCTCCATGAAATTAAAAGAATTATGGTATATAGAAGTTTCGATCGCAACACTCTCTAGACCATTCATTACCTGATGTACATAAATCTCAATTGCAGAATGCAATCTTTTCTTAGTCTACACCGCCTGTTTTTATATGTCAATTTAATCAAATGCTGGTTGATTTAATCCGGGTATATTCCTTTCAAAAAAAATTACGGACTCTAGAAATTATGCGTAGACTGTCTTCTAGATGGTTCAATCACGGTCAACTCGGCCTGTTAGTAACTTTGCCCGTGTATGTAATATTAAGATCATAGGTTATACACACCTATTGTCCAATTTGCACATCCTTTAATTAGTAAAAGTACACTACACACATTGATTAACTATCTGTCAAGTGTGCCAATACACTGGTTATACACTCTACAACCTATAAACAGGCTGAGTTATACGCGGACCGAGTTTTTCAACAGGTTGATTTGACAGAATACCTTCCAAATGGTCACCAGTCAACTCGGCCCATCGAATGATTTGGCCAGTCAACTCGGCACAAATATAAAGCATATAGATAGTTACGTGAACTATATTGCATGAAATGTGTAAAAGTTTTGTACAAATGGTGCAGGTATACCTTACTCTGTTTATTTATATTATTTTGAAAAAAATCTTTTTGTTTTTGATAATATAATAATCAGTTTTTGAATATGTGCGTAAAAATGAATATGTGCGACTCTTTGAATTATTAAAAGAACTTTTTTTAAGAGGCGATGCTTACATAAATTTCCTCACAACTGTATGAAAATTAAATAATATTGTATTTGTACTCATCATATATAACGAATAATCAATAATGTTATCATATACTGGGTTTCACACTAACTACTTTTTGCCACCAGCCTAAAGGACCTGTAAGCCTGAAATGTAACAGGTCCTCCCTGATTACAACAGGTCCTGCATAAGAAAAAAAAAGATTGATTTATCAAGGAAAACATTGCTGTAAAAGAAGAAATTGCAATTTCTTCTTGTTCTACAATGTTTTCCATATGGTAATGCAAATTTTAGTATTTTCCTAAACTGGATGGATTTGAAATTCTTAGTTATTCCATTTACAACGGGCCTGATGGAACTCCAGCATCGTAACATCTACCAGTCCTCCTTAAAACACACGGGTCTCGGGCCCGAGGACTGATGTTAGAGTCGATCCCTGGGTATAAAATTATTGATTTAAGGACTCATAATGAGGCAGTTTACACGCTTTGTTTATTCGTTACACTAACAATCTCCCGATCAGTTTATTCCTAACGTTTAAGTATTCATTTTCAAAATCATGTTCTTGACAGGCCTTGACGATTGACCTTGAAGCCTGGCGTCTGTGGTCTAGAGGTGAATCCCTGGACTCTGGACCCAAGGGTCCTGAATTTCCATTCCCGGGAGCGTCTATCAATCTTGAATATTTCAATGGCACACTCATTCTGCACATTTACTGGTGAACTTTCCAGTAAGCAGAATCAAAACAGATTCATCTAAGTTGTTATAACTTGTTTCCCAATCAATGAAATACAAATAGGCTTAAAAGACCTTCTTGACCACAAATCAAAAAGGCACTTTCTAGGGTCATGGGCAACCATTGTATAAAGTTCTATGATTCTAAGTCACCTCATTCTTGAGTCAGAGTATTGTAATAAAAAGGTGGACAGACAACCGCATAATCTGATACACATGGTGAAACCAATAATCCATCCCCTATACTTTGTAGGTGGGTTATAAGCAGAGCTCCAGGTGGGGGCCTAGCCTAGCTAAATTGGTTACTAGTGGGCCTTCAATCCTGGGATCAGGCTTGAAAACTATTGTTAGAAAACAATTAATGATGCGTTAACAGGAACACCTTACAATTGATAAGTCATTGTAACAAGCATCATTTGCCTCCTGCTAATAGGCAAATAACAGGTAGTTCGCCTAAAAGAGATGGACAGCTGGTGGCTGGGAGGAAATGTGGTTATAATGGTGTGGGAAACAACAGGAAGCCATGTGTAGGTGCACCGGTATCCGATATACAACTGCAATTAGAGCCACCTGAGACGCCGATTGGCTCCCCAGGCTTGAATCTACTGATATGATGTGAAAAAAGTAATCTAGCTCAACTGAGCACACCATGCTAAATGTGAGCTTTTGAGATTACCTCTTGTCTGTTGTGTGTGTGTGTTGGTCATATATAACGAATAATCAATAATGTTATCATATACTGGGTTTCACACTAACTACTTTTTGCCACCAGCCTAAAGGACCTGTAAGCCTGAAATGTAACAGGTCCTCCCTGATTACAACAGGTCCTGCATAAGAAAAAAAAAGATTGATTTATCAAGGAAAACATTGCTGTAAAAGAAGAAATTGCAATTTCTTCTTGTTCTACAATGTTTTCCATATGGTAATGCAAATTTTAGTATTTTCCTAAACTGGATGGATTTGAAATTCTTAGTTATTCCATTTACAACGGGCCTGATGGAACTCCAGCATCGTAACATCTACCAGTCCTCCTTAAAACACACGGGTCTCGGGCCCGAGGACTGATGTTAGAGTCGATCCCTGGGTATAAAATTATTGATTTAAGGACTCATAATGAGGCAGTTTACACGCTTTGTTTATTCGTTACACTAACAATCTCCCGATCAGTTTATTCCTAACGTAATCAGCGATTTTTACCTGCGTTTCGTGTGACCCAAATCAACTTGTCCGCCATGCTTGTTTTCATTTTAGTAAGTCATGTGACACTGTCACGTGGAGGTGTGTTCATTTTGCAATTTATAGACGCGCTAGAAATAGACGGGATACCCCATGGACTTCGTCGCTTCGAAATTTTAGACATCTTATTTAATGAAATGAGTAGCAGTTAGTGCTAAAGCTTCATTACTTTTCTTAAGCCTACAAAAATACACATATTTCCGTATTTTACAACCGAATTTGTAATTTTTGTTAAAATTCTGAGCAAGAGCCGCTTTAAAACTCATAATTCACCCTTCTTAATCTTTTCATGACGCATAAAATTCTTTTGATGACTGTATAGACTTAATTCAGCCTGTATGAGTGTGCAGTCTGACTTAAGCCTTATTTGTGTATTTTGTACTCAACCTTGAGCCTGACAGGCTAGATGTCAGAAGTAAAAATGATATTTGTACAAATCCCTAATAAAATTGTAAATTATACGAGAAAATTGTTTTTCATTTGCATGTCTTCTTTCGAAACTGCTAAAGCAAATGGTGAAGAGGAAAAAGCTTTTTAGCTCTACTGGCCAAAGGTCACTGGGGCTATTGTCATTGTGCTGTGTCTGTCGCGGGTTTCACCATGTTGAAGAAAATTCAACCATGAATGATACTTTGGTGACCCATTAACAGGCTACTAAAGATTAGTGTGATTAAATGAGAAGAATGTCTTTTATGGGCAGAGGTCATTTCTCTATTATATAGTGGATATTTGAAAATCTATTTCTCAGGGCATAACAAAATTGATATCAACTAAATTTAACTGATGATCCTTGTGAGACCCTGTATCGGGCTGAAAAAAATTGTGATTAGATGAAGAATAACCCTATATTGGCAGAGGTCATTCTTTATATATATATCGGAAACTTTGAAAACCATTTTCCAAAGATATTCAAGTGGAAATCTAAAACTTCACTTGAGTGATTCTTTGGGTGATCCAGCAAAATTAATTCAATTAGAAGGAAAGCATAACTTTAATAGACAAACACATTTCTATAAATGGTAAATATGAAAACTTTTTGAATCACCAGAAGGTTTAATGTTTGATTTCATCTTATTCTTATGCAAGTTCTGAGGGTGGTTTTCAAATGACCATGAAAAGTATTATGCATTTAAGTTACTAATCTTCTTTTCTATAGAGCATTATCATTCTCGTATGAGCATTCTAAGAAGATTCAGTTCTGTGGAGCAAATCAGGCGCTCAAGCACCTCTGGTTTTAAGCTAATCATTTTGACCGTCCAGTATCCGTTGTCTGCCGTCTATTGTCCACAATGTCTTAAAACATCTCAAGTTGTTTGCCAATCTTAATGCTGGCAGAAATGTACCAAAGTTGTTGAAGTATCTGAAATCCACTCTTAACCCTTTGCTGTTTAATCCATGCTTTTCACGTGTCTGATTTTATGATTGAGAAAACATTGTGAAAAAAGAAGAAATTGCTTCTGACAAGCAATTTCTTCTTTTTCCACACTATTTTCTACTCTACTGAATTGTTATTTTTCAAATTAAATGCACTTTAAATTTTCGTCTGCAAAACCTTTGAATTTGGACAGGTCCAAAATTTTGTAAAACAGGAAAGGGTTAACTCTGGTTATCATTGAAGCTACAAACAGGAAAATGTTTTTTTTAAAGAAATAATCTACTCCTCTTAAACCAGAAGGCAGACAACTTTCAAAATTTGTATGTAGCACCACCTAGTGGACTTTTTGCAAGTAAAACAGTTTCATGTCCTTGTGATTATATTTTGAACATATCTGCCTCCATCATATAACAGGGGTAGAGCGTCTGACTATTGTTCAAAAGGTCCTGGGATTGATTCAAAATGACAGCACTAAATCTTTCTGATTATTTGTCTCCCAAAGAAATAGGTTGATCAACGAGACTTATGTAGGATAGTAGCTGGGGGCTTGAAAAGAATTTGATGGAAGTACTGGTGTGAGAAATACCAGAAATCCATTGTTAGGTACTCCAGCTACTGCAATATACCTGAATAATTGTTGAGAGTGGCATTAATCCCTATAAAAATAATCAAAACATTGCGACACATCTGTTGGATTTGCTCTCCTACCTAATTCACCAGTTCTACTAATATGGAGAGTCACACATTTGCACTGAGACAAAACGATCGTGGGTGGTAAAAAACGTGCGACAGCTTCAGTGTTATCATATCAATTGGAACATCACTCTAATTCGGCTCCTGGTAGTAAGGCTTATTTTGATCAAAAGGCCTTTCAGAATTTCTATAGAGATCTTTAATGCATATTATAATTTGATAACAAAATGCAGTTAAACACTGCGTTTTGTTACCAAATTATAATATGCTCAGATTTAATCTTTAACGTTGATTTTGTTTTACTCAAAAGATATATTGAATTTTGTGACGTCATGCAACTCCATGTGCGAAACTACGGGCTTTTAATGGTCGCGTCCTCTTTTTCAATGGTCTACTCCGCTGGTATCGCCGAGGGTTCCCGATTGGTTCAAAGTTATGCTTACTTTTTAGCTTATCTGAGCACAGAGTGCTCAAGGTGAGCTTTTGTGATCACTCACATTCCGTCCATCGTCTGTCCACCCGTCAACAATTTCTTTAATAATCTTCTCCTAAAGAGCTTGGCCAATCAAGCTGAAACTTGATAGGGATTTTCCTTGGATGAATCTCTACCAAAGTTGTAAAAAAACAATCAAAAACTCAGGTTTCCATGTTTACGGAAATGAAAAAAAAAAATGTCAAAAGACCTAGAAAAGGTTGATCCTCTAGGTTAACCATTGGGTCAATCAATTTTTAACTAGACAGGGATGTTCTTAAGGCGTTGATCTACTTTAGCAGTTAAAGAATTCAATTCCATCAATAACTTTGGTTGCCATGGTAACGGAAAGGTTAAAAGATCTGAACATTTAAAAAAGAAACCAAACTGCAGTAGGACGAAATTAGTCATTTTCTGTCAAAACAACCCTTAATGTACATCAAACAATCTCTGGTATTTAAAACATGGTTGACAAGTTATGAGTTGAGTTACTGAGGTAAGCGACATAGGACCATTATGGTCCTCTTGTTATGTATTTTAGATTTGGCAGGTGTGTAACCATAGCGATCGACTGCTTAATTCGAATGAATTATTTCCCTTTTGTCTCAAATTTATCAGTATTCTGAAAATGTGTAATATGATTCCAATGAAAGTGGGTCCATGAAATAGTGTTCTAATTTCGTGATTGGGGTTCGTTTTTCGTATACAAAATTTCATAGTTCGTGTCATAATAAATTAATTAATTAATTATGATATAATCATCGGGGCATCGTTTCCACACCGTACAACCGGTTGCGGCGATGACGGGTGAGAGTCAACGATGACAGCATCGGAACATTATGCCGATGAGACGGTAGGTCAAATAAATTTATTCGTGTAAATAAACGATTGAAGCTTTGGTACTCTAAAGCAGATAAATGATCGTGTAAGTGTTCACCGCTTCTATAGAATAAATCTTTTCTCATATCCCTCCCAAATAAGGCCACAATCATTGATTATTTCGGAGGTTTCCCATGAAAAGTTACGAAATTAGACTTTATGCTCTCATATTTCGCCTATCTCTCAATAAATGCTAATTCAACTTGTACACGCCTGAAGTCTTATCATCCGCCGATATTTCTTCCAAATTTGAAGCCATAATTCAAAAAAATAAACACACAGCGGGTCCCAAAAGACGACATGTAGCAAGAAAAATGTTGCCTCTGTAGACAGCGTGAATTCCACGGGGTTCACATAGATGACAGAACTGAATAATTTGTGATTGCCGATGTCGACAGACCCATATTCAGATTATGCATAAAAATGATCATTTTTGGTGTTGTATTTTTCAATAACACATCAAAACAATTTAGATCGACATACATGCTGACATTCATGTCCACTATTTTGCAAATGACGTGTCATACCGAAAAATAATTCAAGGGATTTAATGTAGGATTTCAAATACTCACAAACCAAGAAAAAACAGTTGTGATCAGACTGAATATCTCGTATACGTTTTTAGCTCCACTGGCTGAAAGCCACTGGGGCTATTGTCATGGCGTTGTGTCCGTCGTGCGTCCGTCCGTGCGTGCGTGCGTGCGTCCGGTCGTAAACTTTTCTTTAAAAAACTTCTCCTCAGAAACTACTGGATGAATTTCAACCAAACTTTACAGGAATGATCCTTGGATGACCCTCTTTCAAAGTTGTTCAAGAAATTTTGGTCCAATGAAAAACATGGATTTAATGGGCGTGGCTAATTTCCAAATATGGTAAAAAGTGAGTTTTCTCAGATTCTAATCTATGGATACCAATTAGATTTTACATGAATGATCTTTGGGTGACCCTTTATCAGTCTACAAAATATCATTGCGATCGGATGGAAAATATGCATTTTATGGGCAGAGGTCAATTCTCTATATGTTATATAGTGGAAACTTAGAAAATCATTTTCTCAGAATGTAACTGATGGATATCAACCAAATTTCACTGGAATGATCCTTGAGTGACCCTTTATCGGTCTGCAAAAAATATTTTGATTGGATGAAAAATATGTATTTTATGGGCGGAGGTCATTTCTCAATATGTAGTGGAAACTATGAAAATCATTTTCTCAGAATGTAACTGATGGATATCAATCAAACATTTATGGTATGATCTTTAAGTGACCCATTATCATTCAGCCAAAAATTATTTTGATTTGATGAAAAATATGTCTTTTAAGAGTGTAGGTCATTTCTCTATTTGTTATATAGTTGCAACTTTGAAAATCATTTTCAACATCAGTAAACCCAAAATATCTAAAAATCTAGTAAAAACATTTATTTGTTTTTACAAGAATTTCAAGCCTGTGGAGCGACACAAGCCATTCATGGCTTTCTAGTTTACTTGTAATTCAAGTGACTTAGTATACATTCGACGAGTCAAAAAAGCATTTATATTGGAAAACACAGTTGGTCTGTCTTTCATTATCTTTCGTTAACTTTCGATAATATCCACGAGTTCACAAGAATGATTTTTATTTTAGATAAAATAAAATCTTGCTAACATAGCCAGGGATCGAAAAGGGGGATTATGTCAAAATGAAAAATCTATCCGTTACTTTTCTAAAAGCTCATTTTATTTAATGTATAGGTCACTGAGCAATAGGAAAATACATCATGAAGATATAAAAGACAAGAGGGCCATTGGCCCTTAAGCGCTCACCTGAGGCATAAAGTTTACAAAGGAAGCAAAGTGCCAACACTGCTTATTTGAAATTCATTACTGGCTTAACAAAAGTCAAAGATATCAAGATGACATACATTTGAGTCGAATAAACTGCCCCTAGAGTGCACACAAGGTTTTTCTAGAATTTGACCCCTTGACCACATTTTGATCAGACTTGACCAAATTTTGATCTTGAGCGAGATTTGATGGAGACAAACATTCTGACCAAGTTTCAAGACATTTGGGCCAAAAATGTGGCCTCTATAGTGCACACAAGGTCTTTCTAAAAAAATAACCCCCTTGACCCCATTTTTGACCCCACTTGACCCAATTTCGAACTTGACCCAGATTTGATGGAGACAAACATTCTGACCAAGTTTCAAGACATTTGGGCCAAAAAAGTGGCCTCTAGAGTGCACACATTTTTTTTTTTTAAATTTGACCCTTTAACCCCATTTTTGACCCCACTTGACCCAATTTTGAATTTAACTGAAATTTGATGGAGACACACATTCTGACCAAGTTTCAAGACATTTGGGCCAAAAATGTGGCATCTAGAGTGCACACAAGGTTTTTCTAAAATTTGACCCATTGACCCCATTTTTGACCCAACTTGAACTAATTTCGAACTTGACCGAGATTTGATGGAGACAAACATTCTGACCAATTTTCAAGACATTTGGGCCAAGAATGTGGCCTCTAGAGTGCACACAAGGTTTTTCTAAAATTTGACCCCTTGACCTCATTTTTGACCCCACTTGACCCAATTTCAAACTTAACCAAGATTTGATGGAGACAAATATTCTGAGCAAGTTTCAAGACATTTGGGCCAAAAATGTGAACTCAAGAATGCACACAAGGTTTTTCTAAAATTTGACCCCTTGACCCCATTTTTTACCCCGCTTGACCCAATTTTAAACTTGACCGAGATTAAATAGTTACAAACATTCTGACCAAGTTTCAAGACATTTGGGCCAAAAATGTGGCCTCTAGAGTGCACACAAGGTTTTTCTAAAATTTGACCCCTTGACCCCATTTTTGACCCAACTTGACCCAATTTCGAACATGACCGAGAATTCATGGTGAAAAACATTCTGACCAATTTTCAAGACATTTGGGCCAAAAATGTGGTCTCAAGAGTGCACACAAGGTTTTTCCAAAATTTGACCCCTTGACCCCATTTTTGACCCAACTTGACCAAATTTCGAACCTGACCGAGATTTAATGATGACAAACATTCTGTTCCAGTTTAAAGACATTTGGGCCAAAAATGTGGTCTCAAGAGTGCACACAAGGTTTTTCTAAAATTTGACCCCTTGATCCCATTTTTGACCCCACTTGACCCAATTTCGAACTTGACCGACGTTGATGGAGACAAACATTCTGACCAAGTTTCAAGACATTTGGGCCAAGAATGTGGCCTCTAGAGTGCACACAAGGTAAAGTTTGACGACGGACGACAGACGATGGACGCCGGACGCCGGACAGCAGCCCATCACAATAGCTCACCTTGAGCACTTCGTGCTCAGGTGAGCTAAAAAGGTGAGAGGGAGATTCGATCTTCGGACCTTGCATTGCGAGTCTCTTTCCTTATGCATTTATCTCATTCTATTCTGTCATCACGATTTGGTATATATTGTTACTTGAATGTAATGTTTGCTTATTGTTTATTTCAATTTTGTAAACCTATCCTTTTCATGTTCTCAAAAATAATCAAATATTTTGTTTTAAGTTCAAATAAAAAAACACCCTATGCATTTGAAACTGACTTTATACATTGATTTAATCATGGAAATCTAATCAACTACTTCTTCTCCTTCTTCTTTATCTTCTTCTTCTTCTCCTTCTTCGTTTTATGCTTTTTTATTGTTTAGAGTCAGAAAGCGTTATTATCAGGAAATAGATTTAGGACCTTAATCGCCGTTTTTGTTTATATTTGTAAACAAATTTGTTTATATATAACATTGTTGGCCTGTGGCTCATTTGATATTCCTGCTTACCTTCTTCAGTATTCGAAACCCACTTCCTTATATGGATAAAAATAGGCAAACATTACATTCAAGTCACATTATATAACCAATCGTGATGACAAAATAGAATGAGCTATATCCATAAGGTCAGAGATTCGCAGTGCAGAGGTCCGAAGATCGAATCTCCCTCTCACCTTTTCTTATATATCTGCATGCAGTAATTTCCTATTGCTCAGTGGCCTTTACATAATATGAAAATAGGTTTAAGAAAAGTTACGGATAGATTTTTCATTTTTCATAATCCTCCTTTTTCGATCTCTGGCTATGTTAGCAAGATTTTATTTTATCTAAAATAAAAATCATTCTTGTGAACTCGTGGATATTATCGAAAGTTAACGAAAGACAATGAAAGACAGGCCAACTATGTTTTCCAATATACATGCTTTTTTGACTCGTCGAATGTATACTAAGTCAATTGAATTACAAGTAAAAAACGTATACAAGATATACAGTCTGATCACAATTGCTTTTTTCTTGGTTTGTGAGTATTTGAAATCCTACATTATATCCCTTGAATTATTTTTCGATATGACAAGTCATTTGAAAAAAAAAATTGGACATGAATGTCAGCATGTATGTCGATCTAAATTGTTTTGATGTGTTATTGAAAAATACAACACCAAAAATGATCATTTTTATGCATAACCTGAATATGGGTCTGTCGACATCGGCAATCACAAATTATTCAGTTCTGTCATCTATGTGAACCCCGTGAAATTCACGCTGTCTACAGAGGCAACATTTTTCTTATTACATGTCGTCTTTGGGGACCCGCTGTGTGTTTATTTTTTTGAATTATGGCTTCAAATTTGGAAGAAATATCGGCGGATGATTAGACTTCAGGTGTGTACAAGTTGAAATAGCATTTATTGAGAGATAGGCGAAATATGAGAGCATAAAGTCTAATTTCATAACTTTTCATGGGAAACCTCCGAAATAATCAATGATTGTGGCCTTATTTGGGAGGGATATGAGTAAAGATTTATTCTATAGAAGCGCTGAACACCTAAACGATAATTTATTTGCTTTAGAGTACCAAAGCTTCAATCGTTTATTTACATGAATAAATTTATTTGACCTATCGTCTCCTTGGCATAATGTTCCGATGCTGTCATCGTTGACTCTCACCCGTCATCGCCGCAACCGGTTGTACGGTGTGGTTTCACTCTTACTATTCTGTGTTAAAACGACGATGCATTAATTCCACAGGTGTAGTGATATTGATATATTTGTCACCCGTCGGGCCAAAAAAGCTATAAGGATGGTGCGTTAAGTCTCTATCCTTGTCTAACTGTGCGCACTGCGCAGACTGACTGGGGTTGAAACATTTTGCACGTTAATCATTTTCGGTATCAAGAATGATCCATTGACCTTTCCATGTGAGATTTTTTGAAATGCACCCATCTGTTGACCTGTACTGGAACCGATCTCTTTCAATATGAAAACCCCATCCGGTGTCATATTGATAACGATTCGAATACGATTTGAGCCTGTGCGCGAGATTTCCAACAACAATTTCATATATATATATACATAGCAAAGACTCTGACCAGCCTGTGCATCCGCACAGTCTGACCAGAGTCTTCACTATGTATTTAGTAGATATATAAGGTCTAAAAGACCTTGTACACCATCAGGTAACATTACATTTACAGTAGATGGCTGTCTACGCCTCACGCACATTCCTAATTGTTGAAAATGTCACGCACAGGCTCATATAACTATTGATGAAGGCGTTGTCAATCGGAGGAGAAACACAGTGAAGTATTTCTAAGCGTAGTCTGGTCGTAGTAAGATTTTCATAGTCGTAGTAAGAATTTAATAGTCGTAGTAAGAATTTTATAGTCGTAGTAAGATTTTCATAGTGGTAGTAAGACTCATAGTCGTGAAGTTCTACGATCTCGCCACGCTTACTGTGAACATGCGCGCAACAAGCGAAGCGAGATCTTGGCAAAAGCGGTAGTAAGATTTTCATAGTCGTAGTTAGACTGTCATAGTCGTGAAGTTCTACGATCTCGCCACGCTTACTGTGAACATGCACGCAACAAGCGAAGCGAGATCTTGGCAATAGCGAAATGGATATAAGCAAATCTGATGCTTCGAAACAACAACAAATCGACATACGAGTTTAAATTACATAGTTTTGGCGTTATATGCGCTGGCTAGTACTTCGCTTATCCTTATGATATTTTTAGTATTTCTTAAGCAAGTCATAATATCTATGAAAACAACATAAATTTTGATACAATTATAAACCTTTTTCAACTTTCGACCTGATTCACTATCGAACATATGTATTCTCTGTTGTTGTTTTTATATTTTGTCAGAAACTAGCCATATGAATTATGAAATTTCGTGTCCAATCCTTTCAGAGGCACCAGTTCATCAAAACTTATTTCAACTGCTCTACCTGTTCAAACTCCTTCAAACCTTGACACATGAAATACACATTATTTCAAAAAATTCCCTTCTTAGCTCGACTGTTTTGAAACAAAAAGTCGAGCTAATATCATCACCCTAAGGCCCGGTCCCACTGCACTTACGGATGCATTAGGGATATCAAAACCTATGAAAATCTTTACATCCGTTGAAAAGACGCTATGTATTTTTTTCGTACCCTGTACATACGCTTTGCATACGCTCTGTCTGTTGAGTGTCCGTCCATCGTGATTTCATCAACACAAAAAGTTGAGCTGCACAAAACTTGAAGAGCGGATAAACTTTCTGCTTTGTACGATGCAAATGCGAAACAATACGAGGAACAAACGCTACATACCCGATATCATCCGTTATACATCCGCTGTATCCTCAATCCTTCCGTGAAGTATCCTCAATTTTCCGATCCGGTTTGGTTGAAAACGTACAGAAGGCGGAATTATCGGGTATACGAAAGTTTATGAAAGGAAAGAAAGGGGATATGTAAGTATGTAAGCGTATGCATCACGTAGAATCTAATAATCCGCGCTCTATCCATTTTGTTTCCGCTCATTATACGCGGTGCATTCGGCCAATGCTTTATGTATCTGCTCTTTCCGCTATTCGAATACGTCACAATTGCACCCGGTAACCTCTTCTGAGCTCTTATCCGCAAGGCTTCTGATAAACATCCACTCAAGATCCCGGCTATATCATTTAGGCATCCGATATTCTCCGTTCTGCTTTCGCAATTTTTGCCACATTTACAAGTTTTTATCAAGCGTATGAGGACGGGTGGTAATTTCACTCTTCCACCGTGTCCGTTAAGCATATGTATTGTGCCCGTTTCGCAATGGGACCGGGCCTTTAGCGTCATTGAAGTAGGTGTATGTGGGTGCTTGATAAACTTAAACCATATACATATCTATGATACCTTCTCAGCGATACTGGGCTTATGTGTTTACCATCACGGGTTGATATCATTAGGAGACCTTGGTCAACATTGTGAAAGATAAGTCCCTAAATGTTGCGGAACTATTGCGGGTCCACTACATAAAACCGGAATAATCCTACAGTTGACGTGTTTTAAAGGGCCCTCTTGTTGGAACAGGAGATCCATAATGGATATATTTCAGCCTGTGCGTGACATTTCCAACATTTTCACATGTGCGCGAAGTAAAGATTCTGGCCAGTCCGTCTAGCTGCACATAATGACCAGAGTCTTCACTATGCACTATATAGATAATGTCTAAACCGCTCCACAGGCGTTCAGCATATAATATTATTCCATTGTGTCGTTATCTAATCTGCTCAAAGTTTGTGCCCCGCGTGCGTGTGAAATTGTTGGAAATGTCACGCAGAGGCTCATTTCACCATGAAATAAAACTCAACCTTTTCTCGACCTGATATCAGGCTATACAACCACATTAGATTTTAAGAGGTGTATAAACTCTCGAGTAAAAACTAGAATGTTGGGATCATCATTTAACCAAACATAGATGTTAATCAAGTGTGTGATATTGTGCAGTTTTGTGGGTTTGTTTAGGTTTTTTACTTTTCCTTTTTTTCTTTTTTTCCAATCAAAAGCCGGATACGTCTGTGTTAGAGAGCGTTTACATTGTAAGTTAAAGCAGATGTGACGGTGATGACTGTCAGTCAATTTTAAGTTCAAACAGTGTAATGTATTACTGGAATAGCGAGGGAAGATTTTTTTGCTTTCCGAAACAAAACATATATTTAAATGATTATTAAGACGTTGAAATATAGCTCCATTAATAGATTTGAATATTTTCCCCTGCTCAAGTTCTCAAGAATCTTAGATCTATGGAGAATGGTCACAGAGTTTTTGTTTCTATAATCTATCATTTGATCTCTTTACTGAACGTTTCTTTCACAAAATATTTTATCTTTTACACTTACAGTAACAATAAACAAAAACTTCTCTTTATAATTTTACTGCTAGATATATAACCAACACTTTGTCGTTGCGTCGTTTAGCACCGATCTCTTGATTGAGAGAGGCCAGGAAAAATTCAATCCTCAAAAATTCTATTGATTAGACAATTTAGTAAAGTAGAATGACAATTCTGAATTAGGTAGGGCTACCAATATTTCTGACATATAGACTGACTATGGTCAATACATTCAGCAATTTCCTGATAACCCAGTAAAATGCACAGGATATAAAATCATGTTCTTGTATTAGTTTTATCATTATATTCTTTTTAATGTGAAAAGTATATAAACTGCCTGTTTCATTTCTTTAAAATTATGATATATAAAGTGCTACTGGAAGAACTTTTTTTGTTATACCAGTAATTATTAATTTTGTCAGCTTATCAGCCAGTCATATGAGGTATCAATGGCTATTTCGGTGTAGAAAAGCAGACAGAAAATGTTCTATTCCGTATGTTTTGCAGATCTGTTAATAGAACGCTCGTTATCTGGGGGTTTACACTGCATGGCTAGACATATATAAAAAAGCAGATGTGAAAGAAAATACAGCCAAAAACCCCTCTTAAAAACACTTGAATGTAGGACAGATTGTCGTGCCTCGAAAGACTACTAGCTGGCCTCTTCTCTTGACCTCTGTCGCTGCACTGTCTATTAGCATTTTCAATGTCTCCAAATATTTGGCTACGGATACGAAGCTATATATCATTGATAGACAACCTTAATGTCAAAACTACAGTTTATGCAACCTTTTGACGACGTTTTACTCGGTAGTTTGTGAAAATATTTTGAACCCAATGGCGAAATATGACGGAGGTCAACGACCGTTCGACTATAAATGTATATTATAAAAGGTGACTCGATTTGGATTGGGAGTAGTGATACCTTAATTATATCTAAAGAAAGCAAAAGATTTGGGAGCGACCATGTCATTGTTAATACAGCTCGAACAAATTGTATTTACTATAATTTAATTAACAGTCGCCCACTGACAAACTTAATCCTTGTTATACTGACGATAAAAAAAACTTCTCACAACTGCATTTAAATCAATCGAGCAATACGTACACTTATCATAGTCAGCATTTTTCTAGTCGCCAAAATTGATGGGCAATTTTTGACGAAACTTGGCAGAAATGTTCCATGTGTGACCCTGTTCTAAAGTTGTTCAAGAAATTTGGATTGACTACCACATAAGGGCGTGGCAGGGCGAGACTAATTTTCATTGAAAAATCTTAAAAGATCCTCTTCTTAATCATTGGCCCGATTTTAACGAGACTTCGCATGATTGATCCTTGGATGACCCTCTTTAGGTGACCCTCTTCTAAATTTGTTCAAGAAATTCGGGCGAGGCTCATTTGCTCTATATAAATCTTTACAAATCTTCATAAACCTCGATAACCCTTTTGTGACCCTTCTCTAAAGTTGTCAAGAAATATGGAAAAAAAACCCCAAAGCAAATTGGGTCGGGGGGGGGGGGGGCTTATTTTCGCTGTATAAATCTTTATAGATCTTCTCCTCCCAAAGCATTGGCCCTATTTCAACCCATCTTTGCAGGATTGAGTATCCTTTGGGTAAATCTTCCCCTAGCAGAATTTTGATTTTCCCATGTATGGGTGTAGGGGCTTATGTTCACAAAAATGATAGTTGTTTACCCATTCTATATATATAGCATTGTTTATTGGTTATAGATCCATCAAAACTTATCTATCTTTCCATTTATGGTTAAGCCTACACTAAAATCGGATTTTCCTTCAATCTTTTGGCCTCTTCACAAATTTCCCTGTTATATTTTATATCTACCCAAGTTTCTCATTGATAGATATATGAAAGTCATTGGAGCGCGACAGGCCCTCTTGGGCCTCTTATTTTAACTTTCCGCCGCTGCTTTAAAGATAACAGAACGGTGAAATCAGCTTGTCAATTGCACCCCGCTTTGAACGCAAAAGCACGTGCATAGCGGGATAAAATTCGCAAACAGTTAACACCGTTTTGTTATCCTGAACGCAGGACCGGCATTTAAAAGAGGACAACCTGGCAGTACAGACTGAGAAATATTGCACATAGATGGAGGCTGATCTTTATCTTCTCCAAAGAAGTTCGTTTGTTTGAATTGGGTTTAATGCCGCTTTCAACAATCTTTCAGTCATATCGTGACGGCAGGAGCAACTATCAATGTATTCGGATAGTCCAGCCCTGCTCCAGGATGAAAACGTTAGCGAAGCGCTTTCGAAGTGATACCTCGCTTTGCACGTATGTGCACGTGCAAAGCGGGGTATCATCTCAAAGCGCTCGTGAAACGCCTTTAAATCCTTGAACACAGGACGGGTTTAGCATATCATGTTTATGTAATAACAGTAAAAGTGGTTCAATTAACCAATCGTTTTTACGATTGCCAATGACCGCTGATTCGTCAACTGAATTTTGCTGCGCGTGAAAGGGATTTCCCGATCGATCATGGGAACGGCAATAAACATTCCATCCTCGCCATTCTCGCTCAATATATTGTTAATTTGTTTGCTAATAATAAGCCGAAATTGTTAAAGAACGTGTCGGATCAAGGAAATAAACTCAGTACTATTTGTTTATAAGGAAACACGTCTTTGGAATACCGAAGTTCGCTCTTTTAATATTTTACAAATGAATGCGTGTCAACACTCCACACAAATTGCAGCACGATTTGACTGATAATCCCATCACGTACAGGCGTGCACCTTCATGCAATTGGATGGGAAATAAAAATTGTATTGTTGTTGTTTTTGTCATCTCTATGGGATTCGATTCCTGAACGCACCGATTCCTCAATTCTAAGTCTTGCCACTTTAAACGGCGCACCAAAAAAATCTAGAGATTATGGGACAGACTCTTAGATTCATTTTTAGCTCATCTGTTTAAGTGAGCCCATGTGAATGCCCTCCGTACGGCGGTCGTCCGATAATAATTTCCAAACGACATCGCCTTCTAAACTACTGGATAAACACCAAATTTGACAAGAATGTCACCTAGGTGTTCATTTACCAAAATGGCTAAACACATAAAATTAGTTAAAAACTATGGTTGCCATGGTAACACTTTTTTTTTTAAAGAAAATCTAAAAAATTCTTTTCTTCTGAACCAGGAGTCCTACAGTCTCGAAATTTTGCCTGGAAAATAAGCTCACAGATCTTTATCAAAATAGCTAAAACCATGGCTGTTTGGCTCCATAGAGCAGAGCACCAGGGGGAGGGGGCAGGACTTGGATCAAATTAGAAATATTAGAAATTAAAACCTCTTCTGATGAACCAAAAGCCTCGAATCATTGAAATTTGGCATGGATAATCAGCTCATAGACCTTCATCAAAATACCCTAAATCATGAGTGTTGGACTAGCAGGGTCAAGTCACTTTTGGGAGGGGGTCTCGGTCGGATCAATTAAGAAATCTTTAGAATATCTTTGTTTTCTGACAGGATGCCCTACAGTCATGAATTTGGCATGGATAATCAACTCATAGACATTTCTTTTTGAAATAGCTAAATTTATGTTTATTGGACAAGCAGGATCAGAACACCAGGGGAAGGGGGTAGGACTTGGGTAAATCTAGAAATCTTTTAAATCCCTTCTTCTTCGGAACCAGGGGCCTGTTTCATCAATAAATGTCCTGGGATGTGTCTAAAAGTGTCGTAGGACATATTCTAGGATGTTCTTAAGTCAGTTTCATCAAAACATCCTAAAAAGTTCCTAGGACGTAAATTTGCGTTTCATCAAAATGTGTCTTATTTTTTACTATGCTCGATTGAAAAGCCCCAAAACGCATGTGGTAAAATCACGTGTAAGCTAATTATAACAGTGTGGATTCATTTCTCTCCGAATTTGAAGTGATCATTAAAGAGAAACTATTTAAGATAAGCGAAATGGAGAAAATAAAGGTTTTACCATCAAAAGGTCTACAAAAAGGTTGTAAGATCTCATCATTCCTTACAAGTGGCAAAGAGGAGAAGTTACCACTGACTCTTTCGTTAATACTTATTAGAAAAGAGAATGAACTGAGCCAACTAAGTATTTCATAATTAAGTTTGGAAAAAAAAAGAATCTGTTCATGGTCTTGACAAAAAAAAATTTTTTGGTCAGATAAATGTGGCTTGATATTTTCCCTTTTATATTATTCTTTTTTGCTATTAATATATTTTCTTATAATTATTTCCGGTTATTATAAACTTATAATTTCATTTTTTTTCTTTCTTCCTTTCTTCATAAATCATCAAGTTAACTTTCTCTCTACACTTTTTTCTCGATAATATTAATTGCCTTTTTTTCTTCGATATAATTTCACTTCAAACAAAAATAGCATATTATTTTTCTTCTCTTGTAGTTTCTGATAATATTCATTTAAGAGCTATTTACATTTCAAATCATTTCTGGGTTTCTTTTCAACGCACAACGCAAAGTAATCGAGAAAGAGAATCTTCACGATGTGTAGATTACTTGGATGACGCTGTAACATTTCGTTGCCTTTCGATTTTCTGAGAAAACATTATGACTTTCATTTCACAAAATCAATGACAAAAAGAAAATATTCAGCAAAAAAAAAACGTAATATTGTCGTGTCATTCACGGAATAATATCTTCGGACTGATAAAAAGACTATCAGTCATTTGGACTCCTCAAGTACTTCTCAAAGTTAGCTCTACTGACTGAAGGTCAGAAGAGCTGTAGAGATGGCGTGTTTGCCGTTTGTGCGCGAGTCCTCAAAAAAGTCTATTGTATTCGAGATAGAGCTCACAGCTTTCATCCAATTTGCTTCAAACTCTCACAAAATAATTGAATCATAAGAATGGTTCCTTTAGAAAATGGGTCAGGTCAGACAAGTATATGGAAATAAGGGCTAATTGAAATTTGATTGATAAATCGTCATTGTTTTTTCAACATCCATGATTGTCATCTGATTCGCTCCTTTTCTACAGAATGATTTAAAAAGAACCTTCCTTTTGAAAAAGGGCCAGGTTCATAAAGAATCACGGGTAAAGGGGCCTTATTGATAGTTGATTAAAATCTCCATGGCGATAAATTAAGTAGTTTCGTCCGATTTGCTTTAAATTTTCAGAGACTAATTCTACCCACATATGGTATGGTCCTTTTGAAAATGGGCAGGTTCTTCAATTATTAAAAAAAAAAAGAAGAGAGGGAGGGGGGGGGGGGGGGGGCTAATGAGAATTTTTTTTAATGTTTCCCTTCCTTTTACTTTTAAATGCCTTTAAGTGGTATGGTTTGTCCTTAAATACTCTCAAATAACACGTAATTATATCTTACACAGACGTGTTATACTATAGGTTTTCAAGGAAGTAGGCGGAACGTAACAGTCACTCGAAGGCCTCTTGTTTAAAAAACATAATTAAAACGTTCACTCCCTTTCTTATGGTGGCATGTTTCTGCCACGAGATACAAGATAGCTGGTAAAACACAGCCTCCGTTTCGTCTACGTCATGAACGTTGTCGAGCGTAAGCTTTGATATTTTGTATTTTCTATGGATTTTCTGAAGCCATTCACTTGAATTCTGTAACTCATGGTAAAGGCAACTTATTCTATCAAGAGGATAAATCTTAATATATTTTTGTACAAATTATATCCCTGATATAAATGCTAGTTCCTTTTAATTCGCTCGTCTATTATCTTCGTCGTTTTCTTCAACTAAAGTTTTGAAAACAGCAGCCATTTTTCCTTTTGATAACAACTTTAAGACAAAAGTATCCCGTAGGACGCCAAAATCGGTGTCCTACGTTTTGGACAAAATTAAGGAACTCCTTAAATCTCTCGCATTTGATGAAACCCAAATTCTGTCTTAAAAATGTCCTAGGACGTTTTTAAGACAAAAACACGTCCTAAACAGCTTGATGAAACAGGCCCCAGGGCCCGTTTTCCTCAACATCTTACGATCATTTTTTTGCGTAGGCCAAAGAATACAGCTGCTTCTACAGTTGTATCTAATTACGGAACCCTACCATGCAACATCTCATTGAAATCGTCTTCTAAAGATGATTTCAATGAGATATTGCAAGGCAAAATCCATCAATGAATGCAAACACCAGATACGGTTATTGATTTTGATTTACGATTTATTTTTTCGTAAGATGTTTAGTAAAACGGGCCCCAGAAGCCATACAGCCTTAAAAGTTGTGATGAATTATCAGGTCATAGACCTTTTGCTTCTTCTTCTCCTTCTCAACTAGGTCCCCAACAGTATCTATATTTGGCAAAAATTATAATATCATTGACCTTTATGAAAAAAGCTAAAATGATGTTTCTTGGGCAATCGGGGCCCGAGGTTATAAAGCTTTTCTCATTCTCAATTCAAATTTTCTCAAATTTCAATTTGAGATTAAAGCCGTAATTCTGTTTAATACTCAATTTAATGTATTATCATTGAGGATAACATATATAAGTTTTTATGAATAACAACTTGTTAATATTATCTTTTATTTTTATACATTTATTTAAATTTAAATATGAGAAAGTTCTCAGTTGAGCTTAAGAAAGTTTTATAACCTCGGGCCCAGGTGTAGAGCAAAAAGAAGAGGGGATATGATCAAGTGGCTTTTTATAAAAATTCTTCTTTCTTTCTGAATCAGGTGGCTAACAGCCTTTATATTTGATTATATCATCAGTTCATTTATCTTTATGGAAATAAACAAAATCATGGCTTTATAAAAGTAATAAAAAATGTCTTTGTCCAAACCAGATGGCTGACATGGATCATCAATTCATGTATGCAAATACATGAAGTAATTTACCTTGGTCTACCAGGGGCAGAGCACTGGGAGAGGAGGTAGATCTCGGATTAATAATTTGATATCTAAAATCGTCAAAATAGTGAAACCATATTGCCAATTTTAACCCCATTAGTTAGGAAGAGTTTCAGTTAACAGAGCTCAAATGGTTGAAAATGGGAAAATCTCTTTTTTTTCTGGACATTGTTTGGACTGATATAGAATCACAGGGCTTATTTCTCAGATGAGCGACTTGGGGCACACTGGCGTCATGTTTCGTATTTTCACTCAAATTCTGGTTCATGGTACCATCATTAATTCTGTCTTCTTGTAGAGGGCCAAGTGATGGACGGCAAATCATTTTTACCGCCCCATTTAAGCCGTTTAAGCAAGGGCTTAACCTAAATGGATTTTTAACGCCTAAATACAGAAGAGCTAAAGTGCTTTTAGTTGACTCTCTGGGCAGCTGCCGTCTTAAAATACTCATCTGTTTAAATAATTGGTTACAAAACGTGAATAATCCTATCGGAAATTTAACCTCCGGTTGGCCTATGCGTGACGCAATCCCTTATAAAAATATCATTGAGTCTGTGAGAGACACTTCCAACAGTTTCAAATATGTGCAAAGCAAAGACTCTGACCAGCCTGTGCATCCGCACACTCTGGCCAGAGTCTTCACTGTGCATTTTGTAGATATATAAGGTCTAAAATATCTGAAGACAATCGGGTAATGATATATTTACAGTATGAGGCTGTCTACGCTGCTCAATGTTTGCGGCTCACGCACATGCCAAACGGTTGGAAATGTCACACACAGGCTACTTTTATACTGAGTTGACATGTGGTCCTTATATTATTGACGGATCACACATTTAAATTGACCCTGTTTTACATAATCCTGAATATTCTGCTCCTTTGATTTTTACATTTGAGAAAATATCGAGGTGGCCGATTTATTACAATCATCCAGGCAATACCACTAATATAAATGCAATTGGTGCTTAAATACAACAGAATTTATATATATATTTGTCATCTAAGTGTTGTCGACAAAGTCTTCTTTATGCTTGTTATTACTCCCCAATCATATGCATGGACCGAATATTTAAGAACCTCCATAGAAAATATCCCCCCCCCCCCCGGAAAAGGGAGCCGCGTACAACCATTCGATACTTTATCAAAGCATGTCATTATATAAAATTGCCACAAATAAATTAAACTAAATTTAAAAAAATACCAATTTGCAATAAATAAATCAATAGAAAGAAAAAACGAGTTTTCGTAGAAAATAAAATCATCGTTATAAATTGGCTTTTTGTATAGTTTAATCACTAGGGATTGTTTCACGATTTTTTAACGGTAAGTTATGTCATATATGAGCCTACGCTTGAGATTTCCAACAATATCAAAAATGCACAAAGCAAAAACTCTGACCAGTCTGTGCATCCGCACAGTCTGACCAGAGTCTTCGCTATGCCCTTAGTACATAGAATAGGTCTCCAAGTATCTGTAGACCATCAGGTAACTTTAAATTTATAGTATGTGGCTGTCTACGCCTCTCGGTTTTTGCACCTCAACATTTCAAATGAAACCTTGGATCATGAAGTTTTCAGCGGTGGGATTGCCCCGTTTTGCATGACTTGTCACTTTAATATGTAGGCGGATGTTTATTTGTTCCATTAAAAGTAACAAAAAGCCAAGAAAATTGTAAACAAAACAAAATTATGAAACATTAAACCTAATAATTTCAAAGAAAGTTGATAAGAAAAGTATGTATAATTATGTCCAATTCTGAGTAAGGTACCATTATATGTGCTTTTGAAGTTGTTTTTATATCAGCCCGTCACACAAAAATTGGACTATCTATTGGTAGTGCGTGAATTGTCGACCTTAGCCAGACTGCGTGGACTGCGCAGGCTAACTAGGATCTAAACTGTTTGCTCGTGTCTGATGTTCAGAATATAAAATAACCATTATACCTTCCTGTTTGGGAATATGTAAAATGCTGTATCCAATCGAGCTCTAATGGAACCATTATCCTTTTCAAAACTCCATTTTACCGAGTACATTTATCAACATCGTGAAGTTGACAAGGTGAATGATTTTGGAATGAAATTGAATGAGTGCGATGATTGAATTTGAGTGAAATTAAAGGGAAGTAAATCAATATCGTTAATTTTGTTCAGGATGAACAAAATTAGCGATATTTATTATCTCCCTTTAATAAAATATGCATACAAGCTCTATAAATACCTTTCTCTTTCTTCAAGAACCAACCAGACGTTTATAATTTCAATATTGTGAGGACAATTTTTTCTAGCTATATTTTTTTTTTTTTTTTTTTTTGGAATGAAGCTGTTAATCTTATCTTATTAGTGATTTGGAGCGTTTTTGAATCATAATAGTGAGTGAGTGGTATGATTTGAGCGCTGAGTGAGTGATTTAAAATGGTTTTGATTGCAATGAATGTAAATTTCACAATGTAACTAAATGTAACCAGATGGTCCTTTTTGTGTGACGGGTTACGTATAAAATGCCTAGGAAAGGTAGAAAATTGTGATAACAGCAAAAATCAAAATCTCTATAAATCATAATTTTAAATAATTGCGTTATCAGATGTTATCCCACACGTATTATAATTATTTTGTTTTTCAAAAATGGCGTGTCTTTTTCAGGAGCTTTAATGGCACCCTAGACCCCCTCGGGGCTATAGGTTAATCCATTATTGAAGAAAAAGGGAAAGTCTAACAAAGGCGAAATCCTTCAACGAGGCTTATCTGAGCATTTTTGTAAATATTTTTTATCGAATTTCGAATGATCGAACTTAACTTAATTGTTTTTGATTTTTTAGCAGGTAAGAAGAAAACTATATCTACAATGACAAAACCTACGTAACTGCAGCTTGAAAAATCTGCAGTTTTAATATTTTATTTATTTTTTTTTTCTTTTTTTTGGGGGGGGGGGGGGGGGGGGGGGCAAAGCGACATTAATTATGCTCGTATAGTTAAAGCATTAATTAATTGTATTAATTGTATAAACGGAGAAAACTCACTAAACCTTCAAAATATCCCATTTCCATGACGTTTTCTCTCTCTAAGTGAATGTTATTTTTTGCGATCCCTAGGAATATTTACTAATAAACGTAAATTTAAGTACAATTTGGAAAAGTCTACACAAGTTTGTGCAAAAGCAACTGCGATGGGGGCAGAAATAAATGAAAACCGTGACAGTGTTCATTTATTTTTAGATTATCTATTTATTCATTTGTTGTAGGTTTTTTTTCTTTTCAAAATGACGGATTTGATAAATCCGTCAACGATCGAGGCTTTTGCCGTCCAACTACGATGCATAAAATCCGTTGGTATCAAACAGTCGATATTTATTCACTTATTTTCTTATCAGAAAATTACCGACAATTTGTATGAAAATGTGACATTTTTCGATATCCGTTTTATGTTCTCAAATCTGCATAACGTTTTCCTAATTGTACTTATGTTAATGACCTTGGCCTAGGTGATATGTTTTTAATTATTATTGCTGCCCAAAGAGTTTAGGGTCCGAAAACTTTTTTGTGTAAGATGTTCAAGCGATGTGCCGGGTGACGGTGCTTTACACCGAGCACGTTAAACAACCATGGCGAATCTCAGCAGTAGTTTAGTCATATATCCTTGCACTATTCCCCGTAACAACTAACCGTCTTCTGGGTGCGTCGCTCATATTCGGTACATAGCGACGAAATATAAACGGAAATAAACAAATAAATATTCAAAATCATTCCAAAATCATTCCAAAATCATTCAACCTGTCAAATTCATGATGTGTTCTAACTATGGCTGATCTTACAGGTTTTATCGATTTATGTATGTGATCCGGAGGGAAAAAATGGACAATCTGGGTCGAGCGCAAACTGTGAATCCTAACCAGACTGCGCAGACTACGCAAGCTCACTAGGCTGGAATTTTTTTTCCGACCTATTGATTTTCTGAATCAATATTGATCATTTTACCTTTCAGGTTAGAAAGTTTTTAAATCGGACCTTCCTTTGACCTCTATTGGGACCAATCTCTTTTTCAAATATTTTGCGGCGTTTCCAGTTGGTCCCTTTTAGTCTGAAATTAACCAGAAAATTTAATACGCAATACGCACATGAATGCGCGTGAGGTCAGTTATTCGAAACGCGCGAAAACGTCATTTTCCCGACGTCATGACAACGTTATTTCTAAATAAAACGCCACAAAATACGTACCATTGAAGTCGCAATGCCTCAACGTTTCTATACGTTTCAAACTTTATTCGGGTATCCCATTCGAAAAAAAAAATCCTTTACTGCGAAGTATACATAATTCTACTGCAATTTTCATCCGTTGACTTGACCAAATGATTAGTCGCCAGAAATAACCTATTTTGATAGAAATAGATGAATTAGGGTGACTAAGAAACTTAATAAATGGTCAACCTTATCACATAAAGGCTTTATGTTCCTGCATATATTGCCCTTTACCAAAATGAATTGCTTAAAAGGTAAAACTGATAATTCCAACATTGTAGAAATATATAAAGGCGTGTGTTGTTTGCTGAATGCTGATAAATACTTTATCAAAGCTTTCCCCGGGAAATTATGGAAATTGATTAGCTTATCTCTCTTACAGGTTATTTATGACGGCACGATAAGCCTTGCAAATACCAAGGTTGTTTTTTCTTAAATATTATGTGTGTTTGTTTCCGGTACATTTTGTAAATGATTTCATTTAATATGTACATTTCATCGTGGTTACAATTATATTTTCCAGTCCAAAATTTGACAAATGACAGATTTCTTAACCCTTGTCAGGTTGGTTAAAAAATTTCTCAAAATAGCAGTAAAATCAAAGTACTGGAAGCACTAGAATCTAAGGGTATCGGGCAATTTTTTATTTCAATTTCCTTCTAAAGACGATTCCTATTAGATATTATTAGGCAGAATTGAACAATGAGTGAAAATACCAGGTAAGACTTATGCTTTTTGACGTACTATTTATTTTTTCGCACGATGCTTAGTACAACGGACACCAGCTTATAAAAAATAAAAAAAGGAAATATTTGTTCGATTTGAATGAATCAATCAATAACTGATTACTGACTGAATGAATCGAGCGATGAGTGAGGGATTTAAAATGGTTTAGACGGGGACGAGCTTCAATTCAACGATATTTCTAAATATAAATGTATTTGACCTTTTTCCTTCTTATGATGATGCTTATAATGATGGTACAAGATTTTTTATTCATACAATTGTTAAATATCCCATCAAAGGACAATCAACATGCAAATTGTATGTCGTTTGATCTATGAAATAGGCTCATAAGTTGATATAAATGCGTTTTACGACGGAAGATATCATAACAGTGACCTTTACATGTAACTATGGAATGCTGAATAGAAAAAAATGAGAATCGATTTAAATTTCTGTAGGTTGAAAAACTGAAAACAATTGAGACACGAAATTGATTTTTTTCTCTTTTTTCCCCCTTATCTTAGACCCAGACTGTTTTTTTAGCAATTATTCCTCTTATGACATCAAATTTTTAGTCTTCTTGCAAGTGTAAGTATTGTCATTTAATGCCAAAGTATATACATGTAATTGAATTTGGTCAAAAAATAAATGCAATGAGAAATAGAAATACAAAGTCAGAAAATTTCTCATTGGAAAGCAATGTCAACGTTCCAGTCCGTGATGCAGTTTACCACATCGTGAAATAGACATTTATCTCGGTCAAAACCATTTACAAGTCCACGCTCAGCGCTCAAATCATTCACCTCTAAACACTCACTCTAATCACTTACAAATTCTCCGAAATCGTCCAATAGAGCCTCGAAACCGTTTAAAATAACCAGAATTTCAATCAAATCTGTAAAATTCTTGCATGATGTAATAATTTAATTCTAGTTGTGTTTAACAAGATTCGTTGATTCTGATTGGCTGAAAATTTGATATCATTACTTAATGAAAGCAATTTTGTTTACACTGCTTTTTTGTAAAATAGTCCCATAAACAATCCATGTATTTGAGGGTAAATCTTTACATTTTAACTTCAAATGATTAAATTATAAGATATGAAAGGAGTTTTTGTTGATTTCATGGAAGTATGGATCTAAAAATCTAATCACACTCATGTATGAATCCGCGTATCAATACAGTGTGGTCAGGTTTTTAGATTCATACGCCCATGAAATCAACAAATGCTGTCTTCATCTCTTAAATAAATGATCAATAATTTCGTCCAAATCGATTTCGTTTTACCTTACTTGAAAATCATGTAAAATTCGCTCAACACTTTCATTCAATTTCATTCGTAAATCATTGCAAATCCATTCACTGTGTCAATTTTACGTTGCTGTAAACTGTAATAGTATTGAAAACTCGGGGCTTTATCGCGCTAAACATTTTGTAGGTCGGGATTTTTAAAGGTAAGTGACAGCATTTTCCACAAAGCCGAACTTTCTTAACAAATACGAATCATCTAACTAACAAACAACATCTGCGAAAGTCTGAAAATTGTCGACCTTAGTCAGACTACTTAGTTTGGCTTTAGTCGAACCATTTCACTCCTTTTACATTAAACAAAACTTACAAACGGAAAATTTATTTTTTCTGGTAGAAAAATATCAAGGTGAACTGGGGGATGGCTCTTAAGTGTTTTGACAATAAACACACCATGGCGACGGTTTCGCTCGAACCACGGACCTCCTGGTCTAGGGTAGAGTGTCTTTAGTACTAGGTCGCCAAGGCAGTCAAATTGCTTCGTGTTGAGCCGTCAATCTTTATTTACACTAATAGAAATGCAATTCTATCCGGTAAACAGAAGAAGAGCGGTCCTTGTTTATGTGCTTTCATGTTCACAAAAACTAAAAGGGGGCACAGTGTTCATTTTTTTTAAAAATTCATTCCCCATAAACTAAAAAAACAAACTATTTATGCAGCATAAAAAGAAATTGAAACCATGCCGAACCCCCTCCTTGTTTGACCAAGCTATGATGATGGAAAACAAGGGCGTAGCCCCCATTACGCATATTACGAAAGTGCGTAATAGAAATAAATCCTCTTAAATAAGCTGTAGTTTCGATGTTATGATAATTCAACAATGCTAAAATCATAGAAAAGGGAGCGGGTGGAGGGCATTCATCTTTTGTCACAGTCCAAATATACATTTATCCTATATATTCCATAGTGGTCGCCTTCTGAGTGCGTATAAATTTCAAAATGGAAAATAATGAAGCTGTCATGCGACGAGATAAGATACTATACTGCCACCCCGTGACAGCGAAGACGCTGGAATCAATTCCCATCCCATGACAGCCACGTCATGGAAGATAAAATATGAATTGGAATGAAATGGAGCTTGACACATGACAGGAAGGTCCCGGTACTACCAAACTAGTGACAGCGTAGATGGCAGTACTATTCCCTGCCACGTGATCAGCCAAAAATGGCGGATGTAGAAAGGCCAAACAAGTTAAAGGCAAGCGTGGTCCTTCAGTTCCTTTAGTTAGAGGAAGAAGAAGGAGCAACCCCACCTTCACATCCTCTGTCCTCCTTTCCGAGGTTAAACAAAGCTACAATCTTCCTCCTGTCTTGCATCTTTTCTGTAAAGCCTTCATGTTGGCCTTGACCTCGTCTTTGTCTGGTAGAGCCTTTCTAGCCATGGTTTGTTTGGCTTTCTCTACAAACTGACGTTCCTGTTCTGCCTTCTGTTCTTAATAGATCTCCCTATAAAAAACAGCCCAAGCATAAACTGTTAGCCATACACTGCAATTACTTGCTCACAATATCTAAGATAAGACGTTTTGACTGTTAAATTAATTTTAACAATTCATAAAATTGCTATTAAACTTTCAATCTTTTTTTATGAACCAACGTTAAACTATTTTATTTTACCACATTAAATATACATATGTTTTTTCTATCCTAGCTCGTTTATGAATTAAGTTTCATCCCAGATGTGTCTATGAAGCACATCATATAATTGAGCCTGTGCGTGAGATTTCCAACAATTTCAAATATGCGCAAAGTAAGACTCTTATCTGTCTGTACATCCGCACAGTCTGACAAGTGTCTTCGCTATGCGGTATGTTGATAGATAAGGTGAGAACCCGCTTTCAGGCAATCAACGAATATTCTAATTGAATTTTGTGGCTGTCAAGCCTGCGCAAAGTGCGTACACAATGTACATAACACACACATGAGATTGTTAGAATGGGCCTTTCCGAAAAAGTGGTTTACCTCCCTTGTCCCCTATAATCCGCTAGAGTGACTTCCCTTGTTCGGGTAGCAAATCTTTACAGAAAGCATTGAAAGATTACGGATGAAAGTCCGTTTGCAGACGATAATGCCGATAATAATTGTTTAAAAGCGTTTTATTTTTGTAATTTTTGTTTTCATTTAAGTTATTTTACAGATAGTTAATTGTTTGTACACTTTTATTAGATCCTTTATTTATTTAGTGAAGTATTATTCGATAAAAATCCAATTGTAATCAAATAATCTTAAATCATACATTATGTAGCCGGCTCAATAGTAAATTATTGTTCATCAATAAATATAAATTTTTCGAGTTGCTACTAACGTCGTAATCGCGGTTCAAACTAACACATTTTTGTATTTTTAAAAGTTGTCCAATCACGAAATAAAAATAACTATGATGTTTCTTTTTCTTATTAGAAAACAAAACAGTTAAATATATGCTCGAGACAGAATTAAACAAAAATATCAGATGGCGCTTAATCTAATTGCAATTTACAAATACGTTGAAGAAACGGTGGTATATCGATATTGAAACTTCGTGGCAAAAAAGAGAACTCAAACCGTCGTATAGGCGATCTTTCAGTTAATGAAGCATGTTTATGGATATGTTAGCGTTTGCGATATTTTTACCATACATTTTTCATTTCTTTGTGTGCAAAGTTAATTTTCATAGCAGTGATGTGTTTATGCACAATAAATGTTCACAACGCGTATGGAACAAAGAAAATGTCAGCGTAGTCTGTTAATTGTATAGATACGTCAGACTAGGTTAAAGTTGGTTTCACGTTATTCGGCACGAGCCCCTAATAGCATTGTTCGAAATTTCATTTTCCCTTTGTTGTATACTTGTTAAATTAAAATGTGAATAGGACAGGGTTGAGCTAAGAGCATAAATTTGGCAATGAATGCAAATGACATGCCCTTCTTATTTTTAATGATTAGACACTCATGAAATAAGGCTGTAGTTACCGAAAGTAAATAATGAAAAATATGATCATATCATATTTTGTATGTATGCGTGTGTTACTTTGTAGAAAGGGTTTTCGATAGGCAAAGGACCCCATGGGGATCAAAGAGCGGTAAACCACGACAGTAGCAGACATAAGTTACAACACGTGTGTTAAATAAACATCGCACTGTTGACAATGAAGCGGCGCACGTGGCATATCACATTACGTAATCGTAATTGTTTTTTTTTTTAAATCAAATATTAACAAGGAGATAGATAAAACAAAATTTTATTGAAGGGATATTACTGCGTTTCGATAATACTAGAATTTGGATACTTTTATGGATTCGTATGAGGTTAGTGTTAAACTAAAATCTGAACAGATCAGAAAAGAATCTTTATTTATCTATTCAACTTGAACATTTATGGTTAACCCTCGAAATGCATGCATATAATATGACATGCATAATTATTGGCGATTTAAAAATAAAACTAGAAAAGTCTTTACGGAAATTGTGAGTACATTTTTTAAAAGCCAATTTCGATATAAGAACATATATTAATTTGGATCATTAAGACATGAAATACCAACTGCGTGGAATTATTTTTACAATTTTTTTAATTCCATACTTTAAGTTTATATCTGTATAGAATAAAATTTGGCCGCCTTTCATTTTTGTCGTCTGGTTTATTGCTAATCAGTGCGTTCGTTTTGTTACAAACGATTATGCCAGGGCTTTTATTGAAATAATGAGAATAAATAGTCATCATGAAAGAAATTCACACAAACTATCAAATCAAAGTTGTTTTCAAAAGACGTGTCAAACAATTTTCATGGACGGACATCGACACTTTATCAAGAAGAAAAAAAAACCAACATATTACATTTCACCTTATAACAAAAGTCGCCTTTCTTCGTCTTTTTCTTTATCAAATAAAAATTCAAAAAGTCAAATTTAATTTCTAGGGACAATACATTATTGGTTTAACATATATAGGTTCGATAATCTAATCCATTAAATGTCAAAATAGACTGAATTATCAAGATTTACTTAAATGAAATAAAGACGAGTAATTGTTCTTCAAAGACATTCAAAGTTTTATCAGCTAAAAAATATCGTTCGCATACTCTTTTGATTTAGACTAACTTTGAAATTTTGTGGTCTGGTAATGGGTTTGTAAACGGACCTAATTATACAGTATTGAGTGTCCCTGTTTAATCCTGACCCGAAGGATTTTTCCTCAGCCATTTTGAATCAGAAATTTGCTACCCAGAAATAGACTGACGACCGTCTCCATGTTCAAATAAACTGGAGAGTAGTTAGGCCCGATTACTCTTTTTCTGTATTTTCGGAAAGTCCTATAATCCCGTTTTTTTCGCGTTGATTTCAAAGACGCTCCTATATCAACCATATTATAGATCTGAAATTTGCTACCCGGAAATGGAGAGTTATGACCGTTCGTTGTTTCAATGCACCGGAGAGTATTCAAGTTCGACAACTCCATTTCTATATTTTCGGAAAGGCCCATTGATGCGCACATGCTCAATTTATTTACAAATACAGAACTACAGATTGAGATTATCGCCTTCAAACTTTTTCAATTTTTCATTTCCAAGTAAAATCAATTCGGAAGAACTCATTTTACCTTCTCCTATCAGCCTCCTTGGCGGCCTCGCCTTTCCTGGCCATTTCTTCGAGCTGTCTTACGTTGGCGAGGATAGCTTGCTCTTCAGCTGACTTGAGGCTCTGAAATTGATATTCAATTAAAATGTGTAATTATGCAAAATGGATATCGTTTTGGAATAGAAAAAAAACGCCATTTAGGTTGGGTTGTTGTTTTTAATCTTTTTTTTTTTTTTTTACATATTTTGATAAGTTATTTAATTGCTTACAGTACACCTAAAAACAAACAAACAAAATAAGAAAAATATTTAACATGTAGAGAAGTAATATATCAAGTAATACATGGAGTTATGTCAATATCTTTTAATATCATTAGATATTTAGTTATTTTGTACGCAAGCAGCTTTGTTAAAATATTTAAAGTTGCTCCGCGCTTACTCTAATAGCTTGAGAAAGTCAGATATTTTCTATACATTTTCGAATTTATATACATGTATTCCAAATAACGTTAGGACATGAATCCTTACCATTCGGAACACCACTCGGCCAATCTCACGATCAACCTCGAATGTATATAGACGGACTATTTTTAAAAAATACGGGGGAACAATTCGATGACGTCAGTTAAAATGGCGTTAGCCATCGAAACTTTGAGTGAAAACATTCGAAGTCGTCAACGCTACTCGCTTAAGCCACTGACGTGAAACCGTCGTATCCTTATTTAAATAACTTTAGATTCTTACATAACGGCTGAAAAATCTTATTTTTTTTAGAATGATTCGTCAGCCGTTATTTACTGTAAAAGATTTAAGTCTACAGTGCTAATTTTTCTTACACTATTTCCGCCTAACAAAATGCACGATTTTGTTACATACCCATCCGCCTTAAATACATCCGAGTTCTGTTGCAGTTTTAAAGCGGTGTTCCGAATGAAACCTTACCTCGACAAACTTGTGCTTGCGAAGAGGAGTTTAGGCAGTGGCAGGTCTGAGCTCCACCACAAACGCTCAGCCACCGTCTGATGTCTTCAGGCTTGGAAGGTCATCTATAAAAAGAATAATAATCATAATATCAACGAAAATGAAAATAAAAACAACAACAACGACAGAAAAATAATGATGATTATCAAAAAATGATGGCAATAATTATAACAGTTCCGCAGTCTGAGCCGACACGATGTCATCTGTGCGGCCGTGTGAGCATGGATGGTGTCAAACACATGCTGATTGAATGTACGTCAACATGTTCTATAAATTGGTGCTACGTAGTTTATATTTCAAACTACAACACATTGTTTTTTCTAAATTATTAATATTTATATGCAATATCTTTATTGTTAAAGAAACAAATGTTTGTTCAATGAATCTCCTTTGGATTAGAGAGAATGAATGGATGCTTATTGCATAAAATGGGCGTTTTTCGGATCGTTATAGGCATACGTTAACGGACAAAACCCGTGCGTTAACGAGAGAAAAACGTGGATTAATAAGTAAATTCACGTGCCGTTAACGCCCTGCTTTTTCACTTAAATATTCTCGATCTGGGCCTATACACTTTATCAGTTTCCTTGTCCAACGTTATTATAGAGCATACCTAAAGACGTTGCTCTAAATCCCGCGTTAAATTGTGTGACGTCATAAATTTACCAAGCAACGTCGGTATAAGCAAGATGGAAAAACAGGGGAAAACAGACATTTTCATCATCGATTATTGAACCATTGTATGTCATGTTTCCTATAAAAGATTCAATGTCTGCAATTTTAGGAGACATTTAAAATATTCGTACGAATTCATAGTTGGTTCAAAAGCTATTAGTCGGTTCAAAAGCTACTAGTCAGTTCAAAAGCTATTAGTCGGTTCAAAAGCTATTAGTCGGTTAAAAAACTATTTAGTCGGTTCAAAAGCTATTGTTAGCTTATGTTTGTTTGTTATGCTGTCTTACCGACTTTAAATAAATCTTATCTTATCTTATACGGTGTCATAAGGGTATCACGTTAATACCTGCATGAATTAAAAAGTCATTAATACCTGCTTTATTAAAAAGTCATTCTCTTACATTTTGATATCACAAAGGAAAAAAGTAAAACTTTCCTTATGCCAAATTGTATCATATATTCTTGCAAATTTTGTAAAAAGTTATTAAATATTAAAAGTTCTAAAGACAATGCCTCGGGATATGACAAATTAAAGTTAACAAAGTCGTGAAATTGACAGAATAATTTTGGAATGAAATTGAATGAAAGTGTGGAATGAGTTTTATATTAAATTGATAAAAGGTTATCCAATATCGCTAATTTTGTTCAGGATGATATTTATTACCCCCCCCCCTTAAAAAATAAGCATTTGAGTTCCATAAATGCAAATGTAGCTCCCTATTTATTCAAGCACTAATCAGACGCGTATAATTTCAATTATTTCAGTGAAATTGCGTGTTTTTTGATTAACTTATTTTAAATGTATTTTTGATCTTGTATTTTTTGTGATTTTTTTTTTTTTTTTTACATTTTGTGATTGGTTTACGTGTTTGGAATCCGTGAATAGAGCGCTGTGTGAGTATGTTGAGATGAATTACAACTTCACGATGTTACTTACTGTAGGTAGATACCCACTGTACACCGAAACGAACATCTAAACGACCACCTTGTTACAGTTATGTACAGTTAAAAACAGCGTGAAATTTACATTCATCTCAATTAAAACCATTCTATATTGCTAGCTCAGCGCTCCAATCATTTATTCCAAAGACTCACTCAAACCATTCAAAAACGTTCAGATAAAAAACTCAGAGAAAACTCGCGATTTCACAGACATAATTCAAATTGTTAGCGTTCCATAGGTTCCATGAATTATAGGAAGCTATGTATAGAACTTGAGTGCATTTTTTGCTAAAGGGAGGTAGTCAATATCGCTACTTTTGTTCATCCTGAATAAAATTTGCGATATAGGATTACCTCCCAATAAATTCAATCAAAACTCACTCCTCACACTCATTCAATTTCATTCCTAAATCATTCCAAAATTATTGCAAGTGATGTCAACTTCATGATGTTGTAAACTGTATTTTGCACACTTTAACATATTTGTAGTCATTCGATAAAATATACTTTGTTTCTTTATCTATTGCCGTTCAATTTGGCGAATTCTAAAAGAAAAGGGGAGTTGAATTTTCGTTCTTGGTGTCTTTGGTAAACAGTCAAACAATAGTCGACCATTTCAGAGTATTTTCAAAATTTCGGTCACAGATATACTCTAAAAAAAATCTAGTAAATAGAGGATATTAAATTAATGGTCATGGAATACTGAATTTATTAAACGAGTCGTCTGTAAACAGATAAAAACGAGGCTGCGCCGAGTTTTTAACTGTTTTAGATGACGAGTTTAAAAAAAATCTGCATTTCATGAGCACAAATTCTAAATTCTATTTATAATATGACCCGAATTTTGGTGATAAATCGAAAACATTACGATATGTATCGTTTCATGTTATTCCGCGAAACATGTAAAACACCGTTTGCAAAATGACGTTAGCAGATCCATTATGACGTCATTTTCCTAAAAAAATATCTAACGTTTTTCTTCGTTCTTTGCCCGTTAGCATAGTTATTGCACTAGTGCAATAAACACCCGTGTAATATCAAACGGGGTTATTTCACTCCCGCGATGTAGGTCATATTATAATGACTTATTTGTGTCAGATATCAAATTATTGGAGAAAATAACATTGCCTTGTCTTGTTTCTCTCACATGCACTAAATGTTAGAATTATCCAAACCACCAGTGTTAATTTTGAAATCAGGGGTACCATTGCATTCCTCTCAAATGAATTCATTGCTTCCCTTAAATCTTTTCGGGTCGATATTGATTGAAGTTCCTCCCAAAAAGATTTTCCTTACACAATTCGACTCCTTATCAATTACGATACGAAAGGAAATATGGTTTTTTGAGCAAAAAACAAGTGGTTGTTTAGTAGTTCGCTTCGGAGTATATCAATACATTTTGCTAATAATTCAATTCTGGGGTTAAGTATTAAATTCGAACAATGCTATTATCAAATCTTTCTATGAAGCACTATTTACTTGTGATAGCGGGTCATATTAGTGTAGTAACATTAAAAACCTATTGAACGATCACGGATCGAAAATCGTAGATCTATGTGGGATAGCAGCTGGATGCTAGGAAAGGATTTAATGGAGTGAGAAATACCAGGAAACAATTGTTATTTGCTGCAGCTGTCGCGATATAACTGAAAAGTTTTTGAAAGCGGCGTAAAACTCCATTCAAACAAACAAACGATCATGGATTTTGTTATTTTTGGCCCGATCCTTATTGTATGATCCATGAATATTTTTACAAGATTTTGGAGACTTTTTTAAAGATTTTTTAGACAAAAAATTATAGACAATTTCCAACAAAGTCATTATGTTTGTATCACTGACAGTTTAGTGGTGTGTATATATATAAGCATTTGGAAGAGTTGTTTAACTTGCCTTCTCTCATAGAAAAATTATTCAAAGAGTGGCACTAGAATATCTTTTAATTTGGATTGTTATCCCACTCCCTCAGAACAGAAAGTTATAGACATGGTTTGAAGAGAATTGATAGAATCCAAAGGATATGATTGGCATGTGATTTAAAAGAAATAGAAGACGAATTCTACTTTTTTGTATGTCCATTAGTTACCGATATTATGAAAACTTATTTTATAAAAGACTACTTACTCGCCCAAGCATGATGAAAAATGTTACTGTAATTAATACCGAAAGCAAAACCGTTCCTCTGAACTGGACGAAACATTTTAGAGAAAGTTTTACACGAAGATCTGATTAAGATTATACTTCTTAGCTTTTGAAACCTTAAAGATGTAAAAAAATTGTCTTAGCATCTCTTCCATTTTGTAAATAGACCTACACTGTTAAGATTTATGTAAAGAGTTTTTAATCCAATTTTAATGATGCTTCTAAACAAAAATAAGACAGTTTGCCCAGCTAAAAAGTATATATCAAAATGATAGATGAGCACAAACAGTTAACAAAACATTAAATTCCCGAATTCAGAACGGAATAGGCAGAACAATATGGAAAGGGGATAATTTTTTCAAAGCCAACAGCTTCATAACGGCTGAATAAAATTTGCGCAAATTTGAAAAGAATGTAGAAAAATGTTCCTACTAGGTACTGCTACAACCTTATTTATAATAAAACTCGGTATCAAAAGGTTCTTTTGAAACAAAGAATGTCCATCTATTTTGTCAACATGCATGCCAAACCGGTTTGGTCTGTTTTTAAAATAGATGTTAGGTATGGTGCAACCTCACATCACAATATTGAGAAATATTTTCTGCGAGTTTTTTTTTTCAAATTATAGTTATTTGAAGGCGATCTATGATAATAGGGACTATTACTAGTTAATAGTCCTCGTTGTTTCCATGGCATCTTCCAGTCTATAAGATCGTTTAGTAAAACTCCAAGTCTAAGTGTGACGTCACTCACCTCCATTTTTGCTATAGAACAAAGGTAAATGTTTTTGTTACCACATTTCAGCTAATAATAAGTTTTTAAAGAAGTTTTCTAGTTAAATATTGTTCCACACAGTTGAATAGATGTTCGTTTCGAAGATTTACCGTAACGATTATCTCGGATGGCCTCGCATTCAATGACAAATAGGCAGATATTGCTGAGGCAATGCGTCTCGCTACGTCTACTGTACTGTACAGCACCCCGCAAAATTGATGCTTATCTTTCGTATAAACTACGTAAATCCCATCTCATTCTTCGTATTTAGTTTACTTTTTGGAAACCGTGAATCCATATCTTGACAGGCTGCATAAAGCATTTCTTCTCTTGTACTTATTACAGAACATTTTTGCAACCTATAACCCCAGTTCAATGAATTCTATTTTGCATTTGGCTTTGTTGTTTTTCATCTTATTTTAAGAATACTTGTTTATGGAAATCTCATTTAATTTCTTTTCATTATCCACCATGTCCACTGGAACCTGAGAGCACAAGACATCCAAAAGAGACTGTGAAAAGAATGCTGTGCCCCATATCCATGCTGAGTACCAGCTCCGTACCCATTCACAAGCGACAAGTCTAATCTAGCAAATGAGGCACAAGATGATCTAGATTATACCTGGCATAGCAGATTATTTGGACTATAACAAGGAAAGTGGCTGATCCAAATACCATCCTCAAGTGAATCAGGTGATGTGTATGTTGCTCAGGGATCAATTTGGGGCAAGATGATGAGGGATAAATAGAAAAAATAAATAAATAAGTAAATAAATACAAAATAAGGGAATCTATAATTCATTTACAAGGTAACTGGAATTTCTTGCCACAAACCCCTGAATGTCTCATTATGGTTGGCTAAAAGAGATATATATTTTTGTTTTTTCCCCATGATATTCTTAGCTAGAATTATCCCTGGGTGCATCAAGGTCAAAATACATGATTTATCCCAAATTCAAAGAATCCATTGTGCCCTCCGGAGTACATAAGTAAAGCAACACAGGTCAAAATACATCCAGGGCCCCATATGGATCTCAGTCATCTCACTTCACTTTTACCATCCGAAAAAAGGGATGATAAACAGATAAAGGGAAGAACCCTTTAGGGTTCGACTTGGAAGATAATGTTGTGCACTAACTACACAAATAGATCACCTCAAGAAACGAATGGCCAATGTCTTTCTTATTTTGGTAAACATTAAATTGATTGCACATCCTGACCAAATTCAAGTTCAACTCAAATAAATCATTAGACCAGTAGCCAAACGCCTCCTTGTTTCATGCTCGAGAACCTATGATATCCAGGTTTGGTTGAGGTTCAGGTCTCAAATATCTCCAAAATGGCAGACTTACTCAAAGTTTACATCCAATATTAAAAGAATTAAAGAGATATTCTTATACTTTGTATTTTACAAGATTTGAGAATCTTTGTTTGACATGGCTTATGTTCCATTGACATTTCAATTTTAACAAACATAAAACATCTATTTGTTTGAAATCATTGTGTTAGGCTATTGTTCTGCTCCATCTGAGTGTTATTTATTCTACTCCATCTGAGCATTATTTATTTGTTTCTATCTGAGCATTATTCGTTCCGCTCCATCTGAGCATTAATCATTCTGCTCCATCTGAGAATTATTTGTTCAGCCCCATCTGGGCGTTATTTGCTTCAGCTTTATAACTGTTAACATCATCTTGAATTCTATAAAAAATAGATAAAATAAATAATTTATAGAAATATATCAATGAAACAGTAAGTAAACTACTGTATTTTTTGGCAGTAGATTAAAAAAAAAAAAATAAATAATAATAATAATAATAATAATAATTAAAATAAAATAAATAAAATATATTAAAAAAAAATAATAAAATAAATAATAATAATAATATTATTATTATTAAAATGAAACTAAATACATATATAAGTATTTATGCTGGCAAACTCTTGAGCCTCTTTACCCAAAGTAATATTCTTCCCTCCAGTTAAGTCGAAATTTTGGTGTCTAGCTATATAGCAATTATGTATCCTATTTTCATGCTTGTCCGGTAACTGGTCTAGTTAGGCTTTTGACAGGAGCTTTCCCTAGTCTTGTTCGAACAAATTTGCAGTTATTCTAAGCTATATTCCGAATTTCTAGATAATGAATAATTTTCTTTGTTAAATAAGCCTGTCAAAAAATGATCCTTTTTCTCCATAACCATGTTTTCTAAAATGCTGACAAGCCCTTGTCAATCACTCAAAACATGTACACAAAAAGAGAAGCTACAAAAGAATTCCTGTGCATTTATGCAGGTGTCTAAGAATTGAAAAATGCAAGATTTAGTCACGAAAAACTTTGCTACAGTATAAACTATTATCTTTACTGCGGATTTTCAATTTGTAGTTGGCACAATTTGCAATTTGTAGTTGGCACAATCTATATGCGAGTATGTGAGCTGAAATCTGAGCTCTGAGGTAGAGCAATTCACCTAGCAGGTCCTCCAGGGAGATAGATCAAATGTTGTGGCTTTTATGTATGGGTGCCTCCTCCTTCCAGCCAGAAAGGACAGAAAGAAAATGCTAAGATTAATTCTATGGCTTTTTCTAAAATCTTGCCTGTTCTTACAGAAATTAATTTATGTCTCCATTGCAGTCCCAATCAACTCACCAATTTCTGCCCAAACACTAATTCCCAAGACTCGGGCCAAACAATTCATAGGCTCAAAACCGCAATGAATTGAAAACCTCAAAGGATCAGTAACTGGAAAAGGCGTGCAAGATGCTATAGCTACCTTCTAATCCACTGATAGTATGCACCCTTATCCTATTCGATGTCCTATGTCGAGCTGGTACAAAAAGGCGTAGTCAAAAATCTATTGTAATCTCAGACTGACAAAACATCACTTACAATTATCAAAGACAATGCTTACTAATCTTGAATCACAGAGATTTACTCAACCATATTAAGTAAAACGTTAATTAACATCTGCCTATTAAGAACATTAGAAATAGATGACGGCCTAGAACTGGCTGTTGCTAATTGACAAGTTCTAATTACATGTTTATTTGCCTTTATTTGGAGCTGTCTTGTCCTTAAAAAGAAATAATGACACGGACCTTGAATTTTATCTTGCACATTTCTACAGAAAACACTTATACAATTTACGTAAAGTCAAAATTACTAGAGGAAAATAATCTTCTTGAAATGGAATGTGTTTTCGCGACCACATCCTTGGTAATAAAGTTTGAGGTAATGGTGCACTTGAAATATAGTGGGCACCAGTCAGTCACAAAATAAAAACGTTCAGTTTTTTCATCTGGATTTATAGAAAAAAGTTTTACAAATTTCTAAAAAAAAAAAATAAGAAAGAAATAATAAAAACACAAACAAAAAAAATATATATATATGTTGAATGCTAAAGGGATTTTTACATTTCTCCTCCTCTAACTTCAGTGCATTATTTTATCATATATACAAATTTTTACATTTCTATTATGTAGAACCAATTTCACGTAGTGTTCATTGGCATGGAGTGAACATTAATTTGTTCATTGTAAGGATACCACTATGAAAGACCAAGATGGCTAGTCAATGATTAAGTTTGGCTTCGTTTCAAGATAGAAAATAAAGCATGTATCCATATATGAAGATATATATGTATGGGTGCATGTTAATTTTGGTGCCTTCGTTGGAGCAAGTTTCTCAGGATTCTAATTAGCTTTCTGGGATGGTGTTTTATAGAGCGACATTGTTAAGTGGCTTAATAAGGATCTTAAGATATTTAATCACATGACGAAATGAACACCGTTTGCATTGGCTTAAAAGCAGCAGTCATCACAATGTAAACACTTTCACTTATTTTTTTTCGGAAATCATTTACTATGGCGTCTCTTAAATTTTATTTAGCGTGTTTTTCGTCTTGCTCTGATTGATCCATTTATGCATTTTCATAGCACAGTGCTTCAATCAAATAAAACTAAACAAAGCCAAACGGTGTTGAAAGTGACAATATTATCACATGGGCTTTCAAATCGTAATACTCAATTTGCTACCTAAGAGGTCATTGTCCCAAATAATTCCTACCGATCACCGACGAATTTTTTAAATTGCTTTAATCCCATATTGAAACTTATGTGCTAATTAGCAAGGGTATAAAATCTGCCAGAAAGCAGATTCACACAATTGCAATAAGGTTACCAGAGCTTAAGCGCAGCTTTTATAGTAAGCACCTCAGACTAGTGTCTTTCAATCTACATACATATGACAAGGACAGTGTCCAAGGCCACTTGCCAATTGTCAATTTAGCCTAAGTAATTTTTTTTACAGGCAACCAGGCCCTTATATTATGGATAATTAAGTGTGGGCGTGAACCAGATTTTGGCTTGCTGGCGCAAAATTCTATTTTGGCGGTGAAACGAAACCCCTGTCCCCATGGAGGCCATTGGTTTCCTTTCATGTGGCCAACCAGCAGCCAAAATTCTCTGAAATAATCTATCATTTTTATATATCTCATGTATATATTCAACCACGTTAGGGGTCACCACGTTTTTCGGGGCCAGTATTTTTGTGTGTGTTCAATTCGGCGCCCTACGACGATTTGTCGGTGCCATACGAGTCTTAGAATTAATGATAACAGTGCTTAGGAGTATAATTCTTTGGGCTCCAATTGAGTCGAAGTTGATTGTCGCTCTATTTGAGCTTAATTTAGCTCCGCTCCACCTGAGCATTATTTGTTCCGCTCCATCTGAGCGTTATTTATTCTGCTCAATCTTATCATTATTTGTTTGGTTCTATCTGAGCATTATTCGTTCCGCTCCACTGTGCATTATTCGTTCCGCTCCATCTGAGAATTATTTGTTCGGCCCCATCTGGGCATTGTTTGCTTCAGCTCCATCTGACCTATTTGTTTCGATCTAACTGAGCACAAAATGTATATATAATGGTAAAACATTTATTGATTTTATTGGCTTTTATTTGTGAAATTTATCGTAGGTTCACGCCCACCATTATGCCAAACTTAAGCATTATGTGTAAATGAGTAGAATAAAAATATGTAACATTATTATGGTCTTGACTTAGTTCAGCAAAGTTAGGCGGGGACCAAGGGCAGACCCTACAAGTTTCGTTGTCCTGCACCCCACCAACTCAAGTCCGAAATTACCTAGTAGTCTGCACTTGGCCCCTTAGTCTTATTATGCCTATGAAACAATAGGGACTATTACTAGTTAATAGTCCTCGTTGTTTCCATGGCATCTTCCAGTCTATAAGATCGTTTAGTAAAACTCCAAGTCTAAGTGTGACGTCACTCACCTCCATTTTTGCTATAGAACAAAGGTAAATGTTTTTGTTACCACATTTCAGCTAATAATAAGTTTTTAAAGAACCCTCCCTTTCCCCTCCCTATTTGCCTCTTTTTGTGTGGTAAGTGTTGCTTTGCTCTTTTCATCTCTTTTCAGAACTATGAGGGATCAGAGAAAACCTGTAGAAAAGGCCTCCTCTTCGCGATCCATTCATAGAAGACCGGTGTGAACCTACAGCCAAGTGATGGAAACGATCAATGAACAATTCACATTCAGTGCTAGTTGATGAAGTGTTCTCAATTTCGATCTTGATGTATCAAAAGTGTTTCATTAAGCCTGTCTAAGAGGCTATCCAAGTAGACAATCACTGTGAAAATATTGCAATTCTTCATTCTTCTTGTAAATTCGTGTATATACTCAAATGTCGGAAGCGTCACCAAGCCGTTCGGGGCCGGTAACCGGCAGCATTCCTCATGTACAGGTCAACCAGCAGCCAAAATTCTCTGAAATAATCTATCATTTTTATATATCTCATGTATATATTCAACCACGTTAGGGGTCACCACGTTTTTCGGGGCCAGTATTTTTGTGTGTGTTCAATTCGGCGCCCTACGACGATTTGTCGGTGCCATACGAGTCTTAGAATTAATGATAACAGTGCTTAGGAGTATAATTCTTTGGGCTCCAATTGAGTCGAAGTTGATTGTCGCTCTATTTGAGCTTAATTTAGCTCCGCTCCACCTGAGCATTATTTGTTCCGCTCCATCTGAGCGTTATTTATTCTGCTCAATCTTATCATTATTTGTTTGGTTCTATCTGAGCATTATTCGTTCCGCTCCACTGTGCATTATTCGTTCCGCTCCATCTGAGAATTATTTGTTCGGCCCCATCTGGGCATTGTTTGCTTCAGCTCCATCTGACCTATTTGTTTCGATCTAACTGAGCACAAAATGTATATATAATGGTAAAACATTTATTGATTTTATTGGCTTTTATTTGTGAAATTTATCGTAGGTTCACGCCCACCATTATGCCAAACTTAAGCATTATGTGTAAATGAGTAGAATAAAAATATGTAACATTATTATGGTCTTGACTTAGTTCAGCAAAGTTAGGCGGGGACCAAGGGCAGACCCTACAAGTTTCGTTGTCCTGCACCCCACCAACTCAAGTCCGAAATTACCTAGTAGTCTGCACTTGGCCCCTTAGTCTTATTATGCCTATGAAACAAATGATATATATCTACCATGTTGAGAAATAGAAATCGATATGTATTGCTAAAAAACCTTATATGTTTATTGGTTATTAACGTCCATTTATGTTGTGATAACACACCATACCTTACATAGATCTACACGCTTATAAAATAAGAATGGCATATATGACATATGTGTTAATGAAAATCCAATAAGTCAAAATAAATTACTTGCATAACTACGTTTTTGGTCGGAGTTTTATACCAACAGTTGTAGGAGTACCTGGGTAGTACTTTAGAGTGTACTTTGTTAAGATGTGAGTCAATTTTATCCAAACGTCATGCAGTTGTTTAATCTGTACAAAATGTCCCTTTTCCGCAATGTTTAGTCTATACCGTATAGCTATGACAGTCTTTTTTTTTTGTTTTAATGCTTGTGCTCGTAAATAGCTTCATTTTGATTAATGATATACTGTGAAATACTGTCTTTTCTTGACAAATGAAGAGCCCTTAAAATTGGGTCTCAAACACTTTACATGAACCTTAAATGTTTGTTTACATGTGCATGTTCACCGTCTTTTATATCTTTGTATGTTATATATTATATGACGAGAAACTGCCAAGTTTGAGTCAATAGACTATCTTGAATTTATTTCTCACACCAGTTCCACATTTATATCCTTTCCTAGCCTCTTGCTGCTATCCCAAAAAGGTATACGATTATCAACTAATTGATGAGAGACAAACTGTCGTAAAAGTTGAGTGTCGCCATCGGGGATCGAACCCTGAACTCAGTTTATTTATACTACCATTCCTAAATAATTACCATTTCTCTAAAGGGTTACAAAACAACCGACTGGGTATATAAACGGGCATAGGAAACATTGGAAGTAAATTGTCCACGACTTCGTGTTGTCACTGGAAAGCTCGAAAATCGGAAAACCCTGTCATCGTAAATGAACAGTGATAATATTAACGTTAATGTGTCTTGTACGCTTGCGGTGAAATCCGGACTCTAGAGATTGTTGTCGCTTTTGATGGTAACTCATCACGTTAGTGTCTCCGGCTTTTGCCTTTGGTGCCGGACTACTTTGATTAATCGATTTTTCATTTGTTAGTGTTCTTTTCTTTCTTTTTCTTTTTACTTTTTTTCTTTCTTTTTTTTTTCATATGTTTTAGAAAATTCTACCGTTTAATTTGATTTGCTTTTGATAGGCAATGTGCAATTTGGCGATCGTAACCTCGTAACTACAGCTTGAAATTGCTGTAGTTGCGAGATGCGGCTGACCTGTGACGATCTTTTTTTTAAAAAAATCAAAACTTGTCTAAATACTGTATAAATAGTTTTATGGTTCTTTGTTTGGCAAAATTCTAACAGTACAGATCATTGACTTTTGGTATTAGCATATCGACGTTGGTCGACCGTAGTCTCGTAACTTGAGTTACGAGATGTTGTCGACCCGCGACGATTTAGAAAAAAAATATATAAGTTTCAAATCTTTTTATTCTTAGTTAATATTTATGGGGCAAAAGTGCAGGAAATTTATAACTCGATTTTCTTACATGTAGAACGGGTTTTATCATTATTTAAAGCAAACGGCGTTGATTTTACCGTACTCAACTTTGTTCATAGTGAAACCATGGAGCTACGTTCCTATGGAAATTACTTGTGAAAGGATTGATATTTCGATAATTAGTCAAGGCCACAGTTTCATATATAAGTCACTGAATATTCTCAGTTACTTGGATTATGTTTAGTCTCTTAATATACATACGATGCCAATACTCTATTATTCAGTGAAACATATTTTCGAAAGACAATCAAACATACCAGGAAAAATCAAGAAGAGATATGCGTGTTGACTTTTCAAACCAGTGAAATTGAATGATAAAAATTAGACTTTTGGACTATAAAATTTGATCTGTTATTATGTGAAGAATTATTAGATTTAGAGAAACAGAGTTTTTGTTTCTTAGATACACAACTGCAGTTTAACTAAAATGACTTTTAATTTGTGCATTTTGGAAACTGATATGTCTAATGTTCAATAATTTAACTATGTCAATAAAACAATTGGACGGCGCCGGTGAGACAGGCTATGCCTGGGTTCGCGTTATCTCCGGGTTCGTGATGTTTTTCGTGTTCGTGATTTCCCTATCACTCAACTCACTTTTGTTATACGTGCTCAAAACCAAGAAGTTATTCTTTAGTAAAGGTAACCGCTTCGTGGGATTTCTACTGATCAACGAATTGTGCGTGAGGATTTTTGGCTCACCCTTGATTGTGCTGTCAGTTTTCGCCGGGAAATGGCTGTTTGGTGATTTTGGATGTATATACTACGCCTTTTTGATGACCCTGCTTGGGATAAACTCGATCTCACTTTTGTCAGGTAAAAACTTTTAACCCTTTCCTGTTTTACAAAATCTTGGACCTGTCCAAATTCAAAGGTTTTGCAGACGAAAATTAAAAGTGGATTGAATTTGAAAAAATAACCATTCAGTAGGGTAGAAAATAGTGTGGAAAAAGAAGAAATTGCTTGTCAGATGCAATTTCTTCTTTTTTCACAATGTTTTCTCAATCATAAAATCACAGGCACGTAAAAAGCAGGGATTAAACAGCAAAGGGTTAATCGTCCTTCGTCACACGAAAGCAGTTGTGGGTTTAGGTGGACAAAACGGTGCAAAATGTTTGTCAATTTTACCCCGTGCAAGTACAAGTCGACACTAGTCAGGCTGCGCAGACTTCACAATCTGGCTTTTGAAGCTTTTTGTCCCCCGCCCATTTTTTCTGAACATAGAACGATAAATTCATATTCCTGTATAAAACCTGTTTGAAATGCGCCCTCTGGCTGGTCTGAACTAGATTCAATCTCTTTTTGAAATATTTATTTTAAGGAAATCCTCCGCACCCACATCTTCGCTAGCCAAGGGTTCTAGCTCCACTACGTTCCTTACGAACGGAACGTAGTGGAGCTAGAACCCTTAGCTAGCGAAGATGACGCACCCAGAGCAAGATTAAGCATCCAGAAAGTCACGGGGAAGATCCCCTTCGAATTTTGTGGCACTTAACTCTATGCCATGGCAACATGGGGGCAATATTTTTTTCATAATGTAGAGGTAGCAATTTAGGGTATTTTTTCTGAAACTCACTAAAACTTAAATTTGTATGGTCTTGAAAAAGATTTACATTAAAAAAGAGCGATGATTTTAATTACATCATGGGAAAAGGGGGCATTCATGACGTCATATCTTGTTACCGCTTAAATGTTTTCAATGTCCTCTGGAAGTATCTTATGGTATGTTGTAACATTTCGATTAAAGCTGCATGAAAGAGATGACAGGAATGAGAACTCAAGCAAATGTATATGGCCACAATGTCTCTTAATTTTATTGCATTTAAAAAATTAATGAACTTTAATCTTATATAAGTCGTACTTAAGATTATCGCATGCAACCACTTTCATGATTGAAAGGTATTTTTTTAAAAAAAAAAACTACATTCATGGGATGACATGGGTTCGATTCCAGGCGGTGGCAAATAGGCTTTCCAACATTTGTTTTCCTACTGTCGGTGTATAATCGTAAACCTTAAAAGGAAAGCAGCTAGAGACTAAGTTTGGTTGGCGTGTTACAGTTAGTAACATTATGAAATTGATATTCATCTCGATCAAAACCATTCTTAATCGCCCATTCATTCCAAACACTCAATCAAACCATTCAAAAACGCCACAAAGTCACTTAAAATTTGAAAACATCAACTACGTTTAAAATGAAAAAAGGCAAGACAAATCAACGATTTCACAGACATATTCGAAAGTGTAAACGTCTGATTGGTTCTTAAAGAAACAGGAAGCTATTTATAGAAATCGTATGCATATTTCATCAAAGGGGGGTAATAGATATCGCCAATTTTGTTCACCCTTAACAAATAAACCATAACGGATTACCTCCGTTTAATATCACCCGAAGCACTTACTCAATTTCATTCCAAAATCATTCAACGAGTCAATTTCAAAATGTCATTAACAGAAAATAGCACTGGTGTGATTAATATCATGAATCTATTGTTAGGTACTCAAGCCACCGTGATGAGATTTAAAACAATTTAAAGAAGTGTTCAATACAAAACAAGTGAAAAATAGAGTAGGGTTGTGTATCGATGTGAAATAATTATAAAGTGTTGTTTTGCTTATGTAATGGTTTGATTAGATATAAAATTATTACTTTATTATCAGCTTTTATACGTTTAGCAACAAGAAAGCAGTTAAAGTAATTTATTTATTATTGTAAATGAGAAGAATTATGAAAAGGGGATGTATGTAGTTTAAGCGCACCGATTTGTACGTTTGCTTGTTTGAATGGAGTTTGACGACTTTTTTTTTTACATGTCTCAACCCTTTCCCGTTTTTCAAAATTTTTGACCTGTCCAAATTCAAAGGTTTTGCAGACGAAAATTTAAAATGGATTTAATTTGAAGAATAACCATTCAGTAGGGTAGAAAATAGTGTGGAAAAAGAAGAAATTGCTTGTCAGAAGCAATTTCTTCTTTTTTCACAATGTTTTCTCAATCATAAAATCACAGGCACGTAAAAAGCAGGGATTAAACAGCAAAGGGTTAAGTCAAATTGCGCATCTGGAGAACGTAACTATGACGTCTCACATCAGTACTACTATTACATATTTTTCTAACCTCAAGCTAATATTCCACTTATGGTAACGATTATCAACCTATTGAAGGGAGACAAGTGTTTAAGGTAGTAGACCCGTAATATAGTTCCGCAACATCTCGGAAGTCATGGTCTTTTACAATAATGATCGAGGTTCCTAATGAAAATCAACGCGATCTTATGGCATGTTTATAGCGATTTCGTTCCGAAAACGAAAAAAAAAAAAAAAACGTATCAGAGAAGAATCCAAAAAAGAATCTTTTATATCAATGTCATCCTGAGACTGTTCCTATTTAGGTTAATGAGATTAAAAACCATGCCTTTCGCTGCTCATTCATCGTCACATTTGCTACGGTGTAACAGTCGGGATATGTTTGAAATGATTAAGCTGAACTTCGTCGAAGGAACGCCGTAGTAGCTCTGTAGGGACGTTGCAAATTCGCAAAGATCACAGTATAGTCGCCGTACCAGCGTCATCCTCTTTCCTAGTCGATTTTCCCTGCGTTCATCCTGCGATATCACGGCACTGCCACACGGCGCTGCCACAGCGATGTTAGATATCAAATGGCGCTGTTACCACAATCTCACGACGCTTTTACTGCGATCTTTTCACGTTACGATCTTTCGGCGATTTCGTGCATGCGTGCGTTCTATGCGATTAAGGTGCTGGACCCGTATAAGTTCCGCAACGTTTCGAAAGTTTTGAACCTTCACAATGTTTTCCGAGGTTTCCTAATGATTTCCATTAGGAAACCTTGGTCAACATTGTGAAAGTTCACTAGTTCCGAAATGTGGAGAAACTATTACGAGTCCATTACATTATTAAGGTGATGTCACGGGGTTCTCAAGTTGCGCTCTAGAAATTTTCAGATCACCGTAAGAGCTGTGGTATCGCCGACCTAGTTAGTCTTTTAGGGAATCTGATCATACGCTACCAACTTCATTACACGGTAACGTGATGACGTCATCTGTACCCTAGCCGTGCTTAAATGACACCCAATAATGCGATACCGATATTTGAATAATAAAAATTATTCGCAGTATACACACAGTCTTATAATTTAATTCAAGATGAGATTCGTGCATTATGATTGGCTGAAAAGCTGGGTTTTTTCTTCAATGAAAACAACTTTGAGGACGCAGCTATAGTGTGATTAGGTTTTAAGTTTCATAGCTCAATAAAAATCAACAAATTCTCTTCATCTCTTAATTAAATATCATTTTGTTAACATTTACACTCATTTATGGGTTATTTTTGCTTCATTCTTTCATTGAAAAGAAAGGGCCAAGTATTTACATGTAACAAATTGTTCTCCAATTAACTACAGTTTGTCATTTCATCCAAAGACCAAAGTTAATATTCATTTCTCATGGGAGAGGAATGTTTCGTGTCTTCAAGAAAATAATTCGACACTAGAGAATGATTAATATTTCTGGCTTTGTTCTCTCAAAATTGAAGACCAGGGGTCAGATTTTTCTGAAGATTACATATAATATACGGAAAAAAAAAGAATCGCAACTTCTAATTTAGGTAGCTACAAATTTACGTCGGTCTAAGACAGGTATTACCCCGCCGAATTCGACCAAAACCTTTCAACATCACTCCCTCATCGCTCCAATAATTCATTATAAACACTCACTGCAATCACTCAAAAACGCTCCAAAATTGTTAAAAATCGTTCGAAATGATTCAAAACGATCAATATATCAATGAAATGATTATCTTATTGTATGATTTTATCGACTGACGTTGATTTTTCAGTGTCTTATTTGGTGTAAACACACACAAACAGAAAAGTGCGTTTAATTTATAAAAGGGGAGTAAAACAAAGATAATTCCTTACAATTTGGACAAAATTAGCGATATTGTATTATCTCGCTTGAATTTCATTAAAAATTCACTCATCGCACTCATTCAATTTCATTCCCAAAGAAATTAATTAATGGACCGATGAATACATTTGCCATCGAGGGATATCGGTGGTTACGGAAAGATTCGTCTTAACCCAGTGGACTACAGTTAATTACATCGTGAAATTGACATTGATCTCAATCAAAACCATTCTAAATCGATCACTCAGCGCTCCAATCATTCATTCCAAACATTCACTCAAACCATTCACAAACGCTCAAACCAATTGAAAAATATAGAATCATCAACATCTATGAAAATAAATTTTGATAGAGAAAAATCGCGATTTCACTGACATAAATCAAATTTTTAGCGCCTCATAGGTTCTGAAAGAAAAAGAATGCTAGGTATAGAACTTGTGTGCATTTTTTTTTATTAAAGGGAGGCAATCCTATATCGAAATTTTGTTCACCATGAACAAAATTTACGATATAAGATTACCTCCCATTAAATTCACTCAAAACTCGCTCCTCACACTCATTCAATTTCAGTCCTAAATCATTCCCAAATCATTCATCTTGTCAATTTCACTATGTTTTTAACTGTATGTTTTCATATGATCATAAAATTTTACCTGCAGTAACTAACGGTTCCGTGGTGGAGAGATGTATGTCACAGTCATGCGAAGTATACTTTTGGCTGTTCAAATCTGCACAGTCACATTTTTTTTTTCTTTTTTTTTTTTTAACATATCATAAAAAAATCACGTATGGCTTTCTAGTGTTTTCTGATAATACATTTATTAGAAGACTTTACTTTATACTTTTGTCAAAGAAATTGTGTTCAATTTACTAGTTTGGCTAAACATTAAACTAGCAAATTGAGATTTGTAAATCAGACTACAATTTTTAAAGCAGCTTATAGAACCTTTTTTGATGTACATGTATTTGAGAGAACATACGGATTCTGAATTTGATAGCATTCACACGATCATTTTATTATTTGAATATATTTATTATAATTTTATTTGGTAAATAATCTAATTATGGTTAGTCCATCTATTCTTTCGTGCATGCTGATTGGCTGAAAAAATAGTTTCATTCCCGAATGAAATTGATTTTGAGTACACAGCTATATTGTAAGCTTCCGCACAAAGTAATATCGAAATAATCTGTCCCTTTTGGAGAAATGTTAACCCTTTTGCTCCATTATAATAAATTATAAGATATGAATAGAGCATTTATTTTATTTCATTGAGGAATGAAAATAAAAACATAATCACACTCATTTATGAATCCGCTTCATTATGATTAGGTTTTCAATTTCATACCTCTATGAAATTAGCAAATACGCTCTTCGTGTCTTCAATAGATCGGAAAATTTTTCTTGTCATAGGTTAAGTTGTTGAATTCAATAACCCATCATTTAATCGGACTCTTATGTTGAAAAGTAGCTAGACTATGAAATTTACTATCATTATTTCAAGCTATTTCCTTCAGCAGAAACTTTTGTAACGCGGTATATTAAATAACTCCGAAAAAGCCATAAAATAAACAAATACCCATTTCCGGTTGATAGAGTCCGAAGGCCAATGTATTATTTGGCTAATTTCGCCTGAGACTCTGTGCATATTTCGTATATCTTCGGAAGATCTCTGAGTTCTCATTTAATAAACCGTTAGAAACACGTTTATAAATACACAATTTAACCAGCGAGCGAGAGCAAGAATGAATAGCTCAGTTGGTTAAGATGTATCGTTATTAATCACACATCTATGGGTTCAAGTCTCCGAGGGTTTTTTTTCCCTCAGTGTTCATATTTTTTTCGTCCCTATTACAAGTTCACTTTTGGGGAATATTATTTTTGTTGAATTATTAAAAGACCACTTTCTGCTGATTCATATCGCGACATCTAAGACGAAAATAATTTTTTATTGTTGTATAAAAGTGATATATACACTGCACTTATTTGTCTTAAAACCACGAGGAAAAGATGTTTCCCAATTTTCAGAAAACAGCAAAATTTTCCGATTAAGCCTAGCTTCGAACCATTAAAAACCGTTGCCAAAGTTACCATAAAGGCACCCTGTATCAGCAGAGCAACACTTTGCTGTTGTTATTGTCTATATAAAAAGTAAACTCAATATATGAAAAAAATATGTCTTCAAATTTACAAGAAAGAGGATAAACCCCAGTACACCCTCTGTCTAGAAAATACATGTGATTGTAAGACAGAAAAAAATAGAAATTTTGAGGGAGAAAATTATACTTTCTCTTACACGGTTTGAACTTGGGTTCTCTTGCATCAGAGGCGGATGTCTTAACCATTGTACCACAGGTCTGAGTAGATTACATATATCCAGTAAACATTTAAATCTTAATGCTAATTGGCGGAATTTGTCGATCATCGGTGATTTTCCGATTTCACTCACGGAAAATAAACAGAGTCTCAGGCAAAATTAGCCAAGGAATACATTACTATGTATAGCTCAACTCCAATTCTAAAATCAAAGCACTGAAAGTACTGATGGTGGACGTTTCTGTTGGCATACTAGAGTGATTCTTCCATTTGTTGAGAAAAGAGAAATTTTACTTGTAAAATTACGTTAAAGGAAAAATGACCTGACCCGAGTTAACATCTTGCTTCAGATATACATTTCTCAACATATATCGTCGATCGTCAACCAAAGTCCTGTAATTACAAGGTTTCGATAACTTTCGGCATTATGCCTGGTGTGGTTTAAGGAGTGATTGTCTGATCCATTGGGTATAAATGGGAAAGAAATGACAATTAGATGATCTAGGTTATTATTCTCATTTTGTAGTGCTAATCGATTCTCTGTAATCTCATAATTAAAATTATGGTGTTATCTGCTTAAAAAATTCTATAAATGGATAAAAATTAATTGTTACGCGATGTTCATTCTCAAATAAAGAAGAAAGGGAAAGTGTTTATATAAACACATAAAAAATTGCAGACACTCGTCTCGAGATTGGCTGTCGCGTGTTGAAAAGTAAAGTAAACCCCTTTGCATAAACCTTTATCGCACGACCTGAATGCTTTACTTTACCTGTTCGGGCTGTATTAGTATTCATGTGTATTCCGGTATTTCCATTAATTGGCCATTGTTTTATATACATTAGTAGTGTCAGGGGAGGTTACCATGCCAGTAATTCCATTTACCAAGTTTTCATGAGTGACCTCCCATAAACCATTGGGAAACAAGGGGCAAATTACTCACTCTGCCCGAAAAGAAGTTTTATGCAAGCAAAACATTCACTCGATCTCAGAATTGCATATGATTTCGCACTTAAAAGATGTCTTTGGGGTTTCAACAAGTTATGTAGAACCCTTGTTTCACTCCATTTTTAAAATGCTTAGTTGTCAGACGGATACAATTCTTGAAAAAGAGTATGAATCTTAATTTGACTGGCGAGCCTGTCTCAATCTAGTCTAAATCTTAGTGAGCACTACTGTTTTGAAAACCTATTAACATCTGACAGGATTGTTCTTACGCGGTATTAACACTGGTGAACGTAAACGTCCACCAAATATGAAAACTGTCTTATATACAAACCATGAAAAATATGTTATTTCCAAAAGAATTATATGCTTTGTTACCATTCATGTTACCATTGTACCGGATTTTTGTGCCCTGGTAGTAATAAAAAGCGAAAACAATGCGGGGCGGGGGGGGGGGATAGAAAACAGGATATTTCCAATTTTTTTGTCCATTCTTTTCGCAGTGTCTTCAACTTCAACGAACATTTGATTTACGGTTGAACATGAAGTTAAGTTCCATGAATCATGGGCTAAAATTGTAATTCCTAGAGTGTATACAACGAAGTTGCCATAAAGGTCCATTCAAAGAATTTTCTACTTTTTAAGTAAGTTTCAATCTTGTAATTAATCATGCATTCTGACATTTTATTTAATGGAATTGGACCCTAATAGTGGCTTCTATAGTGTGAACAAAGAAATCATTATTGACGCCCCTTTCCTCTGTTTTCTGACAGATTTTTCTGACAGGCTCTTCCTTGTAACCTGAAAAATATCTCACTAAGTTTCATAAATATTGAACAAAGTTGCATCAGATTGGGTCAAATGTTTGCCCCAAAAAATAGTAAGCGGCGAGCGATACACTTTCAAATATTACAAAGCTTCGCCTTGAACACGATCTCCTCAGATGAGCCAAAAAGGGTCTATGAATGCACACGCCTGTTTCTTTCGTTAGAACCGGACTCCTTGTCTGTTAATATGCGCAGCGAAAGACCACAATACTCAATATCGTACTTTAACACTACTAATATTCTAGGAAATGCAAATAATCAAATTGTCTGGCTCTTTGAACTATTGACACGGCGAATAAGCAGTTCTTACAAGGACAGATTGCATATCGGTGGTTGGCAATCAAACTATCGTAACTTAACCACGATATTCTTATTACCAAGCATATAAATAGCTGATTTTTTAACCGACCTTATTTTTTTCAATCCTGCAGACGACAGTTAAAAGATAGTGACCAATCAATATAAAAAAAACTTTATGGAAATACATAACACCCTAGTGATCAGTATTAAAATTTGTCAGCTTGCATCGGTGGCAGAACACCCCTGCGCTTAAGATGAAAACGTTCAATAAGAAGCGGTATTTCTAACGTCTGTCAACTTTTTAACATAATAAACGCGGGAACAGCAGGGTTTCTTAAATGACTCGAGATTGGTTCACGTGTGTAGAAATATCATTATTTAGCCATAATCATAGAGAATATTTTTAGAATCGCAATCTTTAATCGACGTCTTGTTAATCCAATCCCTTTTACCATGTATGCGTTTAAATCCTAGGAACGCATAAAACAGCAATTATTGTGACGGCGTATTTTGAGGCCCATGGACTGAGTACGAGGGTCATCCAAGAAATAGTGAGACTGGTTCTATATCTCATAAACTAATAAACATATCACATTGAAATTTTACAAGCATGTACTTCATTCACTTCTGCATTCATTTGTCATATTAGCTAGTAAGTTACTTTGACGGCATGGTGATGACGTCACTTAGAATGACGTAATGACGTTAATCATGGCTACGTACATATAAAGATAACAGAAATGTAACGTCTTGTGAGTGATCATTTTTTCAAAGTCAAAAGAGATGGAAATACTGGCTTGCATTAAATTTAATGCATGGGTTATTCACTTTCTTACTTAACATTATTTCTATCGATTTCTTTTTTCTTCCATGATATAATTGCATTTTTTGCAGAAAACCTCCCTTTTACACGTTTTCGATCAAAGCAACAATTTTACGTCCAAAGTAAATGTTCACATTTTGTCATTTGATAAAGATTTTTTTTCATTGAAGATACAATCTAACATCTAAAAGCAAGCATTTTAATGCAAAATTTTGTTTTAAAACTTACGAGTATATCACTTGAGCATTACATTTGGATACCCTCCCATTTTTATAGCGACGTCGGCTGATTGAAGGCTGGAACATGCAATTAATTTCTACGTCAATTCTTTTGAAAATTTGACAAAAATTGCTTACCTCTTAGGTATGATATCAGAAAACATTTATCTTTGTTATTAGACTAAATAAATATCTCAGGGAAGTTGAGAATGAAATTTTTCGAAGATTGAAGCATCAAGGGGGTTAACGTGGCGATTAAGACATATGTCATCGCTTTCTGTTGCCTAGCAACAAAGGTTCAATACAATGCACAAAGGTTGGAGTCTGTCAAGCTTAAGGGGATACATTAACCTAACTGACAGTGGAACAACAATCTATTAGATATTAGCCAGTGAGGCACTAGAGCCCTAGTCTCACTTTTTATTGGATGACCCATGAAGGGCTTACGTGGCGACATATTTCCTGATGAGACTGTTTTGGATAAGCCTGTCCCGGTTATGAATTAAGACGATGTTCAATAAAGGGTACTTTTTTCTATGGTTTAAAGAACTTAGGCTTTGCGACATCGAGACTCAAAAATAAGTAATCAGTACCCTAAAAGCTATGCGATTTCAGTGACATCGACCCGATGTAGATCCAGACAATCTGGAGATCAACTTCAGAAAAGAATTGAAGACTGTCTTGAACAGTCTTCAATTTTTTCCCGAAGTTGAAGCTAAAAAGTTTATATATATATATACATGTATACATTTCCAACACTTTCTTTACCTTTGACAAGGGAATTAAGCTCGTTTTCCATGAAAACATACTCATTGCTTCAAAGAACTAGTCTATATATATAAATCAGGGACTCTAAGTCTTTAATAAAGGACCTCTATGGTCAAAATAACCGTATCCGTGGTATCCTATGCAATCAATTTTTTTGGTGTTCGACTAATACCCTGCCTTTTCTCTTTCAGTGATAGCTGTGGAACGGTTTCTAGTGATAGTTCCCAAACACAGACACGTCATTTCAAAGAGAACAGCGATCATAATAACGTTGTGTTGTGTGGCCCATGGACTAGGATGGGCCATCGCCCCGTTGTGTGGCTTCAGCGAATATGTGTATGAGCCCTCAGGTCTTTCGTGTACCCCGAGTTGGGCGCCGGAACATTGGATTTTTGTGATTGCGCTGACGTCAACTGCCTTTGTCGTGCCATTTACGTTCATGGTGATGTCATATGGGACCATTATGTGGAAGGTAATTACTGAGAATGTGTGTGAAATTTCCAACAAATTTACTTGTGTGTCTGTATAGGCTTATCATTGTTTATTTAACACGCAAAATTGTTGGAAATGTCACGCACAAGCTCATTTTATCCTGTTATTAATCATGAGAAAGTGAAAGTTTCTGGGCCGCTTTGTAGCGATTTCGGAGCTAGCTTTTAGTGATTTGAGTGAGAGGAAATGCTATAAATGGAGCGCTAAACGAGCGATGCAGAACTTTTTTGAATTGACTGAATATCAATTTCACTATGACGTCGCACACGAAATTGTGACACTAAAACGTAACGTCACAATAGCGAACGCCATGTTCTTAAGGCAGTGGTCCCGTAATACATCCGCAACGTTTTGGCAGTCATGAGCTTTAACAGTGTTAACCGAGGTTTCCTAATGATTTTCATTTGGAAACCTCTGTTGATATTGTGAAAGATCATGAATTCCGAAATTTTGCGGATGTATTACGGTTCAACTACCTTAAATACGTACAGTTATGTCTATATGGTGCGAAAACAGTTTGTGTAATTACTTTTGTGAGTACAGTGCTAAAAATTCCATAGACATCTAAGAAAAACTCTGTTCTATTCCGCGAGGAATGAAAAATACCGCAAACCTGCATACATCCATTCTTAACTTTGCACATACATGTACTTGAAAACCGGTTGTCACTTGAACCGTTCAGTCGGTTTAATTTTTATCAAACTTCGAATTCTGAAATTGTTTTGGTTTGGACACCCCCTTTCTTACATCATTTTCGTCGTATCGCAAAGGCTGGTAAATCTAACACGGTCATTTCTCACTCTGGTTATTCTCGCACCAGTGCTACTAGACCTCTACAATTTTCGATTCGATTCAATTCTTTAAGGAAAACTGAATATAACATCAGTGACATCATACATTACAAAGCATACATGACATATCATACCAAAAAACATTGTACAATAGACTAGATATTACAATCATAAATTCAATCCACCACCAGCTAATAAACCTAAAGTGACACGGCCATTTGTAGAAATAAAATAGCGCGCCCTGTAGAAACTTCTTTACAATGTTAGAAGAAAAAAATGTTTGCTAAGATAAGTTCGAACTTACTATTCGATTCCTATTCGCACATGTAAGTCGATGGACAGGCAGTCACCAACTCAGATTAAGAGGTTTTGCAAGAATCATTTATGCATACAATACTCCTGTTCAATTTAGATGAGCGGTTTTGGGCCATTCAAACCCTCTCGTTTATTTCTTGTAATATCCCTCAACACACAAGACCCCTACGTTATAATTCAACTATTCAAACATAACGTCAGAATTAAGAAAAAGCACGTTTAAAAGATTCGTTCCAAACGAATAAAATGCTAATTACCTTTTTATTTGTTATTATTTTTGGTTAAATTTATAATATGATTATCAAGAGAAAATAGTATGTCATCGCGTAAATTGAATTTTATTATTTGAAAAAGGGAAGAAAAAAAATTGATTCATAACGGCTTTCAGCGATTGCGTTCTACACAAGTTTTATCTCATAAAATTTCCGTTTATAATTCAAATTGATATGGCTTTATTTATGTTTAAAAGAAAATCAGAAATATAATGCATTCAATATTAAGTTTGGTTGCATTTAAACTAAACAAATATATAAATAAGCGCAGACTGACTCGAGTGTAAACTTTTCTAATTTTAATAATATTCTTAATCTAGAATGATCAAACTACTTTCCTCTCAAATATTTTTTGAAATGTAACATCTGGTTGACCTGTACTAGAACCAATCTCTTTTTCAAATATCTACTTTTATGAGTTCCCAGATGGTCCATTTTCGCGTGTCACATATTTGTATAATTAAGTTACTAGATCTTTCCTTTTTGCTTGTCGGTTGATAATGCTGATGGTTAATTTTAGCTTTTTAGACGACAGTTTATCATATACTTGCATAGATTAGGAACATCAAAACGTCACCAAGAACATCAAACAAGCGATATGTATCTATGGTTAATATTAAGTTCGACGAACTAGCATGAAAATTGATGGGTTTGGCATCGTTAAGTAATAAAGCGGCATCATTTATGGTGCATTAACGTGACGATGGGATATTTTTCTATCATGCAATCAAGGAATGGCAGTACATCGTGAGTTTTAAAAGTACAGTTACATAATTAAACACAATTTTCACACAGAATCGTGTAATTCCGATTAAAAATTTCCATAACGATCGTTGTAATTGAATTTAACTATACAGTTTCAAACATCATAAAAATGAATTCTGAACCATTCAAAATCGCTCACTCTACGCTACATTCATTCATTCATGCATTCATTGTTTATTCATTCAAAACACTGACACAAACCGCCCAGAAAAGCCCCGAAATCATTCGAAAATACTGCAGATTCGTTCACAATACTTCAAAACGTGATTCTAACCAGCAAACCGTTCTTCGTTTTTATTAACTGGTCCAATGGGACGAAAAAAGCGGTAATGACTTCCTCCCCTTTATTTCACTAGAGACTCGCTCCGCAAATCTTTCGAAATCATTTAAAAATCATTCACCTTTTCAAATTTACTGTGACAGGAATGTCAGTGTCACTATAAATCTTTAACTTGCACGGTGTAAAGCACCGTCTCACGGGGCCTCGGTTAAACGTCTCATCCGAAAGACAAATTTGTTTCTGTTAGTGTGCCAGCCCGGGAATCGAACCAACACGGCCGAACTACAATGGTTTTGAAGTCCGGTGCTCTACCAACTAAGCTAAACGGGCTGACATCCCCCACTGTCTGAGAGACGACGGGTAGTTTATGAACATTTCTGTAATCTAATTTGAAAATGGAATCTGCGATTAGAATAAAAAGCAGACGACACATTTGCGGGGTGTTGTACCTTAAGTTTTTTCACCGTCTATAAATTTATAAACAGAGGTGTATTCTTTAGAGAAGATGAAAAATCCCACTGAATAAGATTTTTTAACTCAATAAGGAAAGATTTTCGATTTTTACGTGAAAGATTCGCTTTCTCATTGATAATTTGTAACATTTTTAACCATCTTCATGGAAATTATGAGAAGAAATAATACAAGCAAAACAGTGTTTTGCAATTAAAATTCTATTCAATGCACTACATTTAGATAAAGCATCTTCTAATGCCACTCAGTAAACTAGTTGTTGTTACGACATTTTAATCACCTAGCACTGAGTTCTCTCTGTCTGTCACTCACGCAAGACAATTTACCGTAAATGCGAACTTATAGGCCTACGTTTTGAGACATAGAATTTCGATGGTATCATAACCCTTGAAGCCGCAGCTGTATTTGCGAGATTTCATTTGTTCCGTATTAATATAATTGTTTGGTGCTGTTTGCGGATGTTAAAGTTATTTTGTTTTATCATTAAAATAACGCAAATTCTAAGTTACTTTGAAACTAAGAGCATGTTTTTTAGAATACATATGAAATAAACAGTGCACGTGAAAAAAGAGGTTTATATGCCCCTGATTATATATCTGACCCGTCATTTAAAAAGAATAGATCTGGGTATTGCCAAAGTATTTTTTGAAAAAAGCAAACTCTGGTTGACCCGTACTGGAACAAATCTATTTAAAAATATTCTGCTGTCCTTTTTTGAATAACGGGTCACACATATTTCTTTTAAAAAAAACTCCCGTATAAATGGCAAATTCTTTTCATTCAATTGATATCAAATGGTGAAAAGAACCTGAAATATAATCTTGAAAAAAATAGTGTATTTCCTTTAGGGCTTGCATTAACATTGAGACTTGCCGACCTTGGGTCGATACATTTTACACTGTTCATATATTTACATGGATAGTTTACTTTTTCGTCAATAATTTTTACCACAATGCCACCAGAATCGCCCACCCTCAGTACTTTCAGTGCTTTAAATTAGGTAAGTCGACTTCTGGTTGTACTTCGGTCAAGCTTGAAGAATATCCGTCTTTAATGCTTTCCGATAGCCAATGGAGATCTTTTGTGCATATAATAATTCAAGGTTTTATTAATTATGAATTGTTTTTTTTTTATTTTGTTTCACCCAATGTCATCTTGATACTAGTGACATCAGCCCTGCTTTCAGGATGTAAAAACGTTTTGCGAGCGTTTTGAGATGATACCCCGCTTTGCACATGCACAAACGTGCCAAGCGAGGTATCATTTCAAAAACGTTTCGCTAACATTTTCATCCCGAACGCCCTGACATGTAAACCCACGTGATAAACGACGCACTTTCCACGAGGGGCTATTGTTGTTCCCGAGGTATATTCCAAAAATCGCCGAGGATTGGTAGGTACAGTTGTACAATTTGTAGTGAGGCGTCAAAGATCAATTTTACATTGAAACTTATGGAACGCCACAGCTGTCATATGTTTTGAACAGTAGTGTTAATATGCCCAATTTCTATACTAAAAGGTCTTAAACAAGTGTAACTATGCTCAAATGTAGTGTTGATTTGTCCGAACTATATCATATACTGTCAAAAGGAAGTCGGATTATTCGCAAAATGAGTATTGACTTGTCCATACGAAAACTTATCATCCCAAAAGGTACGTTGACTATGGCAACATTTTGTGCTGACCTGTCTCAACATTATCTGATTGTGTCAAATGGTGGTGCCGTTAAGTCAAAGCATGGTGCTGACTTGTCTTAGAATTACATTATTATTTGAAAACGTAGTGTTATAACGTCTAAATAATGTGTTGGCTTGTCAATGCACTACTTTTGTATGTCAAAAGGAAGCATTGTTATGTCAAAATAACACAATGCTATATTCAAACATGGTCTTATTATGTTAAAAGGTAATGTTGTTCTGCCAAAACAATATGTTGACTAGTCAAAACATGGAGTAATCATGTCCAAGGGTGGTGTCGTGATGAACAAGTTATGTGCTTACTTGGGTAAATAAGAGTTATCATGCAAAGAGTAAGATTGATTTAGATCAAATATTGCGTTAATTTGTAAACGCAATGCCTTATTTTGTTCAAAGGAAATGTGGTTATGCCCAAATGTGGTATTGACTTGTCTTTACAGTATGTCATCATGTCGAATTGTAGTGTGATTTAGTCAAAACGAAGCGTTCACTGGTCAATGCATTACTTGTTATGTCCAAATAACACAATGCTATATTGAAACATGGTCTTATTATGTTAGAAAGTAATGTGGTTCTGTCAAAACCAATATGTTGACTTGTCAGAACATGGGCTTATTATATTAAATGGTAATGTCATGATGTTCAAGAAATGTGTTTATGTGTCTAAAAAACTAGTTATCATGCTCAGAGTAAGATTGATTTTGTTCAAATATTGAGTTAAATTGTGTACGTATAAAGCTATTTTGTTCAAAAGAGGTGTGGTCATGCCCAAATATTGTGTTGATTTGTCTATACAGTATGTTATCATGTCGAATAGCAGTGTAATTAAGTAAAAACGTAGCGTTGACTGGTCAATTCATTGCCTTATTTTATCAAAAGGAAGCATTGTTATGCCCAGATTACACGTTGATATGTTTAAACATACTCTCTTTATGTTAGAAGGTAATGTGGTTCTGTCAAAACAATAGGTTGACTTGGCAGAACATAGACTTATTATGTCCAAAGGTAGTGTCATGATGTTCAAAAATTGTGTTCTCTTGTGTAAAACCGAGTTATCATGCGAAAGGAAAGCTTGGTTTAGTTCAAATATTGCGTTAATTTGTGTATGTATTACCTTATTATGTTCAAAAGAAGTGTTGTATTGCCCAAATGTTGAACATAATGATACTACCTTTAGACATAATAAGCCCACGTTCTGACAAGTCAACTTATTGTTTTGACAGAACATCATTACCTTTTAATATAATAAGTCCATGCTTCAATATAACATTGTGTTTTTTGGACAAAACAATGCTTCCTTTTGACATACTAAAGTAATGCATTGAACAGTCAACGCTATGTTTTGACTAAATCACACTACAATTCGACATGATAACATACTATATAGACAAGTCAACACGATAATTGGGCATGACCACACTCGCTTTGAACAAAATAAGATACAACGTAGACAAATTAACGCAATATTTTAACAAAATCAATCTTACTTTTCGCATGTTAACTCGGTTTTACACAACAGAACTTATTTCTTGAACATCATGACACTACCTCTGGACATAATAAGCCCGTGTTCTAACAAGTCAACATATTGTATTGCCAGAATCACATTACTTTCTAACATAAAAACAGTATGTTTTAATATATCAACGTGTAATCTGGGCATAACAATGGTTCCTTTTGATAAAATAAGGCAATGCATTGACCAGTCAACGCAACGTTTAGACTTAATCACAAATTCGACATGATAACATACTGTATAGACAAGTCAACACGATGTTTGGCCATGACTACACTTCCTTTGAACAAAATAAGTTAATGCATAGAAAAATCAACACAATATTTGAACAAAACTAAGCTTACTCTTCGGATGATAACTCGATTTTACACAAGTTAACACATTTCTTTAACATAATGACACTACCTTTGGACATACTAAGCCCATGTTCTGACAAGTCAACATATTGTTTTGACAGAACCACATTTCCGTCTTATATAATAAATCCTTGTTTGAATATAGAATTGCGTTATTTGGGCATAACAATGCTTTCTTTTGACATATTAAAGTAATGCATTGACCAGTCAACGCTACGTTTTGACAAAATCACACTACAATTCGACATGATAACATACTATATAGACAAGTCAACACGATATTTGGGCATGACTACACTTCCTTTGAACAAAATAAGATACAACGTTGACAAATTAACGCATTATTTTAACAAAATCAATCTTACTCTTCAATCGATAACTCGGTTTTACACAAGAGAACACATTTCTCGAACATTATGACACTACCTTTTGACATAATAAGCCCATGTTCTAACAAGTCAACATATTGTTTTGACAGAACAACATAACCTTCTATCATAATAAGAACATTTTTGAATATAGCATTGTGTTATTTAGACATTACAATGCTTCCTTTTGACATACTAAAGTAATGCATTAACCAGTCAACGCTACGTTTTGACTTAATCACACTACAATTCGACATGATAACATACTGTATAGACAAGTCAACACGATGTTAACCAGTCACCATAATAAGATGGTGCTAAGGCAAGTCATCGCATTATTTAGATGTAATTACACTACGTATTCAAATAATAATGTAATTCTAAGACAAGTCAACAACATGCTTTGACTTAACGACACCACCATTTGACACAATCAGATAATGTTAAGACAGGTCAGCACAAAATGTGACCATAGTCAACATACCTTTTGGTATGATAAGTTTTCGTTTAGACAAGTCAATACTCATTTTGCATATAACCAGACTTTCTTTTGACATTTTATTATATAGGTCGGACAAATCAGCACTACATTTAAGCATAATTACACTTAATCTAGACATTTTAATACAGATGATGGGCATATTAACACTACTGTTCTAAACATATGACAGCTGTGGCGTTCCATAGAAACTGATAGGCAATAAGGCAATAACGGTTTCTCGATACTCACATAAACTTGCGGAACTATAATTGTAATAACATAAAAATGATAATAAATAAATGTGAGATCCAAAAATATTTCTGAAGACGATCCGAAAATGTAAAAGAAAAATGCTTTTCTTCAAGCGTATTGACCACATGCATCCACCTAGAACAATTACTAAACATTACTTCACTTACGTCTAAGGCATATTCCAGTTTAAGGAAATGTCTGAGCAATATTCCGAATGGCGAAGAAGATGATGTCAATACAGTCAAACCTGTCTTAGTGGCCACCTGTATTCAGCAAGCAACCTGTCTTAAGCAAGCGGCCACTGAGTTCCCAAATGAACCAATTGCTCTGAAATTGACCTGTATTAAGCAAGCACCTGTCTTAAGCAAGCACTTTTTGAATGTCCCTTAGGTGCTGGCTTAAGACAGGTTTGACTGTATTCGTTTTTCTTATGCGGCGCATAAGAGCACCAAACGCTTACAGTTAGTTACATCATGAAATTGAATTTCTTCTCAATCAAAACCATTCTAAATCGCTGACTCAAAGCTTCAAGCATTCATTCCGAACACTAAAACCAATCAAAACGCATTAAAATCAATTGAAAGATAATATCAACAACTACATTCAACGCGATTTCATTGACATAATTGTCGCTTATTTTCGTCATCCTGAGCAAAATAAGCGATTTAGATTTCCCCCTTCATTTTACCCCAATCTCGATCATTGCACTAATTGAATGTCACTCTAAAATAATTATGAAATTATCTACCTAGTCAATGTCCAAAAGTTGTTAACTCAAGCGACCCAAACAAGGCTGTTCAGTCCCTTGAGGTAATGAGAGGTTTACAGCATTATATTGTGAACCCTAATGCACTTGCACTATCAGGTCATCTAGCGATAAAAGCGTTTATCGATTAATTTCGCAAAGTGTATCTGTGGACTGCGCAGATAGTTAAATATGGATAAATAGGAAACATAAACAATAATTTTAGTCTTTATCATCCTTTACGCCTTCACAGGATGGAATCATTTCAGTTATTACAGATTTATAAAATGTTTATTCTAGCTTAGGCCACCATACGTATATTTTCTAAAATAAGATTACCGATTGATCTATACTAGATCCAATATTTTTTAGTCGGGCAAGGGAATTCCACACCTATGTTTATACCCAATCTCCTTTCGCCTTTTTTCAGGTCAGGGCTAATATGGCGTCGCAACAAGTGTCTCGTATCTCAGAAAAAGAGCTTTCAAAGACTATGGTACTAATTATGGGTAAGTTGGTAGAATCGATTTCACAAGCCCCGCGTTCGGGATAACCAACCGGTGCAAACAAATTTCCGAATGTACCCCGCTTTGCACGAGCACTTGTGTGCAAAGCGGGGTACAATTGGAAAACTGTTTGAATTGTTTAGTGATCCTGAACGCTGTGCAGTCCTTTTTCACAACTAGGCACGGGAGTGTAAAGTGCGCTAATTAGAAATGTCACTTGCGGTTGTTTACATTTTAGATTCGATACTTTATTTTAGTCTCATCCATATACAAACAACTATACATATTTACAGAGCAAGAGCACTTATTTACAAGAAGTGCACTGAAGCGAACTTCTAAACGGCCACTTTACATTTACCATATTTCTATTTCAACATATTTATAGAAATGTAATGAAGTATAATTCATTTCTATATGAAATGCCGATCAATTTGGCATTTTCTTGCAGAAGAAGGAGTTGAATTTTCGTCCTGGGTGTTTAATGCAAACGGTCAAACACAAGAAACCTCATTTACAAAAGGCACAACAGTTGCACATTTCGAAGAATTTAAAATGTTCGGTCTGAGAAATACTAGAAAGTAATCCTAATAGTGTAAACATTCGACAGCTATTGCGTGTCAGGTATCAAATTATTGAAGAAAACAACATATTGGTTGTTTTGTTTCTCATACTAACATAAAATGTTAAAATTACCCAACCAACCAATGTTAACTTTCAAATCAGGGGTACCCTCGAATTCCGTTCAAATTCGTTGCTTTCCTCACTTTTTTTCAGGTCGATGTTAATAGAAGGTATTCCCCGAACGATTTTTCTTCCCACTTCAGAAACTAAAGAAAATATTACTTTTCTTACTTTTTCTTTAGCAAAAACTAAGTGGCCGTTTAGAGGTTTGTTTCGGTGTATACGGCCAATCTTCATGAGAATCAAAAGAGACTTTAAATTATGTACAAAAATGTTAATATACAAACAATATAATATTTCAAACCATGCTTAACAAAACAATAGGTAAAACAACAATAATTTTATTCTCTTTATCTTCCTTTATGCCTCTTTTGAAAATCAACTGACTTCGGATAAAATTAAACTTTTCGAACCCGTCATTGATTTACAAGAGTTAGCGGCGTGAATCATAGACTGCGGAGTTTAACTGTTAGACCTCTTTACAATTCATCCTCAACTACAATATGTATTTGATGCTTATATTCTATTTATGACAGGTTAACCTTCAAATCATTCCCTTTATGAAATCAAAATCACTAAAATGCACCAGGCCAGTGGACTTTCAAGTGACAGTACAATATAATTGCCCTCGACATATATTTCAAATGACTGTTAACATGGTCAGAAATTGAGTAAGTTTATTACATTTTTCTACTAGAGAAATAAATGCGAATTATATTCTTTACAATACTCGAAGGGTCACTCCTTGCGAACACCGCGGCACTTAAAAGGTTTTCATAGATTTTGAATTCTATTTTTCTTCTTAGATAAAAAAACAGGTGTAAGAAAATCAGAATTGTGTTACCTTGTCAAGACAGATGTTCCAAGTGACAAACTACCATTTTATACAAGCACAAGTCATAATTCTTCTTTGTATACTGCACACTCCAGCTCCTTCATTGTTGCCTATGAACCCTTTAATGCAATCCCTATTACGCCTTTACTAAATGCAGATTCTTTTTTACAGTTTTTTTTTTTTTTTTTTTTTTTTAAAGATTTGTTTAACGGAATATCATGAATATATGGATACATTATTTCGTCACGAAGGATTGTGAGACCACCTGTAGACACAAAAAGGGCAACATATGGTGTTTCGACAAGAAATACTAAGAATCAAATAAATGAAATCAATCAAAATAAATCTGGTGCCACTGAGCTTTCTACATCTCTTCTGTGATTCTGTAACATCAGAGATAAACTACTTTTTATAGCCTATGGGTTATAATACCAGTTTCGTTAGTATTGTAGTCAATCGCAGATCGTGTACCTATGTCGTTTCTTGCACCAGTAAAACCACAACATTCATCCTAGCCACTCGTTGCTCATTTGTAGGCCGCAGAAGCGGCCTCTTAGTATGAATGCGTTTTGAATATCACCAAGGGGAATTAGGGATACATCATTATAAAACGTGTCCATTGTTTTTTAATCAAAACATAGCAAACCGTATAATACAGCCTGAATGCAACAAAAGTATTTCAAAAACTATTTTGTTATGATAATTATTGAGCAGTAGAATCATAGTTTTTCCTTTGAACTTGATTTTGCAAATGTTACACATTTCATAAATGACTGATCACTTCATCTGCAATTTTTACACCAAAGTGATTCTTACGGGAGATACATGTTTGGTTGCACTCCTGTCTGTTTTGGTCTAGTTAAATATAGTAAAAATAGCCCATTTTTGTCTTTATCAGGTCCATGCAGGTTATAAGAAATTCACAATACTTCATTGTGCACAATCACACTCGAAATCTTCTTGGTACAAAAGAGAGCGACGACTTATGTAAAGGCTCTGGCCCAGAGATATATGATTCAACCTTGGTTAATTTAATCCAATATGTGATGTGCAGCAGTGGTCTGGCACTTTGCATAACATCATTTCAAGCCTGTTACTGTTATGCAAGCATTAAAACAATGCAGCAAAAAAAACCTTCATTTTTTAGCTCACCTGAGCACGAAGTGCTCAAGGTGAGCTATTGGGATCGTAGAGTGTCCGTCGTCCGTCGTCAGTCGTGCGTCATCTGTCGTGCATCGTCCGTCGTGCGTCGTGCGTCATCCATAATTTCTTTAAACATCTTCTCCTCCTAAACCAGTGGGCCAATCTTGATGAAACTTGGCAGGGATGTTCCTTGGGTCAAGCTCTACCAAAGTTGTTCAAATAAATGAAATCCACCCTTAACTTTCCCTTTACCCTTAACAAAAAGGGTGAAAATATGAAAATCTTTAAAAATCTTCTTCTCTGAAACCAGAAGGCAGACATCTTTCAAATTTGGTATGTAGCATCATCTAGTGGGTCTCTACAAAGTTTGTTCATATCAAGACCTTTGGGTCATATTTAGGCTTTGCTAGGGTGCATCCCTTTATCTCTTATGAGCACGAAGGGTAAAAAAATGCAAATCTTCAAAAATCTTCTTCTATGAAACCAGAAGGCAGACAGCTTTCATATTTGGTATGTAGCATCATCTAGTGGACCTCTACCAAGTTTGTTCAAATAAAGACCCTAGGATCATATTTGGGCTCCATCCGGACGCATCCCTTTTTACATAGAATCAAAGAGCAAAAATCTTTTAAAATCTTCTTTAATCGAAACCAGAGGGCACACTGCTTTCATTTTTGGTATGTAGCATCATCTTGTGGGCCCCTACCAAGTTTGTTCATATCAAGACCCTTGGGTCATATTTGGTCTCCACCCGGGCGCATCCCTTTCAGCTCATCTGAGCACGATGGGTGAAAACGGGAAAACCTTCAAAAATCTTCTTCTCTTAAACCAGAAGGCAGGCAGCTTTCATATTTAGAATGTAGCATCATCTTATGGACCTCTTCCAAGTTTGTTCATATCAAGGGGTCACTTTTTGTGTCCACCCGGGAGCATCCCTTTTTACATAGAATCAAAGAGCAAAAAGGCATATCTGTCTTGCTCTCCGCTGAAAACGTTCTATGGTATTGATCTTAGGCAATTATCTTCTTTTTGACATCTGCCTATCTAATTAATGTGATGTCCCAGGGGTCATAGAGACTCAGGTGAGCGATCTAGGACCATCTTGGTCCTCTTGTTTAACCAAACTTTTTTGGGACAATTGGAGCAGGCCCGTTACCTCATATATGTGCAGTCTTAGTACTGGTTTGGATGACAGCTATTGAAGGATAACCTGAATCTTTTATCTCACATTCAGACTGATTTCAGAATTGTTTAAGCTATAATTTTGAGTCTTTTACTCGATCGAGGACAATATCGTTTTTGCTGCAAGCTACTTATAAGAGATTGGGAAAGATCTTGCAACAGCCTGTTGATCAAATCACCCCATGTCCAGCATACATGGCTCACAAATGGTCTCTATTTTAATCACAACATTGTAATGGTGTATCATTATGGCTATTACTGCAGTTTTAACTTTTCGATGGCTATCTATGCGATACCATTGGATAAAATCTTGAAATTCAACAAGTGACATATATGCACATGTTTGAGTCTCACGGGCATGTGATTTCATGTCATTATTTTTATTTTTTGAAAATAAGCTAAAGAAATGATTCTCTAACATTTAGCGAAAATTGTGAAGAGTGAATACTACATTTAAAAAGCCGTTCATGTATATGATCAAGCATATAAAATAATCGTAAGTTATAGAAAGTTTTATTTAGAAATAAACAAGGTGGTCTAGTTTTCGAACTGTCTTATAATTTCTTTCTTTCTTTCTTTACCCGTTATTGCTCATTTGTCGAGACATAACCTACATCAACATAAAGCTTTGCGTGAATATATTATTTTTAACAAGAGCGCCGCCTATTGGTGCAACCCTTGGCTGCAGGTGCTGGATAATACAAGAAGTTGAGTCGAAAAGGGGATTCTTACAAAAATAATTTCAGGGTTGTCCCCCTTGATTATCTAGATAGCTCTCGTGATAGTGAACACACACTCTAAATTTCATGAAGATATCTTCAATAACAACCGGTCAACAACAACAACTACAATGCCGCTAAAGTGATCTTCATACCTCAAGTATTCTCCGAAAACAGACAAGCTACAAAGGGCAATCACTATACCATATGAGTGTGAAATTCAATTGTGCTACAATTGAAATTAAGTACTCCTTAGTTTATTTTAGGTCGGTATGCAAGTTAAAGGGACATTAATGTTTTTAAAATCTAGATAGGTATTGTTTGCAAAAAAATACATAATTCTTTGATAAGAGACAATAATTCGCGGCCTACTTTGATGCACTGCATCAACTTTTGTCTTGTTCCACTTAGGCATACTACTTGCCATACGCCAATTGGCGGGAGACAAATGAATCATGCCACATTTGCCTTTATTTATACACAAAACAAGTCGACCCCAAACCCACACTATTTCGGGGTTCGTTTACGACACCGTTTCCGCACAATTCCGTTTACAAAGTATAATGTGCGTTAATTTTTCTTGTGTATACAAACTACCAGACTGAAAATACTAGACAAAAAGCCTATTTTTTCAGAAATTCAAGTTTGACCGAACATTGACATTTCGTGGGATGCAAGGTTCAAAAACCTTAAGTTAAACAAGTACCATACAGTCGCTTATAGTCCAACCGTGGTATGCGAAAACGCGGGAAAATGTGGTATAGCCAGTCGTAGGTGTGAACTAAACTGAAATTTAACAAGCGCGAGATAACGGTACTTAATCACAAATGTAATCAGCTATATACTGATAGAGAAAAGAACCCCATCCAGAAAAACACTTTTTTTCTCCCAATCGATATTCAATGATTTTTGTCGTTTCAATTTTAGTTTCTCCACGATAAAGTCGGTTTCGAAAGCACTTCACTTTTGCGCTTTGACTCATGACGAAAATAGATGTAATTCAAAGGATGGCTAAAATGCCAGTAGTTTGTGTTTCTATGATCCTTCAGTATAACAAAAAGACCGTTACTGCAAAAAATTCGTTTGTCCCAATTTCTCTTTATTAAACTCGTCGAAAGTCTGTTTATAAACATTCAGATAGTATGGTTTACCTATAGTCTGACGTAAAATAAGAAACGATGTATTCTATTCTGTGTTATTTTGAAATAGAGGTCTAGCTAGTGCAATCTTCTTTTTTTTTTTTTTTTTTTTTTTTTTTTTTTGTTTGTTTGTTTAGTTTAGTTTCTTTCTTAGTTTGTTAATTTAAACTAGGTTAAGCGTCACGTTGAACAGTACTGAAATGTATCGGTCATGCCATGAAGTCCAATGCACCTGCCTATGGAATCCTGGTATTTCCATTACTATCCCTGCGTTCAGGATGACGAAACGGTGCAAACTGTTTACAATTACACCCGCTTTGCGCGCAAGTGTACGTGCAAAGCGGGATAAAATTACAATCAGTTTGCACCGTTTTGTCATCCTGAACGCAGGGCAGTACGTCCACGATATCATTTCATAGCCTCGAATTGCTCACCCCCCTAATTTGCCGCAAACGTGACATTGTTGTGGGCGTTGTAGTTGGCGATAGTATCACAATCTGTTACTTACGTTTCTGTTATCTTTGATAATATTCATTAGAAACTTAGGTGTGTATTTACAATCATAAGAGTTATCATTAAAAAAAAGAAAAGTGTTTTCAAAATAATAATTTCCCTTCTTCGACTTAGATTTTCAGCGTTATCCAGCACTAAAAGCTGATGGCATCCTTCCTTTTTTCTCATATACGAGAAAAAGCTGAATCCTTCTTCTGATCGATCAATACACTTTTGTCACCTTTCGGCACATTTATAAGAAAATAGTTTAATAGAATACTACTTTCATTTAAAGACAAATCGATATTGATTAAAAAGCTGTATAAATTCGATTTTATCAGAAAATCTTCGAAAAATCAAGGACTCTCATGAAAACCTGGTTAATTGATATGATACTAAATATCAAGGGGATTTGGATAGTCGTCTTGTTTAAAGTATCGCCCCTCCTTTCATAGATGTTCTTCTTTCACAACGCATTAAAACCATGTTTTGTATAAAAAGGTAGATTGACTCTCATGC